>VBSM01002616.1:14289193-14300542 GCA_008086735.1 Cheirogaleus medius | reverse complement strand
GTTTTTTTTTTTCAATCAGGGCAGAAGGTTTGAAAAAAATTGGGAGAGGGGACTAGATACAAGAAAGGACAATGGATCTAAAAAATCAAATCCCCCTCCAGCTGTGTTAGGTTTCCGGGAAACTATATTGGGACAAGTATTTTATTAAAAGTAAATATCAGTGATATGATAGTTAATTACACAAGCAAGAAGACAAACAAGAAAGGATGGACATGACATGGAAGGAAAGAAGCTGTAGTACCTGGCCTGGAGATCCTTCCTGCACTGCCACCTTTACTGCTGCCAATGCTGTCACCTCGGGTGAGGATAGAGATTCCACTGAAGCTGCTGGCTTTGGTGACAGGGGGTCGCATGCTCCGGACAGAGCCATCAGAGTCTGTGCTGCTCCAAGGCCGTGGCTCCAGGGATTTGAGTTCGCTGTCTGTGCTGCTCTGGCGGCTACTTGAGGTACGGCTCAGCCCTTCACGGTTCCCCCTGCAGAGACCACAGTGGTCAGAGCACCCCCCACCCACCACTTTAGCAGAAGGGCTAGGAGAGAGTTCATTTCTATTCTCTCAATAACAAAGAATGGGTGAGGATTAGGGGGAGGATGGACACTGACTTCTTGTTAGTTGGTTGGCCAACTAAGACTTGATGGGAGCAGACAGAACAAGATTTAGTACAGTAACAAAGAACACAGAGGCAAATCTGGAAGACAGTGAACTGGCAATTAATTCAATACATCAGACCAGAGGTGGATGGGAAACCACATACATGATGCTGAGATTGGCTGTGGTCTTTTCCCCACCCCGAGGGGAATCCCACACATGCAGGAAATAGTGGGGAGCAGAGGGATACCAGTTCCTTCTGGAAGTTCTTAAAGCAGAAGGACTCCTAGAAGTTACTATTGCCAGAAGGCAGGAGTAGCCAACGACATGGGTAAATCCCACAACAGGTCTTCCACATAACATGTGTCAAGCCAGCAGAGGTGCTGCTTATGGCCATCTTTCCAGGGGTTGGAAGAAGAGTATAGTGGACTAAAGGGGCACTCTGGAAATAGTCTGAAAGTCTGGAGTTGACCCAACCTGTTTTGTGGAAGTTCCATGTTAGTGTCTGGGAACAATTGGTTCCAGGGTCTCTAAGGGCTGAAGTCCTCAGCAAGATCAAGCAAATACGCCCTTGGGACTCAGGATGGCAAGAGGCAGGAGGTTTACTGGGGCTAGTTGCCTCCATATTTATAATCCTATTGCCCTAGGCAAAGCTATTAAGAAAAAGGGTTCTTCTCTTATCTTGCTCTGGAAACATCAGGGTTATTCTAATGTTACAATCACTGTCTATGATTATAAACAGCTGTATGCCTCAAGATAGTGAGGTTGGCCTGAAAACCCTGTCTTGTTGAGCTCTTATTGCTTCTTAATCAATAAGCAACCAAGAGCCAGCAATTTTAACACTCCCACTCCCAACAACTAATGACCTAAGGAAGCCAAATGACAACAATTACAAAGATTTTGGTATGTATACTGAAAACAATTAAGCAAAAATCATTGTAGTTTGGGCTCCCTCCTTTTCACCACCATCCTGCCAAAAGCAAATAGAAAACCCCATCCCAATCTCCTTAGCTTTAAAGGCACTAGGCTCAGAGGTATTCTAATAAAGAAAGGTGTTTCTCTTAAGTGGATTAATATTAAAGAAAGCACCTTTCTTTATTAGAATACCTACTCCAAAGGTACTGTAGGGAAAATGAGCAAAATACATGCTAGGGTCACTTTTTTAGTTTTTAGCCAAGCCAACCACAGTGAGCTAAGAACACACTGGCATAGCTGGTTAGGAACATGCTAATTTTTCTCTACAACCCTAAGTAGGTGTGTGGGTGTGTTTGTATGCATATATATGTGTATACACACACATACACACATAAAAAACATTAATGCTTCTCTGTATATAGTTAGAATAGAGTAGAAAATATTCCTGTTTCCCCAAAATTTTACCTCTTTCTCTTAGAATGTCAAAGTAGAATGGGAAACAAGAAAGAAGTATACATTGGGTATTTACTAGGAACAGAATCAGACCTGAAGTAAGAGCCAATAGCTCTGTCTCAATGGACAAAGGCAAGCATACTGAAAGGGCTCAATAAAAATGCATGTGTTTCTGGGATAAGGGGATACAAAA
Source organism: Cheirogaleus medius (assembly GCA_008086735.1). Classification (NCBI taxonomy): domain Eukaryota; kingdom Metazoa; phylum Chordata; class Mammalia; order Primates; family Cheirogaleidae; genus Cheirogaleus; species Cheirogaleus medius. Next base: position 14,298,394 of record VBSM01002616.1, on the reverse strand, counting down.
GTGGCAATGGATGACGCTGCTCACTAGACACTAAAGCTTGAATTTTGCAAGACAAGTCCTCATAGTCTTTTCCACCTAAATCAAACACTTTGTTATCTATTAGAGTAATCCTGCCATTTACTTTCTCTTGCTACCAGAGGTAGACAGGGAACAGGCAACTTTAAACCAAATGCCTTGGGAAGCTATGGCAAAATGGCAGCATTTCTGTACTCATCCAGTTCCCCCAAGACAGTGATGACCAAATGCTCAAAATGTGAACTGTCTGATGATCTTTGGACTAACCTGGGTTAGGACACTACTCCCCTGAGAGTTAGAGAAACTAAGTTAAATCTTGGCAGGAAAGAGATCAGTTTTCTGTCTCTACAAATAAACCTAATCAATCTCTAGTCATGTCTCTATACTTCATTCAAAAGAAGGCAATTAGGGAAAGCTATTCAGATTCAATTCTAAGCACTGAACTGGGATATGTGTGTGCTGGAGAGATGGGGGTAAAGGACAAAGAGCATTCACACCTCATTCTCCTGTAAAATCAGAGTTGATTTAGCTTCTACAAGTAGATTTAGTGTTGAGTCTGGGGAGTGGGTAGAGAGGCCTGTGGAAGAGGTGGCAATAGATAACAGTAAGGCTCACTGTGGCTTATTTATCAATGGAGTAAAATTTTCTAAAGAGCTGGGAAATTGCCATAATTATTGCCAATGTGGATGACAGAATTTGATAGACAGGTATTTGTTTCACAAACATAAACTGGGGCAGAAAGGTTATGAAGCAGTTAGCCTAAGCAACATAGCGAGACCTCGTCTCTATAAATAGAAAAAGTAGCCAGGCATAGGGGTGCACGCCTATAGTCCTAGCTACTCGGGAAGCTGAGGCAGGAGGATCACTTGAGCCCAGGTGCTTGAGGTTGCATAGGGCAACACAGTGAGATCCTGTCTCAAAAACAAAAACAAAAAAAAAGCAGTTAGAGAAGATCAGCTTCTGATCATTGCAGCTATGGACTAGTATCCAAATAGGGGGAAAATTACCCCCTTAAGAGCCCATGAGGCTGCATTTTGGATGACCTAGATCTGTAATCAAAGCTCAGTTTGAAAAGTAGCAGCTTAAAAGGAGGTCTAGAGAGGAGAGGGCTGCACCTGCTCACTAGATCCTTCAAGCTATTATCTGCACAGTTTGATGCCCCACAGAACTAATAAGGGCATCGTTCTTAGCCGTGAATCTGGATTAGGACTCTGAATAGAACACTACTCAGAGAGGATGGGGTGACATTTGTAGAGAGCTGGTATGGTTTAGTAAAAAAGAACACTGGACAAAGAATAAGCTCCAGTTTTGCCATTAATAGCCATGTAAATGGGCTAGCCACTTAATCTCTGTTTTTGTTTTCTTAGATGTAAACTAGCTGATCAAATCAGGACATTGAGAGAACTGAATCAGATAAAGTATCCTCTGGCAACTGTAAGGCACTGTACATTAATTCACACACAGGAGTTGGCTTAAAACTCCTTTTATTATAGGTATTCTGGGATGATCTATGATCCTGAAGTGTAGACTGTGGAACAGGAATTTTTTTTTTTTTTAACGTGGTGGGATTCTATCTATCTCTACCACCACCACCGATGCAAGGCCCTCTCTGCCTGGGGTTTTCAGATGGACCTAAGGGCAAAATAGCCTAGGAAAGAGATGGAACACTCTCCACATCAAGAACAGGAAATCTCGCTATCCCAATTTCCACATAGTTTGACTAGCTTTAGAAAGGACAATAGGGAAGGGACAACTAAAGTAGAATGAGATCTCCAATTTGAGTTAGTCAGATAGCCCCTTTCAAGTATAGTATTCAAAAAGAGAGAAACATCTTAGAAAGGGCTAACCTAAATCCTAGTGTTAAATACTTAGATTCTCTGTATTCTATAGTGTTTCTATTGGCAAAATGGGAAGAATATACTTAAAATGAGTTGGTACCAGGACAGGGCCCTAAAGTAGTGCTTCTCTCATCACTGCCTTGTATTATCCTCTGGCGTGGGACTGAGAGACTGAAATGAAAGATTCTTATAATTGCTTTGTGGGAAAATGGAGAATATTAGGCACTGGGGATATTAATACAGCAACTTTCACCAGTATTAAGAGCAAGTAATGGGCCAGTGGGGTGGCTCACACCTGGAATTCTAGCACTGCTTGAGCTCAGGAGTTCAAGACCAGCCTAAGCAAGAATGAGACAGCGTCTCTACAAAAAGTAGAAAAATTAGCTGGGCAGTGGCATGAGCCTATAGTCACAGCTACTCAGGAGGCTGAGGCAGGAGGATTCCTTGAGCCCAGGAGTTCTAGGTTGCAGTGAGCTACAATGATGTCACCACTACACTTTAGCCGGGGCAACGGAGCAAGATTCTGTCTCCAAATAAAAAAAAACAAAAAAACCCAAAAAGAGCAAGTAATGGGCAATCATATAAAGGACATGCTTTAAGTCCATTCTAAGGCAGACAGGTCCTTTAGGGCTTTTCTCAGGTCATCTTACACATTACATTGTCTCAAAGAGAAAACTACATAGACAGAGGTGTTTGTGTATGTGTCTATATATGTGTATGTATTATTTTTTCTTAAAGATATGAAACATTCTTAATGCTTGGTCAGGGATAAGCTCTCTACATCTTTCCATAGATTTAGAAAAGGTAGCCAGAAGACACCCATTCTTTTACCTTACTATAAATACGTCTGAGTCTCAAAAATGCCCAATTTCAGCAGACTTCTGGGAGGGAGCAGTACCTATCCCAGACACACCTATTTGGTCCCCTCACCAACTATCCCAAAATGAAATTGGCAACAATAAAAATAAAGTCATTAAGCAGGAGCTATTTTTTAATGGGGAAAAATTTCCAATGTTGCAAAAACCACAAATTTAATTATTCCACAAGCAGCCATGCATGGAGCAAACCCACTCCGCTGAAAAGATTACAGCAAAACAAAATAAAATTAAAAATAAAAAGAAGAGATATAGATCACACAGAGGTACCTAAAAATCTGCCTTCTCTTGTGAGAGCTAGAAGAAAAGGCTTCTTTGGAGAGTCTGTTGGTTAACATCAAAGAAAAGCATCATTACAGGATTATATTAACCTCACTGACAAAGCTCAATGAGAAGCAGGGAACATGCTAAGTGGTACTAACCTGATGTCATTTAGATATCCGTTCTGGCCAGTCTAGGTGAAGGGGAGAAAACGGAAAATAACTTATAAGAAAACAGCATGGCATAACCAAAAAGGATGTCCATGATGCTATGAATACCCAAAGTCCTCAAACCAAAGCTCACCCCACCAACAAGGAGAGGGAGCAGGGACAGGATGACCCACACCCACACACCCAGTCTGACTTCTCACCTTTAATGGGAAAGAGCATTTGGCATTTTTAGTCCTCCCAGACGATTTAAAAAGAGAGGTTGATAAAGGTAGATGTATGGAAAGGAGGAAGAGGAAAGTATTAACCTAATAATTATTTCCTTTTTAGCTCTAAATTTACTGGTCTAGAAGTAAGCTAGAGTAATAATTGGTGTGCTTGGTCCTAAAGAGTGTATTCAAAGGAAGGGAAAAGGGAGACAAGAGAAAGAAACATCGTTTTTTGGAAATCATCCTCAATGGCTATTTCATTTCTATCTTCTACACTGGCCAAATGAAAGACATTCTGACCTGAGACCCAAGGAGGGTGGGATATTGGGGAAGCAGGTACTTTTCAGAGCCTAGAAAAAATGAGAAAATTAAAAGCCTGAAACATTCCCCTTGGGGATCATTTCCTGACAAAGCCACTGAGCTGAGTGAAGTGAGCATTGTGGTGGACTCCCAAGCCTTAGAAAAAGGTAACAAGAGTGTCCAGCTGCTGAGCAGAACGGGCTCCATGCAGAGCAGAGCCTATGTTGGGCAGCTTTCTCAATACACAGCTCAGGCTCCAGAGAAGGCTGCAGCAGCAGCATTTCCATCCAAACACCCTTCTTGCCACTTTCCTTTCTTTCTGGCCTGCCAGTTGCTCCCACCCTCATTCCCCAGACCTATAACTCCACCCTTAATCAGCTCCCTTTGACTGGCCAGACTCCTCTCCACATGGAATCTTTGGAGTATGATGGGCTTTGGCTATCGTTTCTTGTCTAGACCTTCTGAGAGTCCTGATGCCTCTACTACAACAAGAGTTATGAAGTGCTGAAATGAAAGTGATAAATCCACAAGGATTTAACAAAGAATACATATATTAGTGGAGGCTTTAGAGACTAGAAATCAGGAGAAAAAAAGGAGAGAAGAGCTAATTTGCCTTTGTTATGGTTATCAGTAGATATATTCCAGTGTTGTGAATTAACTCTAATACCCTATTACAAGTCATCTGTGCTTTCAGAACATCTGTGGCTTTGCTAATGGCTGTATAGAGTGGCAGTCATTTTCCACATGTAAGTGAAGTGGAGGAACATATCACATAGTTAGCTAGGCTATGATGTCACTAGCACTTCTTAATCTAAAGAGCCCAGAGCAGAGCAAACTACTGAGAGGTGGTATACATCAGGGGTTAAGAGCATGGACTCTGGAGCCAGACTGTCTAAATTCAAATACCTAGCTCTTTTGCTAACTAGTAGTGTGACCTTAAGTGGTTACTTAACCTCTCTGTGCCTCAGTTCCTTATTTATAAAATGGGAAAAATAAGGTAACCTACCTCATAGGCCTTGTGAGGATTAAGTGAGTTAATCTATGTAAAGTGCTAAGAACAATGTCTGAAAGATAGTAAGTGCTATGTAAGTGTTTGCTATTATTATCCACCAACCTTCTCTGTCCACAATTTAGGGTCATAACTGGCCACAGTCGTGTACAAATGACATCTCTCCTCTCATTCCACCCAAATGGTTTGTAGGTAAAAGTAGAGAACTTTCTTTCGGCTATGGTTGGATAATTTGGAGGATGGACTTTTCTGACTCAGAATGGAAGTCTATATAACAGAAGGTAAGAAGATTCCTTCTCCTTGGACTTTGAGCCAGAAGGCTTATTGTGTATCAGTCCCCAGGGAGGATCTCTGGAAGAACCTGGGTCTCCTGAGACAATGAAGCAAGTACATAGAGGAATTCAGTTTTTAGTTGGAGACAATATTTTTCTGGGTGAGGTGATGATGAAAAGATACATATTTTTTTTGTCCTGCTGAGAAAAGGGAGAGTGGGGGAATGGGAGGAGAGTAGTGTCCATTTAAGTATATTGATTATAACTGACCATTTTTTGAGAACGGAGGGAGAGTGGCTTTCCCTTCTTTGCTGCTAGTCTGTGAGACGGTCTGCTATCTGGATCCTACATTTTCTGGAGATTTGTTCCTCTTTTGACTCTCCACACCCTTTCCTGAATTTCTGCCATCTTTTTCTTCAATCTGGTGGGCAAAGGCAACCAGACACAGAGGTACCAAGTATATTTGATATGGCCCACAATTACTAAGAATAAAGTTGTCTAAGCTGATTCATGTTGGCTGTTGGCCCAAGGAGCCAGTCCTGTTCTAGAAGGCAAGGTAAGAAATACAGGAAGAAAGAGACTTCCTGTTCAAGTAGAGACTGGAGGGAATAGTGGTACCCTCTGTGCATGTAGAATGTGGAGCTCAAAGAGGATGGATGCCTTACCTATGCTCTAACAATAACCAACATATCCTAAAAACAAGGCTGGTCAAAAAGATGAATGTATAGCCTGTGTGAACACTATGCCTTCCACTCAGAAGCAAAGATGCCTAAAATGGACAGTGGGAGTGAAAGAGGGTAAGCGGGAGGAGGGTTTCACAGGCAAGATTCAGGGCCCATCCACAAGCCCTGCCAAAACCATTTCTATTTTCAGTCTAGTCATATTTACCAAATTCAGCCACTCCAAGTTTTAGTTCTCTTTGTGCACCATATGGCAGAATGTATTAAAAATAATAAAAATGACTATCTGCAGCTTCCCAATAAGCCACTTTTAATTTTAGAGATAAAATCTGGGGCTGGCTGATGTTGGTTAAAAAAACAAACAAACAAACCCAAAAACATTTATGGAGGGTTCATTCCATTCACAGTTCCAAAGATTAAGAGCTAAAAGCTATGGGCTGACAACTCTCAGATGCTACACTTACCTCTCGGGCAAATATTCTCTCTCGGACCCTTTGATATTCCTCCTCTCTCTCTTCTATTGACTTGCTCCTCCTTCCATCCTGCAATGGAACTCTGATCTAGATCGATGAGCAGAATTAAGCTAGTTAAGTTCTCCTCGTACTGCAAGCTCACTGCACACCAGCAAGGAAGAGAAACCGGGAAAGTTTACAGTTGCCATCAAAAAAGTGGAAAAAAAAAAGAAATAAAATTCCAGTCCAGGACAGGTTTCACTGGGTACATCTGACCATGCAGTTTGGGAGATCAGGTTTTCTGGATGGTTGGGGACTCCATCTCCCCACCCCCAACCCCCCAAACTATCAAGAACGACAACTATTTATAAGGACTGGGTTGCTTCCCTGTAGTAATCAGGTACCCTCCAGTCAGTAAGGATCAAGAAAAAGCCCTGGGAAAATAAACAACACTGCTTTAGAGGGAAAGCAAGGGACAGAAGGAAACTAGAGGGAGAAGAAACAGGTAACGTAGAGGAGGAGGTTTACAGATCTAGCACCTGACATTATTCCTTCTTTAGTCACTAATGCCATGGCCTGAAGACCCAAGTCACACATAGCTCGGCAAAGAGGGCCTTGGAAGTGAAATTCAAGGGCGAAGCTAAACTCAAAGCCTAAGCATTCTTTTTCTCATCTTAACTGGAGAGAGAGAAGGAGAGAAAGAAATTATAGAAATACAGGATAAAGAACAGAGTAACACAAAGAGAAGAAAAATGAAAGGAGAATAGAATAGGAAGAAAGATGGACAGAGTGAGGAACAGACAAATAAGGTATAGTGGCGGGAGGGGCGAGACAGAGAGATAGAAAGAAAAGAAGGGAGTGGAGGACAAAGAACCTTACATTCTCTGGAAAATGTAGTGAGGTAACTAGAAGGGATGGCTGGGCAGATCACCACCTCTGACTGGCCTAACACCTAACTCCCCATCACTGCCTTTCCTCTCTTGGCTTATGATTGTGAATGCTGCCTGGGGTACAGTGTAACAGAGTATCCTTTTCCATAATGTTCATGAAGGCAAGGAGTTCAGGGAGAAAACTCATCAAATGACTGTCATCAGGTTATGAAAGATTCTGACCTCCAATACAGAGGCTTTGAAAGTTTCAGATGAAGCAACCAAGGAGACTGCTGTTCTAGGCTGATCTTCACCAATCTCCAGAGATAGCCATGACTTCAGGAATATCAACTTCAACTGGATTTAGTTCTCACTAGCCTTAAGAACATAAATATTACTAAATGTTCTTTTATAAATTCTACTCCAAGAAGACATAAGACCTCAAGGAGCTGTACTGTCCTCAGCCCCTAGCACTGGTAAACCAATGGCAGAATAGAAAGAGCATAATGGGCTTTGCAGTCAGGCAGAATCTAAGTTCTGTCACTTCCCGGTAATGTGACTTTAGGCAAATAACTTAACATCTCTTAGCCTCAGTTTTCTTACACGTAAAGTGGGGATAATAACCCCCACCTACATTGGATTGTGAAGAGGACTAAAAGAGATAATGCATAGAATATGTTTAGAACAGAGCCTAGTCCAGGGAAAACACTCAATAAAATAGCAATTACTATGCTTATTATTAATATCACAGACAGATAGGATACAGAGTCTACCCTACTATGGATCAAGCCTGAAGCTGAGAGATGAAAAGTTCACAATAGGGACAGATTCTACTCTGCCCCAATGTGCCTCTAGGCCTGAGTAATTCCTGATCCACAGAAAAATGGCGTTGGGAAAATGGAGAGAAGGGCATCAGGATGGAAAGGCTCTTTCTTGTTTTTAAAATTTTGTCTTTTTGTATGTTTCTTTGTTTTCAATCAGACCCAGCATGTTTGTCCACAATAGATAACGGCACTTTTCTCAAAAGGACTCCCTCAGATACTCAAGTAGCAAGCAGGAAAGGTCCTGGTCTCAAGACCATACAATATCCCAAGAAAATCGATTTTTACTTTAGAGGTAAGATATTATTAAAATTATCATTAATTAGCTAGCCTCATATTGGTTCTACACAACCACGCTCTTCAAATCTAATCCCCTTTGGAGGCCAAGCAGAAGCAGGCTGGATCTAAACTCTCTACTTAGCCAGGAAAACTGACCCCCAAATGATCACTTACTATCCAAAGGGTGGGCTAGAGGTCAGGGCAACAGCCAGGCCCATAAATAAAAGGACAGGACAGGTTGTTCACTTCTTATTCCCGTAACAGTGGATCACAAAGAGGATATTGCCTGAGGTTCCCAGCATCAAAAGTCAAATTAACTCACTCACCTTCATGGAAAGAGCCAGGAAAAGATTTAGGAGTTTGCAGAAAGGGATCAGAAACACCTTTATAACTGGGTAAATCAGATCACAAATTTGCCAGTTCAGGGCTAGCCCTGAGCTAGGATAAGAGTAGAAGTGGGTTAAAGTAGCTTTTTGTGGTTCCCAAAGAAATTCCTAACTATTAAAGAAAAAAAGAATGAAACCATCAGCTGGATCAAGGCTGAGGCAGGGAGGGACCTTGCTTTATCCAAAATGACGTGGCATTAGAAATCAGCGGCAGACCTAGGGAGTTCTAAGCCAATGAGATTACCCAGCAAAACTCAGCACCATGTCTCTCTGGGGCTAAGAGGGTGGCATCCAACTCAGCAAGTGAAGTCAGTCCTCAATGTTAAGCCAAAGCCAACTCAGTATAGCTCAACATATTTTTCCAGACTAAGATATTCTGAATTTTCTCTATCCCACAAAAATTCTTCTCCCTTCCCAGTTTCTCTTACTGCAATCTCTCTCCATAGGCCCACCCCTTTCCATTCTTCACCTGGTTATCATCTCGGTCCATACTGGCATCGTCTCTCTTGAGAATGAATCTCTGTTGAAATTCTGTATTCTTCTCATCCTTTATATGTTCTGAGAATCTCTGTTCAGGGCTGGGATTTAGAGAGAAATGTGGAAGGAAGGGAGGACAAAGACCCTTTTGTTAGGAAGCAGACCTCCTATATATAGCTCTCCTAAATTCCACAACTCAAAGATTCAGGGAATTTCTGGATTCAGGCATCCAAAAAGTCACATGAAGGCCGGGCGCGGTGGCTCACGCCTGTAATCCTAGCACTCTGGGAG
>VBSM01002616.1:14278047-14289093 GCA_008086735.1 Cheirogaleus medius | reverse complement strand
AAAAAAAAGTCACATGAAGGTTTTAATGAAATCTTCAGACTCTGTTCTTTATCCATCTATAAATTCTCTTCCTCCAAAGTTTTACCTGTCCTCTTAGTGAAGGTGAAGAGAGTCTAGGACCAGCCTTCACAAAACACCAGTGCCTCTAGAATCTATCTCCAAGGCCTCACAAAGAATAGGAATTGATGCTATAACCCCTTCGCTCCCTCCCCGGAAGAGACTTCTTGATCTTAGACCTTCCTCTACCACCCCAGCAGGTTATCCCAGGAAAGTCTTCCCAATCCGTAGTTTCCTCCCTTACATTCTTGTGTTACTGGTTTTGTTGATGATGACAGCTTTCCCAGTTTGATCAACATTGTGGTCCATCCCAAAATAGGCAGCTACCCGGTGTAATAGCATCCGGTGATATGAGGTCATCTGAGGGAACTTCTTGAACTGGTTACTGAAGGAAAACCCAGGGGAAAAAAGTGAAATAAGACAAACAACAGCAATAATAGCCAATTGTAATTTTTCTTCCAAGTGTCCAAAGTATTGAATTTCTTAGGAGAAACAGACATATCATATGGAAGATATTTACTCAATGGCAACCAAAAAGGTTTCTCTCAGCTTCTTTATCTATAGTATTTTATAGATCCACTATCCTCATTAAGACTACTTACTTATTAAGTCCTAGGTCCCATGCACTTGGATGATGTTCAACAAATTAAAAGAGGAAAAATTTAAGAATAGTAAAATCTGGGACAAGGGCTAGCTGCTAAAAAGATATAAATTCTTTTTCAACTCAAGTCTGTGTAATAACTTAAAAATTTCACTTTGTTTTCACACATATACTTTTAATCCATTCTGACAATTTCTCTCTAACTCTTTTTGTTCCCCAGTAATTACTTCAAAATTCATACTTTAAGAGACAAATGAAAGAGGGATGTCCTAAAATTGTATCTACATTTCTTTCCAGTGCCCCCTCCCACCTCTAAATGCGTATTTCATACAAGTAACTTACTTGTTGTCATTAATAAATTCCAGAATCTCCTGTTCTAATTTTAGCAGCATCATTCTGTCCCTGTTTAAAAAAGATTAAAACAAAACAAAACAAAAAGCAGCCCTCCCATAGACATTGAAAACAGAGATTAAAAACACAGCTTGTGCACTATAGAAGTTAAGGGAGGGATATATGCAAACCTCAATAATGGACCATCATGCAGAGAGAGGCTGCTAAGCCTCACCAGCCTGTCTTACGGTATTTTAAAAAAGAAAAACAACCCAAGTATAAATTTTGCAGATCCTTCCCAATCATGTACCTTGTGATACCATATCAGAAATCTAATTTTGTTAGCCATATATTCATATAAACACATACTTTAAAATTATAAATCTAATCATTACTATATATTCTATCTGGTTATTTATAGATTTTGAAGCAATTATAATTTAGCTTATGTACAAATCAATTAATTTTTTTCTTCTGTGCTTTTTAATCAGTATACTCCCAAGTTTTCATATTTCTTTATCTCTGCATTCTTCTTCCACAGAATTTTTCTCAACTCTTCTGAAAGCAGAAACCTTAAAGTAACAGTATTTTGAATCCCTCACAAAATATAAAACTATACTTGAAAAAGACTAGGGAGGGAGGCATCCTGAATTTTATAATGTAAACAATCTGGGAAGCTGCTTGGCCTCTTCGAATGCTGCAGGCCTCTATCCCCCTTTCCTCTTACTTCAATCATGTTATTACCTTGGGTTTTTTTTCAGTGTATTTACAAGAAATTCATGTAGGTCTATTCCAGTAGAGTCCGTATATTCTTGGCTGGAATCTAGAACCACCACAACAAAAGAAATTTAAAATAAATGAAACTGCCTTGCGTTAGATTAGGTATCTAATCCTAAACAGAAGCCCAAAACCTAATCAGGAGAGATGAGAACAGGAAAGTAAAATCAAACTTTAGGAGTTTTAGCATAAAACCCAAAATGACCTTGATGTGCTAACCCCCAGCCCCCTAAATTCCCCATCAAAATAACAGAAGGCAGGCCAGGTTCGGTGGCTCATGCCTGTAATCCTAGCACTCTGGGAGGCCGAGGCGGGTGGATCACTCAAGGTCAGGAGTTCGAAATCAGCCTGAGTAACAGCTAGACCCTGTCTCTACTAAAAATAGAAACAAATTAATTGGCCAACTAAAAATATATAGAAAAAATTAGCCAGGCATGGTGGTGCATGCCCGTAGTCCCAGCTACACGGGAGGCTGAGGCAGGAGGATCGCTTGAGCCCAGGAGTTTGAGGTTGCTGTGAGCTAGGCTGACGCCACGGCACTCACTCTAGCCTGGGCAACAAAGTGAGACTCTGTTGCAAAAAAATAAAATAAAATAAAATAACAGAAGGAAGAATCTGGGCCATAGTGTTGCATCAATACTACACTGAAAAGCCACCAATCATCAATAAGTATTTATTAATGCCCTGAACAAAACAAAGCAGCTTTTATTCTAGTTAAAGAAAATAAATTCCAGGTAAGGGCAGACAGGGCTGAATTTTCCAGAATCTCCAAAAATATGCCCAAATATTGATTATTTTTAATCAATCAAGGTTGCCTTTTCTTGTCAACTATCATTTTTATGGACATCTTTTGGCTACCAACACAAGAGTTTAAAGCCAAAGAGAGTCTAATAATTAGAGGCAAATCTGTATTATTTAAAAAAAAAATCACCTTAGCCACCCCAAAACCAAAATATAAATGGCATCTAGAGAATCTGCTACCAGTGATTATCCATGTCACCATTTATTCCAGAGCACAAATAGAACTAGAATTGACTATACTGTCCTTCTATGGGTACTCCAATACAGTTGGAGTAGCTTTCTGTGGCATATGAGCCCCTAAGTCAGGGTCAGTTAAAGAAGTATAGAAAGTAACCTAGTTAAGCATCTTCCCAAGCAACCAAGTCAGCAGGACACTATAAACTGATGGGCCAGTAAGGCCAGTGGGTGCCAGGCTTCAGCATAGAAGGAAAGGGAACTGCAGAACCAGGCCCTAGGACAGATGAAAGATGGGGAAAGTCCTTACCTCTGGATAGCATCTTCCTTGGGACCTTTTCTTTGTTTTTGTCCTTGTCTTCCTTTTCAGAGACATCTTTTGTGGACTTTTCTTCCTCCTTGTCAGAGGGGCAACTGATGTGCAACTGAATTATATCCTTAAACAAGGGGAAAGTGGATAATCAAAGGGTAAAAAGAATTCTAACTATCTTGCAGCTCCCTTGGAATCTCAAAGAAGGTAAATCTTGAGGTGGCAGCTCCCTTTTATAGAAGAGTGTATTTTGTTAATTAAGTTGTTTTAGTTTTGTTCTATCAGGAGGGTAGATGTGAATCTTTTCCTGCCAGCAATAACAACCTATTATATGAAGAGCTCAAGTTATATTGGCTGTTTTTGGCATAGGAACTGGATGGAAATAGTTCTAACTACAGGAGGGGAGGAGTGTGGGTGGGAAAACAAGATCTAGCCCTGGGATCTCCTTGTCTGCATCATCCTGAGTGGTCAAGATAAAGACCTACACTTCATGCTCTCCCCATGCCCTGCTTTACTGCAACAGCTTTTGTTTTAAAGTACCTTCTATCCCAATTCCAAGCCTGATATTGGTGCTGTGATTGCTATACTACACTTTACCAAACAACTGCCAAGCTCAAAAGCTACTTTACTCCTTCCTGTAAATAACCTACCTGGGTTTCTAGTGGTCCATCCGCAAATGGGGTGGAAGACTCTTCACATACTGCCAAGCTGCGCACCAACTTCAGCTTGGAATTAGACTGGAAAAAAAAAAAAAAACAAAACCCAAATACACATATATCTTCTTCTCTTGATGAACATTCAGAAGGCTTTTGGCTGAATGAAGAGCATCCTCTTTGGCTTTGTTAGTTGCTGTTTCCATTAAATAGGGTTTTTCAAAAACAGGTCCTACTCACCAGTTTCTGATTCAATTGAAAGAAAATTCTCTTGCTTACAACAGTAAACATGTACAAACAAAAAGACTACTTGGACAGATGGTAGGAAATCATTTCAATTAGCCCTCTTCTTTCTCAGTGTGATTGGAACCCAGTGCTCCAACTTTAGATTCAGAAGTTTACTGCGAACACAGAGCAGCATATCATAGTAGAAAGACACTGGGTTTGAGAGCCAGAAGTCCGAACTTTAATTTCTGGTTTTGCACTTACAACCTGAGACCCTGAGCAAATAACTTGACCTTTCTGTGTCTCTGTTCTTCTTGAGTAAAACTGCCATAAAAATACTTAGACTATTGTTGTAAGAATCAGATAATATATAGTATGTAAACATACATATCATTAAATAGTGCTTAGGATACAGTAGACATTTAATGCTAAATTACTCTAAACTTGAGGTGGCAAGTGTATGGAAAGAAGTGTCTAAGAAAAGAGTAAAGAGAAAGATAAAAACAACTTTATAACACTTGGGATTTAATGCAATAAAAAGCTAATCCACCTGCTTCACTTCTGCTAGCTGGTGAATCCCAAAAAGATCTGAAATCCACTATGCAAATCACTGTTCTCTTAGGGATCCTCAAAGTTAAAAATTCTAGAGTGACTCATTAGAATTAATAATAAAATAAACATTTGCTGAGAGTTCTTATAATAAAACCAAGGTTTACAGTAAACACTAACGCACAAAACATGTTATATGTGTTCCAGGTAGTGTGGTATAGCAAAGAGAACTCTTAAGTCTGAAGAAATGACTTTAGGCATACTTCAGCCACTTGCTAATGGATGTCCTCTGTTAAGTCAATCTCTATAGCCCAAATTTCCTTATCTATAATATGGAGATAATAACTGTCTTACTTACCTCAAGAAGTTTGGAAGGAACTAAAGTAGCACTGAGTACCTTCTCTTTTGAACTTTAACATCAAGTCCATCACTATGGATAAGGCCATGTAAGGCAAGACACAGAACCAATTTATTATACTTCTTGGCCTTCTTCAAACCCAGGCCATATACTGCGTTTGAAGTTTAATTAAACTCCCAAACTTAATCATTATTTTTCTGGGGGGAAGGGGGGCACTCTTAATTATTACTTCTAGTGACACTTCTTCCCAATGCAAGAAAAGTTTAGTATTTTATTGTTCCCCAGCTAAACTAAAGGCTATCACACACTAACACATATAGTCTTCCCTGATAACTCTGCTTAAAATAATCTGTGATGTGCTAATTTATCATACAGTGATTAAAAGCAAAATCTTCCTCCCTGCCCCTAAAAAGTGAAACATTAAAAAAAAAAAAAGCCTATGTTTTTAGGATATCCAAAAATGTTGAGTCATTTCTACTAATGGGACAGGATTTATCTTAAAGGAAAATTTACAGGGGGAAAAAAAAAGGAAACGTGAAGAGGAATAAAAAGATTCATATAAGCAGCCACTCTCCCAGAGAAGCCAGGGGTGAGCAGAGAAACTGGTATCTCAGCACAACCAGTACCAAATTCTCTCAGGCTCTGTGGAAGGCTCCAGCTGGGTATCCTTCTAAGAATCAGAAATAGACTATCACTGAACTACACATAATGGAGTAAAATAAAGCCAGAACTTCCATTAGGAAATCTGTTTGTGTGTGTGTGTGCACAGGCATATATCCAAGTTCACAATTAAGGTACAAAGTGCAGGCAAGAAAACTGCCTATATAGTCCAAATAAACTAGATATTGATGATAAGTCCATTCGTGAAATGTATTACTAATAACATTAGAAAAGAAGCTATACAGGAAGGGCTCTCACCTTGGCTCTTTTCCTGGCATGACCATGGTTGGATGTCCGCCTCTGCTAGAAGGGGATTGGAAAATATTAAAAGTAAAGAAAATCAACACTTACGTTAAAAGCAATATATGTTTATAAAGAAAAAGCACTAACTGTAAAAACCATTAGAGCAATAGCCAAACTATGATGAGAACCACTTGGTCTGGGTTTCCCCCTATAACACCAGCAACAGTGACATGGAAGAGACCACAGGCCACCTACAGTCAAATCACCATTCACTATGAAGATAAGGAGTAGAAAAACACTGATTTGTTGGCCTATTTCACAGACTGATAAAAATGACATTTGGACAAACCAGTTCTATCCAAGAATCCTCTCCTGATTAGGATATTTTTCTAGAAATGTCACTACCGTAGCATGAGAGGAAATGTCACTACCAGAGCATATTTTTCCACCAAGCTTCCTCACAGGAGGCTTTTAAATCCATAATGGATGTGAAATATGGCCCCTAACCATCACTTATATTAACATCTTTATAGGACAACACATTTACAGTTCCAACTTGAGATAACCAAAATACCTGTCCCTATAGCTGCAGAAATGAAATGAAGAGTCTTATTCTCAAATGCCTCCCTCCCTGAGTATGAGACTTCTCCCAGTTCTAAGATTCTACTGGTGACTCTTATAGCCTGGGTCAGAGATATAAGATAGGACAGGATAAAAAGAAGAGAGTATGGAAGATAGGGATAAGACTCCCAGAGCAAGGGGAGAGAGAATGGATAAGGAGCAGGGTGGAACCTGAGGAAGATAAAGAATGAAGGCCTGAGGTGGGATGAAGGAAGACACAGCTAATTAATAAGATTTCTAAATATCTGAGAAGTCAAAATGGGGGATGTGGGGAAGAGGTTAGGTAGGGTTATATATGGGGATGAGGTAATTAGGGGCTCTGAGATGTTTGGAATGGAACTCACTGCCAGTGGGGTATGGAGAAAACTGAGGCAGGAGGTTGGGACAGGAGAAGCAAGTCAGAGGAAGAATACCAGCATGGTCTTGGGTAGGTGAGGATTTCTCTTTCCTTGGTCCTCTTCGCTAGTTAGCAAACAACACTGCCACAATGCAAAATGGAAAACTGGAAAGATGTATGAAAAGAATAAGAAATGATGATGGATCTGGTCAGTGGCAACATCTGTTGCAGTAAGGGAAGACTCATAGTCCAGAAATATGAAACAGTATTTGTCACTACTTTTTCAAATAGGAAATTAACATATGCATGGCACAGACATTCAAAAGGTATAATGAAGATATATATAGAACAGTAAATCTCCTTCATAACTGTCCCCCAGATACCTGGTTCTCTCCTAAAGGGTCGATCAGTATTGAATTTCTGTTAGATCTATCCAGAGATCTTTTATGCATATATATGCTTATTGTGCATGTGCATATACAGTTTTTTTAAAAACCAAGTATACTTGTACACACTACTCTGAACCTTGCTTTTAAACTTTTTTTCATAGATATTATTCCACAGAAGATCTACCCTGTTTTTCTTAATGTCTATGTGGTATTCCATTATGTGGCTATTCCATAACCTATTTTACCAGTCTCGAATATCGTACCACTTAGGATGTTTCTGACTTTTGCTAGTATAAACAATGACCATATCATTGACTATAAAAACAACAGTATATCTGTAGTCCATTTAAAAATTTTTATAAAGTATTGCTAAATTATCCCTTAAAGTGGTTTACGAATTTATATTCTTACCAATATATGAATTTGCTCATTTCCCAGAATAAACAGTTTTCATTTAACAGTCAAACACATATGGAAAGCCTAATATGCACCAGGTATCATGCTACCTACAGGAGGATACAGAGATAAAAGGCACAAACCTTGTCAAAAAGGAATTCATAATCCTGTTGAAGAAGACAGACAAATAGACAATTATAATACAGTACATTAAGTGTGTTACAGAGGTACTCATGGAGTGCTATGAGAGCACACAGCAGAAGCATCTCAGACCTAACAATACATATATTCATACAGTCACAGACATTGAGTGCCTCCTATGTGCAAGGCACTGTGATAGGCCTTGGGATAAAATGGTGAGCCCAAACTGACCTAATCCTGGGCATCATAGAGGTTATAGTTCTGTGAGGAAGATGGACATTAATCAAAGAATTATACAACAGAGACCTGCAATAGGTGAATAAGGTCGTCAAGAAGGCTTCCTGGAGAAAGACACATCTGCAGTGAGTTTTGAAGGATACATAGGTATTAGACAGAGGCTGGGAGGGGGATTCAGGAGTTGGGGGAGACCAGGAAAAGAATACTAAGGAGGGTATTCTAGGCAGGGAAAGCATGTATAAAAGCATGCTTTCCCCAAATTTTCAGCTCCCATTTACAACAGGGACCAAGGAATCAGATAATGCTGAATTACTGGATGCCAGAAGTGATGGCTGACAGGCAAGGGACTAGGTTATAATATACCATGCTGAGAAATCTGGGATTTGGCCTAGGGCAAGACACATAGAAAGCTTGAAGAGAATCAACACAATCCATTCTTTATTTTGCAACCATCTTGCTAAAGCAGTATGGTAGATTTATCAGAAAGGATTACAAGTTTAAAGGCAGAAAACCCAACTAGGAGGCCATACTCAGATGGTTATTTATTATTATTTTTTCCCCTCTCTCATATTTTTTGTGAACCAGTTGGTTATTTAAAGGACACACCTCAGTATTTGTTAAGTGAGAGGCTTGCCCATTCTAAACAAAAACTTAGAACCTGCATTTTGCAGCACTGTTTCCATGCGAAAGATGTTCATAGTTTCAATTGCTGATTCCAAGAATATATTTCACCACTCCAAGTAATGAAAATCTCCTTTCCCCAAACTTTTCAGCTCCAATTCCTAACAGGGACTCCCTTGATAGTACAACTTAGATTCTTAGGGAGACTTCCAGGGTATAAGTGGTGGGTATGTAGGAGAAGCAGAATTTTTAGTGCTATTGAGGGAGCACATGATGTGTTGGGAATGGTAGAGAGGAGAGGGCTTCCTAAAGGACTGATCCATAGGATCCAGGATGGCTGACAATATTGAAGACTTTGCAAAAGGAGCATGAGCTCCAGTAGATGGCAGCAGCAGTTCCACCTGCTCTAGCCTTAGCATAGAGAGTCAGGTCAGAGGGTAGGCAGGTCCCCTCTAGTTCCCTATACAACCTATTTGTATATCCAGGTGAAGACATTTTAAAACCAAGTGAGTACCCATAAGGAGTATAAACCTATACATGTCCTTTCTTTTCTGAACATCTTCAAGTACACAAAACAGGAGTTCAGAACACCATTTATAATAGTCTCCGAGAACAGAATAACTTGGACCCCAAAATTAATTTAATTATTATCTTTTGTGTAACATGACAGCATATAATTAAACATTCATCACTTATCTTTCCTGAGGATTTAAAATTCATTATTGGTATTGGTGGAGGCTGGAAGTATAGTTTGAAAAGTGGCAGACTGTCTGCATAAACTCTGGAAGAATGGGCAAGGAATGACAACTCACATGTGAAAGATAATGGAAAGAAAAACAGCCAGGACAGAGATCTGGCAAACTGTAAGAGGAAAGACAGTAGAAAAGCAGGCAGCTAGAGAACAAAATATTTCAGAAAGCTGTCTGATTTTAATTTATCCCTTTACATTGTGGCTGTTTTAATCTTTAAAGAAGACAAGCCCTAGGTGAATTGAGTCATCTAGAAAAATTATGCTTCAAGTTTCCAGAGCCTGCAAAATGTTGCTGCTCCTGCTTTTTAATCTAACTTCTTGCTAGCAGTAATGGTCTATCTCCTGAGGTTATAATAAAGACCAGTCTCACCCTTGGGCATGAAGGAAAGAATTTATATAAGCTGGGCTTGGTTAATAGAAGAAATCAGCAGTGACCACAGAAGAAAAGAAGGGCTATAACAGGTAGGCTCAGAATCTAGGCTGGCTAGGCAGACATCAAAGAAGAACCATGGAAGAGACTTGGTTGACCATCCACTGCCATCATTTCTGTATGCAGTATAAATTTGGATGAAAAATAACATGGCAGCCAAAGAGTGAAATTCCTCTCACTCACATTTACCAAGTGGCAAGTTCAGAGACTATTTCTGACCCAGAAAATGCTGACTGCTTTAACACAACCAGGATATGAATTTAACAATGTGTGTAAAGCCAGGCAGCTCTAGTTTTAAGTTTATTGTATGAGTCATTTTATGACTTGTTAAATATGTGTTTGCATACAGTTTATTTTTTGATAGTTAAAAAATATCAAAATGTAGCAAATGCAGCAAGAATCAGTGAACTCAGGTTCAAATGGATAAGGGATTTAACTCTGTCCTCTTTAGACTTCATTGTGGACTCTATGACAAAAAGGGGAAATGTTTCTTAAAAACTGATGTTAGGGTTTTTGGGATTTTTTTGTTGTCACTGTCCCTATGTCTTGCTCTGTGGCCTGGGCTGGAGTACAGTGGTACAATCATAGCTTACAGTAATCTCCAACTCCTGGGCTCAAGTGATCCTCCTGCCTCAGCCTCCCAAGTGTCTGAGACTACAGGTATGCACCACCATGCCCAGCTGATTTTTAAAAATTTTTTTGCAGAGACAGGCTTCAACTCCTGGCCTCAAGCAATCTTCCCACTTCAGCCTCCCAAAGTACTGGGATCACAGGCATGAGCCACCACACCTGGCCAAGAGCTGAAGTTGGGGTTTTTAAGGAGAATCAAGTGTTTGTATAATTGACTGGGTTCCTATAGATTTCCACTTCTATTCAGGTATAAAGAGTGCACACAGGATGCGCTTCTAATTCTTACCTGTGTCTCCTGACGCAAACTGGTATCTTCACTTTCTTTCTCAATTTCTTCCTTACTTGGAGTCTTAGATATAAACTTGTTTTTGTTTACAGATTCTTCCACCAGTTTTTTTTCTGACTCTTTCATTATTTCCAGGGTCTCTTGAGTAGTGTTACTGTTAGACATGTTCTTCAATTCAATACAATAGCCTCTACGGACTCCTAAAGAAACATCAAATGCATTAAACAGGAGGTATGTATCCATACTTAACACACATAAGACTTGTATTTCACACTGGTACATTTTTTCCAGCAGCCTCCCTGTAATCCAAAAAATAGTCCTTTGATAAATGCTAACCGTGGACTCATTTCTTTTCTCTTTTTTTTTTATAGCTTTATTGAGGTAAAATGGACATACTACAAACTGCATTTATTTATTTATTATTTCAGCATATTATGGGGGTACAAATATTACAGTTATGTATATTGCC
>VBSM01002616.1:14259929-14277947 GCA_008086735.1 Cheirogaleus medius | reverse complement strand
AGGCTGAGGCAGGAGGATTGCTTGAGTCCAGGAGTTTGAGGTTGCCATGAGCTAAGCTGACACCATGGCACTCTAGCCCGGGCAACAGAATGAGACTCTTTCTCAAAAAAAATAAAATAAAATGTACAATTTGATGAGTCATGACACATACATACACCTGTGAAACCATCACCACAATTGAGACAGCGAGCACACCCGTCACCCCAAAAGTTTCCTCATGCCCCTCTATAATCTCTCCCTTTCCTCCCCACAACTCCCAGCCAACCACTGATCTGCTTTCTGCTAGTCTGCATTTTCTAGAATTTTATATATAAATGAAATCATATACTGTTTAGACTCTTTATTCAGCATAATTGTTTTGAGATTCACTAGGATTCAGTTCTAAAGCAATTTAGTATAAGTCCTCTTGGTATCTTATTTGCCTTCCCTTGTTCCCTACAGAACATTTTCTAGAATTTTACGTATAAATGAAATTTTCTAGAATTTTCTATATTCTAGAACTTTATATATAATTTTATATATTCTAGAATTTTCGATATAAATGAAATCCTATTTCGTTTTCTAGAATTTTATGTATAAATGAAATCATACACTGTTTAGACTCTTTTACTCAGCATAATTATTTTGAGATTCAGTAGGATTCAGTTCTAAAGCAATTTAGTATAAGTCCTCTTGGTACTTTATTTGCCTTCCCTGTGTTCCCAAGTGAGAAACTTGCTCACATTTTTGGCTCAACTGCTTAACTTGCTAGATTCTCTCCAGAAAGAAAAAAAATATATAATAAAGCTCTATTCACCACTAGACAGGAATGGTCTCTTTCCCAAGGGAGAACTTCTACAGCTACCACAAACTACAACATTGTTACCAACTTCAAGCTCCTCCCCCATCAAAAAGAAGCAAAATCAGAAAATGGTTATATAATCTTAAATGCTTTCCTTTATCTTAAGAAAGATGAAAAAGCAAGAAGAGAACTTTGTAGTCATTTATCCTTCAGAAAGATCGGGTCTATCCTTGGAGGAGGAATTTTCAGTTTGCTATTTGGGTTCAATTTACTGCCACCCAATGACATAGAGTATATGTGGTGCAGGGGTGGCTGGTTCTTTATCTTATTATCACTACCTGGGAAATCCTATAATGAAGCCAAGTTCTCTAAGCACACACTAACAGAAGTTGATATTCTATACACAGATTCATATCCTCAAGTGCTTTAGGTTCAACAATGGTTTGTAGAGGTTTCTCCTTACATGGGTTACTGACTGCACTTCAATTCTAAAAACATCTTTTCATCTTTTAAAAAGATAAGACTGTTTCTCTGTCAATATAGGAGAAAAATAAAAATAAATAAATAAATAAAAAGATAAGACTGGCTGGGCAGGGTGTGGTGGCAGGTGCCTGTAGTCTCAGCTATTTGGGATGCTGAAGCAGGAGGATTGCCTGAGCCCAGGAGTTTGAGGTTGCAGTGAGCTATGATGACGCCACTGCAATCTAGCCAGGTGACAGAGACAGACCATGTCTCAAAAAAACAAAAAAAAGACTGGAAATCTTCCCAGATGTCACATCTATTCCCAGTATAACCCTAGAAACTGAGCTAACTAAACAAACACACGGTTAGCAATGTTTCAAGAAAATTGTCACAACAGAAATTTTTCTCTCCTTCAAATCAGTTTATAAGGTAAGACCCAGAAGGCTTTCAAGCAGCACAGTAACCTCATCCTGACACAAGTTAGTCTGTAAGATTATTGCTTTGTTCAACTTGTGGTGGCTCCTAAGCCTAGAGACTTAGTTTGCTTAGGGCTAGATAAATTCTCTTAATTTAAAGGGCCAGAGAGTCATTAACACAATCATGAAGTCATACAGTTGAGTTTAAAGATGAGAAATATTAGAAGAAACTAACCACAAAAGAAAATGTTCAATATTCCTTTTTTTTGTTTTTGTTTTATTTTATTTTGTTTAAGAGAAAAGTCTTGCTCTGTCACCCACGCTAGAGTGCAGTAGGGCAATCAGAACTCACTGCAGCCTCAAACCCTTGGGCTCAAGAGATCCTCCCACCTCAGTCTCCCCTACCATGCTTGGATAATTTTTTTAATTTTTATTTTTGTACAGACAGGGTCTTGATACCTTGCCGAGGCTGGTCTCAAATTCCTGGCCTCAAGCGATCCTCCCACCTCGGCCTCCCAAAGTGTTGGGATTACAGATGTGAGCTACCTGCCTGGCTCAGTACTTGCTTTCTTAATCTTTATGCAATATTGCTTCTAAGTAAGAGGACAGACAGTTAAAGATCAGAAAGGAAAATGAAGTCTACCAAAGATACAAAGGAATCATGAAATCTCTTAATTAGAAGGGCACTCAGAAGCTTTCTCATTCAGCTCCATCCTTCTACATCCATAGTATTCCATAATTAGGTTGTTGAATTATTAGTAATTCTGAAAAATGGTTGTCCTGTCCCTGCTTGTATACCTCTAGTGAAGGGGAGTCTTCGCCTCCAGATATAAATCATTTTTTTTTAGAACACTTTCCTTATAAAAAGGCGAATTTCATCTCCCTGGTAGTTCCTCCCCCTGGGTCCCAGTTTAGCTTTCTGTGCAAGTCATAAAGAACAACCTTAATCTTGCTGCCATGTTAGCCCTTTACAAAAGAGAACTTTATCTTATTTCCTTCTCTAAACATTCCCAGCATTAAGTCAGGTATTCAAATCACATGGTTTTTAGTCTCCTCACCATTTTGCTTCTAGGATAAAAGAAATTGCCCTGAAGTAGACAGAGGCTAGTAAGGAATGGTCAGAGTGTTACTATTCTAGAGTCAAGATCCATTGGAAGATGCACTAAGTATAAAACCGTAGGTCTTAAACTGAGATTCTCTTTTGCTCTCCAAAATAACCTTTTGAAGGTGGCAGACAGCAGGGGTGCAAGCTCCCCACTCCAACTCTTTGCCTCAGTTTCTGCCAAAAAAAACAAATTCCAAGGACTCAGATAAGCCCGACTCATAGAGAAAAGAGAGAAAATAAAGAACACCTGCAACAACTTCGCTGCAAGTTCTGCTATCAGCCTTCTAAAGCAGAGAAAAAAACCAAAACAAAACAATTTTTACCCTTTAAAACTCCAAGCAGCTTTTCTCAGTGCCCGGCATTTCTACTCCTTCAGTTGTGTGCTGTGGCCACTCGCTCCCTCTCTCTCTTTCTCACAAAATAAATAAACTTTTACTTCTGTATATCCTAAACTGTGTGAGAAATCTTTCTCCACCTGTGTAGGAATTTCACACTCCTTCACCTTTAATTGAGGTCATTTCCAGGCCTGTAATCTGATGAAGAAGAGCTTTTTTTTTTTTTTTTTTTTTTCCTCTCTGATACAGAGTCTTGCTCTCTCACCCCTGGTAGAGTGCAGTGGCATCATCATAGCTCACTCCAACCTCAAACTCCTGGGCTCAAGGGATCCTCCTGCCTCAGCTTCCTGAGTAGCTGGGACTACAGGCTGATGCTGACTAACTTTTCAATTTTTTGTAGAGATGGGGTCTTGCTCTTGCTCAGGTTGGTCTTGAACTCCTGAGCTCAGGCAATCCTCTTGCCTCAACCTCCCAGAATGCTAAGATTACAGGCATGAGCCACCGCACCCGCCCACAAAAGGGCTCTTCTTACTCTTGGGGCATAAGGATACCTAGAAACAAATTTTTCCGGGCCCAAAGAAAAGTAAAAGTTGCAGTTGAAAGACAATTCACTAACTAAAGAAAGCCTTAAGAGTGAAAATAAAGCCAGTAGAATGTTAAAAGGCAGAGAAATAATTTCCACTCTTGATAGTTTATTTGGTATACAGAGGAAATTAAAGGCTTTGGGAGGTTTTTGTGAGAGAAAAAGAAAGAAACTATTTCATATGTAACTGTGACTAGAACAAAGCAAAGACATTAAGCTCCCAGGAGGGCCTAGATGTGTGCTTCCCTACAACCTATTTGTGCACAGTGTACATTTCAATCAGGCAAACAGCAAAATTTCAAAGGCAGAATGTCTCCTGAGGACATTCAGTGGCTCAAAGCTGCATAGAGGGGACTGTCAGATGTAGGGGCAAGGAGGGAGAGTGAGGAAACAGGATGATACAGGAGAGGATGATTGGGAGCCAAGATTCGGCAATTTTTTTCAGGGAGAATACAGCATATTCCCCATAAATTTTTTGACTGCCAAGGTAAGTACTTTCTAGAACACAGTGAGATTATATATCCTTCCATCAATTCTATAAACAACTTTCTAGGCATTGGGCCAAAAGGAATACATTATATAGGGAACACTCACAGACAGAAGGACAATTTCATTTTCTCCCTTTTAATCTATGGCCAAAAAGAGAGAATGCAAGCAAGAAAACAATATTTAGGTGCAAAGAATTCTGATTAAGCCAGTGGCAAATTCCCTGTAAAGCTTTCCAGTCCTTTATTAATTTGTATATCAATAGTAAATTACTCCTAATTGATACTCACATTTTAAAAAATTGTTTAAAATCTAGGGGTTCAGGAGAATGGATAAACAGACTGTGACATATTCATACAATGCAATACTATTTAACAATTAAAAAAATAAACTATAAGCTGAGCAACCCTAATCCAAAATTCTGAAATCTGAAATACTCTAAAATGGAAACTTTCTGAGCACCAACATGATGTGCAAAGGAAATGCTCATTGGAGAATTTTGGATTTGGGGGTTAGAGATGCTCGATAGGGTAAGTATACTGCAAATATTCCAAAACCTAAAAAAATCTGAAATCCGAAATACTTCTAGTCCCAAACATTTCAGAGAAGGAACACTCAATCTGATGAGATACATACATACACACATGGTATATTTTGCTACCCACAAAAACATGATGGATCTCAAAAATATTATGGTAAATGAAAGAAAGCAGACTTCCCTCCACCTCCAAATACATGCTCTATAAATCTATTTATATGAAATTCAGGGACAAGCAAAATAAACACAGTGATTGAAACCAGAAAGTGATTGCTCAGGGCTTGGGGGATAAATATTGATTGGAAAGAGAAATAAGGGACCCTCCAGGAGTGATGGAAATATTCTATTTTGTTTGGGGCAGTGGTTACATGGGTGAATACAATTATCAAAACTCATTAACTGAATACTACTTAAGATCTGTACATTTTATTATATGTTATTTAACAGCACCAAAAAACAAAACAAAACAAAAACGCCCCTAGGAATCAAGCTGTGGGGACAAAACATCCACAGGGGTAAAATGGTAGGTTAAAAACAAAACAAACAAAACAGTCTAGGTGCTTGTGCATTGCAAGCCTTTTCTTATATCCTTTGATATTGGAGTTAGGAGAAAAGGAAAAGGTGTAAATGTTTATTGAGCATGATTATGAAGATTGTGAACCTGGTGCTTTATACATTTCAACTCACATCCACCAAGTGTAGCTATGCTACTTGATCAAACTCACACCACTACTAAGTGGTAGAACTAGAACAGAACTCGGGTCGTGTCTGATTCCAAAATCTACATTCTTTCTATGACTTTAATTTTTTCCTTTTTATTATTTCTATACATTATTTCATCATAATACAACTCTTTGTTAGGGTTATTTTTCAGATGAAGAAACCAAAGTTCACACAAATTAAATAACTTTTCCAAGTCAACACAAAAGGGGCAAGGGCAAGATTCCAACCTAGTTGTGTCTGATTCCAAAGATAAAGTTCTAAGTGTTCCAAGGTGGCTGGCCATTCAGGAACATTCTGGGGTGTAGAATGTGGGATGGGAAGTGTGCCTAGATCTTAGGCCTCTCTTCAGAGATTATTAGTGGGGGACATATTTTTGGATTTAAAAATTAGCTTTGGACCAGGCACAGTGGCTCACGCCTGTAATCCCAGCACTTTGGGAAGCTGAGGTGGGAGGATCGCTTGAGGCCAGGAGTTCAAGACCAGCCTGAGCAAGAGCAAGACCCCATCTCTACAAAAAAAACAAAATTAGCCAAGCATGGTGGCACACACCTATAGTCCCAGCTACTTAGGAGACCAAAGCAGGAAGATCTGTTGAGCCCAGGAGTTCAGGGTTGCACTGAGCTATGATGATGCCACTGTACTGTAGCCTGGGCAGCAGAGCAAGATTCTGTCTCAAAAAAAAAAAGTTTGTAAACTCTCCCATGTTTCCCTTCAACTTGGATCTGCCCATCATGACTTTGAATTTTTTACAGTTGAAAGAAATCATCTTACTTGATCTCAAGGTATAAAGGGTTATCTCTATTTTATAAGAAAAGATACTAATACTCAGAAATATTAAGTGAATTGTTCAGGACCATATACTATGTGTAAGGAGCCAGGATTCAAACCCAGGTCTACTTGGTTCCAAAATTCAATGTTCTTTCCACTAAAATGTCAAAACAAAGGACAAAAACCAAAAACAATATAACAACTGTATGCCTGAAGAGGTAAATGCCTAATAGCCCTTGGGAAAAAGACAGAAAATAAAGCCCTACTGAGTTATAAATGACAGATATAGGTCCAACTCTCCATTCTTTTCAAACAGAGAGAAGCAGAATATATGGCAATACAGTATAAAGTACTTAACAAACATAAAGCTATAGGTATGTGACAGTCACCAATCCCTTTGAGGACTGTAGAAGTCAACTGTCATAGGTTTCACTAGTACTAGGCCAATAACGATAACAATTGTGCCAATTTTCCAAATCATGGAAGCATGAAAATCATTCTGTTCTACAACTGCAAAAGGATTCACTGTTGTGTAAGGAAACTCACAGGAGTTGGCAGGTGTCCAGAGCAATTCCTTAGGCAAAGTAAAAAGAGAAACAATATTAAAATGTTCTGGACATATACCCTCTTTCTTTGCTATATGTTATAACTGTACTTGCCCTAAAATGACAACTACAGGTGCTTTGATCAGCAGACTGAAGTGTTGGTAGACCTTGTTACAGTTTATGTCAGCTTCTCTACCATTTTTGCCAAAAATGCCCATTTTACACTCTTGAGTAAAACAGAACAAATCAAATATCCTCCTCTTTCAAACAAAGAGGAGCAGTAGGGGCTTTTCTCTCTACTGTTTGCATTTTCTTTAGCTTTATCAAACTATTGCCACTATGCAGAAAATATCACAGAATCTTAAGGATGGAAAAGACCTTGAAAATGCATACTGTCTTTTCCCTTCCCCTTGTGACACTGCTCCCTGCTGAACCCAGACATTTGGAAAAGAAAAAAAAAATCACAATTTAACTATTATTCATGGCACTTTCAGGATACCTTCTACTGCTAACTTAAATGCCATGCAGCTAAGTCTATCCTGCCCTACCAAATGACCTTAGAGGTCAATGCCACCACTACATGTTAGGTGGAAAGGACACCTCAGTCAACAAAATAATTCTTTCAAAATATGAGATTAGCCAGAGAAATGAGGTAACAGCAATCTAATTTCACAAGAAGGAAATGGAAATCTTTAAGAATCATTAGCCCATTAGGAATCTGTCTTCATGGAAAAAAAAAAAAAGAATCATTAGCCCTTAAGCCTCTGCTGCAAAGGAGAAACTGCTATTTATTCCTTGATATCCAATCACTTCTTTTGTAATAGAATTACTGATTTTAAGTTAGGACACACAGCTTCCTGGAAAAAAGCTATACCTATCCCAATCTCGATTATAGCTAAATATGAGTATATACCTAAGTTATAGTCCATGAGATATAAGCAGCATTAATGTTATGGGCAGAACAGTGTCCCCCCCCAATTCCTATGTTTAAGCCCTAACCCCTAGCCCTCAGAATGTGACTATATTTGGAAACAGGGCTTTTAAGAGGCATTTAAGTTAAATGAAGCCACTAGGGCAGGTCCTAATCCAATCTGACCAGTGTCCTTATAAGAGGAGGAAATCTAAACACATAGGGACAGCAGGGGCATGGTATGCATAAAGAAAAGACTATGCAAGGACATAGAGAAGGTGGCCATCTGGAAGCCACAGAGGCCTCAGGAGAAACCAAACATGGCAACACCTGGATCTTGGACTTCTAGCTTCCAAAACTGCAAGAAAAAACACTTCTGTTGTTTAATCCACTCAGTCTTGTTCTTTTTACTATGGCAGTCTTGGCAAACAAATACAAGTAGTGAATACAACTTCCATAAAGTATCCTTAAAGAAAGTGGGTGATCCTTCTTTACTCATCCCAAATTCCTTCTGGCTTGAATATGAAAGTAAAGGCTGGTCCTCCAGCAGCCATACTGGACTGTGAGATGATATTAGGATGGAAAACTATAGACATAAGATTCCCAGGTCCCTGACTAGATCAGCCCTGGACTACCTACCTCTGCATTTCTTGACTGCAAAAGAAAAATTAGCTTCTTAAGAGACTATAGGCATACCCTATTTTATTGTGCTTTGCTTTACTGCACTATGCAGATATTGTATTTTTTAACAAATTGAAGGTTTGGGTCAATGCTGTGCCAAGTAAGTCTACTGGTGTTATTTTTCCAATGACATGTGCTCAGTTTGTATCTCTGTATTACATTTTGATAATTCTCATAATATTTAATATTTCAAACTTTTCCCTTATTATTACATCTGTTATGATGATCTGTAATCAGTGAAGTTTGTTGTTTTGTTTTGTTTTTTTGAGGTAGACTCTCATTCTGTTGCCCAGGCTAGAGTGCAGTGGCATCATCATAGCTCACTGCAACCTCAAACTCCTGGGCTCAGGCATTTCTCCTGCCTCAGCCTCCCAAGTAGCTGAGACTACAGGCACACACCACCACACCTGGCTAATTTTTCTATTTTTTGTAGAGACAGGGTCTTGCCATATTCACTCAGTCTGGTCTTGAACTCCTAGCCTCAAGTAATCCTCCCATCTCAGCCTCCCAAAGTGTTAGGATTACAGGTATGAGCCATCGTGCCTGGCTGTAATCAGTGATCTTTGATGTTATTATGGTAATTGTTTTGGGGCACCACAAACTGCACCCATATAAGATACTAAAGTTAAATCAATAAATGTGAGTGTTCTGGCTGGGCATGGTGGCTCACGCCTGTAATCCTAGCACTCTGGGAGGCCGAGGCGGGAGGATCACTCCAGGTCAGGAGTTCGAAATCAGCCTGAGCAAGAGAGAGACTCCGTCCCTACTAAAAGTAGAAAGAAATTAATTGGCCAACTAAAAATATATAGAAAGAATTAGCCGGGCATGGTGGCGCATGCCTGTAGTCCCAGCTACTTGGGAGGCTGAGGCAGGAGGATCGCTTGAGCCCAGGAGTTTGAGGTTGCTGTGAGCTAGGCTGACACCACGGCACTCTAGCCGGGGCAACAGAGTGACACTCGGTCTCAAAAAAAATAAAAATAAAAAATAACCCTACAATGGCCTCTAAGTGTTCAACTGAGAGTAAGAGTTGCATGTCTCTCACTTTAAAACAAAAGCTAGAAATTACTAAGCTTAATCAAGAAAATATATCGAAAGTCGAGATAGGCCAAAAGCTAGGCCTTTTGCACCAAATAGTTAGCCAAGTTGTGAATGCCAAAGAAAAGTTACTGAAATTAAAAGGCTACTAGAGGGCTGGGCACAGTGGCTGACACGTGTAATCCTAGGACTTTGGGAGGACTGCTTGAAGCCAGGGGTTCGAGATCAGCCTGAGCAAGAGCGAGACTTCATCTTTACAAAAAAAATATAACAATTAGCTAGGTGTGGTGGTGCATGCCTGTAATCCCAGTTACTTGGGAGGCTGAGATAGGAGAAGCACTTGATCCCAGGAGTTTCAGATTACAGTGAGCTCTGATGATGCCACTGCCTGCTAGCCTGGGTGACAGAGCGAGATCCTGTCTCAAAAAAAAAAGCTACTTGAGGAAAGGTATAAATGATAGAAAAGCAAAACAGCCTTATGGCTAATATGGGGAAAGTCTGAGTGGTCTGGATAGAAGATACACCAGCCACAACATTCCCTTAATTAAGCCAAAGCCTAATCCAGAGCAAGGCCATAACTCTCTTCAATTCTATGAAGGCTGAGAGAGGTGAAGGAGCTGCAGAAAAAAAGTCTGCAGCTAGCAGAGGATGGTTCATGAAGTTTAAGGAAAGAAGCTGTCTCCATAATATAAAAGTACAAGGCAAAGCAGCAAGTGCTAATAGAGAAGCTGCAGCAAGTTATCCAGGATATCTAGGTAAGATTCATAAAGGTGGCTTCATTAAACAATTTTCTTTTTGTTTTTTTGAGATAGGGTCTCGCTCTTGCTTGTAGTAGAGTTCAGTGGCATCATCATAGTTTACTGTAACCTCAAACTCCTGGGCTCAAGCAATCCTCCTCCCTCAGCCTCCTTAGTAGCTGGGACTACAGGCACATGCCTCTGCATCTAACAGCAATAAAGTATTTTTAAATTAAGGTATGCACATTTTTTTTAGACATAATGCTACTGCATACATAAGAAACTATAGTATAGTGTAAACATAACTTTTACACACAGTGAGAAACCAAAAAATGTGTGTGACTTGCTTTATTGCAATATTCATTTTATTGCAGTAGTCTGGAATCAAACCTACAATATCTCAGAGATATGCCTGTATTTGGGTTTTGCTGTTAATTCCAGCACAACCCAATCCTAATACACTCCCACCTCAGCACCCAGCATTGATGTCTTTTATTTCTTTCTCTTTCCTAAAGTTCCACCACTCTCTCTTGGCTGAATGATTCCAATAGCCTTCTAACTGGTCTCCCTGCTTCCTCCTTCACTCCCCCTAGAGTATTTTGTAAACAGCAGCCAGAATGATTGTGTAAAAATGTTGTTATATCATTTTATACCCTTGCTCAAAATCTTCCAATGGCTTCCCATCTCACTCAGAGCAAAAGCTGAAGTCTTTAAAATGATCTATGATACTGGCCTCATGCCTGTAATCCCAGCATTTTGGGAGGCTGAGGTGGGAGGATTGCTTGAGGCTAGGAGTTTGAGACCAGCCTGGCCAACACAGTGAGACCCTGTCTCTACAAAAAAAAAAAAAAAGAAATATTAGCCAGTCATAGTGGTGCATACCTGCAGTCCCAGCTACTCCAGAGGCTCAGGCAGGAGAATCACTTGAGCCTAGGAGTTTGAGGCTGCAGTGAGCCATGAATCCCACCACTACAGCATTCCAGCCTGGGTGACAGAACAAGACTCTGACTCAAACAAAACAAAACAAAAAACCCAAAAAGAAAAGCTCTACAAGACATTAAATGATCTGACTACTAGTTTGCTCTCTGACCCTATCTCTTACTATTCCCCCTATTTATATATTTATGCAGTTCTAATTACACTGGCTCTTCCCTGTGCCCTAAAACTACTTTAGGGTGATTGCTTTCCTTCTGCCTGGAATGGTCTCCCCCGAGATAACTACATGGCTTGTTTACACTCTCTTTCAAGTCTTTACTCAAATGTCATCTCAGTGACCCCTTCTTTGGCCACAATAACAGAAATTACAAAACCCCAAATACTTCCTGTCCTACTTTCCTGCCTTTATTTTTCTCAGCATTTATCACTGTCAAATGCTCCATATAGTTTACAAATTTATCTTGTTTATTATCTCTCTCTCCCCAATGTACACTCAAAGAGGACAGAGATTTTTATTTTGTTTCATTCACTACCAATTACCAAGGTCTAGAACAGTGTCTGGCACATAGTAAATATATTTTTAAATAAATGAATGAAGGAAGGTCATTCACCTACATTTTCAAAAATGTAAGTGGCAAAGCTAGAATTCAACTCAAGATCATCTCCAAACTCTTGCTTCCTTTGACACCTCACTATTTACTCAAAATGGCCTATTGCTTTCCCTAATTCAGATCAAGATGGTTTTCCACAATTCTCATCTAAGAGATTAATGATTGCTATTTAAAATAAAGCCTAGTGAGAAAGATCTGTTTCTAAACAACTGTGTGAGCTAAGTGAGGTTCAAGCTTATAACCTGTAAGTCTAACCTGATACTTTTTCCTCCTGCTTTATTTATGTTTATCCAATGAGCCAAACCATATTCCTTATTCTTACCCTACGGCCTCCCTCATAAAAAGGTATTCAGTCAGATACCAAACAGACTTTTTGTTCCTCTGTGTTTAATAGATGAATCTAAAGTTTGTTTTTTCCTGACACAGAGGCAATGGCATAATGAAAAGTTCACATCTTACTGACAGAGACTTGAATAACTCAAAAGAATAGGAATAAACTCACAGACCTCTTGATAGCTCTTTCAATCCTTTAGTTCTATAATAGCTAAGTATGAGAACATTGGGAGAGCAAAAAACAAGACATATCATAATTTCTCAAGTATCCCTTGACATAAAGTGTAAGAAGAGAAACACAATACTCTTGACTTCTTTCATTTACAAGAACTAGACAGAGAATTTTCTTTGCATGAATGAATCATTTCTTAATCTCTAGGGCAATATAGTAGGAGAAGATACATGCCATGACCTGATATGACAAGGAACCAACATTAAGCTCAGTGAAATCTCCCAGACCTAAGTCAATAAATATAAACAAGCTAGGGAAGTGAAGGTGGACAACATGTAAGCTACCTCCAGCTAATCCTCTATCCTCAATAACGTTGACAAGGATCTACCATGTCGGAGTGGAAAAGAGAGAAGAAAAAACAAGATCAAAGCTATAAATTTCTGACTCAGCTTTAACACTACCAAAAATAAGAAAGGCAGCTTCATGAAGACAAATCTCCTCTGGTCTAGAAGGCCATAGTTAGGCTTGGCACAAGCCCAACTGACTGCAGCAAAGGCCTAATTCACAGACAGGTGGTAGGTATTTCCCACCATATCCTCTCCAATCAAATCACCTTAAGAATATACAATTACAGTGTTTATATTTAACAGCAAATTCTGAAAACACCTCACCCATTTTTGAAACATTTTATTCACAGCTCTATCTACAGTTATGGTATTAATGTCATCTATCACTGAATAAATGAATTCTGCAAGGTTAAATGATGATGTGTTTATGTTCTATCTGCTCATTGGCCCCTGGGTCAGCCAATCTGATCCAGGGCTCCATGGCAACAGGCTCTATCACTAAGAGCTACAAGATGAGATTCCCCTTTCCTTTTTTAAAAAAAAATAAGGCATTTTCCACAGAAACTGCTGCAAATACTGTCACAGAATATTCTCTATAGACAAATAAGAAATGCTGCCATTCTGGTATACTAAAAATGAATAGTGTATGGAGGGGTAGTGAATAGCAATGACAACAAATCTATGCAAGTAACAAAGGGATCCCCAAAATCTTGGAGATTTTTCCTTGTTTAATTTCCATAGAGAAATTCAGGAATCCTTGAACTGCCAGAAAATCAACACCAGGATAAATTGAGGAATTAGTATAAGGGGAGTACTGCCCAGCTGAAACCACAATATTTAAGCTTCCCATGCCTGAAGACACAGAGAAAGCTAAAGGTTTTAATTTAGGATTGCTGACCTTTGTAAGTTTCCCACAACCTTTTTGGAATGTTAAAATGAGCATAAAACTCACAAATCTCAGGCCCTTATTCTGCATATTCTCAAATCACAGTCAGCTCACAGGGTCCTTGGAATTCTTATTATGTCTGTTCTCTTCTCTACACCCTACTACATCCACTATGCTTAGAGAAAAAAAAAAAAACTGCTGTGTCCGAATGAGGAATAATACATTTGCTCTTCACATATGTCCCCATTCATTCTCCCTCAGCTGCGGATCTCCTTGAAGCAAAGAGGGAATGAAATAATTATGAACTGGATGAGAAGACAAAAAACAAAACAAAAATATTGTTTTTCCCCAATGGTGCTTATTAATAATCTAAAATCCAACTGGCATATTAGAAGGTATTCTCCTTTTCTGGCATGCTTTTCACCAATAATTGATGTTGTATCTCAGGCTGCAACAAGCAACTTTGGTCCCCACCTTCTGGTATATAGTGGTAAATGAATGCTGAGAACTAGACAGGATCTGAGATGTCAGGGTCAACATTAGCTTGGAAAGTGTGCATTGTCATCTGGCTCATATTATTGGTTTTTTTTTTTTTTGACTGTGGTAAAATATACATAACATAAAATTTACCATTTTAACCATTTTTAAGTGTACAGTTCATTGATATTAATTACATTCATATTGTGCATTAAAGAAGAAAAAATGGTTTCAGGCACAAAAGCCATGGTATCAAGAGACTACAGTCATTCTTTTGATGAATATTTAATGAACATGCATTTATTGTACAAGTCACTTATATTAAGAACTATAGGGGATATGAAGAATAAACAGTCAAATGTTAAGACTCTCTGACACTACTGCCCAGTAAAAATAGCTATCAACACACATTTCCAGTATGTTTTTTACATGCTGAATGCAGTTTCTTACATCCCCATCTCAGTTCCTAAAAAAGTCCAAAGTGGCTGGATGTCTAGATCTCTTTTGTTAGCACTTTGTTCCAAGGGACCCACAGGCAGACTAACATGAGAAGCAATAGACAGAATTCCAAAAATTCCTAGAACTGAGAAAACCTTTTCTGTAAAACTGTTTCAAATTTTCCAAGAATTCTTAAGGAGAAAAGGGGGTAGAAGCAATTTTTAGTGGGAGTCATAAATTGTATTAAAGCTTTTTTTTTTTTAAAAAGTCACTGCAAAGAAAGTCACCACTGGGCCTCTTTCTACATCAAAATTTCCTCTATACCATCACAAAAGAAAACCAAAACATTTCACTCCTACCACTTTTTTTTTTTTTAAAGATCCCGGTCCAGTAGCTATAAAGAACATATGTATTGACCTCAGAAGGACAAGAAGCTGCATGAATAGGATATTTTCTCAGTGATGTTATCTCCCAATATGAAAGTCCCAGGCTCTGATCACAGGAGGCTGTCTTCCTCAAATAATAATATCAGCAGCAGCTATCGTTTATTGAGCATTAACTGTGCTCCAAACACTATGCTCAGCAATTTATATAGATCACATTTATCTGAATTTAACAAATGCTAAAAATTTACTTTCAGATACTAATAGTAGGGACTTAAAAAAAATTTATGATTAGAAAAGTGCTGCATATAAACTGGCTCAAGTCTGAGGGAAAAAAAAGAAAAGTGCTGCAGGCTTCTTTATACTTATTAAAATATATATATAGGTATTGGCCGGGCATGGTAGCTCACGCTTGTAATCCTAGCACTCTGGGAGGCTGAGGCGGGAGGATCACTCGAGGTCAGAAGTTCGAAACCAGCCTGAGCAAGAGCAAGACCCCGTCTCTACTAAAAATAGAAAGAAATTAATTGGCCAGCTAAAAATATATATAGAAAAAATCAGCTGGGCATGGTGGCGCATGCCTGTAGTCCCAGCTACTCGGGAGGCTGAGGCAGGAGGATTGCCTGAGCCCAAGAGTTTGAGGTTGCTGTGAGCTAGGCTGACGCCACGGCACGCTAGCCCGGGCAACAGAGTGAGACTCTGCCTCAAAAAAAAAAAAGAAAAAAGAAAAAAAATATCCATAATCAATAACTCTGAGATTAACTGCTATTTTTTCATTTTCTTTTTTCTATTTTTATTTTTCTTTATAAAGTCGTCATGGTATTGGGAAAAGTTTTTAATTAGCAACAATCACGCCTTGGATAAACCTGATTGGCTACAATACTGCCACTGCTCAAAGCTTTAACTGCTATTAATTATAGCAATGTTTTGAGGTATGTCTTTCTAAACTTTGTTTCCATATTTGTATGGAATATGTATCCATATTGGATATGCTCCCATAGCCAATGTTCATGTAATTGACATAACATAGAACATTTTTGCATGATGCCTTTTTCAACTACTAAACTTTTAACATAAAATAATTTTAACAGCTATCTAATATTATGTACTGGTGTATAAAGAAAAAAAACAACCATCTAATGATCTATTACATACATGTACCATAATTTATCTAATCATTTCCATATTATTGGAAATTTAGGCAGTCATTAATCTTTGTACCTAAATATTTTTCTTTTTTTTTTATTACGATCTCACTCTGTCATCAGGCTACAGTGCAGTGGTGTCATCATAGCTCACTGCAACCTCAAACTCCTGTGCTCAATTGATCCTCCTGCCTCAGCCTTTGGAGTAGCTGGGAATACAGGTGTATACCACCATGCCCAGCTAATTTTTCTATTTTTTGTAGAGAATGGGTCTCCCTCTTGCTCAGGCTGGTCTCAAACCCCTGACCTCAAGTAATCCTCCCACCTCAGCCTCCCAAAGTCCTAGGATTACAGGCGTGTGAGCCACTGTACCCGGCCTGTACCTTAATCTTTATTCACATTGCTCATCAACTCCCCGGGATAAATGCATTCAAGAGTTTAGGACAGACCGGGCGCAGTGGCTCACGCCTGTAATCCTAGCACTCAGGGAGGCCATCGCAGGAGGATTGTTTGAGGTCAGTAGTTCAAGACCAGCCTAAGAAGAGTGAGACCCCATCTCTACTAAAAACAGAAAAAAATTAGCCAGACATGGTGGTGCATGCCTGTAGTCCCAGCTGCTTGGGAGGCTGAGGCAGGAGAATCAATTGAGCCCAGGAGTTTGAGGTTGTTGTGAGATAGGCTGACGCCACGCACTCTAGCCCAGGCAACAGAGCAAGACTCTGTCTCAAAAAAAAAAAATGAGTTTAGGAGATAAAACATTTCTCTAGTTCACTCTAGTTAACAGAAGCAAGGATAGTCACACTATCAATTATAATGTTTCCCAACTGTTTCCCCAACAAAAAATAGTGTTTACTTCCCAGGTACTACAGTGGTGTCTTCGACTTTCAGGACATTCACCTAGGTAGTGCTTCTCACTTTTTATTTTTCTTGCCTCCTTTTCATAATATTAAATCTCCCTTTTGCCATATATTCCACTAGAAAAGGTATATGCCACTTACTCCTTGGCAATCACTGGCCTGAAAAAATTAATAGGGAAGAAAAGATAAAAAATACATGAGGAATATTCTCTTTGCCATTAATGTAACACACATTAATGAATCTTGTCAATGTACTTCAGTAGTTTGGTGAATAATTCAAAAGGCAAGGCCTCAAAAAACACACAAAAAAACCACTCTAAGTCTTTTTTATTTTTTTGAGATGAGTCTCGCTCTGTTGCCTGGGCCAGAGTGCCTTGGCATCAGCCTAGCTCACAGCAACCTCAAACTCCTGGGCTCAAGCAATCCTTCTGCCTCAGCCTCCCGAGTAGCTGGGACTACAGGCATGTGCCACCATGCCCGGCTAATTTTTTCTATATATTTTTAGTTGTCCGGCTAATTTCTTTCTATTTTTAGTAGAGATGGGGTCTCACTCTTGCTTAGGCTGGTCTTCAACTCCTGACCTCAAGCGATCCTCCCACCTCGGCCTCCCAGAGGGCTAGGATTACAGGAGTGAGCCACCACGCCCAGTCCACTCTAAGTCTTTAACATGAAATTAAAAGAAGGTAAAAGGGAATGGGAATATTGGATATTTTAGCATTTGTTATTTGACATTTGATCCATTTAAAATCCTAGTAATTTTAAGGAGCCTTTATACATAGTACTTCATATAAATCTTAAGAACACCACCACCACATCAACTCACAGAAAGAAAAGCAGAGGTAACAAAGTTTCAGAGGTAGACACCAAAGGCAAGTGTCCTAAGAATTGAAAGTAGATCAGAAACAATGGCAGAAAGTAAAAACCAAAAACAAAGTAAAACACAAAAACCAACCAACCATCATCTGTAGGAGTGAAAGAGCAAAAATACCATGTTTGCAATTAGGCATCTAAGCATCAAATTAGAAAAGATACTTCCTAAAATGATTGACTATCAATATTAAGCTTAAATGTTTAGATTACACTTCACTTTAAAAAGTCAGTATCTATATGGCTTGAAAATCTCTTCTGACTTACTCAAAAGTTACATGTGATCTGAAGACACAAATGATATATCCCTATTTAATTTCTAAATATTAATAATAATGACTAACACTAACTAAGCCTTTAAAATGACCAGCAACTATTTAAAGGCTTTATATGTATATATTAACTCTTTTAATTCTCAATACAAGCCTAGGTTGTAGATACTATTTTTTTTTTTTTTTTTT
>VBSM01002616.1:14208402-14223754 GCA_008086735.1 Cheirogaleus medius | reverse complement strand
AAAAAAAACTGTCAGCCAAGAATTCTATACTCTCATAAAATATCTTTAAAAATCTAAGGCCAAAAAAGACCACCAGACACTAAAGCTGAAAGAATTCATCACTGGCAGACATACTAGTCCTTCAGACTCAATGAATATGATAACAGATGGAAAGCCAGATATATACAGAGGAATGAAGAACATCTGAAATGATAATTATGTGGATAAATATAAAAGACTTTTTTGCTCATTATTTAAATGTCTTTAAAAGATAATCAACTATTTAAAGCAAAAAAAAGATTTTAAATATATTGTACAATTTATAAATGTAAGTAAACTGTATGACCAGAACAGGGCATTGGCCAGAAGGGAAGAAGAAAAAGAAGTATACTATTGTAAGGTTCTTATATACCATACATGAAGCAGTATATAGCCTTGAAGTAGAACATATAGCCTATAACAGGAAAAATGGCAATCAACAGAAACTCACTTAGGAAGCCCAGACAGTGAATGTACTAGATCAACTTTAAATCAGTCATTTTAAGTAAATTCAAAACGGAAGGAAATCATGTCTAAAGAACTAAAGGAAAGAATGAGAACAATGTCTCACCAAACTTAAAATATCAATAGAAAGATAGAAATTACAAAAAAGAACCAAAGAGAATTCTGGAGTTGAAAAGTATAATAACAAAAACGAAAGAAAAAAAAAATCAGTGGAGGAGTTCGGCATTAGATTTGAGCACACAGAAAAAGAATCAACAAACTTGAAGCTGGGTTAATTAAAATTATCCATTAGAAGCCAAGTGCAGTGTTACATGCTTGTAGTACCAGCTACTTGGGAGGATAAGGCAGGAGGATCACTTGAGCCCAGGAGTTCAAGGTTGTAGTGTGCTATGATCATGCCCGGGAATAGCCACTGCACTCTGGCCTGGACTAACACGTCAAGACCTCATCTTTAAAAACAAAATAGTAAAACAAAATAAAATAAAGATTATTCAGTTTGGGGAACAAAAGAATGAAGAAAAATGAACAAAGCCTCAGAGATAGTGGGACACCATCAAGCATACAAACACAAATACACTCTGGGAATCCTATGAGAGAAGAAAAAGAGACAGAAAGAACGTTGTTGTTGTTGTTGCTGCATCTCAGGCAGATAAGGAATATTTAATAAAATGATGGCCAAAAACTTTTCAAATTTGATGAAAATCACTATTCCACTCGTGTGGGTAGCTCCATAAATTCCAACTAGGAAAAACTCAAAGATCCATACCTAGGCACATCATAACCAAATTGTAAAAATAAAATAAAATTAAAAAAGACAGAGACTCACCGGGCCACGTGGTGGCTCACGCCTATAATCCTAGCACTCTGGGAGGCCGAGGTGGGTGGATCGCTCAAGGTCAGGAGTTCAAAACCAGCCTGAGCAAGAGCGAGACCCTGTCTCTACTAAAAAAAATAGAAAGAAATTATCTGGACAACTTAAAATATGTAGAAAAAAAAAAAAAACTTAGCCAGGCATGGTGGCACATGCCTGTAGTCCCAGCTACTTGGGAGACTGAGGCAGGAGGATCGCCTGAGCCCAGGAGTTTGAGGTTGCCGTGAGCTAGGCTGATGCCATGGCACTCTAGCCCGGGCAACAGAGTGAGACTGTGTCTCAAAAAAAAAAAAAAAAGACAGAGACTCTTAAATGCAGCAAGAGAAAAGTGTCTTAACATATATAAGAGATTCTCAATAACATAATAGCACATTTCTCATCAGAAACCATGGAAGCTAAAAAGCAATGGGAAGATATATTCAAAGTGCTAAAAGAAAAAGGCTGCCAACCAAGAATTCAATATCCAGCAAAACTATCCTTCGAAAATAAAAGAAAAATTAAGGTATTCTCAGATAAACAGTGAGACAAAATTTGTCACTAGAAGACTTCCTCTATAAGAAATGGTTCTACTCTAAAGGCAGCCATTCAAGCTGAAATGAAAGGACACTAGATAGTAACCCAAGCCCAAATGAAGAAATAAAGAATACTGGTAAAGGTAACTACATAGGTAAATATAAAAGACTATATTCAATGTATTTTTTGTTTGTAACTCTTTTTTCTTATGTCTGATTTAAAAGATTGCATAAAGCTATCATTAAAAATCTGTGTTGACAGGGACACAATGTATGAAGATGTAATTTGTATGATAATAACAGCACAAGAGGGGAGAGGAAATTGAGCTATATAAGCACAAAGGTTTTATATGCTATTGTAATTGAATTGGTAGTAATCAAATTACACTGTTATGTTAAATAAAATGTTAACTATAATCCCTATTCCAATGTAATCTTTCTTCTTCTTCTTCTTTTTTTTTTTTTTTTTTGAGACAGAGTCTCACTCTGTTGTCCAGGCTAGAGTGCCATGGCATCAGCCTAGCTCACAGCAACCTCAAACTCCTGGGCTCAAGCAATCCTTCTGCCTCAGCCTCCTGAGTAGCTGGGACTACAGACATGCGCCACCATGCCCAGCTAATTTTTTCTATATATTTTTAGTTGGCCAATTAATTTCTTTGTAATTTTAGTAGAGACGGGGGTGGGGGGGGTCTTGCTCTTGTTCAGGCTGGTTTCGAACTCCTGACCTTGAGCAATCGTCCCGCCTTGGCCTCCCAGAGAGCTAGGATTACAGGCATGAGCCACTATGCCCAGCCTTTCTTCTTTTTTATATAGGTGTTTATAGCTATTCATGTGGAACTGCAAGGGGCCCTGAATAGCCAAAATAATATTAAAAAAGAAAAACAAGGTAGGAAGACTCATACTTCCTGATTTCATAACTTGTTACAAAGCTATACTAATCAAAACAGTGTGGTACTGACATAAGGACAGACACATAGACCAACAGACATGAGAATCCAGAAATAATCCCAAACCCAAACCTATGGCCAAGTGATTTTTTGACAAAGGTGCCAAGATCATTCATAGGGAATGAATGGTCTCTTCAGCAAATGGTGCTGTGACAACTGGATAATCACATGCAAAAGAATGATATTGGATCTCTACCTCACTCCATATACAAAATTTGAGTGAAAATAGGTCAATCACCTAAACTGAGCTAAAATTATAAAGCTCTTAAAAGAAAATATAGGAGTAAATCTTCATGATCTTGAATTTGGCAATGGATTCTTACATTTGACCCCAAAAGAATTAGCAACAAAAGTAGATAAATTGGACATCACAAAAATTCAAATATTTTGTGCATCAAAGGATGTGAAAAGACAATATATAAAATGGGAAAAAATATTTGCAAATCATGCATCTGCTAAGGGTTTAATATCCAGAATATATATACAGATATATAAAAAACCTCTTCTGTATACCTTAAATATACACAATAAAAAAAAATTTATTTTTTTGAAAAACTCTCATGGCCAGGCGCAGTGGCGCATGCCTGTAATCCCAACACTCTGGGAGGCTCAGGCGGGAGGATGGCTTGAGGTCAGGAGTTCAAGACCAGCCTAAGCAAGAGCAATACCCCGTCTCTACTAAAAATAGAAAAAATTAGCCAGGCAACCAAAAGCAAAAACAAAATCATAGCTGGGTATTGGGGTGAGTGCCTGTAGTTCCAGCTCCTGGGAAGCTGAGGCAGGAGGACCACTTGAGCCCAGGAGTTTAAGGTTGCTGTGAGCTAGGCTGACGCCACGGCACGTTAGCCCAGGCAAGAGAGTGAGACTCTGTCTCAAAAAACAAAAAGAAAATAAGTGTTGGTGAGGATGCTGAGAAACAGGAATCCTCATGCATTACTGGTGGAAATGTAAAATGGCGCAGCACTGTGGAAAAAAGTTTGACAATTCCTCAGAAAGTTGAACATAGAATTACCATATGCCCAGCAATTTACTTTTAGGTACATAGTAAAACAATTGAAAACAGAAACAAACAGATATTTTTACAGGAATAATTAATTATAGCAGCATTATTCCTAATACCCAAAAGGTAGAAACAACCCCAATGTCCATCAACTGATGCATGGATAAACAAATTGTTATATATACATACAGTGGAATATTATTCAGCCATAAAAGGAAAAAAGTACTGATATATGCTACAACTTAGATAAACGTGGAAAATACTATGCTAAGTGAAAGAAGTCAGACACAATAGGCCAAATATTGTATGATTCCTTTTCTAAGATTCCCTTTATATGGCAAATCCATAAAGATGGAGAGCAGATTAGAGCCTATCAGAAATGAGGGGAGGACAGAATAGAGAGGGATTACTTAATGGGTATAGTGTGGTTTATGGATGATGAAAAAGTTTTGAAACTGGTGGTTGCACAACATTGTAAATATACTAAATACCACTGAATTATACACTTTACAGTAGTTAATTGTGTTACATGAATTTCACCTCAATTTTTAAAAGAAGAAAGTAACTTAGGGGGAAAAAAGTATATCTCTACACAAATACCTGTAAACAAATATTGATAGCACAGCTTTATTTGTATTGCCAAAAACTAGAAACAACCCAAATGTCCATCAGCAAGTGAATGGATAAACAAATTGTGCTTTGTCTATAGAATGGATTGTTACCCAGTGCTTACAAGGAATCAACTACTGATACATGAAACAACATAAATGAATCTCAAAATAATTATGCTGAGTAAAAAAAAGCCAGACCAAAAATAAATAAAAAGTACACACTCTATGATTCCATTTATATAACATTCTAGACAATACAAACTGCTCTATAGTGATATGAAGAAGATCAGTGGTTGCCTGGAGACCACAGAGGTTGGGGGAATGATTACAAATGGGGATAAGGAAACTTGTGGGAGTGATTAATACTTTCATTATCTTGGTTGTGGTGATAGTTTCATGGGTGTATACATATGTCAAAACTTAAATTGTACACTTTCAAAATGTGTAATTTACTGTATGTCAATTATACCTCAATTAAGGTGGGAAAGGAAAACAGGGCAAATGTACTCATGCTGGCCACTCAATAACTGATAAGATAGTACTAAAAGCAATTTTACTTTACCCAGCTGAATGTAGAGACAACATGGAGAACTACTCAAAATAGCATATAAATTTGAATTTTTATAAACTTAAAAATACTTTCATTAATCTACATTATCATGTCAGAGATGCTCAATCTTCCTTTTTTGACTGATCTTTAGTCAGCAGTGCTAAGAAACCCTCCAAGTAATCCTCTAAGTCTGGCAAGTACTGCAGTTAATATGATTTGTAAATAAGCATTTAATGCAACAAGAAAGCTCCTATAAGAAACCCTAATAAGAGGCCAGGTGTGGTGGCTCACGCCTGTAATCCTAGCTCTCTGGGAGGCCAAAGACTGCTTGAGCTCAGGAGTTCAAGACCAGTCTAGGCAAGAGCGAGACCCTGTCTCTACTAAAAATAGAAAGAAATTAGCTGGGCAACTAAAAACAGAAAAATTAGCCAGGCATGGTGGTGCATGCCTGTAGTCTCAGCTCCTCAGGAGGCTGAGGCAGGAGGAACGCTTGAGCCCAGGAGTTTGAGGTTGCTGTGAACTAGGCTGACGCCACGGCACTCTAGCCCGGGCAACAGAGT
Organism: Cheirogaleus medius; assembly: GCA_008086735.1. Lineage (NCBI taxonomy): Eukaryota > Metazoa > Chordata > Mammalia > Primates > Cheirogaleidae > Cheirogaleus > Cheirogaleus medius. The sequence continues at coordinate 14,218,220 of VBSM01002616.1, read as the reverse complement.
GAGACTCTGTCTCAAAACAAAACAAAAACCTAATAAGGTTCCCTAAAGCTGAAAATACCTGTAAACAGTATCTCAAGTGAGAAGAAATCAACACATCCATATTAATCACCTCTTAAGAAAAAATTTCCTAGTTATATATATTTACCTTATATAGACATTCACTCAAATTTTAACCATTTCAAAATTTTTAATGCACTTTATAAAAAGTCAGGAAAACTTTAGGGTTAAAAATCCTAATCTGGATTTTTCTTTACCAAAAGGCACATCCATTGTTTTAAAGACAAACCAAAATTACGATGTATTTACTAGTGGGGAAAAAGTTATGGAATTTGGGGTAAAGTTCAGTCAATCAAAACTTTTTTCAGTCAATCAAAGCTTTACATTTGCAATTTTTCTTTTCTTTTTACTTTTTGAGACAGGGTCTTGTTATGTCGCCCAGGCTGGAGTGCAGTAGCACAGCTCACTGTAGCCTTGAACTTCTGGGCTCAAGGGACACTCCTACCACCTCAGACAGTTGCTAGGATTTCAGGCATGTGCCACCACACCTGATTTCTTTCTTTTTATTTTTTTTGGATGGGGTCTTGCTATGTTGCCCAGGCTGGTCTCAAAACCCTGGCCTCAAGCAATCCACCCACCTCAGCTTCCCAAAGTGTTGGGACTATAGGCGTGAGCCACCACAACCAGCTATATTCGTAATATTTATGGCAGGTGAGCAATGACATTATCTAACCCAAGCTACTAGCACCTCTTACTTCAACTGCAACAGTGGGCTTTATTTTTTAATTCAGCTGAGCTCAATCTTGATATACTCTGCATCTCAATTTTTTTCATCTATTAAATGGGTACAACATTACTTCCAACCCCACAGGCTTGTGTGAGGATACAATGAGAATAAAGGTATAGTACTTAGTTTGTTGTCTGGCACGTAGAAAGTGCTCTATAAATGTTACCTATTATTACCTGAATAAATGCTCAGCCTCCATGAGTCCAGTACTGGAATGGCATCACATACAAGAAACAAGTCTAACCTCAAAAAAAAACAACAAAAAACAAAAAAAAGGCAAGTTAAAAGCAATTTTAAATCTTAATATATTGCAACCTTCAAAGAAAATAAAATCAGATCCAATTCAAAATCCATAGCACTACCTCTTAACATCATCTTTCCCAATACCTTCTGCCCACAATGCTTCTCATAACCCCGGCACCTTCCCTGTATCCTCTATCTCCATTCCCACTCTCAATTCACAATTTAAAAAACTCTGCTCATGGCCAGGTGCAGTGACTCACACCTGTAATCCTAGCACTCTGGGGAGGCTAAGGCGGGAGGATCCCTTAAGGTCAGGAGTTCAAGACCAGCCTGGGTGAGCAAGAGTGAGACACCCGTCTCTACTAAAAATAGAAAAATTAGCCACGTTTGGTGGCACACACCTGTAGTCCTAGCTACTTGGGAGGCAGGAGGATTGCTTGAGCCCAGGAGTTTGAGGTTGCTGTGAGCTAGGCTGATGCCACAGCACTCTAGCCCAGGCAACAGAGAGAGACTCTGTCTCAAAAAACAAAAAAAAAGGAAAAGTTCATGTATCACAACAAAGAGCTCTTCCCTGACCACCCCAATCTAAAGTATCCCCCTCTTCCTCTCTATCACATCACCACATCTGTTTTCTTCATGGCATATATCATAATCTGTAATTATATTATTTACTTGAAAATTATCTACCTTCCTAGATAAAAAGGTAAGCTCCTGAGGGCAAAAATCTTGTATATTTTGTCCATATCAGTATCTGCAATGCTAAATAATGTCTGATACATAATAAACACTGAAATAGTTTTCAAATTGATTCATTTGCAAAACTAAGAAGTTACTTCCTCTGAGGTGAACTTCATTTCTTTAAGCCAAGGTATTTAAAACTTATTTGTACACCCAGTAAGACAGTCAAACTATCAAAACCCTATGTTCTCTTACTCATTCTAACAATCTGCCTTGTATTCTAAGAAATCTTCCCTCCTTTCTCTGAAGGTAAAATTTACAATCAGAAAATAAGAGGGCAATCCTATCTGGCAACTGTTTTCTGGCTCTGTGGGGCTCAGATCTAATCTTCTCAGGCAACAGCAACTGTCAAAGATCTGGCTACCAGCATTGTACTGAAGAGTGCCTCACAGCCAAGAACTACGGAGGCTAAATTGACCCAAGTTGCAAACACCTGTGAGAGACTTACTGCTGGTAAGAGTTCTGTGAAGCACTCCAAATGTCTTAAAGATAACCTCACAAGAGTGGAAAGAAGCTGAACTCAGCCATCAGACTAGAGAAGCATTCTATAAAGCTTTAATAATGACCCTGTCACCAGAAAAGCAGATACTCAGCCAAGCCTTCTAATCAGCTGTATTTAGCAACCAACATCCATCTTTTGCAATAAAATGCCACCTCTGAGTTCCTATTCCTATCAAATTATCACTGGTTTAGGCAACAGATATACCAGAAACTACATTTAACAAATCCACTTGTCTGAGACCCAAGACAATTAACCTTACTTGGAGAAGCAGAATAGCCTCTAGTAAAGATCTTAACAACCGCAGCCCAGGCCCGGTGGCTCACACATGTAATCCTAGCACTCTGGGAGGCCGAGGCAGGAGGATTGCTTGTGCTCAGGAGTTCGAGACCAGCTTGAGCAAGAGCAAGATCCCATCTCTACTAAAAATAGAAAGAAATTAGCCAAACAACTAAAAATAGAAAAAAAAAAAAATTGGCCAGGCATAGTGGCACATGCCTGTAGCCCTAGCTATTCAGGAGCCTGAGGCAGGAGGACCGCTTGAGCCCAGGAGTTTGAGGTTGCTGTGAGCTAGGCTGATGCCATGGCACTCTAGCCCAGGCAATAGAGTGAGACTCTGTCTCAAAAAAAAAAAAAAACACAAACAAAACAGGATACTAACAACTAAAACACTTGGGCAAAATCAAAACAGCTATAATCTGAAAAACAGCCATGTCACTTCCAATGGTACCTATATTGAAAAAGTGACCTTTCCCCTCCAAAATAATTTTTAAAAGTACCTGAATCTTGAACAATGACTCTTATTTTTCTCTAAAATAAGGGCTATGACAGCTACTCTAATGAGATGCCCAATAAACTCAGGGCAAGGGGCTCACTGTGCTGACACTGTCACCTCATCCAGGATTTCTGATGATTCATCCCGATGGGCTGACAAGTCACTGACATCTGAGCCTTGCCCCAAATTCTAATTTTTTTCACATACAACAGCACAATTTACTCAAAACAACAACAATCCAGACACCTTCTCCTGCTCCTCTTCTTCCCTCCATGACTTCATGGAGCACCTTGCAAAAAAAGTTATTTCAGGCCAATATTAGCAACTGTGGATGACTAATAAGCCATGGAAAGGCTGGGAACAGAGCCCATAAAAGGACCACAGTGTTAACTCTCAGCAATTACCAACTTTAAAAAAAGATCAAAATCACCTAGGGAAGAAACTGATCTTTTCAGCATTAACAGATATTTGGTATTATTGTGGTAATTTAAAAAACAGTTGCAAAGTCAGGACCTGAAAATATCAGTCCCTGGCTACACCAAGTAATCACAGAAGACATCCTTTAACCCAATAAGCTTTGTTCTAACATGAACTTCAAAAAGAGGCAGGCGCTGTGGCTTGCGCCTATAATCCTAGTACTTTGGGATGCTGAGATGAGAGGATCACTGAATCCAGGAGTTGGAGACCAGCCTGGGCAACATAGTGAGACCCCATCTCTACAAAAAAATAAAAACTTAGCCAGACATGGTGGCATATGCCTGTGGTCCCAGCTATTCTGGAGTCTTGAGGCAAGAGGATCAAAGAGTCCAAAAGTTTGAGGTTGCAGTAAGCTATGATCATGCCACTGCATCCCAGCCTGGGTGACAGAGAGAGACCTTGTCTCTTAAAACAAAAAGACAAGTCAAGATGGTAAAAACAAAAACCATCCATTTCATTTAAAAGGAATTAAAGAAAGGGAAAGGGAAAAAGAAAAACAAAGAAGGAAAAACTATGCCCACTTTTTACATCACCACAATTATTTAACATGGCCACAATTATTTATAGGAACTGCTGTCAAGAAGTGGAGGTCATTTCCCCACCCCTTAAATCTGACTTGGCCTTATGACTTGCTTTGACCAATAGCATGCAGCATGAATGACACTGCAACTTCTGAGCTCAAGCCTCAAGAAGCCTTGCAACTTCCTCTCTCACCTTCTTGGAACTTAGCCAAGCCAACCTGCAGAAGAAGCCACAGCAACCTAGCTGATAGCTGCAGCCCAAGGCTATCCAGGTCTGACCAGCCCCTAGCTAACCTACCAACTGGCCACAAACACATGAGTGAGCCCAGCCAATACTATGTGGAATAGAGGCAAGCTTTGCTAGATGAGCCTTGCCCAAATTGCCAACCCACTTAAATCATAAGCAAATACATACAGTTGACCCTTGCACAAGACTAATTTAATCTGCATGGGTCCACTTATCCACAGCTTTTTTTCAACCAAACATGGATGGAAAAATACAGTATTCTTGGGACACAAAACCTGCCTATACAGAGGGCCGACTTCCCTACACACAGGTTCCACGGGGCTTACTGGAGGACTTGAGTATGCACAGATTTGGTTATATGCAGGCAGTCCTGGAACCAATCCTCCAACATACCGAGGAACAACTGTGGTTGCTTCAAACCACTAATTTTTGGCGTGGTTTGTTTTACAGCAATAGATAACAGAAACACCCACAATCAGCTGCACCTAATTCAAAAAGTCAACAGTGACCCACTCAAAATCAGCATGTGCATTCCCAACATATAACGCAATTAGAATCTGTAAAGAACAATATACAGGCCGGGCGTGGTGGCTCACGCTTATAATCCTAGCACTCTGGGAGGCTGAGGCGGGCGGATCATTTGAGTTCAGGAGTTCAGAGACCGGCCTAAGCAAGAGTGAGTCCCCGTCTCTACTAAAACAATCTAAATTAGCTGGACAACTAAAAACATATAGAAAAAATTAGCCGGGCGTGGTGGTGCATGCCTGTAGTCCCAGCTACTTGGGAGGCTGAGGCAGGAGGACTGCTTGAGCCCAGGAGTTTGAGGTTGCTGCGAGCTAGGCTGACGCCACGGCACTCAAGCCCTGCCTCAGCCTCCCAGGTAGCTGGGACTATAGACACGTGCCACCATGCCCGGCTAATTTTTTCTGTTTTTAGTTGTCCAGCTAATTTCTTTCTATTTGTAGTAGAGACGGGTTCTCACACTTGTTAAGGCTGGTCTCAAACTCCTGAGCTTAAGCAATCCTCCTGCCTCGGCCTTCCAAAGTGCTAGGATTATGGGCATGAACCACTGCGCCCGGCCACAACCAGAATTCTTATACATTGTTGGCAAGAGAATAAATTAACACAACTACTATGGAAAACTAGCAATACTTGCTAAAGCTAAACATACATATATTCTATGACCTAGTAATTCCACTCATGGGTATATAACCAATAGAAATAACTGCTTGTGTTTATGAAAAGACATGTACAAGAATGTTCATAGCAAAAATCATTTTATAAAAAAGACATCTACACTCGAATGTTTATCACAGCACAATTCACAGTTGCAAAGATAAGTAATCAACCTAAGCACCCATCAATTCATGAATGCATAAAGAAAATGTGGTGTGTATGTATACACACACACTCCATGGAGTACTACTTAGCCATAAAAAGGAATGAAATGATGTCTTTTGCAACAACTTGGATGGAAATGGAGTCCATTATCCTAAGTGAAGTATCTCAGGAATGGAAAAATAAACACCATATGTTCTCACTAATAAGTGGGAGCTATAATAAATAATGGATACATATGGGCAAAAAGAACATGAATGACATTGGAAACTAAGAAAGGCGAAATGGGAGGGGTACAATGAACACTGTCCAGATGAATTGCACACTGAAAGCCCTGACATCAGCATTATACAGTGTATTCATGTAAAAAAACACTGTACCCCCTTGATATTTGGAAATTTTAAAAAATTTTTCATAGCAGTACTATTCATAATAGTCCACAACTGGAAATAACTGAAAAAAAAATTATGGCATCGTCAGAAAATAAAATATTACACAGCAATGATAAAGAATAAATCACTGCTATATGCAACTACATTCATGAATCTCAAAGACAATGTTGATCAAAAAGAAGACATAAGAGTATATATGGTTCTATCATTATGAAATTCAAAAACAAATAAAGATACAAGAAAGCTACAGGGGACCAGGCCTGGTGGCTCACGCCTGTAATCCCAGCACTTTTTTCAAATAACACTAAGATATTATATGCCTTTTCACCATATTTTCAAAAGCAATGGTAGGTAAAACTGCTAGTGCTTTCACATAAAACAAAGCAAGAACACTAAACTGTACTAGTAATACTATATTCTTTGCCACCTCACACTTGTAGTTGAAAAAGGAAATGATAGGATTTCATTAGGGCCAGGTTACAAAAAAAGAGAAACACAAAAGGAATTATAAATTTCATTTAAGAATGTCCTTGAAGTAGTAAAAATTAATAATTTTATTAAATTTCCCTCCTTAAGTACATGATTTTTTATTCGTTAAGTGACAAAATGGTAAGTATAAAGTACTCTGTTGCATACCAAAGTATAACTGTCTTGAAAAGGACTTGTGCAACTGAGCTATGAGCTACACCTCTTGCTCTTTTCATGGAATACTATTATTACTTGAGTAAACAATGCAAGGCAAACTACGGCTATTCAGACTTGGGTATTTGGCAATATTTTTCACAGAAATGAACAAAATAAGCCTGTTACCTCAAAGAAAATAATAATATTTATTGCCAATGATAAAATTTGAGCTAAGTGAAAATCAGAATTTTGGAAAATGTATTCTCTACTGTGAGCTTGACAGCTACTCAATACTTAAAGACTTTCCCATGCAATCATGTGATCTCTGGCAAAAAAGAAAAAAACAGACTTTCCTGATGATGGTGATATTAATGAATGTGATTTTTTATATCATATAATGAAATGTGTCAAACATTTGGAAGGTTTGCATGACTCAGTGAACCAACATTTTCTATTTGGCCAAAATTCATGATGTCTTCAAATCGGACATGGGTAAAAGATCCACTCAATATACATGACAAACAAATGGATTTTACTGTTGTCCAATACAAAAGTTCATTAGTATGGTTTCAGATTCCACATTGCAACTAACCTTTAAAAAATTACCACTTGAATGAAGAGAAATTTGAGGGACAGACAGGAAGATACAGCCTCTTATTTTGCCAGTATAGAGCAGATACCACACTTTCCTTAATAGCAGGAGAGCCAAATTAAGAGCTTTAAAAGTCTTAAACTACAAAAACATTACAGTGCCCACATCCTCCACCTTATGTAATTCAAAATAAAAGCAATACTAAACTGTAAAATAAGTTTAATAAAGTCCAATAAAGTTTTTACTTTTTCTTATTTAAAAAAATTACCACTTGTTAAGAATATCCATAATTACCTGAAGAAGATATTAAAAAATTCTTCCCTTATCCAACAACCTATTTCTGAGGTTGGATTTTCTTCATATACTTCAACCAAAATGGCATATCACAACAGACTGAATGTAGATGCTGATATAAGAATCCAGCTACTTTCTATGAAGTCAGACATTATACAGATTTGCAAAAATGTAAAACAATGTCCACTCCCGTTCTCGTTAAATATTTTAAAAATAAAATATTTTCATTAAAAAATGTGTTTTATATACTATGTACAAAGTTTATGTTTAGTGAATTAATAAATATTTAAACTATTTCCTTAGTTCTAATTTATAGTAGAGTTAAATGTTGACAAATATAACACACATATTTAACAGTTCTTTAGGATCCATAAAAGTTTTTTAAAAAGTAAAGAGGTAAGAGACAAAAAGTTTGAGAGCTACTAATCTAGAACTTTGGCCTCACCTGTCCTTCAAGGCTCTGCTCCTCCAGAAAGCCTTCCCTGATAGCTTAAGTTAATCTGCTACAATTATTTGCTTACAGTGGAGGCACTTAATTAATGGTGTATTGAAGGGGTGGGGAAGCTTTTCATGTCGGAAGACCACATTAATTTAGCTGTAATCAAATCAGGCTGCATTCAAGAAACCTCAACTAGATATACTTAAAAATGTACACTATTTTGTAAAAATCTAACTACTATGTACTTAATAATTTCAAAAAATGAAAACTGTGTTAATTTTAAAGTTAACTAACCTTTTAATGACTTTGTGTCTGCTTTTTGTTGGAAAACATTTGAATATTTGCTTGAAGCATGGAGGTCCACAGTTTCAATTGACCCTCCAGAGCTGCCGTCCCCAATCCCTGGGCTTCAGCTCAAAACGAGGCCTCGCACCACCACCTGAGCTCCGCCTCCCCTGTCCCCACCCCCCACTTCTGTCCATGGAAAAATGGTCTTCCATGAAACCAGTCCCTGGTGCCAACAAGGTTGGAGTCCGCTGCTCTACAGAGTATCAGTCATTTGTGATCTTAAGAGCATCTTGATGTGGGTTGGGCAGGAGAATGTAGATTTGCAGCAATAAGTGGCTGAAGAGCAAGAAAGCATTTTGGGGGTATGTTCCTAAAGGTGTGGGCATTCTGCATTTTTCCCTATTTCAATTGGATCTTTCTTAGCATCAAACAATGGCTTTAAAATGTCATCTACTGAGAGCTCAATCAATTCCATCTGTAGTTCGTTAGGTGCCTTGGTGATATCAACTAGGTGAGGCTGAGATGCTAATTTGAGTGTGATGTCATGAATCTCAAATGATTCTCACAATGAAAATGAACCTTTCATTGTATTCTGCATTTAATAGGGCCATAACAGCTGTATATTCTTCAGAGGATTCACATATATCATCCTGTTCATCAGTGACCTTTGCTAACTGGAGACGTTCATCTGAAATTTCCTTTTGAACAAGTGTTTTGAAAAAAGATAGCTTTTTTTGAAATGCTTGGCTTTTTTGCCACGTATCACATACATAGACTTAGTTTTACCTTGCAAAGAAATACACAAGCCGTTTTGTTTTACATGATACCACAAAGAAATGCTGCATTCCTATAGAAATCTTCTTTCAATAATTCACATTGCTGATCCTGTTCTGCATAAAATTTAACTCTGTTCTTGCAGAGATAAAATTTTGACTAACACCTACCCCTGCAATAGCCAATGCACTTTAGAATGATTCCGTAAATCTACACAGACTACCTCATCATTCAACTTTAGCATGTTATGATGATGTGCTGTGTTGCATTTGCAGGAATGTGGTTAACAATACTGATAACTTGTTGCAAAGTGTCACTTAAAATAGTAGCTTTAGCACAGATTTTCCTGATGCAAGATACAATGAGAAGAAATGAGAGCATCTGGATCTGTTAATACTGAGCAATAAACCCTTCATGTTTTCCTGTCATGGATGGTGCACCATCTGTACATACTCTCACTGAATTTACCAAATTCAGTCCAACCTCACAACGTTTATCTTGAAAGTCGCTGAGGATATCTATTCCCTGTGTCCTGTTCACAAGAGTACCCAGAATGAGTAACTCTTTGTAGCAAAGAAAATCTTCTGTTATGACCCAAATGAAGTATAAAACCTGCAGGGAGTCAACAGTATCAGTTGACTCATCCAAAGTGGTTTAATAATATATATTTTCCTTTTGAAGTAGTGCATGAAGTTGTTCTGTTAAGTTGAAGGCTAATTCATACTTCCAGTCAGTTAAGGTTCTCCTTGAAAGAGGCAGTTGTTTGCACTTTGAAACATTATCAGGGTCTAAG
>VBSM01002616.1:14183323-14204686 GCA_008086735.1 Cheirogaleus medius | reverse complement strand
GGGAGGGGAGGAGAGGAGAGATGTTAAAGATCTATTGACCAACTACAATAAAATTTATTTGGATCCTATTTTAAATATATGAGCTGCTAAAAAAAATATGACATAATCAGGAAAACATGACCACTAGATTTTTGGTTTGTTGTGTTTTGTGAGTTTTTGTTTGTTTTTGTGTATGTGTGTGACGGAGACTCATTCTGTCGCCCACGCTGGAGTGCAGTTGCATGATTATAGCTCACTGCAGCCTTGAACTCCTGGGCTCAGGCAATCCTCCTGCCTTATTCTACCAAGTAGCTGGGACTACAGGCACATGCTACCATGACCAGCTATTTTTTTGAGAAACAGAGTCTTCCTATGTTGCCCAGACTGGTCTCAAACTTCTGGCCTCAAGCAATCCTCCTATCTCAGCCTCCCAAAGTGCTGGGATTATAGGCATGAACCATTGTATTTGGCCTTGTGTTTTTGGTTTTGGGTGTGTGTGTGTGTGAGACAGACTCAATCTGTCATCCAGGATGGAGTGCAGTGGCATCATCATAGCTCACTGCAGCCTTGACTCTGGCTCAAGCGATCCTCCCACATCAGCCTCCAGAGTAGCTAGGACTATAGGCATACACCACCATGTCCAGCTGATTTTTCTATTTTTTTGTAGAGACCAGGACTTGCTCTTGCTCAGGCGGGTCTCAAACTCCTGGCCTCAAGCAATACTCCCACCTCGGGGTCCCATAGTGCTAGGATTACAGGCGTGAGCCACTGTGCCCAGTCAGTAAGGTCCTTTAACACACACAAAAGCCCAATACCCTGGAATGATGCTAAGCCTCCTACTGGTCCCAAGTACCTTATCTGACACTCAAATTGTCTTGAAAAACACTGGAACCTATAGAAAAATACAATATTCTTCCTTGTTACCCCAAGAGCTACTCTGTACTAAAATTAAGTTTTTACTCTAGTAAAAGCATACAATATTGTCTTCTTCAAATTTTATAAAGGTCCCTTTTGTGATATCAAATGCTAAGTCTCTAGCAAGTTAAGTCAAGCTAATAAGCACCAGCTTTTCCTCCTTTGAGAGTTCAAATGGACATATTCATACTCTGTCACAGAAACAGAATTATATACTGGATTTAAATAAAAATCCTGTTAGCTAATTGATTAATGATAAGTACCATGAAGTTATTTCATAAAAATTTCAGCTGTAATACAAAGAGAGTACCCAAACAAAAAGTCACAAAGCCCAAGAAACAAAGAACCCACTAGCTAACTAGAGACCAATCAAGACCAGTGGAGAACAAGTCTACTGGAATACTTACAAGTTTTAGAGATGATTTATAGCCCCTTTATCCCTCTTGTAAAAGAAATTGTTAAAAATAAGTGTTTTTCCTCTAATTACAAAAGAAATACCTGTTCTTTATAAATAGAGACAAGCAAAAAGAAAACAAAAAAAATCATCCCATAATCTCCTTCCTAACCTTTCATCTTAGTAAGTCCTTTGAAGGCAGCTCATTTCTCCAATGTCCCTCTCTTCTAAAACTGTTACAGCAAGAAGGAAAGGAAAGGGGAAAAAAGCACATAGGCTTAATTAAACAACAGTAATATGCAGATTTGCCTCTCAATTTTTTTACATTTTACCAATTGTATAAATCCAGGGTCAGAATAACCAACCATACATTCCATTTTTATGGATTCTTCTTGTTGGTGAATAATAATTTTTTAAATTTTTTCCAGTTCCCTAAAATTTCTTGCTATAGTAGCATAAGGTCGTACTTTTCCAATTACCAAATCAGGTAGTAAACACATCATATTCACTCTGAATGTAAAATCTCACTCTATTTTTATGTTAAATTAGTTACTCTAAGTAACCATTCCATCTATCTGCCATTTCTTGTGTTGAGGTCCTACCCACCTATATCAATAGATCTTCACATTTCATGGACAGCTTAACATACGTGGAATAACTAAGTTTATCCTTAAAATATCCTACATAAACTCTAGTCTGAATTCAGCCACATACTAAACAATTCCAGCATCATAAAATTTTCTCATAAGCACCCAGTGTAAGGCTCACCTGATCTCTAGCTCAGATGTACTGCCTCATTCTTCCAGGTGAAGTGTTAAGAAATGTATTTATATCTGGGCCTGATAAATTTCACACAAAAGACAACGAAAATAAAATAAAATAAAAACTGTATCTATCAAGTGTACTTTCAAAAGACACTGGAAAAAAAAAAAAGGGAAAAAAAGACACTGGAAAAAGGACATGGCCATCCTCTAGGAAGTCCCATAGTAGGGGAAAAAATTATCTTTCACCACCTTGACCCTAGGCTCTAACAAAGTTTCAGCACAGTCAAACAAACAGTCAAATAAAATTCTCAGAACAGTTCTGACTTTTCACTGGACTCTGTATGTTAATTAAGTAGTTTGGGTGACAGTGAAAAAATTAATTTGGCACTACCTTTCTTCTTCCTGACTCTGAAAAGCTGAATAATGTCTGTCTTAACTATTAAAATCTCTAGAGATTTCAATTCTACAGGAGCTCTACATGGTTCTAAATTTAGCCAAGAAATAGAAATAGTTGGAAGGCATACAATTCACTCTAATATCTGCATTTTTATGTTACCAGGCAGCTCATTTCTTAAGTAATCTTAGAGGAGTCACTAAGCCATATAATTAACTGATACATTAGTAATGCTGTTAATTAAAGCACTAACTATGATTTCTGGAAATGACTACCTTCCCCCCTCCAAAATACAATTTATATTTCCTCCACAGAGTTAATATGCAGTATTTTAAATATTTCAACAGAATCTATTTTATTTTTAATTTTAGAAATGGGATCTTGCTCTGTCACCCAGACTGCAGAGTAGTGGCTCACTACAGCCTCAAACTCCTGGGCTCAAGCCATCCTCCCACCTCAGCCTCCTCAGTAGCTGGGACTACAGGCACATGCCACCATATCTGGCTACACAGAACATGTTAATAGCACATCATCACCTTCCTTACAGCTTATTTACAAATGTTAACATCAAAGGAATATATAGATAGGTTTAATGGGTTTTACCTTCAGTGCAAAATACTTCTGTGGACTAAAATGACATGACTTGTTTCATGAAAAGTTCTAGAGCAAAAAAAAGAAAGAAAAGTCCTAGAGCAGTATATTCTCAAGCTGTTGGACCAGGAGTGGGGAACTTGTGGCCTTCTAGGTCCTTAAATGAAGCCATTTGACTGAATCCAAATTTTACAGAACAAATCCTTTTATTTTTATTAATGCATTTTTTCATCTTTTATATTATTTTTAAAATGAACATATTCAAAATACCAAAGAATAAGTTTCAACCAAATAATTCTCAAAAGACTGACTAGCACAATTATAACATTAGGAAGCCATATGGGCTAAATTGATGGCTGCTACACTCACAATCAGTTCTAACTTCCTCAGCATGACTGGCACTACTACCGCTAGTCATCGAGAGTTTATGGAGGTCAAAGACCCCAGTCTGTTATCAGCTTTTGACAATGGTGCACTGTGTTTCTGATTGAAATGGAAATTTGTGAATAGTTGCACAGCTCAACAGTATTTTTTAATTCTGTCTGCTGGCCAAGCGTGGTGGCTCAGGCCTGTAATCTTAGCACTCTGGGAGGCCAAGGCCGTAGGATCGCTGGAGGTAAGGCAGAGACCAGCTTCAGCCAGAGCAACACCCAATCTCTACTAAAAATAGAAATTAACTGGACAACTAAAAATAGAAAAAATTAGTCAGGCATGGTGGCGCAAGCCTATAGTCCCAGATACTCAGGAGGCTGAGGCAGGAGGATCACTTGAGCCAAGGAATCTGAGGTTGCTATGAGCTAGGCTGACCCCACTGCACTCTAGCTCCAACAACAAAGCAAGATTCTGTCTCATAAAAAAAAAAATTCTCTCTGTTTAAACAGCCCATAATGTCAAAGACGACCAAGAGAACACTGAAAGAAGAAAACAGATCTTTTAATGATTTTTAAAATCTTGTTTCTGCTAAAGATAAGATGATTTGCTTGCTTAGTGATACTGCAATATCAACATTAAAGAAATTCAATGCTCATCAGCATTATTAACACTCATAAAGACCACAAATATTTTAAATTAGAGGGAGAGGTGCTAAAGGTTGTATTGCAGAAATTAAAAGATGAAAAGCGGGACCTGGCGCGGTGGCTCACACCTGTAATCCTAGCACTCTGGGAGGCTGAGGCGGGTGGATTGCTCAAGGTCAGGAGTTCAATACCAGCCTGAGCAAGAGCGAGACCCAGTCTCTACTAAAAATAGAAAGAAATTAATTGGCCAACTAAAAATATATAGAAAAAATTAGCCGGCCATGGTGGCCAGCTACTTGGGAAGCTGAGGCAAAAGAATTGCTTGAGCTCAGGAGTTTGATGTTGCTGGGAGCTAGGCTGACGCCATGGCACTCTAGCCCGGGCAACAGAGTGAGACTCTGTCTTAAAAACAAAACAAAATAAAACAAAAAAACACCCTAACTTCAATCAGTTTCTTAGATTGTATTTACATACCAACATGTAAAATATATATGCAGATGAATGCAAGATGCAGGTTCAAAGCACAAAGTATAAAAGGCCTGAGTTTAGAAGTTTCCCTATGTCATTCAGACAGCAGAAGATACAGAGGGAAACAACTCTTAAGTTTGATTACAAGAGAAAAAGAAGGATATGAAAACTTATTTTCACCTTCACATGTCACCACCAAGTTAGGGAAGAAAAACAATACAATGTAATTATATAGCAATACTGCACCTCTCATGGCAAGTAACCACAGCTGCCTATCAATCACTTCATTCTATGAAATAATTCAGTTCAGATACTTTATTACTCAAGCACATCTGGGAAGACAGAGATAGGATCTTAGTCTGAAGTTCACTCCTTTTTTTTACTGGAAATAATGAATCCCATAAACATAACGAAGGATAGATAGATAATTAAGAATAAGAAGTAATTTCCCTTGATGGGAACCATTCCCTACTAAAGGAATCAGGATTCCCTGTAGAAATGATTGATTCCTTGTCAGAGGCAAGTAAAATACAAAGTGAGCCCAGAACCCCTTGTTGTGCCAGAGTGTAAGGAAGTGCTCAAAACTCAACAGGGTCATGTCAAAAGGACATATGAGCCAGCTTGAAGGGGTTCCCACTGACAAAATTTATGACAGTTTTAGTGTTTTTAATAGTTAAATATTGTTCATATTATTAATACTGACAGCAATGGATTGTAACTTATTGAATTTTAAAAAATATCAACTCTATAGTGATCCTCAAAAACAAAAAGGAGGAGAAAAGCTCTTCTCTTTTTTTTTTTTTTTTTTTTTTTTTTTTTTTTGAGACAGAGTCTCACTCTGTTGCCTGGGCCAGAGTGCCGTGTTATCAGCCTAGCTCACAGCAACCTCAAACTCCTGGGCTCAAGCAATCCTTCTGCTTCAGCCTCCGGAGTAGCTGGGACTACAGGCATGCGTCACCATGCCCGGCTAATTTTTTCTATATATTTTTAGTTGGCCAATTAATTTCTTTCTATTTTCAGTAGAGATGGGGTATCACTCTTGCTCAGGCTGGTTTCGAACTCCTGAGCTTGAGCGATCCTCCCACCTCGGCCTTCCAGAGTGCTTGGATTACAGGCGTGAGCCACCGCACCGGGCCAGCTCTTCTCTTAAGAAGAATACCAGCTAATGTAAAAGGAATGAGAGAATACGAAAATCAATATATTGAAACGATGAATATAATAACAGATTCAGACAAGGATCATCAGTGGATGCTAACACCATTGGGTAAAAAGTTGTGGAAGAGAAGAGTCACAAAATCTTAAAACTATCATCCCACAAACTGTTTCTTAATTACAAAGTGAAAAAGGTACCTTTACTATGAAGAGGTAGATACCTGGCAGATACCTACTTAACCAAGTGATCAAATTTAACATTACCAATAATGAAACAAAGTGACATTATGTGCAAACAACATCATTTAGTATTCTTGCCAAATATATTTAGCCTTAATCTAATCATGACAAATCCAAATTGTAGAATACTCTTCCAAACAATAGGCCTGGACTCCTCAAAAATATTAATGAAGCCAGGAGTGATGGCTCACATCTGTAATCCTAGCACTTCTGGAGGCTGAGGTGGTAGGACTGCTTGAGGTCAAGAGTTAGAGACTAGCCTGGGCAACATAGCAAGACCCCCATCTCTACAAAAAATTTTTTAAAAATTAGCAAGGCATAGTAGCACATGTCTGTAGTCACAGCTACTCAGGAGGCTGAGGCAGAATTGCTTGAGCCCAGGTTTTGAAGGCTGCAGTGAGCTATGATAATGCCACTGCACTCTAGCCCAGGCAACAGAACCAGACCCTGTCTCAAAAAAAAAAAATCTTCACAGGTTCCCCTTTGCCTCAAAATATTCCAAATTCCTTAATATAGCTCATAAAGACCACCATAAACTCAGGCCCTTAAGTATATCCTTCTATCCAACCATTCAAAACGCTGCTCTCTATATACTATAGTCTTTAATACCCCTAGGTCTTCGCCCAGGCCATTCTGTCTGCTTGGAATGCCTTCCCACTCTTACAGTACTCTACCATACCTTTGTCTGCCTAGCCATACAAGATCCCTAGGAAACTATCCTCATTCTCTCAACAGCTATTCAAATTTGCCTCTCTTCTCAAGGCCCCTATTCTGCCAACTTGCCTTACTATAACACACCAACCTCCTGTCCCAAAAGGATAAGTCTCCTACATCACAAGTAATATAAAGGTCAAAGGCAGGAACTCCTTCAAATTCCTTTATCTAAATATATATCAAATATTTTCCCCCCACTCCTTTCTTGACCTTTGCCTTATCTTAATGAAGGGGATAACAATTCTTCTACCTCTGCTTTGGATTTCATCATCATTACATGCTCAAGAACTTCACTCTGTTATCACTACTCTCTATTGTCTTACTCATTCCCCTGAACATATAAATATAGATGCTTGAGTCTCTCATCTTAAAAAACTCTTCCTTGAACCTCACATTCCCTCTCACTACTGTCTTTTCTCTCCACATCCTTGTAAGTATCTAGAAAGACCCTGCTCTCACCAATAACCTAAGTACCAAATCCAATGAGCTCTTTTCTGTCCTTATCACACTTGACCTTTCCACCACATCTGATACTATTGTCTTCCTCCTTGACACTCTCTCCTCTTAGTTCCCATCACACACACTTCTGGCCTACTCAGATTTCTTCTACACATCTCCATGTCTAAGATTCTATCTCCTAAAAGTCTCACTCTGTCACCCCAGCTGGAATGCAGTGGTATCATCATAGCTCACAGCAACCTCAAACTCCTGGGCTAAAGTGATCCTTCTGCCTCAGCCTCCCAAGTAGCTGGGACTACAGGCACATGTCACCATGTCTGGCTGATTTTTCTATTTTTAGTAGAGACACGGTCTTGGTCTTGCTCTTGCTCAGACTGGTCTTGAACTGTTAACTTCAAGTGATCCTCCCACCTCAGCCTCCCAGAGTGCTAGGATTATAGGCGTGAGCCACTGCACCCAGTCCCTAAATATCTCTTGAATCCATCCATCCCTGTACACTTGCGCGACCACTTTAGATCCTATTTCTTCCACCAGTCACACCTGTAACTATCAGTATTCTCCAAGGCCTCTCCTCAGCCTGCAGCTCTTCAGTCTAAAACATGCCCCTTAGCTGACCCAAACCCATCACTTCAACTATAATGTATATACTGTTGATTCCCCAATGTCTCTCCAGCCCCAACCTCTCTTCACCTTCAGACTGGTATATCTAACGGCCTATTAGGCATTTCCATATGGCTCCATAGGTACCTCAAATCCAACCAGTCCAAAACCAATCATCCCATTTTTTTATTCCCAAACATGCATCTTCCTGTATTGCCTAACTCATAAATGATGTCACCATCTACCCTGACATGGAACCCAGAAAACCAGAAGTCATCCAAGGGCTCATCCTTCTCATTCCCTCTCTCTCTCTGTCATCACTCACTCACACTCTCTCTCAAACACACACATACACCCTCCATGTCTAACAGATTCTATCTCCTAAATATCTCTCTTTTTTTTTTTTCTGAGACAGAGTCTCACTCTGTTGCCCGGGCATGGGCTAGAGTGCCACAGCGAAAGCCTAGCTCACAGCAACCTCAAACTCCTGGGCTCAAGCAATCCTCCTGCCTCAGCCTCCTCAGTAGCTGGGACTACAGGCATGCACCACCACACCTGGCTGATCTTTTGTTTATTTCTATTTTTAGTTGCCTGGCTAATTTTTTCTATTTTTACTAGAGATGGGTTCTCGCTCTTGCTCAGGCTGGTCTTTAACTCCTGACCTCAAGCAATCCTCCCGCCTCAGCCTCCCAGAGTGCTAGGATTACAGGTGTGAGCCACCACACCTGGCCCCTAAATATCTCTTGAATCTATCCATCCCTGTTCACTCGCATGATCACTTTAGACCTTATTTCTTTTCTAAATTATTGTGATTCTCCATAAACTAGACTCCCAGATTCCAGTCCATTTTCTAATCCAGTCCCCAAACTGCTATAGATGATATTTTTAATAAGTAAATCCTTCAATAGCTTTCATAGTTTAAGACAAAATTCAAAAATTTTTAGCCTATTTTAAGTAAAAGTTTCGATATTGGGCCCCTACCTACATCTCTAGCCTTTTCTCTAATCCTGCAGTCCCCAACCCTTGGGCCACTAACCTGTTTGAGTCAGCAGCCTGTTAAGAACCAGGGCGCACAGCAGGAGGTGAGCTGCGGGCAGGTGAGTGAGCGGGCAGGCGAAGCCCCATCTGTATTTACAGGTGCTCCCCATCGCTCACATCACCACCAAATCATCCCAAAACCAAAATCATCCATATCCCCCCACCCCACCCTCATCACCAGTCCGTGGAAAAACTGTTTTCCATGAAACCAATCCTTGGTACCAAAAAAGCTGGGGACCGCTGTTCTAATCCCCACAAGAATCTCACATGTAGCTTCATCCCACTCCTTGCAGTTTGGCAAGGGCATCATAGCATACTGCTCAGTTCTACATGTTTGTCATTTACACATGTAGTTCCTCCCTAGAACTTTCTTCCCCATACTTCTCCACATAGCTAAAGACTTCAAGATTCAGCTAGAGCAACACACCCTGATTAAAAAAAAAAAGTCTTTCAAGATTTCCATTGTGCTTCCAAAGCACCTTGCACATTCCCCTAGCAAAGTGTTCATCAGGCTGCAGTATCACTTATTGACCTGTCTAAGCTCTTTGAAGGTAAGGAGTAATTAATTAGCACCTAATATTGTAGCCATTCAAATGCCGACTGAATTAATGAATCCACTGAGACTCAATTCAAACTTCACCTCTTCTGAAAAGCTGAATCTAATCCTGCCATTTGGATCCTCCTCTTTACTCTCATATCACCTTTATCCCTTCCATGTAACACTTATTACCTTGTAGTTTACTTTTTTATAATCTAAGCCATGAGCTCCTGAAGGATAAAGAAAATGTCTCATTTATCCTGGTATCCTTAGCATAAAACAGAATATCTAACAAATAGTAGGCTCCTACTAAATATTTGAATGAATGAATGAATCGGCTCTTTTCATGTATTTTCTTGGTGTAGGTCTTACTTTTCATGTATTTTCTTGATGTAGGTCTTACTTTGGAAGAAGCTCTGTCAACTTGACTTGAAGATTCCTCTTTCTATTACGACCAGAAACTAAGAGAGAATCTTCTAACAGAGAACTGTCCTGGGAAGAAAATACAGAGGTGATGTTTACTCTAACACAGACTAATAAACTGACAGTTTCTCTGATTTCTAAGCTAATACTGTATGATAGGCTCCTAGTGCTCCAAAGCAGTTAAGTAACAGGGTTGCATCTCTGTTAAGTGAAAAAAGCTGGGCTGGTAAAGTGAAACAGTGGCAAGTGAATGCTTGCAATTCTTAATTGAAAATCTATCATCTTTCCAGAGGGTCTCATGTGGCCAACTATATGTACATGGGTAAGGCTGAATTTGTGTCCCCTACTGAGCGCAATGAACAAAACACAAGTCAACTAATAAAGGACAGGACAGAATAGAAAAAAGATTCTTATGGCCTAGAACATATCATGGATCTGAAAAGATGTTCTGACTGGATCCAGCCAGTCCACCAAACTGAAAAAAACAATTGCCATTTCCTAACCTATGAGAAACTAAGAGAGAGAAAAACAGTTATGAAAGCAACATTAATTCCAAAGAGAAAAGGGGAGATAGAGAAGAAAATAGAGCACAGAGAAATAAACGACCACTTTCTCTCTGACAATATTAACATCAACACTATATCCGGTTTTAACAGCACCAGAGAACATTATTTAGAGATTAGTAACTAGATAATGTTTACCACAGACTGTTCTTCTGTAAGGTGGGCTACACTTGCTGACTGGGCACATAACGATACATCCCAGCTACTTGGAAAGTATGTTCACTAGTATCTACAGATACTTTATCCCTCTTCTGTATTATCTATTAAATATGGGTAGAGTAAAATGTTAAAGCTAGCCAAAGAATCAATTATGTGCAGCTTCAACTGCAAGTATTTATGTTTTAAACCAATAGATGTATGAGGAAGTATTACTGTACTTAACCCTAAGAGATACCTCCAAAAGTCAGTTTTCCTCTACCTTAAAAGGAAACAGACCATCAATCCCATTTTACTCATGAAGACACTGATTTGGCAGTTAATGAGGGTAAGTAACTCACAAAGCCTCAGAGAAATTCAAACAGTGTTAAAAATGCAAAATTTTAGGCTCAGGGCAAGGTGGCTCACACCTATAATCCTAGCACTTTGGAAGGCCAAGGCAGGAGGATCCCTTTAGACCAAGAGTTTAGGACCAGCATGAGCAACATAGACATACCCCAACCCTACCAAAAAAAAAAAAAAAGCCAGGCATCGTGGCCCATGCCTATAATCCCAGCTACTTGGATGGCTGGGGCAGGAGGATCACTTCAGCCCAAGATTTTGAGGTTGCAGTGAGCTATGATGACAGCACTGCACTCTAGCCCAGGCAACAAAATGAGACCCTGCCTCAAAAAAAAAAAAAAAAGATTCAAAGTTTTAATTGTTGGGCTCTGATTTTACTCCCTCACAAAGCCTATGCAAAAACAAAACAGATTTGTATTCTTCCCACACTCCTATTTTACTAGTCAAATTAATTAATTTTTTAGCCATCATACTCACACTCATTTGATTAAAAAGAAAGAAAAAATATTTCTGCACTATCATTCAGGAAAAATACTCCAAGTGTAAACCCTCTTAGTTTTCTCATTTCTTCCTAGTCAAAAATACTGCTAGTATGGAGAGTAACATGCAAAGAATTTTGAACCAAACAACTCTGAAGGGAAAATAAGGAGAATTGGAAAGGGAGATAATACACATAAGGCTCAAGATACCATGATAACCAGAAAGGTAATAACTTTGATGGTATAGGCAGCAAGGGCAAAAACTGAGTTCAGGGTTTCAGCTATTGGACTTAGTGCAGCTCTGACCCAAATCAAGACTGAAGAACAATGATCTCTCTTGGGTATAGTGTGAGCTAGGAGGGGCAATGCAACTGGCAAAATCACAATCTAGAACATATGTCTCAAACCATTTAGTTTTTCTTTCTCTTTTCCCTACAGCTACTAGAGGAATAATACAAAAATCACACGTTCTGGAGAGCTCTTTTGGCACTAGAGAGATCACACTCCTAGCAAATTTAACTTCAGTGTGAGCAGAAACTCAGAAGGAATGTAAAGAGGGAAATATATAAGGAGAAGACAAAGAGGAACCCAGCTTCGTGTTAATAGGTTCAAGAGAGACAAAGTGAGAGTTTTTATATGTCCTGAAAGGGTTCCAGAACATGATACCTAAACCGGTGATAGCTTTTGTGGTGGTGGTGTTAAGGTAGAGAGGCGTTCAGAGGAAAACAATGGTATATTCAAAGGCAGCAAAGCCGGAGAACATAGATGGTGAAAGAACAAAAGTAATTCATCTGTAGCTGATGCCTAACCCCTGAGAGCAAAGGGAAAATAGGTAAGTGAGGTGAAGCAGCCAAAAAAAAAAAAAACCCAAGAAAAAGACATCAAAAGTTCAGCAAAATCATTGCTCAAAAAAGGACAAAAAAGAAAAACATAAGATAATTTAAAAAAAAACAAAACAGAAAAAGACATTAAAAGGTTTTAACAGAAAATAACAACAGATTTTAATTTTCTTTGGCTGAAGGGCACAGAACTAAATAAAAGATTAGAAGGAGCAAGACCAGAGCAAGGAGGCCAGCTAAAGGCCATAACAATTGTTCAGATGACAGATGATGGTCTCCTGAACTAAAGAAGTAGTAATGATGATGGAAAGAAAAAGATTCAAGATGCCTCAAGAACAGGGAGATTAAAAAAAAAAAATTCAGAAGAGATTATTATTATTGGATGTTATAGGATAAGAAAGAGAAGACTCAAGTATAACATCCAGGTTTCTGGCTTACACAAACAACTATGTAGTATCCTTCACAGGAAAAACTCAGGAATAAGAACTGATTTTCACAGAAAAATTATTTTTGCTTTGGTCATGTTGATTCTGACGTGCTGTACAATAATCAAATGGAGGTGTTCAAGAGACCAGTGAATCAATCAGCCTAGAGCTCAGGTGAGAGATCAGAGCTGGAGACAGAGACACACGAAATATCTGCTGATAGTAATAGACGCTAAGCAAAAATCATCAGAGTGGATGAGACTATAAGACTGTGTAGAAAGGGCTGTGTTTTTCAAAATGTCATCCAAGACAACTGATCAGAGACATCAGAAACACCTGAAATGTTTGTTAAAATACAAATTCTTGGGGTCCACCCCAAACTGACTAAATCAAAATCTCTGGGATTGGACCCAGAACCCAAATTGTATTCATTCATTCAATAAATGTGTACTGAGGGACTATTTTAGGCACGAGAAATAGTGGTCAATAAAATAAACAAGGTCCCTGTTCTCATAGGTTTTAAGTTCTAGATGTGAGCCAGACTAGGGAACAAACAAGATAACTTAAAACAGTGGTAGTGCTATGGAGATAATAAAACATAGCTATGTGATGAGGCACAAAGGAGAGGTTGACCATTTTGGAATAAGGTGGTCAAGTAAAGTCTATAAAGAAATCATTTGAGCTGAGATGAATGGTGAGAAGAGGTAAGCCAGGTGAAGATGGGGGAGGAAAGTGCAGTATAAGGTAAGTCAGAGAGGCTGGTAGGGACCAGATCATGAAGAGTCTTGTAGGCCATACTCTTAACAAATCCTCCAAACGATGCTTATGCCACTACTTTTAAGAACCAGAGATAAAAAGGGAGAACACAACAGAAACCTTTAGGAAAACAAAGCTTTAAGAGATAGGCAGGAGTTGGCCGGGCGGGGTGGCTCACGCCTGTAATCCTAGCACTCTGGGAGGCCGAGGTGGGCGGATCGTTTGCGCTCAGGAGTTCGAAACCAGCCTGAGCAAGAGCGAGACCCCATCTCTACTAAAAAATAGAAAGAAACTAATCGGCCAACTAAAAATATATAGAAAAAATTAGCCGGGCATGGTGGCGCATGCCTGTAGTCCCAGCTACTTGGGAGGCTGAGGCAGAAGGATCACCTGCGCCCAGGAGTTTGAGGTTGCTGTGAGCAAGGCTGACGCCAAGGCACTCTAGCCCGGGGCAACAGAGTGAGACTCTGTCTCAAAAAAAAAAAAAAAAAGAGATAGGCAGGAGAAAAAAAGGCAGGAATGCAAGCAGAAAAGACAGTATAGTGTCATCAAAACATTTCAAGGACAGGGGTCAACTGTGACAAATGCTGCAAAAAATAAAATAAAATAAAATAAGGATAAAAAGGGGTCCTTTAGATTTTACAACAAGGTCTATATTCTTCCCGTTGATTTCGATAGCTGCTGGGAGCTGCCTCCACCAACAGCATTAGAAGTGACCACTTGTAGGGTGTACATTCACCTGCTACCCATTCACAACATACTGTATTCTGAAAATTATCAGCTGGCCACTGTCTTAGATTTTCTTCTTCCCTCTTCCCACAGAATCACAAAGGAAGGGTAAGAAGGAAGTACAATGTGGGAGGATGGGGAAAAATATATTTCAAATATATCCATTTTAAAGTTTGGATTGCCACTGCCTTGATTACTTTCTTCCTAGTTCTGTTACTAAGCCTGAAAAGCTTTCGCAAGTCTGAACCATCATTCTCCAAGAAACCAAGGATTTCTTGATACCCACAATGCTGCTCATATGCCAAAACCATGCATAAATTCTTATAGCTGACATGTGCAACAAAATCACTGCCCCAACAAAAATATGAACTGCATACTTGGAAAACTTAGTCTTTTAATATAAATGTTGGACCACTTTAAGGCCCACTGAACTTTTAGGAAACGGAAAAGTGCTTTATAAATATGAAATGTGGTTTTGATCATTATAAATAAAAATGCAGCACGAATGATGTTGCTATCAACATGAAATATACCAAAAGCACCCACACAAGGAAGATAATTGAAAAAGGGGCAGAGGAAACTAGTTAATGAAGTTAAAACAGTCTATTCTGTGCATTAGATAAGAACTTTATAAAAGACCAATAGGAGGAGCAAAATTACCTCCAAAACATCAAGACACAGTTTGACTGGTCTGTAGACCAGCTTTCTCTCTTTCTCTTCCCACTACAGACTAACAATCAACAAATACCAATTAGAAATAAATTGATTTCCTTTAAACCCTGCTGAATACCTCACTGAACTTTATACTTTCAGCTCCATGGGACAAGGACTTAAGCTGAGAACTTTTGGGACCTCAAAGTTAACTGTATGGGTGCAAAACTATAGTTTTTACTTGCTTACAAAAGATTCTGAGGTATCCATTAAAAAAAGCTATAAAACATACTGTTAATGCCAATTGAGGAATAGAACACTGGTCTAAGTTAGGAAAAAGACCTTAGAAGAGCATTTAACAACTAGGCAGCTTCACTTTTATCCCCAAGAAAATACAAGCTGAATATCTCTTATCCAAAATGCTTGAGACCAGAAGTGTTCTGGATTTCAAATTTTTTCATATTTTGGAATATCTGCATATAGATATTGAGGTAACTTATACACAGGATCCAAGTCTAAACAAAAAAGTCACTTATGTTTCATATATACTTTATATACCTGGCCTACCTTATACACCTAACCTAATGGTAATTTTACACAATATTTTTAATTATTTTGCATATAAAACAAAGTTTTGACTGTATTTTGACTGCAACCTGTCACATGAGGTCAGGTGTGAAATTTTTCACTGTGGCATCCTGTTGGTGCTCAAAAAGTTTCAGATTTTAGAGCATTTCAAATTTCAAACTTTTGGAGTAGGGATGTTTAACCTGTATTCAGAAAGGCCTGAAAATTGTTTCCCAGGAAAAATTGAAAAACCTTTGACAATTTAGAAGAGTCACAGTCTGACAAGCAAGAAATTAAAGGGAATGAAAAGATTTTTGATGCTTTTGTTAACAAACTGAGAAATAGAATAAAATAATTCCCATAAAACTACCAAAATTGTTTTACTACTAAGAGACATGACTGCCTTGGACTTTTTTTTTAAGAGATGGGGGTCTGGCTATGTTGCCCAGGCTGAAGAGCAGTGGCTACTCACAGGCACCAATATAGCACACTACAGCCTCAAACTTGGGAAAACTCACTGTCAAAACTACAAAGCTAGGGCAGGTGGGGTGATTCATGTCTGCAATCCTAGCACTCCGGGAGGCTGAGATGGGAGGATTGAGTCCAGGAGTCCCGACCAGCCTGAGCAAGATCGAGATCCTAACTCTACCAAAAATAGAAAAATTAGCCATGCATGGCACATGCCTGTAGTCCCAGCTACTTGGGAGGTTGAGGCAGGAGGATCCCTGGAGCCCAGGAGTTTGAGGTTGCAGTAAACTATGATAACATCACTACACTCTATAGTCAGCAACAGAGCAGGAACTACAAAGCTAAAATAGCTTTCCCAGTACAGACTCAAAGATCTGGACTGAACCCACAGAGATCCTGCAGAAAAGCAAAACAAACACCTGGATTCAGGAAGTATTTCATAGTATTTCTTTCCATACATTCCAAGTAAAAAGGATGCAGATTATTATAATTCTTTTTTTTTTTTTGAGACAGAGTCTCATTCTGTTGCCTGGGATAGAGTGCAGTGACATAACCTTAGCTCACTGCAACCTCAAACTCCTGGGCTCACAATATCCTCCTGCTTCAGCCTCCCGAATAGCTGGGATCACAGGCCCAGGCCATAACACCCAACTAATCTTTCTATTTTTTGTAGAGATAGGGGTCTCGCTCTTGCTCAGGCTAGTCTCAAACTCCTGGCCTCAAGCAATCCTCCCACCTCAGCTTCCCAAAATGCTAGGATTACAGGCGTGAGCCACTGTGCCAGCCAGATTATTATAATTAAGGGCTTTCAACATCACTTTTTCCCCAAAGTGTCTAAGGAAACCTGAGTTAAGAAATCTTCTTTCCTATTTATATCTGTTTTCAGAAATAAACTCAAAGTTATGAAAAGGAATCGACAGAGTAACTTCATTGGAGAGATGGAACAGGTGGGTGCTACAATGCTAAATTAGCAACCACGGTAAGAACAAAAGTTTGCCATTAAAAGACTGTTAAGTGGAATGTTATTTACACAGAAGGTAAGGATACAGCTAAAGGAAAACACTGGGGGCACTACGTATGAAGAAGGTCTCTAAAATTAGACCCACCAACTATATTCATGCACACATCTTCAAGCCATGAGTCCAGTTATTTTTCCTACTTGTAAATTGATAATACGTTCCATTTTGAGACACTCAAAATCCCCTATCCAATCTTAAACAGAGGTACAGAAAAACCTTTAAATATATATATATATATATATATATAGTTTCACAAAATTCTCTCCTCTGCACTTACTAGGACCATATAACCAAAATTCAACACTTTTTTCCCCTTCCTCAAAATCTGCTTTTTCCTGAAAGCTTTTGTTATGTGTTCATAAAGAGATCTGGCACAGTAATAAGCACTGCACTCATTCAGAAACTGTTGTCTACACTGAAACATTGTCGGAACTCAGTAGTTATCTATAAGAGATGAGAATACGACATAGAAATGTTTAAGTATTTTGGGGACCTAAAAAATCCCTAGAAATTTTGTGAAAGGACTTAAAAGGGAACAATAGAACTTTCCTAGAAGCTTTTACCAATATGCCTTATGTTAGAAGCTATTCACAAAATGAGAACTACTAATACACTTTTAATGCAGTTACATCTAAAAATCAGTAATTATTATTAATTACTAATAATATCCAGAACAAGATTCAGTCAAATGCATACTAGATCCCCAATTCTTTCACCCCCAATGAACTGCTGTCTCATAGGCCTGGTAGCTTTCAATGTCCTGGCATCCTGGCAAAGGTTTAAGCAAAAGCCTTAGCTTTGCCACCAGCATTCCTGCAAAGTGTTAAAAGCACACCTCATCCCTTTGCCTTCCTAAGCTGGAGAAGAGTGGCCAGAACTGCCCCAAGAGAAATCTCATCCAGGCCACTCTAGCCAGGTCAATGAAGATAATGAATGCACCAACCAAGCACCCAAGAACGGAAAAAATAAATGAGGGGTAATCCACAGAATTCAGGTCCTGTCCCTTTTATCCTCAAACTTAATATAGATGAATTAAGTTGCTAAAAATGCCCCTCAAAAGGAATGTGTGAAAAAAAGGATCAAATGCTCTGTAGAACCAAACACTTCGCCATTGTTAGAGAAAGCTATTCTTACAGCTTTTGAGCTCATCTGTCTTTACATGATTTGGAGGGTAAAGGTGAGAACTAACCTATGCAGTCAGGACTATAAATATTAACATCTTCAGTCCACTGAAAAATTCAAAGTGGAATCAGCCTGCTCAGCTCTCCTGGGCCAAAAAGGTAAAGATGGTGGTATTTGTCTCAGCAGGGATGCAAACAAACCTCAAGGGAGGAGGCTGAAGTAGGTAAAAAGTCTAGCTACATAAGACCTGAAGTACGACCACCAATATCAAAGATCTCCATATTCCATCCTCCTCTCTGCCTTCAAAACATTTTCATTCAATGGTCTAAAACCACAAGACCTTTGTCAAAAGATAAATAACCCAAGCACTGACAGAAATAATGCCTCAACATCTCCCAGTGAGTACAAAACTAGGTTTTTCTAGTGAAAATCCATCCCATCCCTCCAAAGACAACCAATCATGATCAAAAATTCATGACAAGAAGAGTTCAAGAAAAACAACTGCTCCTCCTTACCTATTTGGTCAATAAATTTGTTGAGCACTTGATTGGATGTCAAGTGCAACGTGCTGAGGATACAGCAATTAATAAAACAAAAATACCTAACCTCCTGAAGCTTACTTTCTAATGAAGGAGACTAAAATATATAATATGTTATAGGCTGATAAAGGGTAGGGAGAAAAAAAAAGCAGAAAAGTGGGATAGGGAGTTATATAAATATATGTGGAGGAGGGGCTTTGCAATTCAGAAGCCAGGGAAATGTCACTGTTACAGGGACATTTGAGTAAAGACCTGAGGTGAAGAGACAGGCCAAGCAGCTTTATAAGGGAAGGGAAGAGGGAAAAAGTGCACACAGACTGTGAGGCAGAAGTGCGCCTAGTGTACTCAAGAACAGCCAGATCAGTGTATACGATGTGGGGAAAAAGGGTGCTACAGATCTAGAGCCTTAAAGGAAACTGTAAGCTTGGCTTTTATTCTGAAAGAGAAAGGAAGCCATCTTCTCTTTTAAATTTCCATTCAAGGCCGGCACGCTGGCTGATGCCTATAATCCTAGCATTCTGGGAGGCCGAGGCGGGTGGATCACTCAAGGTCAGGAGTTTGAAACCAGCCTGAGCAAGAGGGAGACCCGTCTCTACTAAAAATAGAAACAAATTAATTGGCCAACTAAAAATATATAGAAAAAATTAGCCGGGCATGGTGGCACATGCCTGTAGTCCCAGCTACTAGGGAGGCTGAGGCAGAAGGATTGATTGAGCCCAGGAGTTTGAGGTTGCTGTGAGCTAGCCTGGGCAACAGAGTGAGACTCTGTCTCAAAAATAAATAAATAAATAAATTTCCATTAAAAAATATCAGGCACGCTATTTTTATTAAGCAAATTTTTTAAAAGTTTAAATTGTGAAGCTCTACTGATCCAATAGTGGACACAAAGACAACTGGGAACTGCAACTCTGAAATTTAATTTTTGCTGACAGAGTTCATCAGACCTTCAAGAAATTCTCTGTTCTCTTAACCCTATAAAAAACACCAACAAGGGGGGAAAAAAACACAACTAAAACCTAAAAGGAATTAACCTAACCTACCACTTTTCACCAATATTTTAACTTTTTGCCTTGATGATCAGGCTCAAAAGGTGGTAAAAAAAGAAATATTGGAGGAAGACAACGAAAAAAGAAATGCATTAGGAAGAGCCACAAACAACTGATTCAAGTGCCAATTTGACTGTCTAAAAATACAAGAAAATGCTAGGAATTTATGATATTCCTGAATATCCGAGCCTGTCACTTCCCTTCTTCCCTAAGTCTCCACGTTGCCTACGAGCATCATACAAGACTCAGGCTTCTTAATTTTACTTAAGTCTATTTGAAAAAGTTATGTACAAGAACACTCATCCAACTAGGCTCTGAATTTACTTTTGTTGTTGTTTTCTTTTCTTTTTTTTTTTTAACCACAGTCCCGGTTAGTCTGTTTAGGCTCTGAATTTAAATTTTCCCACTTTTCTTTCTTTGGTTTTAATGCAGCCTTGGGGCTGTTACTCGGTCATTTCTCATTATTATCCAAAAACAATTCACTTTGAGTAAATAAATATTCCTTGGAGTTACTGGACTAATGGTCACAAATGTAGAAAAATGTTGGCTCTACGGGAAACCGAATCGAGAAGCGTTTTCAAGGGCTCAAGAGTGAGTTATGAGCTTAGCATAGGCCCAATTTCTAAGCTACAGAAACATCTACCTGTATGTGCCAACTCAAATCCCTGTCCCTGTAATAAACTCGGACAACGGCATGATTTGAAACACTTCTACACCTCTCCGTCCCATTTCTCCAATGCTCGAAGGAAAACGGACAACCAGGAAACACATGGAGCTAGTCACCCCCAAGCACTACAAGGGCGCAACAGTTTTTAGGTCCCACCGCACAGGCCACAGGTGGCGCCAGCCCCCCAGCCCTCAGCCTCGCGCCCCCAGCGCACGCTGGGGGCGTCTCCGGCCTCGAGGCGGTTCTTCCTGAGGGGATCCGACTCTGACCC
Source organism: Cheirogaleus medius (assembly GCA_008086735.1). NCBI lineage: Eukaryota > Metazoa > Chordata > Mammalia > Primates > Cheirogaleidae > Cheirogaleus > Cheirogaleus medius. The sequence continues at coordinate 14,184,362 of VBSM01002616.1, read as the reverse complement.
ACTGCCCCCGGACCCCGGCAGCCCCAGCGTGGGGAACCCAGGCCAAGGGGCCTCCTCCCGCCCGCCTGCCCGCCCGCGCGGCCGCCACGCCCCCTCCCCCACGGGCCGCCCGGGCCGCCCGCCCCCTCGCCCGGGAGGTGGCCTCACCTCACGCGGGCCGGAGCGGGGAGGGCGCCCGCGTCTCCGCCCGCCGCCCGGGCCCTCGGCCGCTCGGCTGCGGCTCGGCCCCGACGGCCCGCGGCGGCGCGCTTCTGGGGGCGGGCTCTTCTCGGCTGGGGTTTCCCCGGGGCTGAGGGCGGGGGACCAGGGGGACCGGGGCGGGGGAGGGGAAAGGGGCTTGGGATGGAGGGGGAGAGGGGAAGAAAAGGGGGGAACCAAACCCGGAAAGGGAGAAAAGGGGGGAGGGGGAAATCAAAAGGGGAAGAAAGGCCCAGAGTACGCCCCCCGCTGCGGCCTGCGCGCTACGTCACCACGTCCAGCGTAGCCGTCACCGCGTCCTGCGTTCCTCCAGTCCCTGCTTCCTCTGGGCGCCTCTGCAGCCCTGCGGACACTCGTCTGAGCGCGCTCGTTCTCTATCGCCCTCTCCGCGTTACCTATCAAGCCTCCAATCCAGATCCTCTGGGATCCTCAGTCCACCTTGAACCCATCAAGACTGTCAGAATACCCTAGATGCTACTAATAATAACTGTAAAGTTATTTCAATTTACAGAACACTTTCAAAACAGCCTTTCCCTTAGGACAGTAACTCCTGCTCCCAAAGAGAGCATATACTCAATAAATATCTGTTGTATAAACGGATATAGTTTGGTAGGTAAGTGTCCATTTTACAGATGGAAAAAACTGACCTACAAGGAATTCATCCTATTAAAGTCACAGTCTTACCGTCATCCCCCCTCTAAAATACAACTCTCAAAGATTATTTTTTGCTGGGCGCCGTGGCTCATACCTGTAATCCTAGCACTTTGGGAGACCAGGGCAGGAACATTGCTTGAGGCCAGGAGTTGGAGAACAACATAGTGAGAGCCTGTCTCTACAAAAA
>VBSM01002616.1:14163967-14174537 GCA_008086735.1 Cheirogaleus medius | reverse complement strand
AAAAAAAAAGTGAAATAAAAGGAAATAAAGTCAAAGACAGACCCCGGAGAACACTTGTATTGAAGGGATGGTCAGACAAAGAAAGCCAGCAAAGAAAACTAAGGAAGAATTATAAGAGAGTTGTAACATGGAAGCCAAGAGAAAAAGGATTTTCAAGAAAGAAAGAGTGGTCAGCAATGCTGTCTTAGTCCATTTTGTGCTGCTATAACAGAATACCACAGAATGGGTAATTTACAATGTTTACAATGAACAGAAATTTATTAGCTCATGGTTCTGGAGGCTGAGAAGTCCAAGATCAAGGAGTAGGTATTTGTGAGGGCCTTCTTGCTGCATCATCCCTTGGCAGGAGGGCAAAGAGAGGATAGGGAGAGCGAGAGCTGAACTCATCCTTTTTATTTTGGGGGGTGGGGGACAGGGTCTTGGGCTAAAGTGCAGTTGTGTCATCATAGCTCACTGCAACCTCAGATTCCTGGACTCACGTGATCCTCCTGCCTCAGCTTCCAAGTAGCTGGAACTACTTCACTGTGCTCCACTGTGCCTGTGCTTGGCTAATTTTTCAAAAGTTATTTGTAGAAACAGGGTCTTCTATTGCCCAGTTTAATCTTGAACTCCTGGCATCAAGAGATCCTATCACCTCCACCTCCCAATGTGCTAGGATTACAGGCTTGAGCACAGCCTGGGGCAGTGCTCCCATGACCCAAACACTTCCTATTAGGCCCCACCTTCCAATGCGACTGCATTGGGAATCAAATTTCTAACAGATGAACTTTGCGGGACACATTCAAACCATAGCAAATGCCAAGTGCTACAGAGAGTTCAAGTATACTGAATATAGAGAAGTAATTGGTAGCATTGACACTTAGAAGGCCACAATGACTGGGGCTTCTTGTGTCCACAGGCCTCTCCAACGTCAACCAGACTCGTCTTGATTTTCACTTCTCTGATACAACTGCCGGTGGCATGGAGGTCCAGCAGGCCAGCCTCATGTTCTTTGTGCAGCTCCCTCTCAATACCACCTGGACTTTGAAAGTGAGGGTCCTTGTGCTAGGCCCACATGGCACCAACCTCACTTTGGCTACTCAGCACTTACTGAAGGTGGATGCCAGTGGCTGGCACCAGCTCCTCCTGGGGCCTGAAGTTCAGGCTGCCTACAGCCAAGGGCATCTGACCCTGGAGCTGGTACCTGAAGGCCAGGTAGCCCAGAGCCCAGTCATCCTGGCTGGGGCTGCCCATAGGCCTTTTGTAACAGTCCAGGTGAGAGTTGGAGGCAAGCACCGGGTTCGCCGACGAGGCATCGACTGCCAGGGAGGGTCCAGGATGTGCTGTCGACAAGAGTTCTTTGTGGACTTCCGTGAGATTGGCTGGCATGACTGGATTATCCAGCCTGAGGGCTATGCAATGAACTTCTGCACAGGGCAGTGCCCGCTCCATGTGGCAGGCATGCCTGGTATTGCTGCCTCCTTTCATACCTCAGTGCTCAATCTGCTCAAGGCCAACACTGCTGCAGGCACCGCTGGAGGGGGCTCATGTTGTGTGCCCACAGCCCGGCGCCCCCTGTCTCTGCTCTACTATGACAGGGACAGCAACATTGTCAAGACCGACATACCTGACATGGTGGTAGATGCCTGTGGATGCAGTTAGTCTACGTGTGTTCCAGGCAGCCCAAGGTGGGCAAACACCCTCACAAAAGTGCCCTTTTTTGAGAGGAGGGAATGACACCATTCCCTGTCCAGAATGTAGATTCCCTCTTCCTGAGCAATCTATAGAAATTATCCCACCTTTGACTTGATGAGAAGTTCATTTAAGGAAAGTCACTGTACCATCTTCATGACCACTAGTGTCTCTCCTAGGGCACGGTCCGTCCAGCTAGCTCCACCTGCTTGATCCCCACTCCAGGGACTCGAACCCACCTCCCACCCTGAGCAATGCCACCTGGTTCCCAGGCAAAGACACCATTATCTCACCCTTAATTGACCCCATGCCTCCACCATGCCTCCCTGCTCTTTCCACACAATGGTCCCCACTCTAGGATGAGTTGACCCAGCCCCTTCTCCTGATTTTCTGGATCTCCAGAGAGCCCCTTCCTTGGATTCACCAAAGATTAGATCACTGCTCTCCAGAGTGGGGCTTACCCTGCTCTGAGTCATGAGACCCTTTCCTTCTTACTTGCCCAGGTGGGCTAAAAATGCTCTCTTTGCATACTCTCATCCACTTTTTGTCCTTCTCTTCCTTGCTCTATGTCCTTCGGGGCTGAATCACCTGACCTACATCACCTGAGCTCCTCTGCCCTCTGGCTTCCTGCTGAGTTTGACTAAGGGAAGACACAGGTGGGAGACCAAAGGATAAGAGGAGACAGAGGTCAGGGCATTTCTTATTCCTGCTTCCTCTCTGCCTAGGTGCCATAGTTCTGTGTACCTGTGGTTGTGCTGTGTCCCTATAGCACCTGTCTAGTTAACTCTTTCATAGTTCCCCCTCTGCCTAGGTTCTGATATCATTGCTTCAACATCAGGGGGTCCTAATGACTTTCCACTATGCTAGTCTCTGGAGGTTTCAACATCCCTTGTTGGTTTTCTTAACCCTTCCTACGCCTCTACGAATAGTTCTTTCACTGTGTCCTCTTGATGAAGCAAACACAGACAGCTGAGTGGGTCCTCTGTCTATGGCCAGGACCCTAACTGTCACCCCGGAGAACACAGAGCCTGCCTGCCCTGCCCACTCTGCTTTCTCTTAACACAGATTCCTCAGGACTTGCTCTTGTATCCGTCTCACACTTCATGTCTCTTCCTCCCCAAGGCTGCCTCCTCTTCTTTCTTAAGCTCCCCCTTCATCTTTCCAGAACCATCTTTGATGGTCTCATGGCTAATAAAGACCTAGATTTTACCTGTTCCTCTCCTCCCTCTGTACTCACTCCAAAAGATGAGACAGATCAATGCTTAGTCATTAAGTAAGCTGACGATCTGTGGGCACACAAGTGGTGGGAGGCAGAGGCATGCTCAGAGCTGGCTACCAGCACCTCTGACTTGCCTGCCTTTCACCCGCCCCCAGGGCTGCATCCAGGAGTCCTGTCTGGAAGCTGGAACTGGCAAGGGCTGCTTGAGTGGGCCAGGGAGAAGAAGAAGCCCTGGGGTGAAGAGAGGGTGGCATTTGCTCTGAGAGGGGTCTCATTTAGACCTTTGCCCTTCTTCCCCCACTGTCTCCTCCCTTTGGCTGGACAGCCCTGAACGGTGGGTCGATATTGTCTGCAGCCCAAGGCCGAGTTTGCGTAAAACCCATGTGTCCTTTGGTGAACGTGATGTCTGTGTTTGCTCAGCTTCTAACCCTCTCCTACCAGGGTAAGAGGTCACTGAAATAGGAGCCCTAGGAGAGAAAGTCTGAAGGGACCTCCTGAGGGACTGCAAATCTGAGCTGGGGGGCTTCCTGAGCAACACATGGAAGTTATCCCACCTTTGACTCGAGGAGACCTTCATCTAAGGAGAATCTAAGGAGGTCTTCTGGTGTCTCTCCCTCTCCGTTCTGCCAGTTTTGCCCCCCTACTCCCCCTTCCCCACCCCATCTAACTTCCTTCCCTCCAGCTACAGCTTTAGTCACCAGGGCTAAGACTAGGGTAAGGTGAAGTGAGGCACTCACCTTGGGAGCAAAATTTTAAGGGGATGGCAAAAAAAAATCATCAATCAAGATAAATAAGATTTAAATGCAGTATTTTTTAAAAATCAAAATGCAAAAAAATTCACAATGAACAAAATAGCATATTTTAAAATAAACATAGGATCAGTTTTATTTCCTTTCTTTTTTGGCTCTGCTTTTTGTAAAAAGGGGAAAGAGTGGGTCTGTCTTTTTCCAAATATTTTCTTCCAGAGCCTCCTAGCCCCTACCTCTAGACTCCTTCAGGCTTTTCTCATTTGGGCAAGATAACTACTCCCGCTTCTTCTACTTCCTTACCCACCCCAAACCTGTTGTTGCTACCCCCCAACCCCCAACCAGGTTGGTGGTAGGGCAGGCAGTGAGGCAGATGGTTGGGGTATTTATAACCTGGGAGCACTTCTTGGGAAAAGTGACTAAGATGCTAAGAGCATATTTATAGCTGAGCTCTGACGTAAGTGTCAGTGGGGAAGTAGGGGCAGGCCAGGCACAGCAGCAAGGGGTGGGAAGAGCTGGAAATTGGGGGCACCCAACCCTGAGTGTGGGGAGAGATGGGGTCAGCGACTCCCGCAGCCACTTCTTGTTGCTTCCCCTGACTCTGTTTCCTGACACCAATAGGTAAGCCCTCTGGGGCACCACCATGGGCAGACAGCTCCACTTTGCAGTTCCAGACCCTAGTGCATAGAGGGCTGTCACTCATCAGCCCCCGCCAACAGAGAGGGAGCTAGGGGCTGGGGAGAGCACTGGACAGAGAGCTTAAATATGTTGCAAGGCCTGGGGAGAAATGTGGGGTGGACAGGAGGGTCTACAACTCTCATTGCCCTCCCCCCCTTGAGGTTCTAGGAAGAGCCTGGCACTGATCACCAAGCTCCATTGCCACGTGTCATTGTGGTGAGGTCCAAAACCAAAGGTAGCCGTGAGGTAGGTCCCGAGGACAGCCTCTGCTCTCTGGCAGTGCTGTTGGGGAAAGGGCAGAGGATCCAGCTTCTCCCTGTCTCCTGTGGGTGCGACAGGGTCCCCAGAGAGAGAGAGGTTGAGGAGTGCTCCCTTGCTCCACAGCCCAGAGCAGCCCCTTCCCTGTCCCTGGGAAGCTCCAGTCAGCTACCAGCCACCTGCTGTCCAGTGGCACAGCACTGCCACATGGTGGACACTGGTGGTACTGAGTCCCAGCCCTCACAGTGCAACCAGTGTCCCCCTGGTGCCAGATCTCTCTGTCCCTCTTGACAGTGCCCCTCTTGACAGCACCCACTGGCTAAGTAGAGGGGAGATCAATGAAGAGGAGTAGGGACACATTTCCAAATCACACTTACTTCACCCACAGCTTTCTCTCCCTCAAGCTTCTTGAAGAAACGGGTATAAAGAGAAAAGCTAGCATGAGGCCCACCTTCATGAGTTCAAGGTGGAGGGACCTTGGCCCTCCCATTTAAAAATGTGAGAAAGTGTGGTAAGGAGGGCTAAGATTGGAGACTGAGATTGCTGAACTCTCCTCACTTTGTTCCCAAAAGTCCTTAAACTTCCCATTTCGGCAAGGCGCGGTGGCTCACGCCTGTAATCCTAGCATCTGGGAGGCCAAGGCAGGCGGATTGCTCGAGGTCAGGAGTTCGAAACCAGCCTGACCAAGAGCCAGACCCCATCTCTACTAAAATTAGAAAGAAATTAATTGACCAACTAAAAATATATATACAAAAAAAATTAGCCGAGCATGGTGGCGCATGCCTGTAGTTCTAGCTACTCGGGAGGCTGAGGCAGTAGGATTGCTTGAGCCCAGGAAATTGAGGTTGCTGTGAGCTAGGCTGATGCCATGGCACTCACTCTAGCCCAGGCAACAAAGTGAGACTCTGTCTCAAAAAAAAAAAAAAAAAAAAAAAAAAAAACCTCCCATTTCCCATCCCCATTAATAGAAGTCTGGGCCCGAGCATGCTTATAATCCCAGCACTTTGGGAGGCTGGAATTGGGAGGATCGCTTGAGGCCAGGAGTTTGAGACCAGATTGGGCAACATAGTGAGACCCTCGTCTCTCCAAAAAAATAGAAAAATCAACTGGGTGTGGTGGCACATGCCTGTCTGTAGTCCCAACTACTCAAGAGGCTGAGGCAGGAGAATTGCTTGAGCCCAGGATTCAAGGCTGCTGTGAGCTATGATTGAGCCACTACATTCCAGACACCTGGGCAACAGAGTGAGACCCTGTCTTTAAAATCAAAAACAAAAACAGGTGTGACACTGCTTCTAGAATGCCCCAAATTTAGGCAACTCTCATAGTCCCTTGAAAAAGAAGCAGCAGCTGGATACAGGCCTTCCCAAGTCACATGCCCTCCTGCCAGCCCTGATGGACTATGCCCTGCATAAGATTGCATCACCACTACCACCACCTCTCTGGGTTTCCCCAGACATCATGGTAACACGTTCCCTGCCCCCACTTTCTCTGGCCCTCTTCCATGTTGTGCCCCAGTCCAACTGGACTCTGGGCAGCCAGCACAGCCAAGGTCAGGAAGTGACTTCCGTGCCTCGTGGCACTGCCACCTGGGCCTGAGCAAGAGGGCTCTGTTCTTTAACTGTGCGCCCCTCCCAACCCTAACCCCTGTCCCAGCCCCAATGCCAGAAATAAAAAGACCAAAATTCTCCTTCTGACCAAGAGACCCTAGAGAAATAACCACTGGAACTCACAGCTGGCTGGCTCATGGCAACTGCTGCAGCAGTGGTCAAGTTAGAAAGACCGGAGGTATGGCGGAAAATTGCCCTTCCCCACCTGGCTCATATGGAGCTCCCTCCCCCAGTCCCAGACCTTGGGGCCTGAGCATGTGAAATCATCCTCTTTCTTGCATCATGCGTGTCCACATTGCTCCCCCCCAACCCCCATACCCCTACCTCAAGCCCAGTCATCATGGCCAGATGGTGAAACCTGAGCTGGGGGGGGGGGAGGACCTCCACCCCCTGCAAGGGCCTGATGAACAGCACAGCTGGCCAATCCTGGGGCTCAGAGGGTAGGTCAGCAGGCTGACCATTAGGTTTGGGAGCCCCCAGCAGCTGGCTCTAAAGAGGCCCCAGGTCAGTAGTCAGACATGAGCTGTGAGGGTCAAACACAGCTACCCATCAGATGATCTACTTTCAGCCTTCCTGAGTCCTAGGCAATAGAAGACAGGTGGCCCTAACCTTGGCCAAGGGTAGGTGTGGCACTGGTGTCTGCTGCCACTGGGCCCTCATTGGCTCCCACGCAATCAGACTCAACAGACGGAGCAACTGTCACCTGAGGCTTCTGAGCCAGGGCAGTTCACCAGGAGCATGGGCCTCCCTGATGTCCAGCTCTCACTGGCGCTGCTGTGGGCACTGGTGTGGGCACAGGGGACAGGATCTGTGTGTCCCTCCTGTGGGGACCCCACACTGGCACCCCAAGCAGAGCGAGCTCTGGTGCTGGAGCTAGCCAAGCTGCAAATTCTGGAGGGGCTGCGCCTGACCAATCGTCCCAGAATAACTCATCCTCCACCCCAGGCAGTGCTGACCAGAGCCCTTCGGAGACTACAGCTGGGCAGTGTGGCTGCAGGGAATGGGGAGGAGGTCATCAGCTTTGCTGCCATCACAGGTGGGTGAGGGAGAGAGAGACAGGCAGAGAGCAGACAGGGAAGCGGGGGCAGAAGGGGAGCCTGGCAGAAGATGCAGAGGGAGTAGGGTGTGACAGAAGAAGGAGGAGTTGGGGCAGGGACTGGTTGCAGAGGACACAAGGCAGTCCCTGCTTTTTCTAAAGGTGGGTATGAGGGAGAGCAATGGGCAGGGCTTGGGGGAATCTCAGAGAAGAGCTTGATCTCTGCTCACATTTCTCTTTTCCTTCTCCATCTTTCTGGCAGACTCCTCTACTTCAGCCTGCAGCTCTATGCTCACCTTTCACCTGTCCACTCCTCGATCCCACCACCTGTACCACGCCCGCCTCTGGCTGCACGTACTGCCCACCCTTCATGGCACTCTTTACTTGCGGATCTCCCGATGGGGCTCAAGGAGGAGGCGCCGAGGGTCCCACACCCTCCTGGCTGAGCACCAAATGACTACCCCCGGCTGGCACGCCCTGACTCTGCCCTCTAGTGGCTTGAGGGGTGAGGAGTCTGGTGTTTTGAAACTCCAGCTGGACTGCAGACTCTTAGAAGGCAACAGCACAGTTACTAAACAACCAAGGCGGCTCCTGGACACAGCCAGACACCAGCGGCCCTTCCTGGAGCTTAAGATCCGGGCCAAGGAGCCTGGAGCAGGCCGGGCCAGGAGGAGGACCCCCACCTGTGAGCCTGGGAACCCCTTATGTTGTAGGCGAGATCATTATGTAGACTTCCAGGAGCTGGGATGGCGTGACTGGATCCTGCAGCCCGAGGGGTACCAGCTGAATTACTGCAGTGGGCAGTGCCCCCCACATTTGGCTGGCAGCCCGGGCATTGCTGCCTCTTTCCATTCTGCTGTCTTCAGCCTCCTCAAAGCCAATAATCCTTGGCCTGCCAGTCCCTCCTGCTGTGTCCCCACTGCCCGAAGGCCTCTCTCTCTCCTCTACCTTGACCATAACGGCAATGTGGTCAAGACAGATGTGCCAGATATGGTGGTGGAGGCCTGTGGCTGCAGCTAGCAAGAGGACCTGGGGATTTAGAATGAAGAGATCAAATCGAGGGTTCCCAGGCAAAGGGCATCTGCGGCTGGAGGTATCAGATTCCTGATCCACACACCCACCCAACAGCCACCTGACAATATGACTGGGGCGATCCCAAGGGACCCAAATGAGCACTTTCTTCTTCCAGACACTGGCCTATTCTAGGCTGGTTGATGTATGGGGAGAGGGGTAAAAGTGTTTCCTCTAAAGGGGTCTACCTAGAAAGCACGGTTTCCTACCCTAAGTCCTGTGAGAAGATGACAGGGGCTAGGGAGGGAGGGATGGGGGGCGAAGACAAAGAAAAATTACTTAGTCTCTTCCAAGAAGAGAAAGTCCTCAAGTGAGGGGAGGAGGAAGCAGGCTTGTGGCAGGGCATACAGGCTGGCCAAAGGTAAGGACTGTTGAAGTGCTTTAAGAGAGGGCCAAGGGGGAAATGGGCAAGGTGCTGGGGGAGGATGTTTAGGGGAGTCCCAGAAATGGGAGTCAAGAGAGAGGGGTGCTAAGCCTAAGAAGTTCCCTGGTTTTCCCTAGGGCACAGGATCCACTGGGGAGATGAGCTTTATACTTTCTTAATAAAATGAGAAAGAAAATCAACAAGTGTGAGTTATGAAGAAGGATTGGGGTGATGATCCAGAGCAACAGTTCTCAGAATGTGGTCTGGGGACCTCTGGGAGGTCCCTGAGACCCTTTCAGGGGTGTCCACAAAGTCAAAGCTGTTTTCATAATATACTAAGATGTTATTTGCCTTTTTAATTCTCATCTCAAAATTGTACAGTGGAGTTTTCCAGAGGCTGTGCAGCTTGTGATTACATCATCTAACATCATTGTTAATGGAATGTGTGCTTGTGTATTCTTGTGTCTTACAATCTTTTCAGTTTTAATTTCTAATATGGTGAATGGATAGATATAAATCACACAAACAGAAGCTCAATAAATTTAAGAGTATATAGGGGTCTCAAAACCAAAAATACTGAGAATCAATGATCTATAGAACTGAGTGCGGGGGAAGAAAACAGTGTGTTTTAAGAGACCTGTCTTGCTGGGTGCAGGTAGCCTCAGCTACTTGGGAGGCTGAGGTTCCCTTGAGGCCAGGAGTTTGAGGCTGCAGTGTGCTATGATCATACCTGTGAATAGCCATTGCACTTCAGCCTGGGGGCATATAGAGACCCTATCTCTAAAAATAAATATATAAATTAAAGATCTCCTCTGGAAGAAGGGGCACGAGGCTGGGACAGGAGCATGTATGGCGTGCCTTCTTTTTCAGTGACCATTGGTCTTGCCTAACTGAGCTGGGTCCTGAACCTCTGGATTAACTGGTCATAGTCCCAGACCTTCCCCTAACTTCACCTTTTCTTCCCGCCCCCCCCCCCAGTCTAAACAGTTAACCTTCTAGGCCCAAGGAGGTGGTCCTTGGAAACAGAGTTAGAATGTGGGAGGTCTGTCTGAGGAGGTGACAGAAAGGGGAAGGGACTCCTTTCCCCCACCATGCTTTTTCCTTTTTCTCCTGAAAGTCAGAGAGACTGAAATAGCTGCCCGTCCTCCATATCTGGTTACCATAGCAACACAAATCTAAGGGGATAGGGAACAGCCCTGTCAGTTAGGCACGACCGCCGGGCACTAGCATCCTCTGCCGGTGTGCCTCTCCGTTTCTTTGGGCTCACACATCCCCTCCCTGGGCTCTTAACTGGGGTTTGGTGAGGGAACCAGTCAAAGCTCCTCCTTCAGCTACCGGTCCCCTCTGCTTCGACTCCAAGAGGGTGTCCTGTGCCAGAATGGCCAGCAGAGGGAGCAGAAAGCCTTGACGAGCGGAAAAAGAGCCTGCAGTGTAGAGGTGCGGAGGTGGCCACAGTCTTCACAACTTCGAGATGGAGAGCGGGGTTCTCGGGAAAGGTGCTTCAGATCCAGGGCCACTTATGAACTTGTGAACACACATCCTGCACCCAGCCTCAGCCGCTGCTCCTCTCTTTTATGTATCATAGATCCCTCACCCTCTGCCAGAGCCCCCAAGCCCTCAACTCGATTTGCCCCAAACCCCCAGCGCTGTTCCAGCCCCTCCAAGTTCTATCCAAAGAACGAGGCCAGCAGATAAACCACAGGATGGCAGAATGCTCAGTTAGTACCAAAGTCTACTACCCTGCCTCCAATATTATCTTTCTCTGATGAACTTCTCCCACCCACTCACCCCCACCCCGCAATATTTTCCTCAATCTGTTTTTCTGGCTCTGGTTCAGGGTCTCTTTGGGGACAGCCGATCCAAGGATCCATGCCGGGATTTACTGCTCACCAACAGCAGCGTGTTCAGCGGGGGGGGGGG
>VBSM01002616.1:14140809-14163867 GCA_008086735.1 Cheirogaleus medius | reverse complement strand
CTTGCGGCCCGGCGGGCTGGGCCGGCGGGAGGGCTGGGGGCCAGGTTGGGGGGGTGGGGGTGGCATTGAGGCTGCGCTGCCGTGGCCCTGTCCACCCCCCCTCCCCACCGCACACCCCCCAGCCCAGACTCCAGCCCTGGACCGCGCATCCCGAGCCCAGCGCCCAGACGGAGGTGAGAAGGGGGGCAGGCGGGGGACCACCTGGTAGCGGTGGGGGAGGGGGCCTGAGGGGATGCTTAGCTTCCGAGGGACTCATCCCAGCCCTCGGGGCACAGAGGCAAAATGGGGATGGAAAAGCCTGGAGTGAGATAGTAGAAAGTTTGGAGGATTTTTCGTTTGTGTCTTTCTCTGTATCTTCTTTTTTTTCTTGACAGTCTGTGTATCTCTGTCTCAGGCAACTGTGGGTCTCTTTGTCTCTTTCTGCCTCTCCCACATATTTGAAACATCTCACTTTCATGAGGTTGAGACGAAGGGGCTGGAGGGATGGCTAGCTGGAGGTCTGCGTGGTAGAGAGGGAACTCCAGGTGTGTCTCTGAGCGTGGGGCAGGAAGACGTCAGTGTTTTTGAAAGGAGGGGACCGCGAAGGAGGGCGCTCCAGGTGGGGTGGAGATGGGTGAGTGCGTGAGGCAACGGAACCACTGGGGACCAGCTGGGCTTGAACCCCTGACCTGTCTTGTGACAGATATGCCCAGAGATGCTTATGCTTTGGGGAAAAGAAGTGTCTTCTGGACTAGGAAGGGGGCTGGACGGGCTGTCCAAGGTCTAGTCTAGGCCCTAGAATGACCCCAAGGAATTTTGGACTACTGAGTCGCAAAGGCTGTGGGCTGGGCGCTGAGGAGGAGCTGGGGAGACCTTGTCTTGACCCTCTGACCTCAGGACCACCAGGGCAGCTGGAGCCAGCAGCAGGGAGACCCCTACTGGGGCTGGGCGGGACCACTGGTCTCTGCCAGCCTGTGTATCCCCATTGGCCCTCCGCCCAAACGGGAGCTGGGGACCGAGGCCCCTTCTCTGGCTCAGACCACCCTGCCTGCCCTTGCTCCCCGCTCTGAATCCTCTTTCAGACCCCATGACCCCGAAACAATCAGCCCTGGGCAGCTAGCTTTGGGGACAGGATTAGGGAAAGGGGACCCGGTAGAGACTGAAGAGGGTTTTAGGGGGCTGAGAACTGGGGTCTTCATAGGATAGGTCTACGTTCCGGTAGAGGGAGAAGGCGGGCGGTTTCCCGGGAGAGATGTTAGGGATAAGGGTGGCTTTCCCTAGGGGGCGGGGTCCAGAGACCTCCCCCCCCATTATCTCGCCGGCATCCCCGCCCGACGTCTCAGACCCCGCCCTTGACGTCACTAGGGGGTTCCCGGGGGTCTGGAGGGGTTAACCCTTGGGAAGCTGGCTGGGATACCCTGAGCCTAAGGTGTCTTGGCCCCTCCTACTCCTCATACACACCTTGTTTTATTTATCCAGTCACTTTCTCTCCCTCATAGTTTATGGAGTCTTCTTTTTTTCTCACCCCACCACGGGGACCCCCACCCTCTAATAGTGCCCCCCAGGGTTCCACTGCCCGCTTTCCGGATGCTCTGAGAGGAGGAGGCAAGAATGTGTCCCGCCTCCCCCCGCCCCCCCAACTACGGCTCGCTCGACTGGGCTCCCGGGGCGGGCGGGGGAAGCGGAGCCGTCTGCAGCCAGAGCCTGCGGCGGCGACTTGGGTGGGCCGAGGAGGCACGGGGGCGGGGAAGGCGGGACTGGGAGAAGGGGGGCGGGGCCGACTCCTGGGAGTTGGGGAGCGGGGGTGCGAGGGGGACTCAGGAAAACAGGGAGACACCGATGATAATTCAGTCCTCCGGCAGGGGAACCTTAGAGCTCCTTGTCCCATCCCGTACTCTCATCCACACCCCAGAAAAACTTTACTGAAGCTGGGAAAGTTGGCGACATTTTTCTTTTACTAGTGTGAAGGGGAAACATGGGTGGGCTGTGGCACGCGTGGGCGAGGAGGGATGTTGCCCCATTTCCATCGAGGCTCGTTGGCGGCTGGGCAGTGGGGCAGGCTGATGAGTAGGCAAATTTTGGGGAGTCTCTAGTGTTTGGGGGGTCGTTTGCAAGCCCTCCTCCTTCCCCTGGGTGAGTCATAGAGGAAGGAGGAGGGAGAAGTGTCCCCCCATCCAGCTGCCAGCCAGCTGTGCCCCCCGCCCCCAACATTAGTGCCAAGGTCGAGTTGGGAGGTCTTGGATGTGGGATCCGGATCTCGGCTGGGAAGGGAGAGTAAGGGAGGGTACAGCCCAGGCTGCGGGGCTCGGGCTGGGTCGTGGGGTCCGGGTTCCGCTCCCCATTTTACTCCGCCCTCACCCTAAATCCCAGCATCCCGGGATCACCCACCGCGCCCGCCGGCCCGCTCCTGGTTGTTCTACACCCCACCCCGCCCCACCCCACCCTCACTCCCGGGAGACCGGAAAACCCGGGATGGATTGAAAATTGGAGTTTGAGAAGGGAAAGGGACAGCAGCACCCTCTCCTTCCTCGCTACTCCTTTCTAATGGATGGTGACTTTGTTTTTTCACTCTTTCAAAGCCTTCCCTACAGTCCCTTTCCTGGTCCCCAAAAACAGAGGCCAAAAGGGTTAGTTGGGCCCGGATTGAAACCGCCCCAGAATAACACCAGCCTTCACTATTTCATCCTTTGTACCCAACTAACCTCGGAGAGTCCCCTCAGAAACCTTACCCCCTCCTCCGCACAGTTTTCTGCCTAAAAGAAAAGGGCAGATCGTTCTTACTCCCTTCTGGTCCTACCGGCCTCTCTATAGGCTGTGGCGAGTGCTCCCTCTGCTGGACACTAGGGAGATTGTAGACGGCCTGTCCCTGGGCAAGGGCAAGTGAAGGAAAGGGAAAGGAGCCCAGTGCTTGAAGTCAGATCCACCAGATGAGTTTCCCCCATCTCACCCCTCAAAGCCAGCCGTGGTTAGAGGAAGAAATAGAAGGTCCATGGCATTAAAATCATTTGAAACGTATATAGGCACAATTTGTCCATAACACCTCCCTCTCCCCTAACACACACACACACACACACACACACCACCCAGGAATGCTCCTGCCCAGTTTCCAAAAAGATTCCCAAGACTACAAGACTAGACTGCCTCTGCCTCTTTGTGGTTTTTCCCCTTACCTCCTCCTTGGCTGGGTGATGCTATCTGTTCAACTTGATTTCTATGGCAGGTGTCTTAGAGGGGTTGGGAGCACAGGGGAGGAAGTTCTGCCCAGGGTTCTGTGCCTGAGATTGTCATCTGACCTTCCCTATTTCCCTCCACCTTTGTAACTTGCAGATATACTTTCCGCTTCTGCAGTGTCCCCACACCCTCCTTTGAGACACCATGTTCAACTCGATGACCCCACCACCAGTCAGTAGCTACGGCGAGCCCTGCTGTGTCCGGCCCCTCCCCAGTCAGGGAGCGCCCAGCATGGGGACAGAAGGTCAGTGCGTATATCAGTCGCTGGGCCCTGAGAACTTGGCACATCTCTCTCCCAGCTCCACCCCATGCCAGTTTCCCATCTACAGGAGGATTTGAGGCCCCATATCATATGGGCTTGGAATCTGGGATCAGGTCTTGCCTGGGGTTTTAAGGTGAGGCATATGTGTCCTCCGTACCTATCCCCCATTCCCCCATTCCAGCTGTCTCTCTTTTCTAGGACTGTCTGGTCTTCCTTTCTGCCACCAAGCCAACCTCATGTCCAGCCCCCACAGTTATGGGCCAGCCAGAGAGACCAACAGCTGCACTGAGGGTGAGGCCTCAGGCAATGCCTCTTCCTTCTCTGCCCCTCTGGAACTTGTTGTGAAGGAGACAGTGGGAGGGCTGGGGATCTAACTTTGAGGAGGAAATGCTTGGAGATGCGAGGGGTAAGAGCACCATCAAGAGGTCACACATAGGATCAGTTGGGGAAAGTAAAGTTAAGTTTATTGTTTTTTCTTTGCCAGGACTTGGAACCCACAAGTTGGGTGCATGGAGAGAAATACCCCTTTACCATATCTATCTGCCCTGTCTCCTGCCCCAGGCCCATTCTTTCCCCCTCCCCGGAGTGGAGTCAAGTTAACCAAGAAGCGGGCGCTTTCCATCTCGCCTCTGTCGGATGCCAGCCTGGACCTGCAGACGGTTATCCGCACCTCACCCAGCTCCCTTGTGGCTTTCATCAACTCACGCTGCACGTCTCCAGGAGGCTCTTATGGCCATCTCTCCATTGGCACCATGAGGTGCAGGCAGCCCCATGCTAAGAGGCCCCTGAAACCCCTACCAAAACCCATTAGAAGCCTCCAGCCCTCCAAACCACCTGGCCCAATTTGAATCTTTATCATTTCAAAGGCATTGAAACCCTCCTCAATACTTCCCTGGGACTGCCTCAACCACTTCAAATACCAGGTCTTCCAGAAACCCTCCAAGACCTCTGGAGACTTTTTGATAGTCTTAAGTAACTGCCTCCTCTTCTTCTCCTCAGCCCATCTCTGGGATTCCCACCCCAGATGAATCACCAAAAAGGGACTTCACCTTCCTTCGGGATCCAACCCTGTGGTCCCCATGACTCTGCCCGGGGTGGGATGATGCCTCATCCTCAGTCCCGGGGACCCCTCCCAACTTGCCAGGTGAGAGTCTCCATATTGCTGATTTCCTTCAGCTTAGGGTGGGTGGGTGGTAGACTTTGTAGGGGAAAGGAAGGACAGGGATATAAACATTTTTGGTACCAGAAAAGTAGAGGTGTGGGTGCTGGGTTCACTCCTTGGGTTGAATCAGATGCTACCAAATGGGATCCCACCTTTTGCCCATCTCATTCACCAGTCTGAGAAGGAAGTCCCTTCCAAACTCAGGGATTCAGCTGCTTGGGTGGGCACTTAGGGCAGGAACACCTGGCTCAGCTCCCCCTTCCTTCTGCCCACTCCTACCCTTATCACCCTCACCTCTTTCCCTGGGGAAGCTAAAGTCTGAGCTGGACATGCTGGTTGGCAAGTGCCCGGAGGAGCCCTTGGAAGGCAATATGTCCAGCCCTAACTCCACTGGCACACAGGTAAGGGGATGGGTGGGGGCTTTACCTTTGGGACCTGAGCAAAACAAAAACTGTCATCCAAGCGACTCTAAGATTGCCACTCCTGCCCTAGGATCCCCTGTTGGGGATGCTGGATGGGCGAGAGGACCTCGAGAGAGAGGAGAAGCCTGAGCCTGAATCCGTGTATGAGACTGACTGCCGCTGGGATGGATGCAGCCAAGAATTTGACTCCCAGGAGCAGCTGGTGCACGTGAGCCCTAGGGGGTAACAGGAATGGCTAGCTGGACCCTGTAGGAGATTCTGAGTGGGACATTGTGCAATCTGGCTCAGGGCAGGTCAGAGGAACCTCAGGTTGAATGCTCAGTCGGGTAGGCAGAATGAGCTGTAGTTTGCCTTAGAGAGCTGGAAGAACTGAGATGTGGGATATGATGTTCTTCCTGCCTCTTCTTCCTCCATGAGGTGGGCCATGGAGGAAGACTAGGGGGTTGAGGGGAAGGTCTGTTTTGGGTCTCTGGGACATAGGGGAGCCCTTGGAGAGCCTCTGCATCTTCTCCCTCAGCACATTAACAGTGAGCACATCCATGGGGAGCGGAAGGAGTTTGTGTGCCATTGGGGGGGCTGCTCCAGGGAGCTGAGGCCCTTCAAAGCCCAGTACATGCTCGTGGTGCACATGCGCAGACACACGGGCGAGAAGCCACACAAGTGCACGGTAAGGCATCCACTTCCCAAGCCCACCATCTCTCCCTAAGTAGGGGCTCCCCATCAAGGTAGGGCATGGCAGACTTTTGCCTCTGTAGGTCCCTTCCTCCATAAACAATTATATTTTTATGGCTGTGTTAGCATAAAGATGAACATATTGGTATATACTAAAACATTTTCTTAGACATAAAAGCTCACTTTTCCCCCTTGATTTTAAAAGAAACTAAAACATGTTTGTGGGCCCCTTAAAATATTATGAGCCCTTGGCTGGGTGTGGTGGCTTATGCCTATAATCCTAGCACTCTAGGGGGCCAAGGTGGGAGGATCGCTTGAGCTCAGGAGTTTCAGACCAGTCTGAGCAAGAGCGAGACCGTGTCTCTACTAAAAATACAAAAATTATCTGGGCGTGGTGGCATGTGCCTGCAGTCCCAACTACTCGGAGGCTAAGGCAAGAGGATCACTTGAGCCCAGGAGTTTGAGGTTGCAGTGAGCTATGATGGTTCCACTGCACTCCAACCATCGTGACAATCGGGACTCTGTCCCCGCAAAAATGTATTAATATTATGAGCCCTCAGTACTGTGCCTACTACTCTGCCTAATAGGTAAGCCCTACACCAAGGACATAAGACACCCTCATAAGCCCTTTCCCTGGGAAGACCCCACCCTAGGACAGTCTAAGATTCGTATGCAGGGAGATCTGCTCTGGCTTGATGAGGAGATGCTCTTTGCCTAATCTCCATGTCCCCAAAGCAGAGTGCCTCCAGCTGCTTCTCCTCCTTCAATTCTCGCCTGCCCTCATCCCTTAATTTTTGGAATTCTCATGAAGCCCCAATGCCCTCCCGTCTTGAGTTATATTCTCTGATGTATGTCCCTGTGAAGATTTAAGGTTCCTTTAATCTCTGTGTCCTTCTATCTGAGAGCTGTCCTTTGACCCCCACACGTCCTCCAGTTTGAAGGGTGCCGGAAGTCATACTCACGCCTTGAAAACCTGAAGACGCACCTGCGGTCACACACGGGTGAGAAGCCATACATGTGTGAGCACGAGGGCTGCAGTAAAGCCTTCAGCAATGCCAGTGACAGAGCCAAGCACCAGAATCGGACCCACTCCAATGAGGTGAATGCCCCAACTAAGAGACCCTCCCCACTTGAGAAGTCACCTACCCAGGAGATTACCCCATAAGAACTCCCTTAGCCCAGCACCCACTCCACAGAGGTGAGTTCCCCTTTCCCATATAATTCACCCAGAGAAGGCCCTCCTGGAAACAAGAATTTCCACTCACCACTCCTCCTCTTACCTCTAACCAGCCAAAGAGCTAACCTAAAATAGACCCAGTCTGGAGGAGACCCCTGACCCCCCCAATCCCTGAATCTATGGGGCCTCACAGCCCTGGGTTCACCTCCTCATTTTTCCCAGGCCTAGGCTGTCAGTTTTCCTACTCCTCCCCTAATCCCTTCATCTTTTACTCCCACCCATGGGCCCCCACCTTCCTTCCTTGGGCAGTGTGTGTTCCTCCCTTATCCCCCTCGTCCCCAGCGCTCTTTCCCATTCCTTCTGCATTCTCTGCTTTGATCGCTTTGCTTTCTGTCTTCCCTCTTGGCTCAACAGAAGCCGTATGTGTGTAAACTCCCTGGCTGCACCAAACGCTACACAGATCCCAGCTCGCTCCGAAAACATGTCAAGACAGTGCATGGTCCTGATGCTCACGTGACCAAGCGGCACCGTGGGGATGGTCCCCTGCCCCGGGCACCGTCCCTTTCCACAGTGGAACCCAAGAGGGAGCTGGAAGGAGGCCCCATCAGGGAGGAAAGCAGATTGGCCGTGCCGGAGGGTGCTGTGGTGAGACAGCCCAGACAACCCCCTGCCTCCATACCCCAGCCTGCCTTGCGGACATCTTTCTAGTTCCTTCCCAACCCATTCATCTCCTTCTATGTTAAGCACTCTTTTGTGGCCAGTCCTCCTATCTCTCATCTTAGTGTTGTTCCTTGGGCTACTCAAAATCTAGGGGTTTTAGTGTCATTAATTATTTAATAGGTTCAACAAACTCTTTCTTAAATATTAAATAACACTTAAAATATTGTTCCAAGCCTTTTACATGCATAATTTCATGTACTCCTCACAACAACTTCATGAGAAAAGGACTTATTCTTCCTATTTTCAGATGAGGAAACTCAGGCATAGAGAAATTGCTCAAGGTCATAGAACTAAGATCAAGAATTTGAGCCCAGTCTGTGCTCTAGCCTTGGCCCTTCTCATCGAACATCTCTCTTCTGGTTTGCCCCCGGTCTCTCACCTACTTAGCCTCTCTATGCTTATAAGCCTCCTCTTGGCCCCAGCAGTCACTAGGACTCTGGCTTCAGCCACTCCCCAGGTGGAGGGAGCTGTGGGGAAGGGGTGCAGCCCTCAGCCCTCATCTTCTCCACAGAAGCCGCAGCCAAGCCCTGGAGCCCAGTCGTCTTGCAGCAGTGACCACTCCCCAGCAGGCAGCGCAGCCAACACAGACAGTGGTGTAGAAATGACTGGCAATGCAGGGGGCAGCACTGAGGATCTGTCCAGCTTGGACGAGGGGCCTTGCATTGCCGGCACTGGTCTGTCTACGCTTCACCGCCTTGAGAACCTCAGGCTGGATCAACTGCATCAACTCCGGCCAATAGGGACCCGGGGTCTCAAACTGCCCAGCTTGTCCCACACTGGTGAGACCTGGGTGTGGGAGGTGTTGCTGGGCTGAGATATGGACCTACCCTGAGGTTGGGAGGAGGAGACCACCCTTCAGGGCTGCCATATGGCACCTTTGTACAATTAGAAATAGGTCCCTCTTCCTCAAGACACTTTCCATTGTGTCTTGTGATATACAAGTATACAAAGTCCATAATGTGAAAGCTATTCCCTAGGGTTGTGCAGCATACAACCTGTATGACTGCTCACTGCTGTTCTGGTGACCAGAAGCAGAATAGGCTTGGGAGAAGTAGAAGACAGAACCAAGTGGTTAGGGATAAAAAACTTATGTCTGTCATATGGGGGAGGCAGGGTGAGATTCAGGGGGCTCCCTAACCACACTGCCTTTTCTCCTTTTCTCCGTCATTTGCAGGCACCCCTGTGTCCCGACGTCTGGGCCCCCCAGTGTCCCTTGACCGCCGCAGCAGCAGCTCCAGCAGCATCAGTTCTGCCTATACTGTCAGCCGCCGCTCCTCTCTGGCCTCTCCTTTTCCCCCAGGCTCCCCACCAGAGAATGGCACATCCTCCCTGCCTGGCCTCACACCTGCCCAGCACTACCTGCTCCGGGCAAGATATGCCTCAGCCAGAGGGGGTGGTACCCCACCCACTGTAGCACTCAGCTTGGATCGGATGGGGGGTCTTCCTGCACCTCCTTGGAGAAGCCGAGCTGAATATCCAGGATACAACCCCAATGCAGGGGTCACCCGGAGGGCCAGTGACCCAGCCCGGGCTGCTGACCGCCCTGCTCCAGCCAGAGTCCAGCGGTTTAAGAGCCTGGGCTGTGTCCACACTCCCCTGACTGCTGCAGGCGGAGGAAGGAACCTTGATCCCCACCTCCCAACCTCTGTCTATTCACCACAGCCCCCTAGTATCACTGAGAATGTTGCCATGGATACTAGAGGGCTACGGGAGGAGCCAGAGGTTGGGACCTCCATGATGGGCAGTGGTCTGAACCCCTATATGGACTTCCCACCTGCTGATACTCTGGGATATGGGGGACTTGAGGAGGCAGCAGCTGAATCTTACGGAGCTAGGGGTCCAGGGTCCCTACCTCTTGGG
Organism: Cheirogaleus medius; assembly: GCA_008086735.1. Lineage (NCBI taxonomy): Eukaryota > Metazoa > Chordata > Mammalia > Primates > Cheirogaleidae > Cheirogaleus > Cheirogaleus medius. The sequence continues at coordinate 14,154,382 of VBSM01002616.1, read as the reverse complement.
CCGGGTCCACCCACCAACTACAGCCCCAACCCTTGTCCCCAGCAGATCTCGTATCCTGACCCCACACCAGAACCATGGGGTGAGTTCCCTTCCCACTCTGGGCTGTACCCAGGCCCCAAGGCTCCAAGTGGAGCCTATAGCCAGTGTCCTCGACTTGAACATTATGGACAAGTGCAGGTCAAGCCAGAACAGGGGTGCCCAGTGGGGTCTGACTCCATAGGACTGGCACCCTGCCTCAATGCCAACCCTAGTGAGGGGCCTCCACGCCCACAGCCTCTGTTCTCCCACTACCCCCAGCCCCCTCCTCCCCAGTATCCCCAGCCAGGCCCCTATACCCAGCCACCCCCTGATTATCTTCCTTCAGAGCCCAGGCCTGGCCTGGATTTTGATTCCTCCACTCATTCCACAGGACAGCTCAAGGCTCAGCGTGTGTGTAATTATGTTCAGTCTCAACAGGAGCTGCTGTGGGAGGCTGGGGGCAGGGGAGATGCTCCAGTCCAGGAACCTCCCTACCAGAGTCCCAAATTTCTGGGGGGTTCCCAGGTTAGCCCAAACCCTGCTAAAGCCCCAGTGACCACGTATGGACCTGGCTTTGAACCCAACTTGCCCAATCACAAGTCAGGCTCCTATCCCACCCCTTCACCGTGCCATGAAAATTTTGTGGTGGGGGCAAACAGAGCTTCCCACAGGGCAGCAGCACCACCCCGACTTCTGCCCCCACTGCCCACTTGCTATGGGCCCCTCAAGGTGGGGGGCACCAACCCCAGCTGTGGCCATCCTGAGGTGGGCAGGCTAGGAGGGGGTCCTGCCTTGTACCCGCCTCCTGAAGGGCAGGTATGTAACCCTCTGGACTCTCTTGATCTTGACAACACTCAGCTGGACTTTGTGGCTATTCTGGATGAGGCCCAGGGGCTGAGTCCTCCCCATTCACATGATCAGGGGGGCAGCTCTGAACACACCCCACCTCCCTCAGGGCCCCCCAACATGGCTGTGGGCAACATGAGTGTCTTACTGAGATCCCTGCCTGGGGAGACACAATTCCTCAATTCTAGTGCCTAAAGAGTGGGGAACCTTATCTGCTTTTCCTAAGAGGCTTCCATCCCTCCAGGGAATCGGGGGAAAGCTGCAGCCCCCTGCACAAGATGCCCCCGGGATGGGAGGTTGGACTGGTTGCTGTATATAGTCTGTACATGTTTTGAGGATGAGTTTGATCATGACACTGTTTCCTATTAATAAAGGAACTGCATCAGAAAGAATGCTCCTTTACGTGTTACTCTCTTGAGGAGGAGTGATAATAGTGAATAAAAAGAGAAGCAGGGGGGCACCTGTAATCCTAGCACTCTGGGAGGCTGAGGCGGGAGGATCGCTCAAGGTCAGGATGTTCAAAATCAGCCTGAGCAAGAGCGAGACCCCGTCTCTACTAAAAATAGAAAGAAATTAATTGGCCAACTAAAAATATATAGAAAAAATTAGCTGGGCATGGTGGCGCATGCTTGTAGTTTCAGCTACTCGGGAGGCTGAGGCAGGAGGATCGCTTGAGCCCAGGAGTTTGAGGTTGCTGTGAGCTAGGCTGACGCCATGGCACTCTAGCCAGGGCAACAGAGTGAGACTCTGTCTCAAAAAAAATAAGCTTTAGAGAAGCTCCCTCACCCCATTCCAAGCCCTCAAGACAGACTCACAAAGATGGAGACAGTCATCTAGGAGACACAGGATTTAAGGGGATGCCCTCAAAACAGAACACACCACCACCAATGGAGATCATTAGAAATACAGGTTCTCTTCTTCCTTGCCCACATCAAGGGAAGAGGCTGGTGAAGTTGGTGAGCATCAGCTGGACTAGCTGCCCGGGGTAGAGGGCATGGGCTGCTGGGTCTGCTGTCTCCTGCTCTGGCCGAAACAGGGTTGGTCCAAACACAATTCCCAGGTTGTGGGGAGTCATGCGATTCTTATCTGAGTGTGCTATCACCCTGTGGGCAAAAGCCAAGGGAAGGGAACATAAGGCAGCAGCTTGCCACTTCGAATCAATCTAACACTTCAAAGGTTTGAGTGGGGAGTTGCTCACTCTAGGATCCCTCCATGTGGTGACTGAAAGAAACCAAGAACAGAGCCTAGGAGGACTGTCGATGGACCAGTGGAGAAACCTTCAGGATACAACCTGAAGATACAGCTAGGATACAACTGCCTCTATACAGCTTAGGGGGACTGTCCCAAAAGTCCTGTCTGTTCACAGTTTGGGAAGCTTTAATTTACATGGCCATGCCCTCTCAGCAGTCACTGCCCAGGCCTCGCCCAGCTAAACAAGCCATCACCACTGCCCCAGTGGGAGACAAAGAGGCAGAGGGAAGGGAGAGGTAAGATTTCCCTTATTTCTCTCACAACATCCATGGGCTTGTTTTGGTTCCATTTCCCCATCTGATGTTGACCTATCCAAAGGCTCTGACCCAGTAACATGCCTTCTGCACAGAGGTTGCCTGTCTCCTCAACTGCCCACTAAACGTAGGTGCTTTCTTTTCCTTTACTCCCCCTAAACGGAGTCCCTGCCACATGCCCACCTCATCCTCCCCCAACAGCACAAAGATGCTCAGTCTTCCTGACCTGCATAAATGCTCCAGGAGGTACCGCAGAGTGTCATGGTTGGGCTTTGGCATGGAGCCTATTAATTCTTGTATCTGAGAGAGGCACTGCTCTGATTCGGAGAGTGCTAGAGAGAGAGAGTGATGGGAAAAGCATGGAAATGAGGTTAGGGAAGGTGCTAGGACAGGGTGGGTAAATTCACTATGCTTTCCCATACTCATGGAAAACATCATTAATCTATTACAGCTTTCTTTTTCACATAGCTCAGCTGTAGCCTCAGAATTCTTTTCAACCCTCTGAACGTTCACAAAAAAACAAGTTGGCACATGAGTTGAAAGTTATTTTCCATCTCTGTGGTCAGGATGGGACAGGAGAGTACAAGGGAACCTCTATTCTATTCTTCACCACTCGTGGCCCCCCTATGCTGCCCAAGCCTCCCAACTCTTACCAAGGGCAGCACGAAAATGGGGCAGGAGCAGTGGGGGCACCAGAGGCTGGGGCAGCTCACGGAGAAAAAGTTTCAGGGCTCCGGTGACCACATGAATGTCATCCCACTCAGCACTGTCCAAATCTAACCGGCCTTCTGGAGGGATAAAGAGGTACAGGGGGATTCAGGACACATAAAGGGCCAGAGACTGAGAGATCAGGGGTTCTGGCGAAATCCGGTCAAGGCAGACCATAGGAATGCCTGGAGTGTTCACAGTGGGGCAAGACAGCAAAGACGAGGATGGGGACAACCCTCCCAGGAGCGGGACATGGGAGAATCCATGGGGAGCAAGAAAGGCATGGGGAAGGCTTAGGGGTCTGAGGGGCCTTTCATGTAAGTACCTTGTCCTGGCTGCTCTGGGAACACATACCTCCCATCGGAGGTGACCGCCCGCTCTGCAACATGTATGAGGAGAGATCAGGAACTAAGACATGCAGTTCCAGCCAGAAGGCCTCCCTGTTCTGCCAGCTCCCTCACTCACAACTCCCCATGGTTCTGAGGCACGCAGTTCTTAGTACTACCACTTGCCCACAAGCCTTCTCACCTCTGTCCACCAGAAAGCGAAGTTTCTGGACCACTGCCAAGTTCCCACTCACCCGGTAAATGCCATCCACATCTAGACCTAGGAGATGAGGCAGGGGGAAGATAAGAACTGCTGTTCTAAAGTGAGTGTGGTGAGGCATCGGAAGGTGGAGAGAAAAAAAGCAGTAGGAAGACTAGAATGGGGGAGGTGAAGATTCTAGGTCGTGGCCTATTACAAGGGGATTCTGGGGTCTCTGGGAAAATAACCTCTTTTATCCACAGCAGCAATGCAGAGCCGCACAAAGCTGGGCACCGTGTCCCCTTCCCGATGGCACAGTGATTCCAACTGGCAGCCGAACACCTGGTCTGGGGAGGCACAGAGTGAGGTGGGAAGCCAGTGCAAGGGTCACTCATGGAAGCTCTTCTCCCCTAAATTTTCACCCCCAATTAGGGGTAGCCCTTCTGCCTGCCTGTGCCAGGCATGGGGAAGGAGGTATACCCCACCCCCAAAACAATCTGGCAGGAAGGTACACCTCTCCCCACCCCTCCCCCAAACAATCTGGAGTACTGGGGAAAGCAGTGGTCTCACAAGGCTGTGATCTATTAATATTTCTGGGAAGCTCTACTCTGAGCTTCGCTGCAGTTTTCTCATCCATGAAATGGGCTGATGCCCACATCAGGATGTAAAAGTGCTTGCAAAAACACTAAAGCAGGCACAAAGGAGCAGGGCCCCAGCTGGCACAGCCCACCTCACCTCGGAGCAGACCCCGCTCCTGCAGGCTTTGCAAGGGTGGTCTCTTCGCAATAAGCCGCTTTAGTTTGTTTCGTACGCGGTTCTGCTCAGTGCCTTCCGGACCCCGACCTGTAGGAGGCAGGTAGAGTCAAAGTGTGAGAGGGCCGGCAGGCTCCCGCCGCGCGCTGCAGGCCGGGCTCCCACGATCCGTCCCTTACTGGAGCTCCGGCGGCTGCTAAGGCGCAGTAGCGGCTTGGACACCGGCTCCGACTCCTCTTCTTCGTCCTCCCCTGCGCTCAGCTCCCCCAGCTCCGCAGGTCCGGAGCCTGACAGACGCAGCTCCAGGGGATTCTCCCGATCCTAGACCCGGGGGCGGGGCAGGGGCGGGGAGGGGCGGCCGAGGCCGTGTAGGAGGTTGGAATAGAGAGGAGAGAAATCTGCACCCCTAGCTGGACGCAAGGAGCCCCCAACTAGCTGCTGGGGTCCCACGTACTAGCCCCATCCCAGGCCAGGGCTCTACGCCGGGACTACCCCGACTCCCATCGCCCTCCGACTCCTATTGCTCCTACCGCACTCCCCTGGCCCGTCCCCGCTCGAGCTTCTCCCAGGTCTCCCACTCATCTAACCAGCCGCTCGATGACCGCCCGCAGCGCTCGATGCCAGGCTCGCAACTCGGTCTCTTGGTCCGACTGCAGCAGGAACTCGTGGCCAGGGACCGTGCGGATCTGAGGGGCCGGACGAGAAAGGCTTGGGTCAGCAGGGAGGAGCGTAGAAAGCAGGGAGGCCAAGCGGGAGATCCCTCGGGTCAGGTGGGGGCTTTGGAGACGCCCGCGAGGGCACTCACGTGCAGGACATTGCGGCGGCTAGACAGGTGGCGGCCGTGCGCCAGGGCCGCCCCTCGCAGGTCCACGCTACTTTCTGGCCGGCTACCCGCTGGCCCCTGGCAATTAGGGGAGAAACTGAGGCCATGATGTTGTTTGCCTCACTGCTTCCCTCTCACCCAGTGGGCTGCGAGGAGGTGGGAGGCTTCCTCCCTCCTTTACCTTCCTCTACACCGCCCTCCCCACCTCCGCCCCCCCACCCACAGCTGGCCTGAAACGGAAAGAACCCCTCCGGCACCCCCCACCCCGACTCACCCAGCCTGAGGAGGGCGCAGTCGCCGGTGGATCTCTGTAGAACACCAGGCTGTTACCCGCTAACACCACCCAAGATGGGCCCCAGTTCTTCCTGCGGGGACGGAGGGGGAACAGCAGTGGTAGTGAAAAGGTCATTCTAGAATTACATGGGGAGGCTCTCTCCCTACCACGCGGAATCTAACAGCCTAGAACGCTGGTACATTCCAGGATCTCCTCACCTGAGCTTGCGCCCCCCTTGGGCAATCTTGGTCATGTTGAGCAGACCGGATTTTTCCACCTCCTGGGAAGTAGAGGGAGTAGCATCTGTAAGTCACCCTGTGCCCTCCACAGTGGCCCTGGCTTTTCCTAAAGAGCTTCCCAGGAGTGAGGTCCCTTAAAGTTGGGGGAAGAGGGCTGGGTAAGAGAGAATACCCAGAAAGAGGAAGATGTTTTTGAGGAGCAGGAATTGGGGGGTGGGGCAGGGAGGATCTTGGCATTCACAAGGAAATGGGAGATTCACATGGGGGTCGTCCAGGAGCTGCGGCAGAGGTCTAGGCGTCTGCAAGGCTGGACGCTGGTCTGAAGGATCAAGCTGGGAGGTACGTCGGCGAAAGCCTGGTGAACCCTAGAAAGGGATTGGAGAAGCAGGTGGAGGAACCTTTAACTTAAGGGTCCCTGGCTGTACGAGGAAGAGGGGTGCAGATGTGGATGAGAGGCAGGGAGTGTGGTGGATAACGAGAAAGTCATAACAAGTTGGCTTTTTCTGCATGTAATTGGGAGGTGGGAGGGATCTCACCTGTGGGCCAAGCAGTTCCGGGGTCCCTGTATCAGATCCTGAGCCCTTTGCCTGAGGTTTCGGGACACCGTTGTCCCTATTCAGGGTCTGTGTCTGGTCCATGGAGCCAGGGTTCTGCGTTAGGGGAGGGGGAGATAAAGCTACTTCCGGCTGCCACCTCAACCCGCTCTCCACACCCTGCTCACATTTTGCTGATTTCTTCTGATCTGAGAGCCCCAGAGAGAAAACACACTACCTTTAGGGTTCAGCAGGAAGTTAGAAGGAGATTGAGGGGACGACGGGACAAGCAGGAGGGAAGGTCTCACCAACTCCCCGCGACTACGGCGTGGGGGCTTCCAGGACTTGCAACCGGTTAGCGAATTGATGTAGAAGCAGCGTCCGGAGTTGGGATCCAGGTGCTGCTCCCAGGCATCCAGCTTCTGCAGCAGGGGGCATGCAGGGCCCGGGGGTGGGGATGGGGGACAGCGGCGAAGGTCCACCAGGTTACAGTACACAGGGGGCTCTGACATGAGGGGCTGGGGTCCTGTCTGCCAAGAAAGGGGGAAGAAGGAGGTGGCTGTTCTGCCTGTGCCCCTTCCCAATCTTCTCTGCCTTACCACCTCCTCCTCCCTCCCCCACCATTTTCTCACCACCAGCTCCTGGCTGGGGGGACCCAGGTACTGGGGCAGAAACCCCAGTCCCCAGCCGCTTTTTAAAAATGCTCTCCCTGGCAGTCTGCTTTGCTTTTCTCCTCACTTCCTGTTGCCAACTTCCCTCCTCCCCTACCCCACCCCCACCCCAGGGCCACAGGAAAGGGGAACAGGCTTTTGGGGGGGGTTGAGGGGAGTGCCCCACCCTTACATCCTACAGGGTAAAAGAAGACAGAGAGGAGTCAGAGACCCCTCTCTTTGGGGGAGGAGGGGCCATTTCCCATCCACTGCTAAGAGAGAGGGAAGGGGCTAAGCCAGGGAGATACACCTCCAGAGGGGACTTGCTGATCACCTAGCTGGTGAGACAGAACACAGGAGAAACCCTGTCCTCTGCTGCAGGGAACGAGGAGGAAGAAAAAAAAGCATAGGGTTGTTCATCTCTCAGTCCCTCTATTGTGCCAGGTTCCTTGTCCCCTCAGGGCCTTTGCTACTTGCTGTCCTCATCTAGTGTGCCCGTGGCTGCCTCTTTCTTCATCCAGGCAGCCATCACCTCAAAGATGCCTCCCCAGACCACCTCAGCCACTCTCTACCACCTGAACTTTCCTTTCTGGTGCTTATCAGTACCGAGTATCTTACTTATTTGTTTGTGTGTTTGTCAGCCCCAAGGAAGTCCCTTGAAGGTAGGGATGCTGTCTGTCCTGTTCTCCATGGGGCCTAGACAGGGCCCCAAAGTAAGTATCTATAGACTATGCTTAGAAAGAGCTTTGACTCACCATGCTGGAATTGCCCTCTGACAGCAACTCTTCCTGGGAGAGGGATCTTCCACTTGGTGCTTCCTGGGTGGGCTTCAGAAGGCTGGGCCTCAAATTAGCAACACTGGCACTTCTACACATTTTGAGGGGAAGAGGGGGAGGCTGCTCAGATGTAGCCTGGCCTCTGCCTGGGAGTGCCTGAGACAGGTGTGGCTTCTCCAAGGAGCTATGAGACAACTTTGGCTCTGGAAACAGAAATTGGGTGGGGGCAGGTGATCAGAGGCATGATCTTGGCTGGCTCCCTGTGAGGCTTCCCCATCCTGGAGCCTCACAGGGAAGACAAGGAGGACAGAGGGAAGCTGTAGAAAATGACATGAGACCTAGAAGGCTTGGGACTAGGAGGAGAGGCAAGGAGATGGGGACACCACAGTGGGGACCAGGGATAGGCTGACTGGAGAAAAATAATAGAAAGGGGAGCAGAAGCTTGAGGAAGATGGATCCCCCCAATACGTCCCAGGGAGGGAGGTAGGAAGGTGATGGGGGAGGGCTTAGGGCTTACTCACCAGGAGTCCAGAGAGATTGGCTGGGGGTGATAGTAGCTGGGCTCTGGTAAGAAATAGATTCCTCTGTCATGTAGGCAGCTGGGACGAAGACGGGTCGAGAGGTGGAGGGTGCTCCCAGGCGCCTTGCCAACCACCAATCTGAGTTGGTCTTTCGTAGCAGTAGGAACCTGTCCCCTTCAGCCAGAGACACCTGCCGGCCATCTGCCCCAGTGTAAGTAAAGGCATAGAGGGCACAGAGCTGGGATCCCTGAGAAGGGCTTCGAGGCCCCAGCCCTAGGCTCCCCCAGGTACTTGGCCACCACCGGCTAGACAGCATTGTGGTCATCACTGCCACCTGTGGGAAAAAGGGGCATCAGAGATCCAGAAGGGAACGAGACTGGCTGTCTCTGGGCAGAGGGACATGGTTCTAAGAGCAGTGTTGGGGGGATGTAAGAACAAGAACCCTTGGGTAAGAGGAGAGGGTAAACCAGAGGGCCTCGTGGAGGTCAGAGATTGGTTTTGGGGGCTGAGAACTCCTGAGTGATGTGTCTAGTGAGGAAGTATAATATATAAGTAAGATGAGAGAGGATGTGGTCAGCAGGGCTGCATGGCCGGCAAGGCAGGAAATCAGAGAGGCAGCCTAGCTCAGTAATTTTTCCTCCAAGTACCTTGTGGGCCCCATCAGATGGTCCAGGAGCAGGAGAGCTTGGTTCTGAGTGGTGGTGGGAGTCCTGAGCTGGACACAGGAAGGAGATGAGCAGAAAGAATTAGGTTTGAGACAGAAACACAGGGAAAGACCCAGCACAGCAGCTTATGCCTGTAATCCTAGCACTCTGGGAAGCCAACGGGGGAGGATCACTTGAGCTCAGGAGTTCCAGACCAGCCTGAGCAAGAGTGAGACCCCATCTTTACTAAAAAGAAAAAAAAACAGTTGGGCATTGTGGCCCTCCCCTGTAGTCCCAGCTACCAGGGAGGCTGAAGCAGAAGGATCGCTTAGAGCCCAATAGTAGGAGGTTACAGTGAGCTACAATGACACCATTGCACTCTACTCAGGGCAGCAGAGTGAGACTCTGTCTCAACAACAATAAAAACAAGGAAACTGAGCACCCCTCCTCACAATCCCCAACCCCTTAAAAAAAAAAAGAAAGAAAGACAGGGAAACAGACAGGAGGTAATGACAAAGATATGAAAAAGGTTGTGACTCTTTATTAAATTTGCACAAGCATCAATGTTTCCATTACCAATCACCTCAGACCTAAAGCTGCATGTTTCCTGTGCAGACTCAGAGAGACACAGAGACAGAGAAACAGAGAGCCAGAGAAATAGTAAGACCAAATCGGAGAGAAAGACAAAACAGGAGAAACACAGAGGGGTTCAGAGCTGAAATGTCACCCCTCTCCTGATCCAGGACACGTTTTTGGAAGCTGAGAAGCCTTGATATCATGCTCTAAACAGTATGCGGGTTCATTCATTCATGCTCTTAACAAGAAATGATTGAGCACCTCCTGCATGCAAGGAGCAGTGTTAGGCACTGGAGATAATCGAGTGGGATGAGCCCTCTTGGAACTTACAGAGAGACACACCTTAACTAATGACAGAGTAAACTTATTAAGTACAATTGAATCAGGGACAAGTAGTACAAGAGGCTATGATGGGTGGATGGGGGACTGATGTCAGCTTCTCCCTGGTGGAAGGTGGGTGCTGGCCTCCTCTGGATTGCCAGCACTTTAAAACTCACACTTGTGCTTCCTTAACTGACCACTCCCCTTTTCCCCTTCTCTCAGTTTCTCCACTGCACAATGTGAGGCTTTCTGTTTGGGTTTGGAGAGGTGGGGTAGGGAGTGAGTGCCCCTCTCCCCATGGTGACATCAGAGAGCCAGCTCTCTTTCCCTGACCTGATCTGAGGGCTTGGTGGCCAGTACTGGGCTTCTGCCCCAGTGACCTTCCTCCTTAGTTTACTTTACTTTCAACACATGGAGAACCCTACCTTTCAATTCTTCCTTCCCACTTTCAAAATAGTGATTAACTTTATCCATTCACTCATTCATTCATCTGGTGTTTGTTAAGTGCTAGAATTCCATCCTCCTCTTCCTTCTCTGAAGCTACCTCTCCTGCAGTATAGCTTCTCCTCCTTATTGGCTCCTTCCCATTCACTTTTTTTTTTTTTTTGAGACAGAGTCTCGCTTTGTTGTCTCAGCTAGAGTGAAATGGCATCATCTTAGCTCACTGCAACCTCAAACTCCTGTGCTCAAGTGATCCTCCTGCTTCAGCTTGCCAAGTAGCTGGGACTACAGACATGTGCCACCATGCTCAGCTAATTTTTCTATTTTTTGTAGAGAGGGGTCTCACTCTTGCTCAGGCTGGTTTCAAACCCCTGGCCTCAAGCGATCCTCCCGCCTCAGCTTCCCAGAGTGCTGGGATTACAGGCGTGAGCCACCAAGCCCAGCCCCATTCACTTTTACACATATCCAAGTCTCTCTCATCTTTAGATAAACCTCCCCTTAGTGGGCTCTCCATTTACCACCCTATGTCTCTCTCTCTCTCCCCTCCCCCTGCCCTTCCTTTCTACAGTCAAACTTCTTGAAAGAGTTGTCTACACACAGGGGTCTCCATTTCCTCTCCCCTGACTCCCTCACCTTTCCAAGGTCACTTCTCACCAGGGTCACCCCTAATCTTGCATGGACACTTTGTAGTGTTTATGTTGCTTGACATCTCAGGTAGGCAACACAATTGACCTGTCTCTCTTTCTAAAACACTCTGCTGGTGGCCCTCTTAACCTTTCTAGCACAGCTCCTCTCCAGCATGAGGAATGACCTTCCTCTGCCCTTTCCTTAAACCACAGAAGCCTGTCTGAGATCCTGTGCCCTTTGCACTTTACAACCCTCCCTGGGTGGTCTCATTCTCTTCCCAGCTCAAATGACCTCCACATGCTGCTAAATACCACATCTCCAGTCTAGATCTTTCTCTGGAGCCCCTTTCTGATCCACTGTCCACTGAAAAATTCCATTTGGGTATTTTGCAGGTACCACAAACTCAGTATGGACTAAACTGAACTTGTTAGCTTTCCCCACAAACTTGTTCCTCTCCTAGTATCACTATTCAGTTAAATTTAAATTCAATAAATATTTTTTGAATGCTTACTACCATATGTGCCAGGCAGGAACTGTGTGCTAGGCATTGTCAAATTAAGATGGCAAATATGGTCTCTGCCCTCTCATAACAATTAAAGTACAGTGTGATAATAATCACTGTGATAGAGGAAGTACTATCATCACTTGTAGCACATAGTGTGCCCTATTGCCCATGCCAAAAACCTAGCAGTCAACCTTAATTTTTCTTGTTTCCTAACCACCCATATTGACTCAATTGATTAAAGAATACTGCAACTTATACTTTTCCAATCCACCTACTTTTTATCCCTACAACTACCATTCCTTTAGCCTTGATGATATAACCTCCTAACTAGTTTCCTTGCATATAGTTTTCCTCCTCCCCTCCGATCCATTCCTGATACAACAGCCAGAGTGGCCTTTCTTTTTTGAGACAGAGTCTCACTCTGTTGCCTGGGCAAGTCCTGTGGCTAGCTCACAGTAACCTCAAACTCCTGGGCTCAAGCCATCCTCCTGCCTCAGCCTCCCGAGTAGCTTGGACTACAGGCATGCGCCACCATGCCCAGCTAATTTTTTTCTATTTTTAGTAGAGACAGGGTCTCGCTTTTGCTCAGGCTGGTCTCTTGAACTCCTGAGCTCAAGTGATCCTCCCCCTTCGGCCTCCTCGAGTGCTAGGATTACAGGCGTGAGCTACCCTGCACAAATATGCCCTGCCACTCCTCTGACTTAAACTTATCGAAGCTTCTCACTTACCTCATAGTAAAGTCCAAATTTTACAATGTGATTTACAGAAACTTCCCCTCTTTAGTGTAACCTTTGCACACTCCCTGCCACAAACTTCACACTGCGGCCTTACACTAATTCCTCACATTCTTAAAGTGCATTGAGATCTCTGATCCTTTGCATATGTTGTTTTCCTCTACCTAAAACACTTCCCTTCTCCACTCCAATCTTACTCATCTCTGAGATCTCAGCTGAAAGGTCACTTGCACAAGAAGCCCTCTCTTTACCCTTTAGAGAGGCCCTAACTAGGAGCTCTGAATGGCAAGCTTTACCTACCCCATCATAACTGTGAACTTAAATAAAATCTTAAGCCACCCCAGCTGACTGAATGAATCCCCTCTTTGCCAAGGGGACCCCAGAAATACCCTAAAGCTGAGTTGCTGGCTGTGAGAAGCGAGGTCAGACATGCCTCCCCATGCCCCTCTCCCTCCTTGGAGATATCCTTTGTAATTCATTAACAGGCCTAAGGCTATATAAGACAAAGCTTATACCATACCTGCAGGTCATTAATTTACTTAACAGATCATTTGAGTCTGGACATATGTCAGGCATGTGTCCAGTGACTTGTCTCTGATTAACAGACTTCTTTATCTTAAAATATTCCAAGCCTTTAGACAAAGCTTCATTTCTTTTTTTTTTTTTTGAAACAGAGTCTTGCTCTATTGCCTGGACTAGAGTGGCATGGCCTCAGCCTAGCTCACAGCAACCTCAAACTCCTGGGCTGTGAGCGATCCTCCTGCCTCAGCCTCCCGAGTAGTTGGGATTAGAGGTGTGCACCACCAGGCCTGGCTAATGTTTCTATTTTCAGTTGTCTGGCTAATTTCTTTTTCTTTTTAGTAGCGATGGGGTGTCGCTCTTGCTCAGGCTGGTCTTGAATTCCTGATCTCAAGCAATCCTCCCACCTCGGCCTCCAAGAGTGTTAGGATCATAGGTGTTAGCCACAATGCCCAGCCAAAAAGCTTTATTTCTTTAACCAATTACAAATCAAAGACTCTTTGAACTCACCTATCACGTGTAATGCCTCACTTTGAGATGTCCTGCCTTTTTGGGCCAAACCAATATACATCTTCCATGTATTGATTTATGACTTTATGTTTAATTTCTATCTTGCTGAAATGTATAAAACCAAACTGTGACTTAACCATGGCAAGACCACTTGCTGGAGGCTTCTTTGGCATGGCTTTCCCAGCCATGTTTGAACATATTTGGATAAACCTTTTTAAATTATTTTACAGAGTTTGGATCTTTTTCCATTGACATAACTTTTATCACACTTTAAAGATTATTTGATTTTCTGACTTCCAGGAAGTCTGTGAGTGCTGCCAAGGTAGAAGCCCGTATCTATTTTGTTGATATGGTACTTTTAATGCCTTGTACGATTCCTGGCACAAAATAACCTTTCGGTTCCTCTATTCCCTCAATGGTAAAATGGGAATGAGAAAATTACCTCATTTTTAAGTTTTTTGTTTTGTTTTGTTTTTTAGACAGAGTCTCACTCTGTTGCCCGGGCTAGAGTGCTGTGGCGTCAGC
>VBSM01002616.1:14104793-14118310 GCA_008086735.1 Cheirogaleus medius | reverse complement strand
TTCTCTGAGTGCTTCGCCCACCCTCCGCCCGCCCTCCGCCCGCCCTCTCCCCAAGTTCCTTCCTACTTCGTGCGCCTTCCCCTCCTCCCCAAGCTGAGGGAAGCAGTCTGGGTGACAGGGCGCCTTGTTATGAGAGGGAAAGTTTGGAAGCCGCCAATGTGGGGTGGGAGCGATGGTGAGGTTGGGGAGGATACTTGTAGGTTTGAGGGGCGTCCCCACCTATCAGAAGAGAATCTTTCTTGGAGCTAATTTGAAGCCAGTGGGATAAGAGGTTCTGAATCCCCTTGCCTTAGGCTTGAGAGAAAATCAGGAGCTTCTCGGGACCCTGGGAGAAGACTGAGCTGTGATTGTAACCTCTCTTAAGACCCAAATGAACTGGATCAATGATTGTCTGGATGGACAGTCAATGGAGCAGGCATGGGGGGAGTTCTGCTGGTACCACCCCAGCAAGCAGTTGGGCAATTGCCTGATGACCTGTGGGGCAATCTGTACCTTTTATATGATCTTCCTAGGTAGAGAGCAGCAGGGGCCAGACACTCTGGGAAACTTCCTAGTGGCCTAGCATTATGGGAGTTTGCCCAGACTCCTGGTTGAATTCTTCTGCCTCTAATGTGACAAAGGGGCCTTTCCCTTAATGTGTCTAGAAACTGGGCTGATTCCTTGGTCCCTGGGAGTTGAGGCTCTGACCCTGTGATCCCTAGGGAATGGGCTTGGAAAGGATGCTTGTGGACTCAGCCAGCAGATCCCTGAGCTCTTTATAGGCACTCACCTTACATTATTAAGGATCTTTCCCTTGAGAGTGTCCTGGGCTGTGGTGCTCTTCTGAGTTGAGCAGATTCCTGACAGTCCCATCTTTCTCCTTGTGTTGCAGGTGTGGGCTAAGCTGGTGGCCCCGGCTTTAGACTGGACCCCACAATGTTTGCAGAGATGTTCAGGTAGCTGTGGTGGTGTGGGAGAGGATTCCTTCTGTGCTCTCTCCCAGTTCTCTGAGGGGTTCACATTGGCACTCTGGGGTTTCTCCTGAGTTTTCTTGGGTCACTCCACAACCTTTGCCTTCCTAGAGTACTCCCTCAGGTACCCAGCCCAGTTTAATCCTCATAGTACCCACATGGATGTCTGTGTTAACAGGCACGCGGGAGCTGATTACACACAATGAATGGGGGCAATGAGAGCAGTGGAGCAGACAGAGCTGGGGGCCCTGTGGCCACATCTGTCCCCATCGGCTGGCAGCGCTGTGTGCGAGAGGGTGCTGTGCTCTATATCAGGTATGAATCTTCAGAGTTCCCCAAGTTCTATCACCCCAGCTGCTCTCAGTTGCCTGGGCTTGCTTTCTCCCACCCCTCCTCTCAGAGCCCAGCTCTCTGGTACCCTATTGCTCTCCTCCATTTCCCTTCCTTTCTCAGCCTTTTTGCTCTCTGTATTTCTGGGCCTTTGAATCTGTTCTCCCTCTTTCTGTCTCTTCCTGTATCCCTTATCCTTTGCCTTTCTTAGGAAGATCTTTAACTTATGAACTGTCTTTTAGGAGTATCTCCTGATTTACTGTCAGTTAACCCCATGTCCTCTGACCCTGTCCTTTCCCAGCCCAAGTGGCACAGAGCTGTCTTCCTTGGAGCAAACCCAGAGCTACCTCCTCAGCGATGGGACCTGCAAGTGTGGTCTGGAGTGTCCACTTAATGTCCCCAAGGTCAGAGTGGTAAGGGGTGCTGGAGAGTACAGGGATAAGCCAAAAGACTTAATGCAAACCGCTGACCATGGTAGTCCTCAGGGATTCTACTCCTTCAGGGTCCCTTACAAGATTCTCCCTTACAGGTTTTCAACTTTGACCCTTTGGCCCCGGTGACCCCAGGTGGGGCTGGGGTGGGGCCAGCATCAGAGGAGGACATGACCAAGCTGTGCAACCACCGGCGGAAAGCTGTTGCCATGGCAACTCTATACCGCAGCATAGAGACCACCTGCTCACACTCTTCTCCTGGTGAGTCTTCTGTCACTTTATAGAAGACTGAGGAAAACCTAAGGGCCTGGAAGACTGGCAGGAGGAGCTGTATGAGAGGGAGGAAGGAGAAGGGTGGAGTTAGGTGAGGAGCTGCTTGGTGAGAGGAGGGGACAGAGAGGTTGGAAACCTGTGGGAGATGGGACTGGAGAAGACAAAAAAAGTTCTGGGAAGGGGAGCCCCAGCCTGACCCTTCGTTTTTCATTTGTTGCAGGAGAGGGAGCGAGCCCCCAAATGTTCCACACTGTGTCCCCAGGGCCCCCCTCTGCCCGCGCTCCTTGTCGAGTTCCTTCTACAACTCCACTTAATGGGGGTCCTGGCTCCCTTCCCCCAGAACCATCCTCAGTTCCCCAGGCCTTCCCCCCTCTAGCAGGCCCTGGGGGGCTCTTCCCACCACCAAGGCTTCCTGACCCAGTTCCCTCCGGGGGTAGCAGCAGCCCTTGTTTCCTCCCAAGGGGCAATGCCCCCTCTCCAGCCCCACCTCCTCCACCTGCTATCAGCCTCAATGCTCCCTCATACAACTGGGGAGCTGCCCTCCGATCCAGCCTGGTGCCCTCTGACCTGGGCTCTCCTCCAGCCCCTCATGCCTCCTCTTCACCACCTTCAGATCCTTCTCTCTTCCACTGTAGTGATGCCTTAACACCCCCTCCCCTGCTCCCCAGCAATAATCTCCCTGGTCCCCCTGGTCCTGCCACGCAGCCACCAGTGTCTTCAGCCACTATGCACCTGCCCCTGGTCCTGGGACCCCTGGGAGGGGCCCCCACAGTGGAGGGGCCTGGGGCACCCCCCTTCCTTGCTAGCAGCCTGCTCACTGCAGCGGCCAAGGCACAGCATCCCCCACTACCCCCTCCCAGCACTTTACAGGGCCGAAGGCCCCGTGCCCAGGCGCCCTCAGCTTCCCACTCCTCATCACTTCGTCCCTCTCAGCGTCGTCCCCGCCGGCCCCCAACTGTATTGCGATTGCTAGAAGGGGGAGGCCCTCAAACCCCTAGACGGAGCCGTCCTCGGGCCCCTGCTCCTGTCCTCCAACCTTTTCCTCTCCCAGAGCCATCCCAACCAATTCTCCCTTCTGTGCTATCCCTGCTGGGACTCCCCACCCCTGGCCCTTCCCACTCTGATGGAAGCTTTAACCTTTTGGGGTCAGATGCACACCTTCCTCCTCCCCCAACCCTCTCCTCAGGGAGCCCTCCCCAGCCCAGGCACCCCATCCAGCCCTCCCTGCCTGGGACCACCAGTGGCAGCTTCAGCAGTGTGCCAGGTATGTGAGTGTTCTGGATCCCTTCCTCACCCTGGCTGGAAAGAGGCAGCCACGGTATTTAGGGGAACATTTTGAGAGCTTTTTGGCAGTTTTGGGTTGGGGCAGGGAGGTTGGGTTCTTTGGATGATGGGAGAAAGGGCCTCACTTGAGTTGAATCTCTCTTTTCTTTTATAGGTGCCCCTGCCCCACCAGCTGCCTCCAAAGCCCCTGTAGTCCCCAGCCCTGTGCTTCAAAGCCCATCTGAAGGGCTGGGGATGGGGGCGGGCCCAGCCTGCCCTCTGCCTCCCCTGGCTGGTGGGGAGGCTTTCCCTTTCCCCAGCCCTGAGCAGGGACTGGCGCTGAGTGGAGCTGGCTTCCCTGGGATGCTGGGAGCCTTGCCTCTTCCTCTGAGTCTGGGGCAGCCTCCACCTTCTCCGTTGCTCAGCCACAGTTTATTCGGTGTGCTGGCTGGGGGAGGAGGACAACCTCCTCCAGAGCCCCTGCTACCCCCACCAGGGGGACCTGGCCCTCCTCTAGCCCCAGGCGAGCCTGAAGGGCCTTCGCTTTTGGTGGCTCCCTTGCTTCCACCACCCCCCTCAGACCTTCTTCCACCTCCTTCTGCACCCCCCAGCAACCTCCTTGCCTCTTTCCTGCCCCTGTTGGCCCTAGGCCCCACAGCTGGGGATGGGGAGGGATCTACAGAGGGAGCCGGGGGTCCAAGTGGGGAGCCATTTTCAGGTTTGGGAGACCTGCCCCCCCTACTATTCCCCCCACTTTCAGCCCCCCCCACCCTCATAGCTTTAAATTCTGCGCTGCTGGCTGCCAGCCTGGATCCCCCCTCGGGGACACCTCCCCAGGTGAGGATAGGGGTGAGTGGGTGGGACAGAACAAGTAGAATCAGAGATGGGAGCTTGGGAATCAAAGGCTTTCAGTTTCATACCTTAGTCTTCCTTAGGGCCTTTGGGGAGACCTTAGTTCTTGGCTGGGGGTAGGAAGGCTGCAAGAACTGGGTCTGTATTTAATAAGCATAGCCTCCCTCACTCCAGGCTTTAGTCAGATAGTGTATGTATGTGAAAGTACTGTACATTTATTGACTGTTTTATGTAAGTATTATAACCATTTTCTCCTTAGCCCTGTGTCCTGAGTGCCCCCCAACCTGGACCACCTACCTCCAGTGTCACCACGGCAACTACTGACCCGGGGGCCTCCTCTCTGGGCAAGGCCCCCTCCAACTCAGGGAGACCCCCCCAACTCCTTAGCCCTCTGCTGAGTGCCAGCCTGCTGGGTGAGTCTGAAGGAATACTCTTGGTATGAAAAAGTAGCAGTAAAAATTGGGAGTAGAGGCTAAATAAATTGGAGAAGAAAGTCTGACCCCTGGGTAAAGCCTAAAGAAAATAATAGGGTCTGCTTAGCCTAATTGGTTTGCCTAGGGAGAGACCCCTGACTTTTTAATTTCTCCACAGGTGACCTGTCTTCACTGACCAGCAGCCCTGGAACCCTCCCCAGCCTGTTGCAGCCTCCTGGCCCTCTTCTCTCTGGCCAGTTGGGGCTGCAGCTCCTCCCTGGGGGGGGAGCTCCTCCACCCCTCTCAGAGGCTTCTAGTCCCCTAGCCTGCCTGCTACAGAGTCTCCAGGTGAGAGTGTGGGTGTATATTTGTCAGGGAGAGAATTTTTTCTCAAAGTGGAAATTTAAGGCTTTCTGAGTTACAGTAGAAGGATTGTATTTGAGACTGACTAAGATACTGTTTTTTGCCAGCAGATCCCTCCAGAGCAGCCAGAAGCCCCCTGTCTACCCCCTGAGAGCCCCACCTCAGCCCTCGAACCGGAGCCTGTCCGGCCTCCCCTCAGTGCCTTAGCCCCACCCCACGGTTCTCCCGACCCCCCAGTCCCTGAGCTGCTCACTGGGAGGGGGTCAGGGAAACGGGGCCGGAGGGGAGGAGGGGGACTTAGGGGCATTAATGGTGAGGCCAGGCCAGGCCGGGGCCGAAAGCCTGGCAGCCGGCGGGAACCTGGCCGACTGGCCCTCAAATGGGGGACACGTGGTGGCTTCAATGGACAAATGGAACGGTCCCCTAGAAGGACCCACCACTGGCAGCATAATGGGGAGCTGGCTGAAGGGGGTGCTGAGCCCAAGGATCCACCCCCTGCCGGGCCCCATTCTGAGGACCTTAAGGTGAATACATAGTGATGGAGGTCTGGGCTTAGGGGCTCTGAGGAAAGCCTGGGGCCATGTTGCCTTTTTCTAACTTTTCCCACACACACAGTCCATCTTTTCTCAGGTGCCCCCAGGGGTAGTCAGAAAGTCTCGTCGTGGCCGGAGGAGAAAATACAAGTAAGTGTTGGGCCCACCACAGTACCGGCCTTTGCCTACTTCTTGTTGGATTGGACAATTCCAGTGTCTACATAGTGGCTTGGTTTTCAAAAAGGATGGGTACTTATTTGAATATGAATAAGGATATCATGCCTTTATCCAAATGTAGAAAAGTTTCCCACCCAAACTTCTGAAATTCACCTGGTGCTTGGGGAGCTGTTCCTGATCATCTGTGCCCCTTATTGCAGCCCTACACGGAACAGCAATAGCTCCCGCCAGGACGTTACCTTGGAACCCAGCCCTACAACCCGAGTAAGTGTGTGTTTGGGTTGGTGTGGGTATTGGTAGAGTATAAGGGATGAGGCAGGAGCAAGAGAGGGTTAGAGGGAGTGGGGAGAAAAGTAAGACTTCCTGATACCTAACAATCGATCATGTCTTTTAACTTCCTCTCTCATGTAAGGCGGCTGTCCCTCTGCCTCCCCGGGCCCGCCCTGGCCGTCCTGCCAAAAACAAGAGGAGGAAACTGGCCCCATAGCAGCCATACCTGGAGCTGGATCTGACCCTGATTGGGGAAAGCTGAGTGCTGAGCCTTGGGAGCCCCTGCCAGCCACCTGCACCTGTGGACAGTGGGTGGGGGCACTACTCCCCACTCAGAGCACAAATGCAACCCCTTCCCCTACAATCCCATCCTGAGCCATTGCAGGGGGTAGGGAAGTTCATCCCCCTCCCCCCCAAAGCCATGTCACTGAAAAGGCCTGGGGGGGGTGGTTTATGGCCCTTTCCCTACCAGGCGCTAAGGGGAACACCCCCTTCCCCAGGTCTTTTATTTGTTTAAGTTATTTTTGCACAAATGACTCTTTTATATTTAATTCGACTTCATTGCCTCCCTTCTTAAAGCCAGCAGGCTCAGTTTACAAACCTGTGAGCTACTGTTGGCTGCTGCCCTCCTTCCCAGTGAAAGGTACAAAGCAATAAGCATCATGCATCCTCCCCTTACCCCTCCAACACCCCTCTCCCTCTGGCTCAGGTTGCTCAAAGCACAGATCCCCTCTTACCCCTATCCCCAGGTTTGAAACACATAGCCTCATTTCAAGGTATAGCCAGGTTCCCTCCACTTTCCTCTGGGATATTAAAAGGGGGTAAGGGGGCAAAGAGAGCCCTCTGGGCCTCTCCTCCCATACACACTACACTGCCCCTTCTCCCCCCCATCAAAACGCTCAGAGACGTTGTGATGATGCGACAGAGGATTATGCAACGTGGTCCAACCGGAGCGGCCAGCATGACCAGCTGTCCAGGGGCTGCCTCCTGCCTTTTCTTTTGTAAAGACAAGACCCTTGGGAGTTTTAATTCTGTTTTGTACTTGCCCTGTGGGGCCTCCACTGCTTTTCTATGGGAGACACTCTTAATTTAACAGATGAGAATATTTTGAAACTCTGGCTCTGGCTCTGTACTCATTTTTTATTTAGTTCTTTCCTAAGAACAGGTTACAATTTAAATCCTTTTCATGTAGTAGAGAGTGGCTTAGACTGCCTATTATGCTATGAATGTCTGTCTGTGTCTCAGTGCTGCCTCTTCCCCAGGAAATATAGCAGAGGCCACACAGAGTACAACAGCATTTAATGGTCAGAAACAGTTGTACAGTATTACAGTCAGCCACAGGAGCTGTGTTGGAGGACAGGACCCAATCCTTCCCCACACCAGGCAAAGCAGTATTGGACATAAGCTGGCATGTGGCTGGACCCATGTCCTTATCCCTTGGGCCTGAGGGGAGAACACCATCTAATATCCCCCATCTACCACTCTGTATGCATCAGGGGAGGGGTGTAAACCCCACATGCAAGAAGAACCCTTGCCCCCAGTATCAAATGGGATGGGATGCGAGAATTATAATGAAGGGGAAACCCTATGTAAGCTGTTAAGAGAGTTCAGAGGGGTAGGGGTTACCCCTGTTCTCCAGTTCCCAAAGGTGCTCACTTTCCCAGCTTCTTCATCCGTTCATCAATGCTGGCAAAGTTCCCTTCAATTGTGGCCAGGTTTTCACGCATGGTTGTCTGCACCTACAAAGTGGTAGAGAGGTTTTACTCTTTGTCTGGTACAACTGCTAACTTGGATGAGGACCTAAAGAAATTATCTTAGGACAAAAAAGAAATGGAAGCACCGTTTATGGACCCCAGAACAGGAATGTTTATAGCAGCAGTTTTTAAAACTACCCCTGGAGTACCATGGACCTAGCTCAGGGTCTGCCAAGCAAGCAAGAATTTTGAGAATTCCCATCCTGCCTTCAGCCAGAACAGTTCTTTTATCTGTTTTATGTAATGAGAGCCAAGTAAGATTTGGCTGAAATGAGAGTTTCACCAGTTCAAAATTTTAGCAAACTGCTCTAGAGGAAGAAGATACTATCCCAAGTCTTTTATATATATTTTCATTTATCTTGATGGTCCTGTGATGCTGGACTCTCAACTTTAATGCTCCCTCCAACACTAAGAACAGTGCCTCCAAAAGAACTGAGGAGTTGCTATGTGCCAGGCTTTACTAAAAGAAGGAAGGAACAAGGTAAGGCTCACTGTCCAGGATCAGAAAGGAAATAGCAGAACCAGGTTGAGGGCTGGCTCCTGATTTCAAAACCCATATTCTTTCCAATCTGCTGTGTTCAGGAACATCTGGGTAAAGATAAGCGGAGACTACAGAGGAAAAGAGGTTTTATAAGAAAAAACATGCCCACTAACTCTTAACAATTTGCCTATATTCTTTCACTTAATCCACATAACTCTAATAGAGGTATAATTTTCCAAATGAAAAGATGGAAGTACGTTGGTTAAATTAATTGCTATGAATGTCTGTCTGTTAAAGGTCCCACAACCACTGAAAAACAGTCTGGAGACTCAAACCAACCCTCTGCCACAACAGCATGCTACAAAATGGGCTAAGGCAGAATCCTAGGAGAGAGAGCTGGAGAACCTAGTTTGCATGTGCTGGAGAAAGAGCAGATCAATAAAGAGGAACACACCTGGGTCAAGAGGGTGGCATTGTCCTTAAGGGAATTAGCAATCATCTGCTGGGTGGTATCCAAATGTGTCAGGAGCTGACCAAACTGCATGGCTACAAAAGAAGAAAGAAAAGTATGGTTAAGACTAGAATCCAAGACAAGAGGGAGGGGAACAAAAGTTGTCCACTTTTTAATTTCTCTTAGCACTGCTGGCAGCTGTTCTCCCACCTTGCTCATGCAGCTGCTTGATGGTAACAAGTCTCTGTACCAGCTCAGGAAGCGTGGAGGCGATGGGGCTCCAGCGTTGTATAGTTTCATATAACTGGTGCACCTGAAGGGACATGACAGGGCCCAGAGGGGATGGCTGAGGCAATACTGACTGCTACTTCACTGCAGCAGGGAAAGAACTGGGCAGAGGGAAGCACTGCCCTTTCTTGGCTAAGACCTTATGAAGACAGGGACCTGCAAAATCAGTGTGTTCTCACACTTTGATAGTACTACTCAGAATCTGAGGGAATGGAAAGGGGTAAGAAGAAGGGGAAGGTGTCTTCCTGACCTTGCTTTGTGTATCTGCATCCTCTACAGAGGCTTTATGCTTGGCAATCTCATTCACCTTTCCCAGGACACTCTGAAAGCACAGATTTTAAGGTTGACCATGAGGGCATCCAGGGCTTCCAAAGTCCCAACCTGCCTATAATCCAATTTGTCCTCCAGTTAATACCTGTAGCCGAGCCTCCACTTGGTCCAAAACTGCAAGGTCCAGGGCGCTCACCTTTGCCTGCAACAGCTCTACAGTATCCTGAGAGTGGACAAGCATCATGAAGGGATAGGAAGAAGCCTCCCATATTCCACTGGAGTTAATATATAGCTACAGACCCCAAAATAATTCTCAAAGCAAGCCCAATCCCAATATCCCCTCTGTAATCCAAACATTCCAGTTCCTTCCAAACTTACCATAAGACAGGCTCCCTGTAGACCTGCAGAAAGGGGATTCTAGTGGGAAAGGGAGGGCAGAAATCAGCAGTCTTTATATCTCTATGTGATTACCACCTTCTCCCATCCTTCCTAGTTCTAGCTGGCAACCCACTGGCTGATCCCTATAAACGAAACCCTTTCCTGACTCCTCCCAGGCTTATGTGGAACACTGTGGACGTTAGGGCTCAGGGTGCAGGATCCAAGGCTCAGACTAAGTACAGGAGAGCACCTGACCTGAGCATCCTGATCACAGCGTACAGTTGCCTCCAGCTCCGTCAGGCGCTTCTCAAGTTCTGCAACCTGGGGGGAGGAAGAAGGTGAGATTTGCCACCCGCCTCTCTGCTGCTACAGTGGGAGGAATAAGATCCTGTTTGCCACTCCCCTCCACTCCCTGCTCCAAGGGACTCCGTGCCCTGGAACACATCCCTAGCCACAATCTTAAAATCCTAACTGAAGGCAGATGGGCAAAGGAAACACAGAGAATGAGACATCAAGAGGAATCAGAAGCTTCCCAGCACCCTCCTCCCAGGCCAGAGCCCTTGGAGGGAGGCAGGAAAATCTCTAGGGCCATATCTCCCCAGCCAACATTATATACATACTTACTTTGGCAGCTTGAGAGAATTTGTCCTGCTCAGGCCGAGAATGTAGTTCATAAGTGACAAGGCTGCTATCTGGAGGGGTCCCAGTGGTGGTTTTCCCCCCTGAAACCCCTTTGCTGTTCTTTGTTGCTTCCAGCTGTAGCAGTAGGCGCCTAGGTCAGGAGACCAAGTAATATCATGACTTGAAGATGAGGGCCAATCATTGTCTCTCATTATTGCCTCATAGTCAGCATTAAGGAACAGCTAAGCCACCTCTCCCCTTAGCATCCCTGTTAGTAGCTGGCTGAGTCCCTCCACAATCCCAATCAGCAATGATTTTCCAACAAAGTAGGGCACCCACTTAGCCAGAGCTCCATCAGGGTCGGTAAGGTTGATTGCGGCATCTGGTCCCAGCAGCTTCTCCAGGTGGGAAGCAACCAGCTGCTGCTTCAGGGCTGCCAGCTGTTTAGCCAGCACCACAGGGGTCAGCTTCTCCTCCGTGGCTGACTCCTTCACTGTTGTCTAGTATGAAAAGAGGTAGACAGAGGGCAGCAAGAATGAATCAAGAAATAAAATGGATCAAGACCCTTAATGGTAGTTGTGACTGGAAGTCACTGGGATGGCTTTTAGCCTAATAGACTGCCCACCTATAGCACCGAATGCAGATGCATGTGTATTCCTAAACTCTGGAAACCTTAGCCCTCTTATCCAGGAGCTTAGGGAAGCTTTCTCCTACTACTAGATGTCTTCCTCTGCTAAGTAAGTCACAGCAGAGATGGGAGAATAGAGTTTATAGTCACCTTGATTTTCTCAACTTCAGTTGTCAGCTCTTGGACCTCATGCAGTAGTCGCTGGTACTTTTGCTGGGGTGTCTCCTTCACTCCCAGACCCTCTCCAAGCTAGAAAACAAGTAGAGGGTAACACCATACCTCCCATTACAGGGAGCCTCAACAATGTATCCAAACCCTGGGCCTAACTCATAAGGGTATCACATCCAACTCAGAATCCACAACACTGGAGTACAGAAGTGGAGCTAGCCAGAGGCCTAAACACTCTCCAGAACAAACAGTAGGGGGCAGAGCATCCTCAACTGCATCCTGCTGTGTTCCTCAGGATGCCCTCACCAGAGAAACTCAGAATCCTGATTGTATCTCTTGATCTCCCTCCTGAATGCCCACTAGATAGGATCACCACACCATTCCCATCAACACAAACAAACCATCTCATATTCTCCAGATTCGTATCCTGTCCTCTTGGTCTTTCCAATACGATCTGAGAAATCTGCCAAGAAAAGGAGATGGAACTGAGGGCCTATCTAGGGCTCATAGTCTCAGGTGACTGAAAGCCACCATAAGAGATCTCCATGAAGGACCCTTTCCCAAGGGTAAAAGTCACTAAGACCTGAGGACAGGAGGCCACTTCTAATGCTTGTCCTCCAGGCTTCCTCCCACCCCACTTCCAGCCCAGTCTCACCAAGTCCCTTTGTCCCCACTCTCTTGTCTTTGAACTTGTCATAGGCAGCATTGGGATTGACAATGATGTGCTCCACACTTGTGCTCGTCAGTTCCTCCTACAGGAAGAGGTAGTTTAGGCCAGCAGCAGACTCATTCTCATCCTGTAACTTCCTCTACCCAACAAAATCCCCAAACCATCAAGAAATTGGGCCCTACTTTTCCAAGGGGAAAGAAAGGTGGCTCTATTCCAAGCTGCCGACCCAGGCTCAACCTAAGAAGCTGAAGCTTCCTGGTAAATCTGGAGCCTCAGTTGTATAAATGTTAACACCCTGATTCAACTGGGAACAGAGGCAGCATAACCTCCCCACCCTCTCTGTACATAAGCCTCCCCATCTCTCCACCCCACCCCACCCCTCCCAGTTATCTGGCACACACCATGCACTCAAGGCAAGAAACCAACCTGACCTCTTTTAACCTCCCCCTCCCAAAAGTAAATCTCCTTGCCCGCTGAACAAGTCCATTTTAAAGCTGACCTCCCATTCTTGCTGGAAGGAAAGAGGAGGGAAGGCAGATAATCAGGACACTAACTCTGAGTGTGAATATTAGGACTTTAAACCTACTGAAGGTAAGACACCAGATACAAAAGGCAGGTTGGCAGAGGGCCTGACCAGAAGCCTGGTTTCCAGGCCTGCTCTGAGGCCACAGAAGTCATGGATAGGGAGAAGAGGCAAGATCGTACTGAGTTATTTTTTAAGGGACATCTTACAAGCAACAAACATAAGCAATATCTGCTTGCCAAGAGCACCCTTGGGCCCGGGTCACATGTAAGCCCTGAAATGGAGACAGCCCAGCATCTCTTCAAAGAGCAGCTGCAGCACCTGCTTTTGCTCTCTAACCCCTCTGCTGTGCTTCAAGCACTGAAGCTCTTCCATAACCAGGGGACAGAGTAGAGAGAGTGGAAGAGACTTCACCCTAGAAATTGAAGCAGAGAGGCTCTCTCCTTACTAGACATCTAGTTGCTATTCAGATTCCAATTAACTTCACCAAGACTGGGCATTCCTGACTGCATGTCCCTCCTTCAACTGTCAGAAGCCTGATGGCTCCCAAGATAGTGCTGAAGGAAGGGGAAGGAGACCGAGGAGTCCTCTTCGGTTGGGGATGACATCTCCACGTTCTATAGGAGGAAGGCAAAATGAGTCTTCTTTCCTAGGACAATGGTTCTCAACCATGACTGCACATTAGAATCACTTAGATTTTTTTTTTTTTTTTTGAAGGGCCTAGGCCCATTTCTGTAGATTCTGATTTAACTATGCTGGGGTAAGGCCAGCTACCTAGGTGATTTCAATCTGCAGCCAGGACTGAGAACTCCTCCTTATGTGGTACGTGGGGAGAAGGGGTGAGGGGAGAAATGGAGGGACAGCAAGAGAAAGAGCAGCAAACAGAAGGGAGTTCCTTCCTTCATCTCTGCACTGCTATTAGTCAGAAAAGGAATCAGTGTGGGTGGCAGCTTTAAAAATAAGGGAGGAGAGGAGAAAGGAGAAAGTATCAACTTTGATATTTATCTCTTCTTCAGGGAATTGCTGGGCAGAGGGGCAAGAGCTATAGATCAAGGAAAAACAAAAGGGCTCAATGTCCCATATGCAAGTGCCTGGGGAAAGAGACATTTGAGTCCCAAATGATTATCTCCTTAACCTTCTCTGAAAAGACCCACCAGCCAAATAGCTGTGTGGTCTCTGGCCTCTATAAATGGGTTGAGAAGGACTAAGGTTCAGGCAAGACAACCATCTCCCCTAAATTCATACTCAGGAATATGCCACTTTTTCCTATGAAAGCCTCCAATCAAGGCCAATGAGGTAGAAATCAATTTTTTTTTCCTTTAAACTCTCTTAAAAAAGAGGAATGGGAGGCATAACCTACAGACCAAGGAAAGAAGTCTAGGAGGCCAAGGCAGGAGGATCGCTCAAGGTCAGGAGTTCGAAACCAGCCT
>VBSM01002616.1:14070693-14088629 GCA_008086735.1 Cheirogaleus medius | reverse complement strand
AAAAAAAAGAGTAAAATAAAAAATATATATATTTATGTCATTCTTTTTAACAAATGTATAATTTGTTTTAGGGACATGCCATAATTTATTTAGCCGGACCTCTATTGGTGAACATTTAGGGTTATTCTAATCATTTGCTATTACAAACAGTTGAATTACCTTGTATTTATATTTTTTGTATATGTCCAGTATCTCTGTAGGATAAATTTTTAGAAGTGAAGGTCATAAGGTATATGCATTTAAAAATGTAAGAGCCAGTTTCCTTTCATAGAGCTGGCCCCAGTTTATATATACCTTTACCAGTCATACCTGTGGATGTCCATTTACTCACATTTTCACCAATGCAGTGCATTGTCTAACTATTTTATTTTGGCCCCTTTGATAGGTAAACATGGTGTTTCATAGTTTTAATATGCATTTTGCTTATTAACAGTGAGGTTGAGCATTGATTTCTATGTTTAAGAGCCATTATAACATCATTTTATGATGTTATATTTTATGATAGTGGTATAATTTACATACAGTGCACAAATCTTAAGCAAACAGCTTGACAGATTTTATGACGTATGTAGACACCCATGTAACTACTACCCAGATCAAGGTTTAGAACATTTCTGTTGCCCCTGAAAGCTCCTTTGTGCCCTCTTCTAGTCAATACCACTAATATATTGTTATCCCAATAGCAGGTGTCTGCAATTTTGACTTCTAGCACTACATGTACATTCTGTCCATTCTTGAATTCCATATAAAGGGAATAATATAGTATGTACTCTTTTGTGTTTGAATTTTTCAACATGTTTTTGAGATATATTGATGTTCTATTTATTGATGTTCTCTGATATCATTTTAAATAGCAGCAAAGAATAAAATATATGCACATGCCATAATTTAATCAATTCCTTAGGTTAACCAGTCCCCTAAATATTACTCCTTTAAGTTGTTTTCAATTTCTCATTATTATAAGCAGTGTGATAATAAGCATGCTTGTAGCTAAATCTTTGCCCATGTGTGTGATTTCCATAGTATGAATTTGTAGAAAGTAGAATTTCTGGGTCAAAATTTAAGCCTTTTGATTATGCATTTCTGAGTTGCCCATGTGGTAGTTGTACGAATGTATTCTCCTACCAGAAAAGAACAAGGGTTCTCCTTTCCCTGAACCCTTATCTACACTGGATATTACAATTAAAATTTTGTTTTCTAATTTGATAGCTGAAAAGAGATATTACTGTTTCAGTTTCTTTTCTTGGAAGATGTTGAGCATTGTTGTTTATTGAACATTTGTATTTCTTTTTCTATTGTTAGTACCTAACTATCGTCCATTTTTTTCTGTTTAGTTTTTGTTACTAATTATTATTATGATGATGATTATTTCTTAGAGACAGGGTCTTGCTCTGTCACCTAGGTTGGAGTGCAGTGTAATGATCATAGCTCACTGCAACTTTAAACTCCGGGGCTCAAGTGATCCTCTGGCCTCAGCCTGCCAAGTAGCTGGCACACACCACCACACCTGGCTAATTTTTTATATTTTTTGTAGAGATGGGGTCTAACTATGTTGTCTAGATTGGTCTCAAACTCTTGGCCTCAAGTGATCTTCCTGCCTCAGCCTCCCAAAATGCTAGGATTACATGTGTGAGCCATCACACCCGACCTCTTTTTGCTACTAATTTATGAGAGTTTTTTATGTAGTAAGACTATTAATCTCTGTTGTAAAACTTAAGTTTTTTATTTAAAAATTATATATTTTTATTTTAGAAAAGTTTTAAATACAGATCAAAAAGAACAAAAACTCCTAAAATCCTACTGTCTGAGGATAACTATTATGTTTTTCTATGCAAGGTATATATATATACTTACGCATATTATACAGGTTGAGTATCCCTTATCCAAA
The DNA here is from genome assembly GCA_008086735.1 of Cheirogaleus medius. NCBI lineage: Eukaryota > Metazoa > Chordata > Mammalia > Primates > Cheirogaleidae > Cheirogaleus > Cheirogaleus medius. The sequence continues at coordinate 14,086,741 of VBSM01002616.1, read as the reverse complement.
ATGCTTGGGACCAGAAGTGTTTCATATTTTGGAATATTTGCATTATATTTACCAGTCGAGCATTCCTAATCCAAAAATCCAAAATCCAAAATGCTCCTTTGAGCATGACCTTTAAGTGTCATGTAGTGCTCAAAAAGTTTTAGATTTTAGAGCATTTTGGATTTCAGATTTTCAGATTAAAGATGCTCGACCTGTAGGCATATGCATATATGTGTGAGTGTGTGTGTGTGTTTGTGTGTATAAAGAAATGGAATCATTCTTTTCATCCTTTATATACTTTTTTTGGTTTTTTACAATAGTATGTTTTTGCACACTACTTTAAAAAACACTTTTTTTGCTTTACAGTATTTTGTGCACACCTTGTCATGTCATTACATGTTCTTTTATAACATAATCTATAATATTGTATACTTTTAACACAAAAGCAACATGTTATCATTATAAAACTATCACAGATAAAATGTAGAAAGTATAAGTTCCTGTCATTCTGCTCTCCAGTGATAACCACTGGACAGTTACCATTAACGAACGGTTCAATGTATAGTGTTCCATATCTCTTTTCTAAGGCTATTCTATCCATATAAGGATAGGATGACAAGTCCTGGTCTCTTTTTAGAAAATGTAATCACATTATACACATTGTTTTAATTTCTTCAATTAACAATCAATGTTAAACATGTTGATATATATAAACCAGGCCAGGTGCAGTGGCTCACACCTGTAATTCTAGCACTCTGGGTAGCTCAGGTGGGGGGATTGCTTGAGCTCAGGAGTTTGAGATCAGCCTGAGCTAGAGTGAGACTCTGTCTCTACTAAAAATAGAAAAATTAGCCAGGCATGTTGGCATGTACCTGTAGTCCCAGATACTTGGGAAGCTGAGGCAGGAAGATTGCTTGAGTGTGTGAGTTGGAGGCTGCAGTGAGCTATGATGACACCAGTGCACTCTAGTTGGAGTGACAGAGCAAGATCCTGTCTCAAAAAAAAGCATATATATGTATAAACCAACCTCACCCATTTTAATAGAGGCATGGCCAACCTTTTCTAGATAGAAGTTTGAATTATTTCTAGTTTTTCTTTAATGCAAACTGCTGCAGTGAACATCCTTCTACATACATCTTTACGCACTTAAGCAAATGTCTTATAAAATGAATCCTAGCCCTGGAATTCTGGTATAGAATATGAACATTATGGACATTCAAATATTTAATAGAATTGTCTTCCAGAAAGATTCTATGAATTTACAGTACTCCCTTCATTACAGAGAGCACTTTTTGTGGACTCTGTTTGTTGGGCTTCAGAGTCTTTCAGTACAGAGAGACCAAATAAATATTTCAGGTAGAATTTTTCCATAATCCAGATTTAATTTTTAAAAAATATCTTTAAAATAGATAGTGCACCATTTCCTTCCTTTGCCAACAAAGTAGTAAACTTTTCTTTCCTTCTCCTCAAAAAAAAATGTGTATCTTTAAAATAATATTTATTGGGCCAGGTGTGGTGACTTATGCCTGTAATACCAGCACTTTAAGAGGCCGAGGCAGGAGATTGCATGAGGCCAATAGTTCAAGATCAACCTGAGCAACATGGCAAGACCTCATCTCTACAAAAAATAAAAAAATTAGCTGGGTGTAGTGGTGCATGCCTGTGGTCCCAGCTATTCCGGAGGCTGAGGCAGGATTTTCGCTTGAGCCCAGGAGTTTGAGGTTGCAGTGAGCTACGATGGTGCCACTGACCTCTAGCCTGGGTGACGAAGTGAGACTCTGTCTTTAAAAAAAAAAAGATGGACTCTAACAACTTGACACGTCCTGGTCTCTTCATACTAAATGGCAGGAAAACACAACTGATAAATTTGTCACTTATAATAGAAAACAAACATGGACTCATTTAATCTTACCAGAGATTTACCTTTAATGTCAGTAGATATCAAATATATTGTTTGTTAAGCTCCTTGAGTTGTAAGTATTTTGTATCTTTAGCATTTTCATCCGCAAACATGATTTAGGGCATATTAACTGAATTAAACAAAGCCCTTATAGATATGAATGATTTGCTTCACAGTTTCCCTTTAATGTAAGCTGCTTCTCTTCTTAAAGGGAGATCCATATTTCTGATTTCACATGTTCCTTTCACAAAGAGAAAGCTTGTGTTGGAGTTTCCACAGCAGCACTCAGTGTATGTACAGTATTGCATTTACACAATAGGGAACCTGCTATACGTATGTTGCTAACTTTGCATCTTTCACATAGTACATGTTGAAGATCATTTCATAGCAGGGCATTTGGACCTAATGAGGAAGATTTTTTTTAAACTTTGAGGTATTTTTTTTTTACCCTGAAGTATATCTTTCAGAAAGGTACTTTTTAATGTTAATGAATTGTTCTTCACTTTCCACGGCCTGTGGCCCTATTGTCATTTCTTGTTTGACTTCCCAGGGAGGGTTTTGGGGGTGGTGGGGTGCTAATCCATTCCACCAAGACTAAGATTCTCTTGCACAGTCTCCCCGTATGACAGTTTGCTACCACACGTACACAACTCCTGGTATCAGTACTAAACTTTGCTTCTCTCTCTCTAGTTTCTCTTGTCCCTCCAATTTTCCATGTATTTGGGGAACTGAAGAACAAGGGTGCCTTTCTCGGGCTGATGGAAGCAGGCAGAGGTGTTTCTTTTCCCTCTCACTCTGCCTGCTGATGTCTGACATCTTTTGCTTTCATTCCAGGGGAAGCCATATGTCTTTGACCGTGTATTCCCCCCCAACACGACTCAGGAGCAAGTTTATCATGCATGTGCCATGCAGATTGTCAAAGGTAATAGATATATTTCTACAATGTATTTTCTCAGGCTCCCCATTCTCTACTCTACTTATCTCCACCACTGCTCCTTCCCCACCATCTCTTCCAGATGTCCTTGCTGGCTACAATGGTACCATCTTTGCTTATGGACAGACATCCTCAGGGAAAACACATACCATGGAGGTGAGGGTTCTGACTCTGTAGGGGGTGAGGAGCCATGAAGGTTAATGGCAGATCAAAGAATCTCAGTGGGGGAAGATCCAGGAATCAAGGATTGCCTGGTCTAGAAGCACATGGATATAGAGGATGAACTGAAGGGCAGTGTTATAGGGGAAGTTCACTGGAAGCACTTCAACCTGCTGCAACTTACCCTGATTTCCACTACTCCAGTTTTCTTGTTTTGATCTGGAAAAGCAGCAGCAATGCTAGTGCAAAGGGCTGCTCAGTCATCTCCTCCCTCCATTCAGAGGTAGACATGATGAGCAATTCCTGACTTACCATGGCCTTCTTACCAACGCTGACCTTTGTATCCACCTGTGCACCTCTGAGCTGTCTCATTCTGCCTGACCCCGGCTTCACTCTGGAATACCCTTACTCCCCAGGGAAAGCTGCATGACCCCCAGCTGATGGGAATCATTCCTCGCATTGCCCGAGACATCTTCAACCACATCTACTCGATGGATGAGAACCTCGAGTTCCACATCAAGGTGACAGGGAGTGGCAGCTGAGTGTTCCCAGAGGGGCCTGGGGGGAGACCTAGGATGAACCCACTGAAAACCTGGGGCTCCCCAGCTTGACCCCCACCCCTTACCTCATTTCTTCTTCATCAAGATGTTCTCTCCTGCTCTTTCTTTCCTGCCACCATTTGAGCAGGTCCTGTTAATTTGGGATTTGTGTACCATATTTAAGACAGGCCCTCCTCACTTTACACTCCTTTCTCCCTAACCAGGTTTCTTACTTTGAGATTTACCTGGACAAAATTCGTGACCTTCTGGATGGTGAGTGTTTCGCCCCAGTGGGTGAGAGTGTGTGAGGAGGGTGAGGAAAAGGAAGACCACATTGCTCTTAGGATTAGGTTCTACCTGGCAAGAGGTGCAGAGGGCACACAGGACCAGTCCTTTGGCTCTACTCACCAAGAATTTCCAAAAACTGAGAGGCTCAGAAGATGAGCTTAGGGGCTCAGGCCTGCATATAAACAGCCCAAGAGAAGCTGGAGCCCTGAGGAGGAGGAGGAGGAGGAGGAGGAGGAGGAGGAGGAGGAGGAGGAGGAACAACTGAGCCTTCAGCTCAGGCAGGGAGTTTAGTCTTCCTCCCTTTAGCACATAGAAGAAACCACCATCCGAGCAGACTGTGGGGTGCAGAGGGGGTGAGCGGAAGTTCGGGCCTTGCTCACTCTGCATTCTCTTGATTCAGTGACCAAGACAAATCTGTCCGTGCACGAGGACAAGAACCGGGTGCCATTTGTCAAGGTGAGAGTGGGGCGGGGCACCTGGGGGGGCCAGTGTGTTGAGAGTGTGGGTGAGGAGGAGGATAGGTCAGTGGCCTGGAAATTGAGGGGTGGCTATCCTGCAAGAATGAGATTGCCAAGAGGCCAGTAAGAGTCTGGGAGCTTAGAAAAGACACTGCCCTGAAAGGTCATTTGGTCAGTGTACAGGCAATTCAGTTTGCAGATCAAAGTTTATGGGTCACCATCCATTTGTCCCTTACAGGGTTGTACTGAACGCTTTGTGTCCAGCCCAGAGGAGATTTTGGATGTGATTGATGAGGGAAAATCAAATCGTCATGTGGCTGTCACCAGTGAGTGGGACTCTTGAAGGGCTCTTTTTTTTTCTCTTGCTCTGCTGCCCAGGCTAGAGTGCAGTGGCATCATCATAGCTCACTGCAACCTCCAACTCCCAGGTTCAAATGATCCTCCTGTCTCCGCATCCCAAGTAGCTGGGACTATAGGTGCACACAATGCCTGGCTAATTTTTCTATTTTTAGTAGAGACAAGATCTCCCTCTTGCTCAGGCTAGTCTTGAACTCCTGAGCTCAAGCGATCCTCCTGCCTCAACCTCCCAGGGTGCTAGGATTATAGGTGTGAGCCACCATGCCCAACCTTGAGGGGCTCTTGAGTCTGGGGGTCCACCTCTCTTCTGTGCTTTCTGGGGTAGAGAGACTTGAAAGTGAGCAAGGGAAGGCTGTGTCCTCCAGAGGAGAGGGGCCCTGGCCTGTGTGCCCCTGCTGCCTGCAGGCTGTGGTGGCAGTACTGGTCCTGGTGGGCACCTTCTCTCTTGGCGGGTGGGGTGGTGGTCACTGGGGCCAGGGGCCAAGGACTTCAGTTCCACAGGGTGGTGCAGGTCCTGTTTCTCCCTTGCTCCTGCAGACATGAATGAACACAGCTCTCGGAGCCACAGCATATTCCTCATCAACATCAAGCAGGAGAATATGGAAACTGAGCAGAAGCTCAGTGGAAAGCTGTATCTGGTGGACCTGGCAGGGAGTGAGAAGGTTGGGGGTCCTGTGGGGATGGGGTGGCCTTGGGGGGTGGCCTTTTCTTTTTTAATTAAAATTTTTTATTGGGATATAATTCACATACCATAAAGTTCACCATTTTAAAGTGTGCAATTCAGTGGTTTTTAGTATATTCCCGAGGTTGTGCACCCATCACCACTAATTCTAGAACATTTTCATCGCCCATTCATAGTCACTCCCCATTCTACTCTAGCCTCAGGCCCTGTCAACCACTAATACACTTGCTGTCTCTGTGATTTGAGGTTCCTGGATGTTTCATATCAGTGGAATCGTATAGTGCGTGCCAGGGGGTAGGGCCGAGGGGGCCTTTGGCAAGAGAGTTTGGAGTTTACTCCATCCTTTTCCCTGTTCCTTCCCCTCTCCTTGGACCAAACCCTGCTAAGTGGAAAAGTGGTGGTGACAGCCCTGTCCATTTGGAGCTGCTCATGACACATCCATCCCTTAATGCCCTGGTAGGTCAGCAAGACTGGAGCAGAGGGAGCCGTGCTGGACGAGGCAAAAAATATCAACAAGTCACTGTCAGCCCTGGGGAACGTGATCTCCGCTCTGGCTGAAGGCACCGTGAGTGTTCCCTGGGTGACCCCCCGTGTTCTGCCCCATCACCTCCCCCACCTTCTTCTAATGCTCCATCTAGTCATGCCCCAATTCATGGGGTACTCCATCCCCAGTCAGCACCTCTATCCTTTCTAATTCTCCGTCCAATTTATTTTTCTGATTCATGGTCTCCCTCCTCCCCCAGAAAAGCTACGTTCCATATCGTGACAGCAAAATGACCCGGATTCTCCAGGACTCTCTGGGAGGAAACTGCAGGACGACCATGTTCATCTGCTGCTCACCATCCAGTTACAACGATGCAGAGACCAAGTCCACCCTAATGTTTGGGCAGCGGTCAGTGACGGGGTCTTCAGAGGGATCCTTGACACCCAGCTTCTTGCTGCAGCCCCCATGGTTCTCTCTGCTCAGTGTCACCCAGGTCTAATGTAGGTCTCATCTCTGTTCCTCTTCTCCTTGCCCAGGGCAAAGACCATTAAGAACACTGCGTCAGTGAATCTGGAGTTGACGGCTGAGCAGTGGAAGAAGAAATACGAGAAGGAGAAGGAGAAGACGAAGGCCCAGAAGGAGACGATTGCAAAGCTGGAGGCTGAGCTGAGCCGGTGGCGTAATGGTCAGAGAGGGGTCTTGTGGGAGTGAGAGGCGATGGGAGGAGGAGGAGGCGTGGGAGTCAGCCCTGCCTGGTGATGTTTTAGGTCGGGCCAATCTCCAAGAAGGAGGGCAGTGTTTCTGGAAGGGTGCAGTAGAGCAGTCATGAGGGAGGAGAGAGGGAGCTGACTACCTGCTGCTCCAGTCCCCAAAAGGTGGAAGGTCCACTTGGCAAGAGAGATCAGGGCCTGGAGATCTTGGCATTGGAGAGCAGGAAGAACTTGTGGGTACCGCTTACTCTTCTCCCACCTCTCACATTTTCTTGCCCCTTTGCCAGGAGAGAATGTGCCTGAGACAGAGCGCTTGGCTGGGGAGGATGCAGGCTTGGGAGCCGAGCTCTGTGAGGAGACCCCTGTCAATGACAACTCGTCCATTGTGGTGCGCATCGCGCCCGAGGAGCGGCAGAAATACGAGGAGGAGATACGCCGCCTCTACAAGCAGCTTGATGACAAGGTGAGAACAGCCAAGCAGGACACAGAAGTAAACCACTAGACTGAGAGGCGAGGGATTGAAAGAAATACCTTATACTCCCTTTTCCTGATTTTAAAGGAACGAATGCTCATTATTGAAAATATGGAAAAGTAAATAAAAATATATAGAAGAAAATTAAAATTATCCATCATCCACCATTCAGAGATAACACTGCTAACATTTTGCTTTTCTCTGTGCATATAGCATACAATTGAGATATACTGTATATGTAATTTTGCAAATGAGTTTTTCATTCAGCATTCTATTGTGAGCAGTTTCCTACTTCATTAACAATTCTTCATACAAGTATTTTTAAATGGCTGCCTAAGAATCTAGTTGTCAAAATGTATTAAACCAGTCATTTATTATAGGGCTTCTAGTTTTTCTGGTTTTTTGCTTGTTTTTATAACACAACTCTGAAAAGATTTTCTTGGCCTCTTATGCATAAGACTTTGCTTTTGAATGATTTGATTAGAATGGAGTAGGGGTTCTAGGATTAAAACATTTTAAACCTAGAATTTAAACAAACATTTAAAGAATTTTGCTGTTTATTGTCAAGGTCATACCAACTTCTAGAAAGAAAGGAATTTAAAGGTGAGGGCAGGAGTTGAGAAAAGAAGCTGAGGAAAAGACCTTTGAGGATGTGGGGTTTCTAACTCAAAGCTTAAACTCTCTGGGCTTTCGTCAGGATCCTTCCTCTGCCCCCAAACCCTTCACCTGTGTCTCCCCTCGCCTCCCACAGGATGATGAGATCAACCAGCAGAGCCAGCTCATAGAGAAGCTCAAGCAGCAGATGCTGGACCAGGAAGAGGTGAGGAGGGAGGGCAGGGCGTGAGGGGAAAGGCACAGAAAAGACCTTTTGAAAATCAGCTGGAAGAAGGGCATTCTGCTTAGGGGCTCGTCACTCCCTCAAACCACAGAAACCTGGGAACTTCATGGGGGCTTTTCTTAGAGCACAGATTTTGGAGTCTGGGTGCGTCTTCATTCTGTCGCTGTATTTCTCTGAAGCCCAAAGCCCACTTCCTCTTGACTCTGCTTTGGGTGGGTGGTCAGCTTCCCTGGGCTCAGGGGCAGGAGGTTGATCACTGGCAGCGAGCTCCCTCACAAGCCCCTCCTCTCCCTTGAAGCTGCTGGTGTCCACCCGAGGAGACAACGAGAAGGTCCAGCGGGAGCTGAGCCACCTGCAGTCGGAGAATGACGCTGCCAAGGATGAGGTGAAGGAAGTGCTGCAGGCCCTGGAGGAGCTGGCGGTGAACTATGACCAGAAGTCCCAGGAGGTGGAGGAAAAGAGCCAGCAGAACCAGCTGCTGGTGGATGAGCTGTCTCAGAAGGTGGTAAGTGGCGTGCGAGTGCAGGAGCTCCCCGGCCTCAGAACGTCCTCCATGTCCAAGGGGACCTGGGCTTCCTTCCAGGGCTGTACGTGTTTGTACCTTGGCACTGCTGTTCAGTAGGTCATGAGACCCTGTCCCACCCTTTCACTGCTGTCTGCCCTCCTGACCCCTCTCTCTTCCAGACCCTTCTGCAGGGCCTGTGTTCTCTTTATAGCAGCCCTCAGGGTCATGCATGAAGGGAGAGGCCTCTGCCTGGGCTAGGGAGGGGAGCAGGAGGATGGAGATGGGAATGACCTGAGGGGCTGTCCCCAGGCCACCATGCTGTCACTGGAGTCTGAGTTGCAGCGGCTACAGGAGGTCAGTGGCCACCAGCGAAAACGAATTGCTGAGGTGCTGAATGGGCTGATGAAGGATCTGAGCGAGTTCAGTGTCATCGTGGGCAACGGGGAGATTAAGCTGGTGAGTGGGGAGAGACAGCAGTCTTGTTTAGGCCACTCTCCTTCTGGACACTGGTGGGAGATGCAAGGTGGGACAATTCAGGCCCTCGAGGCTTGGGACGACTCCACTGAAGAGACACATTCTAACTGAATAAGGAAACAGTACACACGTGCTTATAGCAGGAGTTAGAGGTGGGGGCCCTGAGTTAAGAGTGACATGTGCAAATCTGTGAGAATGAGAGTGATCTGGGTGATCAATCCGTTTGATTACAAAAGAAAATGATATTGCTTTATAAAATTAATGTATAAGAGAGGGACTGTCAGAATTGGATTTTTAAATGCAGACAGAGGGCCTAAATGTGAAATGCCAGGGGATAGCCGCCAAAGGTTGTTCAGAAAAATACCTGCCCCACTTTAGTCCCTGTGTATGTAGGTGTGTGCAGAGGTAGGCAGAAGGTGGAAGGGATGGATAAAAGGCTTCCTCACAGCAGAGAAGCATCTCTTCCTCCTTTGCCCACCCTCAGCCTGTGGAGATCAGTGGGGCCATCGAGGAGGAGTTCACTGTGGCCCGACTCTACATCAGCAAAATCAAATCAGAAGTCAAGTCTGTGGTCAAGCGGTGCCGGCAGCTGGAGAACCTCCAGGTGGAATGTCATCGCAAGATGGAAGTGACTGGGCGGGAGCTCTCATCCTGCCAGCTCCTCATCTCCCAGGTGAGTGCCTGAGGTTGAGAGCCTTTGGGTGCTGTGGGAGAAAGAAGGCTGCTCTGGGCTTATGGATGAAACTCCTAACACCCACCTTTATGTCAGAGTCCTAGGGGTCGACTGAAATCAAGGACAGAAGAGCTGGGGTGGTATGGGGTGGAGGATCCAGGCCAAAGAAGTGAAGGCTTAGGGGGTGCTGCCCTTGGAGCTGATGGGGTCTAAAGGAAGAGCCTCCAGAAGAGTGGCCCCTGACCCTGCAACCTTATGGGAAGCATAGCTGGAGGGAGGGCTTGGGAGGAGAGCTGGAATTTATTGAGGTCTACGCTGCCTGGAGCTGTGGACTTCACTTCATCGACCTTCTTCCTCTTGCCAACCATCTCCCACCAGCACGAGGCCAAGATCCGCTCACTTACGGAATACATGCAGAGTGTGGAGCTAAAGAAGCGGCACCTGGAAGAGTCCTATGACTCCCTGAGTGATGAGCTGGCCAAGCTCCAGGCCCAGGGTAAGGCCTCCTTATACCTCCATCCCACTCATTCTGGGATCTGAGATCCCAGAGGGGACAGGGTAGAAAGTCACAAATGTCAAAAGAAATCACTGGACAGCCACTCACCCAAAGCATTAACCTGATATCATGGACAACAGTTCACATGTTATCCAGCCAAGCTTTTGCATGTCACTCATTTTACACGAACCATACACCCTCTGTTGTTCTCTGTCCCTGCTATATCAAATTGGATTGTCCTAACCCAGAAGAACATCCCTGTGGGCCCCTCCTCTGCCCTGCCTGGAGCTCTGGTCACAACATAAAGTTCTTTCTGGAAGAGGTAGGTTTGATGTAAGCTGTCTTCCCCTCTTTCCCACAGAAACTGTGCATGAAGTGGCCCTGAAGGACAAGGAGCCAGACACACAGGATGCAGATGAAGTAAAGGCAAGTGGGGAAGGTGTGGGGGACAACATGGGCCTGGCGGGGCGAGGGCTGGGCTGGCACTGGCAGAGCTCCTGTCTGGGAGTCTGGCTTTGAGCTTGGGGTGGGGTTGTTCGCAGAAGGCCCTGGAGCTGCAGATGGAGAGTCACCGGGAGGCCCATCACCGGCAGCTGGCCCGGCTCCGGGATGAGATCAATGAGAAGCAGAAGACCATCGACGAGCTCAAAGAGTAAGGGTGGCTCCAGTCTCCACCAGGCCTTTCACCTTGCTGTGCCCACTCACATGTTCCCTCTGGGTCTGATTCTTTCACTTTGTGTGTCATGCCTTCAGCGATGCCACAGCTTTGCAGCCCAGCTTCAGGAGATACAAGGAATAAGGACTAGTTCCTATCCTAGAGGCCCTTATGATTAGGGAGCTCAGGGTTCCTTTCTCTTCATGGAAACAGTGGCCCGAGTCTGGCCCTGGTGTCTGAAGGTGGACACATCAATTCTAACTGGACTCACTCATAGAGAAGAGGGAAAATGTTTGAGGAGCTGGTCTTCTCCGCCCATCCCCCCAACACCGTTAACATCTCTTTTCTCTCTCTCCAATACCTCCTGGCCCTCTGTAGCCTGAATCAGAAGCTCCAGTTGGAGCTGGAGAAGCTCCAGGCTGACTACGAGAAGCTGAAGAATGAAGAACACGAGAAGAGCACGAAACTGCAGGAGCTGACGTGAGTGACTGGTTTGCCTGCAAGTTGCAACCACATAGGCTCAGAACTGCTACTTGGACACGCTTGCAGAGGCGGAACGCACACGTAGTGGTGATACGATGACCCACAGGAGCAAATATGATGGGGTGGGGCAGGGAAAAAACGGAGAAGATCAGCAAGACCACTGCTGGGTGTTAGCCGACATGGAAAGTCCTTTGCAATGTTCTGTTAAGTGTAGAAAGCAGGTGACAAAAGAGTGTGAATGGTGTGATCCCATAAAAATGCACGCATGGATATACATATATCTGCATAGAAAAAATAGTCTGGAAAGATACCAGAAGAGTAGTGGTGGTTTGATCTGTAAATAGGAGAATCATAGCTTTTTGTAAAAACTGGCTTTATGTCTTTTTAAAATTCTTTTCTAATTTTTGCACAGTAAACATGAGTAACTTGTGTAATATATAATAATAAAATAGAGATTAAAAAAATGGAGGAAGAAGGGGGAGGAAGGAGAGTCCTAAAGGATTCTTCTGTTTCTCATGCTCTCCTAATTTCTCTTGCTGCAGATTTCTGTACGAGCGACATGAGCAGTCCAAGCAGGACCTCAAGGGTCTGGAGGAGACAGTTGTGAGTGGTTTCCTTCTATGCAGAGTTAACAGGGTTGGGGGGGCTTAATTTCTTCCTGCTGATTTCTTCCTAACTCCATTCCTCCTGCCCTTCAGCATTCTGTCTGTGACATAATCAGGGCACATTTTTTTCCTAAAGGATGAGTGACTCGCTTGAGTATAGAGACTGAAGGTTCTAATAATGTTGAATAGAGAAGATTGACCTGGTATCTGGCCATCCTCAATTTTTCATCATTCCTTCTAGGCCCGGGAACTCCAGACCCTCCACAACCTTCGCAAGCTGTTCGTTCAAGACGTCACGACTCGAGTCAAGAAAGTGAGTGACATTCTTGGGATTTTACCAGCCCCAAATTCTCCTCCTATCTTCAGGTTTCTCCAGCCCCTGGTTCCCCCAGTGAGGCTGGCTTGGTCTGGTCTGGGTAGGACCTGTTTGGCCTTGGGACAGCCACATCTTTCCCTCCATCTCTAATCAGAGTGCAGAAATGGAGCCCGAGGACAGTGGGGGGATTCACTCCCAAAAGCAGAAGATTTCCTTTCTTGAGAACAACCTGGAACAGCTTACAAAGGTTCACAAACAGGTAAGAGTCTGGAAAAGGGGTGAAGATAACTGTTGAGGCCTGGTACCTAGGATACCCCAATTCTCAGTGGCCCCTTGGATTCAGGAAAATTTGGCCAGGCGCGGTGGTTCACGCCTGTAATCCTAGCACTCTGGGAGGCCAAGGCGGGTGGATTGCTCAAGGTCAGGAGTTCGAAACCAGCCTGAACCAAGAGCAAGACCCCGTCTCTACTAAAAAATAGAAAGAAATTAATTGACCAACTAAAAAATATATATAGAAAAAAAAATTAGCCGGGCATGTTGGCACATGCCTGTAGTCCCAGCTACTTGGGAGGCTGAGGCAGAAGGATTGCTTGAGCCCAGGAGTTTGAGGTTGCTGTGAGCTAGGCTGATGCCACGGTGCTCTAGCTGGGGCAACAGAGTGAGACTCTGTCTCAAAAAAAAAAAATCTAGTTGCATGTTTTCCTTACTGTTCTCTTCTACTTTCCCTACTAATCCCTTCTTTATACAAAACTTGGTCCCACTTTTGCCTTGGTCTTTGTTTTATGTCTGTTTTCCCTTCTCAAAGTTTCTAACCCACTTCAAGTGGAATTCCCCAGGCCTACCTTGGAGGGAGGGTTTGACACCGACAAAGGCATGGGGCTGTATCTACGCAGGAGGAGATGCAAGGCAGGGAGACAATAAGAAGCAAGGGCATTGGGCTTTCTCTCTGGGAGAGAACTGCATATGCCTAGGCCTGGGGCAGGCATGCAGGACATTCAATGATGTCCTCAACATGGCCCAACCAGCCTCTTGTTGGGGCCAGTGCAAACTCCTGTGCATTAAGTTGCTGCCTCTCTGTCTGTCCCCCTCCTTGCTGCTGCTGTTCTTTAGTTGGATGACTGGGTTTCAAAGGTATGGGGTGGGGATGTAGAAGGGCAGTCCACAGGAGTCAGGACAGGAAATGTTTGGTGTGCACAGAGCAGGAACACTCTCACTAGCACCAGATAGCTGAGCCTTGAAGATAGGCTCAACAGTCTGTCAACTGGCTCTTAATTGATTCATAAAAGAAACCCTAACCTATACTTCATTCCTTTCCTTTCAAATCCACCTTAAAATTCCATTTAAACTCATATTCTCACTAGCCTAGAACTTAAACTTCTTTTCCTCCTAGTGTGCAATGCCCAGCCTATATAGTAAATACTCAATACATCTTTGATTGTTTTTTTTGTAATGAATCCCAAACCTATGGCTCAATGATAATCTGCAAGGTTCGTTTATTTTATTTGGTTCTGCAGAGGGCTTTATTACTATCTTTTTTTCTTTTGTTTATTATGAAACAGAGTAACAACATGACAGAGAAGTTGAAAGACAGCTAGGACACACTTGTAATCAATTCTGCCTTTCTATTTCCATCCCTGTGTGTCCACCTTCCCTCTCTGTCCAAATGCATATTATATTGTTTTTTCTTTTTTAAAAAAAACAACCACCACTACATGCTGTTTCCTTTTCCCTCACTGAAGCCTCTCTGCCTCTGTTCTAAGTCCCAAAGACCAAAAACTACTCACCTATAGGATAGAGAACTCACTACAATTTCCTACCTCAGCAGACACAAGACTGGAAAGGAAAAGGAGAGAGAGAGAAACTCTTCTCAGTTAACAGAATCTTAATAGCCCAGGCTACAGTTAAGCTAAACAACTGTCTTAGCAAAACACTGCTTATCATCCATAAATTGTCCCAAGGAAAGCTGCACGGAAGGGTTCCAGCTTTGCCCGCTACCCCCAGCGTTCCCTGCTGTGCCGATTAACCTGCTGTTTTCCAAGGCCCTGCTCCTTTCCCAATCTGTGCTGCCCCCAGTCCTTGTGTAGAGCCCTGTAAACGGATCAGGAAGTCTTTTCTGGCTGCAAGGTGGTTGCTACCACACTCTAGCTTAATTTAAATGGGGAAGGCAGCCCAGGAAGTCCTTGAATATGAAGGTAATAAGCACAAATGTTTGTGAGACCTCAAACATTTTCTTTCCTTCCTATGGGGTGCCGTGTGTCTGTGTATGTGTATGTGTGTGCCTGAATTCCAGCTTCTGCTCCCGCTCTGCTCTGTGCCTGAGCTGCGTTGCCACGTCCACCCTCCACACTGCTACTGTACTTTCCTGCTCCGCCCTCCTGTGCATGCCCACAGAGCCCCCTCAGGGGAAGGGGTGCCTCATCCCCATGGTCACACCCTGGGGCTGCTGGTCTGGCACAAGCTGGGAGGTGCGGGGGAGGGCAATGTCTAGGCCAGACGGAGACTGGGACAGGACACTGTCACAAGAGTTCTGGGCCACCGTGGAGACGGCAGGTTTTGCTGCCTGGAAAAATTTATTTAATTTAAAAATTTAAAATTTAAAATTTAAAATTTAAAATTTATTTAAAAATTAATTTAATTAAAACTTTTTTAATGCCCGGCCACGTTTTGGTCAGGGAGAAGGAAAGAACTGGACAGAAGAACATATTACACAAAGGGAATGAGGCCTTCTGAGGAAACAACATGGTCTCCTCTTCTCTGACTCTTGATTTTTCTTTGTTCTCTCTCCTCACTCCTTTCTCCTACCCTCCACTGGGTGACTATCTTTGGTGACTCGCCTTTCTTTCGGCTTCTTCCCCGGGCTCACCCCATAGCTGGTACGTGACAATGCAGATCTGCGTTGTGAGCTTCCTAAATTGGAAAAACGACTTAGGGCTACGGCTGAGAGAGTTAAGGCCCTGGAGGGTGCACTGAAGGAGGCCAAGGAGGGAGCCATGAAGGACAAGCGCCGCTACCAGCAGGAGGTGGACCGCATCAAGGAGGCCGTTCGCTACAAGAGCTCGGGCAAGCGGGGCCATTCTGCCCAGATTGGTGAGTGGATGTCAGTAGGCAGGTGGGATGACCTCCAAGAGCAAATTCAGCAAGTTCCCAAGTGCCAAGCAACTAGGTGATTGCTTCTTACCCTTCCCCAGCCTTATTTCTGCCCACAAAAAAGTTAAAAAGTGACTACCTTACAGGCAATTCAGTTCAACCCCGGCTACATGACCTCAGGGGCCAGGGCAACTGCAGGTCCCTCACAGTCGTTTCTTTTCTTTACCACAGCCAAACCTGTGCGGCCTGGCCACTACCCTGCGTCTTCACCCACTAACCCCTATGGCACCCGGAGCCCTGAGTGCATCAGTTATACCAACAGCCTCTTCCAGAACTACCAGAATTTGTACCTGCAGCCCACACCTAGCTCCACCTCAGATATGTAGTGAGTGACCACAGGTGCTGGCTGGATCCCCAACCCAAGGCTTGCTGGACCCTAGAAGGCATAGGGTCGGGTCAATTATTGGCTGAGGCTTAATCATTTTCTTAGGTAGCTTCATTTCTGACCCTTTCTCAGCTTTATGCCTATGATTAGAAGGTGGGTATCTGCCCTCCCAGCCTGCAGCCACGTTTGTTGACCTTTGCTCTCTAGGGATGGGGAGGGGCGTATGGGACTATCACTGAGGGTGAGTGTGGATCAGTGGTCCTTAGAAGACTGAGGGTGGGTGCCAGAGGCTGCATCTCTCTCCTCTGCCCCCTCCAGCTTTTCTAACTCCTGTACCAGCAGTGGAGCTGCATCTTCTGGGGGCCCCTTAGCTTCCTACCAGAAGGCCAACATGGACAATGGTGAGTGGAAAAGATGGGTAATCCAGCCTTTGGGATCCCCATGGCAAGTTGAGGCATAAGAAAAGTAAGTGACCCTACTTTACAAAAAATACTAACTGAGCCTTTCTAGGGTGCCAAGGCTTCAAATAAAAAGATACATGTATAGGCCAGGACTGATGATAGGAGAAG
>VBSM01002616.1:14034324-14061069 GCA_008086735.1 Cheirogaleus medius | reverse complement strand
GCACTCACTCTAGCCTGGGCAACAAAGTGAGACTCTGTCTCAAAAAACAAAAAACAAAAAAAAAACAGTGGTACCTATTGTTGACTTTAGGATGTCTCTGACTTGCTTGAGATTTGGGAAATGCTGTTGTTTGGATATAGTAGATCCTCGCTGTACTAATACCACTTACCAGCCATATGACTTAGGCAGGTCACTCAATCACCCTGAGATTCAGTCTCTCCTTCTATAAAATAGGAATAATGTACCTTTAAACAACCTCATAGGACTTTGTGAGAATCAACTGAGGTAGTATGCATGAAGGTACAAACTGTCAAAGGTAATACTGTTACTTTGTTTTCTTACCTTAAAAACTCAAATTTCAGGGAAAATCTGCCCAGTCATTTCAAGTTCAAAGAGTATTGTCCTCAGGTCTTCAGGAACCTCCGTGATCGATTTGGCATCGATGACCAGGATTACTTGGTGAGAGTCCATTAAGGGATAAGGGTAGTCCTTTCTCCCTGGCAACTGGGGAGCCCTTGGGACTGTCATATTTAGAGAAATGAGAGCCTTGGCAAATATGATTCTGTACCTCTTTGTGATCAAAGGCATCTTCAAAAATCTAAGGAAAACTATAAATCCTGTCCT
Source organism: Cheirogaleus medius (assembly GCA_008086735.1). NCBI lineage: Eukaryota > Metazoa > Chordata > Mammalia > Primates > Cheirogaleidae > Cheirogaleus > Cheirogaleus medius. Next base: position 14,060,445 of record VBSM01002616.1, on the reverse strand, counting down.
GGGGTGGGTGTGGAAATGTAGAAACCTTAAGAATTTTACATTCAATTTCCTAAGTCCATAGACAGACATCTGATTAGGAAGCCCTGCATAATCTCTTACCCCAGGGTTTCATCCACTTTCAGAAGCATTCAGTTGACCATTATCCTATGACTTGTATCTCCATATAAAGGGGGAGGAAAAGAGTCTATTTTGTATCCCCAGGTGTCCCTTACCCGAAGCCCCCCCACTGAAAGTGAAGGCAGTGATGGACGCTTCCTTACCTCCTATGATCGGACTCTGGTCATCAAAGAAGTATCCAGTGAGGACATTGCTGACATGCATAGCAACCTCTCCAACTACCACCAGGTCAGCCCTCTCTCCAGTCCCTTTCTTTCCCTCTCCTCCCTACTCATACATAGCTCAGCTTCCAGAGCATGTGGGGAGACTTCCTATCCCTTTTTCTCTCTACAAACCATTTTTCTACCCAAGAAGCACTTGATATATCATGTTTTTGAAAGCTAGGAATTTCAAGAAAGGGGCCTCTGCATACCTATTTGTGTTTGACTTAACAGAAGAATTTAGACATGTTCTTCCCCATTTAGTAGTTACAATCTAAAACCACTGGATTAATCATAAAGGACATATAATTAGCAAAATATAGACTATAGATTAAGTCAGAATTAGGTGAAATGTTAAAATCAAATATACTATCAGGAATAAATGTAGTTTGGAGAGAAAACCCAGATAAGTACATAATTGAGATAAATTGGATGCGAGAAAATCATATCCAGCCCTAGATGGGATTAGGGAAGCTATTCTGTCTGATCAGAATAACTCGGAATGTAGAGTATATGAACTGTTTTAATCCAACTGTTTTGGATTAAAAACATTCTTCCTGGATGTCTTTCTAAAAGAAAAATTTCACCAAAATCAATGAGCAAGGAATGCATGAAAGACTCTAAAAGGAGTCTGGTTTATACAACAAATTATTTTTTTGTGTTTTTTTGACAGAGTCTCACTCTGTTGCCCGGGCTAGAGTGCCGTGGTGTCAGCCTAGCTCACAGCAACCTCAAACTCCTGGGCTCAAGCGATCCTCCTGCCTCAGCCTCCCAAGTAGCTGAGACTACAGGCACGCGCCACCATGCCCGGCTAATTTTTTCTATATATTTTTAGTTGGCCAATTAATTTCTTTCTATTTTTTAGTAGAGACATGGTCTCACTCTTGCTCAGGCTGGTTTTGAACTCCTGACCTCGAGTGATCCTCCTGCCTTGGCCTCCCAGAGTGCTAGGATTATAGGCGTGAGCCACCGCACCCGGCCTATACAACAAATATTAAATGTCTCTTATAACTGAGCCCTATGTTAGGCAGTGGGGAAAGAGGTGAATAAAACAGTCATGGCCACTGAGGATCTCTTGGTCTAATGGCAGAGACCAGTAAACCAGTATTAGCACCCCTGCAAGATGGGTGCCATAGTAGAGGTATGTATAGAATGTTCTGAGGGTACAGAGAAAAGCATCCTAACTCACCTGGGGAAGGAGGTATACTTGGGAAGCTTAAAGAGTTTTTTACAAAGAGATATCATAGGAGTTGATTTTCAAAGGACTAGTAGGGGTTAACCATTGGACAAGAGAGCATTCTAGGCAAAGGAGAACAGCACTGGTAAAGGCACAGAACCATGAGAGAGTTTGGTGTTAGAAAACTGCAAGAAATTCAGTGTGTCTGGGATTTGGCATTGTGGGAAATAGGCAGGAGCCAGATTGTGAAGAGGCTTAAATGTCACACAAAGAACTTAGGGCTTTATCTTGAAGGTGGTTTACAGGGGATTGATATATATGTGATTTAGAAACATCCTTGTGACAGCATGTTAGACAATGGATTGTACAGAGGGAATACTGGCAATGTGCTTACCAGTTAGGAGGTAATTTTAATAGTCTAGGATAGAAATGATGAGGGCCTGGAAGAGCAGTGGCAGTGAGGATGGAAAGGAAAACCTTTTGGAGAAGTGTGGGTGTTAAGGCACTGGAACCTCCAAATTCCGGGAGGGATAACTGGTTGCCTGTTCACCAACAAGTGGGAAACAGAAAGAGGAACAGGTTTTTGGAGGAAGAAAGTTCCGATTTGAACATGTTGAATTTGAGGTTTCTACAGTTCATCCAGATAAGGATATCCAGTAAGTGGTTAGGGTATGGGTGTGGAATTCAGGAAAGAGGATTAGACTAGGAGTATAGATTTGAGAGTTGTACATGAATAAGTGGTCATTAAAACCATAACTGTAGATAAAATTATTGAAGGGAAGTGTGTGGAGTGAAATGAAAAGAAGGTTGAAGACAGAACCTTAAGGAGCAAGTAAAGAGCACACAAGAGACTAAGAGTAGATGGACACTTTTAATGATTTATGCCCTGCTGTATTCCATAAAGGATTTGAGGACAGAGAGGAGAATCAGAGAAGGGTGGTATAGGCCAGGCATGATGGCTCACACCTGTAATCCCAGCTCTCTGGAAGGCCGAGGTGGGAGGATTGCTTGAGCTTAGGAGTTCGACACCAGCCTGAGCAACGGTGAGACCCCATCTCTACCAAAGAGAAAAAAGACAAAAAAGACAAAAGTACACAAAACAACAGAAGGGTGGCATATTGGGATCTGAGGATGAAGAGAGTCTTCAGGAGAGATTGTCAGTAGGATTAAGTGCCATACAGTTGAAATATGACAATGACTAGAATACCCATTGGATTTGGCAACGGGGATTTGAGGGAGATTTCAGAGGAGAAATGAGGGTTTAAATCTGATTTCAGTGGTATGAGGTGTGAATGAGAGATGGGAAATGGATTGATTGCTGATTATTTTCCTGAGAAGATAAGCTATGTAGAGGAGGAGGCAGCAGCAAAACAGACATGGTAGCACTGAAAGAAGAATTTTATTCTTTTTTCTTTTTTTAAAATTGAGACAGGGTCTTGCTCTGTTGCCTGGGCTAGAGTGTAGTCATAGCTCACTGCAACTTCAAACCCTTGGTCTCAAGCAATCCTCCAACCTTGCCCTCCCAAAGTGCTAGGATTACAGGTGTGAGCCACTGTGCCCAGCCAAGAATTTTTTTTTTTTAACAGATGGGGTCTTACTCTGTTGGGTAGGTTGGTCTTGAACTCCTGGGCTAAAGTGATCCTCCCACCTCAGCCTCCGGAGTAGCTGCCTGGTTCAAAAGCAGAATATTTTTTCAAGAATCCAAATTATAGGCCATCATGCAGACATTTTTTTTTTTTTTTTACTATGGGAATCTAGCCCACCAAGAAATGCTGGTCTAGATAAAATCTTTTCATTAATAAGTAGATATAAGTTCTAATCCTGGTTCTGTGACCACTTGCATATACAGAGAGTCTAAACTAATGATAATAACACCTATCTTTTGCATATCAAAAAATGATAGAGGTGAAATGAGAGAAGGTACTTCAAAATTAAGAGACATTATACAAATAGAAGAAATCAAGAGATGAGGATTCAGAAACTTCGTGGATAACCAGTGGCATTTTTAGGAAGTTTCCACCACTTCTGACCTTCTTGTAACCTCTCTACTTGAAGTTTTCTGCTCCACCCTGTATGAATTCCCATCTCTGGGCTGTTTGTGTATCTACTACTCAGCCTCTCCCCATTCCTTCCTCCCCTTCCACCCCAGTACATTGTGAAGTGCCATGGCAACACACTTCTGCCCCAGTTCCTGGGGATGTACCGAGTCAGCGTGGACAATGAAGACAGCTACATGCTTGTGATGCGCAATATGTTTAGCCACCGGCTTCCTGTGCACAGGAAGTATGACCTCAAGGTAAGGAGAGGATAGCTACGGCTTAGGGGTAGGCACCTGATAGTCTGAGAATGGGGAAGGGCCTCGGAGGCATTGGATGATTCCTTTTGTTTATTTGTTTGTTTTTTCTTTTATTTATTTATTTATTTATTTTTCTTCACCCCATGTCTGCATGTAGATAGATGATTCCTTTGTAAGGAAAGAAGGCTGTAGGTTTGAGTACTCACCTTAGCAGCTGGGTTTGACTGTTCTTTTAGCCACTCTGTTTACTTGGTCTTTGGGTCTCTCCACAGGGTTCCCTAGTGTCCCGGGAAGCCAGTGATAAGGAAAAGGTAATACTAATTTGAGGTGATAGAGTGACGGATGGGGGAGGACAGATGAAGGGATCCTCGCAGATGAAGAGGGCATTCTTCTCTTGGGAGGGGATAGGGATCACTAGCTATTTGTTCTTTTTTTAAACCACTGAAACGAAGAGAGATATATATTTCTACTGATCAGGGATTGTTTGGAAGGTGCAGTGTGGGAACAGCTGCTTTGTCACTGGCATGGGTTATTCTATGTGGAAGGTTTGGGCATTGGTGATGATGCCAGACTTTCAAAGCAAAATGCTTACCCTCCACCTCCCATTCTGGGCTCTTATATTCAAGCTGAAAAAGAAGAAGGAAAAGTGAGCATGGAGGGTCTTGACTTAAAACCATCAGCAGAAAGTGGTGGAATGTGATTTGGGGTACAGCTGCAGTGACTCAGTGTGGGGAAGCCCTTGGAGATGAGAACAGACTCTGGGGAAGCATCACAGTGTGGAGTCAGAGGAGATCACTCTCTCCTAGAGGACACTGAGTTGGAGATGGAGCCCTAGACAAAAGGAAGGGTTGAGACCTTGGGGAAGGGATGTATTCCCAAGACGTCCCTTTACCTGTTCTTAGGTTAAAGAATTGCCCACCCTTAAGGATATGGACTTTCTCAACAAGAACCAGAAAGTTTATATTGGCGAAGAAGAGAAGAAAGTATTTCTAGAGAAGCTAAAGAGAGATGTGGAGGTGATGATTGGGTGCTCTGGGAAAATGGTTTTGTTTCCTTTTTGGTGTTCCCCACCAGGGTCATTGTCTCTTCCATTCACAATATGAAGGAAGACCATATTACCTTCATTCTTTGGGTCCTCTGCATGTAGGGGGGGTGGGGTATGAGACATGAAAAACCCCTAGAGGTGACCTATAGAGGGGGTGGCTGGAATGAGCTCAAAGGATGATTTTGATACCAGGACATTTAGGCACTAAAGGGCAGTGGTATACCCCCAACCTCAATTTTTACACTTCTTTTCCCCAGGAGGGCCCCAGAAATTCAGCGATGGAGGTATAAGGGTAGTACCTGGGATTGAATAGGGAGATCTGGGGTGTCTGATTTGTCAGTGGGTCTCAGTTTCTAGTGCAGCTAAAGATCATGGACTACAGCCTTCTCCTGGGCATCCACGACATCGTTCGGGGCTCTGAACCAGAGGAGGAGGGGCCTGTTCGGGAGGATGAGTCAGAGGGGGATGGGGACTGTGGCCTGACTGGACCTCCTGCTGTGGTGGGCTCCTATGGCACCTCCCCGGAGGGTATCGGAGGCTACATCCAGTCCCATCGGCCCCTGGGCCCTGGAGAGTTTGAGTCCTTCATTGATGTCTACGCCATCCGGAGTGCTGAGGGTGAGAGATCCTGGACAATTTAAGGGTGGAAAGGGGAGGACTGTCCTTGGGGAACAGAGACCAGGGTGGTGGGTGGACAGCCTGCCTAGCTTTCTAAAACACAACTGGTTCCTGGGGAAAGGAAATTGGGACTATGCCTGCTCTTCATTGTTGGTCCCTCTCCCCAGGAGCCCCCCAGAAGGAGGTATATTTCATGGGTCTCATTGACATCCTGACACAGTATGATGCCAAGAAGAAAGCAGCTCATGCAGCCAAAACTGTCAAGCATGGGGTGAGAATTCCCCAAACCCTTGCCTTTCCTGTCTTGACTATTCTTTGGGAAGAGAGAGCCTCTTGTGCCAGAGCAGTGGGGTGGCAAAAGGATGGAAATGGTTTGGGATGGACTGGAGGGTGGAGAATGGGGGCGGATGGTGAGGTGGCCTGACACATTGTTCCATACCTCCTCTCACAGGCTGGGGCAGAGATCTCTACTGTCCATCCCGAGCAGTATGCTAAGCGATTCCTGGATTTTATTAGCAACATCTTTGCCTAAGAGACTGCCTGACTCTGTGATGTTCAAGGTGGTGGGGTTCTCAGAGGCTTGAGGGAATTGTGGATATTCTAGCCACTACTTCTCTTCCTCCTTTGCTAAATTCAGGCTGCAGGCTCCTTCAATCTTCCAAGTAACTCCATCTTGTTGAATAGGCTTTTTCTGGTCCTTAGAAATCTATTGTCCTTTCTCCCCTTTGTCCATTTTTCTTCCCTCTTTCCCTCTGCCCCAACCAATCTGCTTGCTTCATTAGAGTGTTATTGTTGACTCTCTCCCAAGTGCCTTGCTCTTTGTACTCTTTGTAAAATGTCCTGTTGTTTCTATAAAATAGGAGCTGGGGGAAGGGGGTTGTTTGCCATCTTCAGGACCTGACTGGACAGATGGACCTGGCTCAACTACTCTGGATGCACTTTGCTCTGTGGGATGAACTAAGAGTGTCTGAATTTTGCTGATAACTTTATAGAACTCACTATGGCATGCTTCCCTCCTGGTAGGCCCCAGGATGGAGGACTTTGAAGATACTACAGATGTGGGTGCAGGCATGCACACACATCATGGAATATGGCCAATCTTACACACACAGGTTGGGTGGAGAATGGTCAGCAGGCTGGCACCTCATAGAGGTGGGACCTAAGAGGACTCTTGTGATTATGCAGGGAACTGGAGAGGATCTCTGTCAAGGACTGACTAAGCTCTTCTCTCACCCCATTTCCATTCCCACCTACCTGTACTTCTGGGCACAGGAGCCCAGAGGTGGCCAAAAGCATTCAAGCCTGGATGAAGGTGTTTGACTATTGCTGCTCTTCACTGGGACCTCATACCCCTCCTGGGGCTGGAACCCTTCAGTGGGGGTGTGGCCAGTTCTGGAGGCTGGGATGGTGGGCCAGGGGCTGTAAAATTCATTCCCCATGTTAAGTTTGCTTTCTTCCTGTCTAGCCATTCCCAAGGTTTATTCCCAGCAGAAGGGAATACCCTTAAAAAAAAGGGCGGGGGACTACCTTTACCTGGATCAGTTCTGGTCATTTCAAGAGGATGGAGGTCTCAAGTGTGGGAACTTCCCCTACTCCCTGGATATGTGTGCCTAGCACACCTCCTTCCCCCACCCCTTCTCAAACTCTCTTTCTAGTTGGATTTGTTATTCTGTTCTCTTCTGTCCTGTCTTATACTGCTACTGTGTCTCCCAGGGGACAGATGGCCTTCTTTGTCATCTTCACTCTCCACCCCCAGAGAGGAGTCAGAGCCATAACTCAATCACCCGGCCCCCTCCAAAGATAGTTAAGTTGATGCATGATATTCTCAGAATGCAGAGGACCCTGATGAGATGAGAAAGATTGTCCTCCCCTCCCGGCTACTGCCTTTGGGGCTAAGACACCCATTCTTCTTGCTACCCTCCATCCCCCTTGAGGCTTCCACATTTTTTAAACATAAAGATGGGCCACCAGCATCTGGCCTGCAGGGATGCAAAGCTGCTTTGCTCTGTATCTGGCTGGACTGATCTATCTCACAAGAAGTCATGAGACCTAATGGAGAAGCCCTCCTTCCCTTCATCTTTAGCTCCAAAGGAGATAGCAAGAGGAGTCCCCAGTAAGGAGCCCCTATAAAACCCACCTGATGGGTCTTTTTTATTCCAACTCTCTGCCTTTCCCCTAATGAATGCAATAAAACTCTGTGACACCAGCAACCATTGTTCTTTGGAAATGGGTTTTCTGACCACATGGCTGATGTGTGATGGGCAGTATGCTCTTCATTTGTTGCTTCTGTTTTTCTTCTATTTTGTTTTATTAATAAAAAAAAAATCTTGTGTATTTACTCCCTTTACCATCACAATACAGAAAATAAATTATTCAAATTCCTCCATAAAAATGCCTGTTCTTTTTCTTTTCACTTTTCTGAGGAAGCCTATGCTTAGGGGTACAGAGACTGGCTGAAGAATTATGGTGTTCAAGGTGTTGGGCCCCTGACTAAGGATGTGGGTTTGTGGACAGATGGCTGTGAACTTAAAATGTGAGGGGTGTACATGGGACAACAAGAATAACAACTTATTCTACTTTGTGGGAATTCAGAGGTAGAGCCCAGGAAGAGTGGGATGATGGGACCCTTTTTTTTCCCCCAGGACTCTGTGCTTGATCATACTCCAACTCTGTAAAGGTAAGTGGGCCTCTCAGCCCACCCCAGCTAAAAGAGAAGGCATTCAGTGTTTCCCCAGGCTTCCTGGGAAAGCTGTCCCTTGCCGGAAGGGCTGGAAGAGTACAGCCCGGTCCTGGGAAAGTGAAGAAAGTGACCAGTGGATGCACAGAGGTTGTTGCCAGTCTGGGAGACTCATATATTATTGGCTGAGGTCTTTTGGCTGGTGGAAGAACCTGGTTTGATGTGGCCCCAGGGAAGTGAGTTGGACTGGGGGTGGAGACTGCTCTGATGTGGGAAGCAGAACAGAGCTTTTTTTTTTTTTCTTTCTTTGAGTTTTTAACTCTATTTGAACCATACACTTGACACCACCACCATCCGAAGCCATTTAAAAAAAAAAAAGGTATTCACTTCACTTTCTGTACCAGCCTCAGTATCCCTATTTATGAAAAGAAAAATCAGAGGCACTTACCTATACCCACTTGAGAGTAGGGTTGTGGGGGTCACAGGAGGTAACAATCTAGAAAGAGGCAAGAGATGAGGGAGGGGATTGAAATAGTTTAGTACTGGGATTTGTTTATTTTTTAGAACCAGTGCTTTCCTTTTTACTATGACTCTTCCCATCCCACATTGTTCCTCAAAGGCCCCTCTACCGTAAGAATTTCAAAAAACTGCCCCCCCAACCCCCAAATACCCACTGACACTCCTCACCCACCCACCTGCCACCACTAGCTCCCAAAAGCTGCCACGCAGTTGGCTGGGAAAGGAAGGAGAGGGCTCCTCTGGGAGGGGGAAGCGAGAAGGGTGGCGTCTCTAGGGATTTAACCTCCTACCCTCAGTTACATGACGCCACCCCCTCCCACCAAAGACTGGGAAGGCGCCTCCATTTTTGTTTTGGGGCGGAAGGGCAGGGGCTCGCGGATAGCAGGGGTCAAAGGAAACGGTGATTATCACCTGTGAGAGGAAAGGGGGTGCTGTCCTCCCTCCTTCCCTTTCCTTCAGTCTGCACCCCTTGCAATCCCCCCTAGCTTCTCAGGGTCTCCCCCCCTTGTTGCTAAGGCCCGGACCGTCATCCCAGCAACAGCCTCAGTCATGTGACCGGCAATGGCGGCGCTGACGAGAGGTAGGTGAGCCCGGCGCCCCCCACACCCACCGCGCGCCCCCGGGACCCGGCTCGCAGCCCCCGCACGTCCCCCACTGCCCCTGCGCCCTCTCCTCCTCTTCCTCCCTTCGCGCGTGGCGCCGGGAGCCCCCCTCCGTGCCCAGTCGATCATCTTCTAGCACCCTCCAGCCTTGGCCTCCATTTGGGGGTTCTGAGGGCCGCGATCCAGCCGACGTGCACCCCTACCCAGCGGTGGGGCTCCGGGGGCTTCGGCGAGTGGGGGATGTGGGGAGTTGGTTACGGGTCGGGTCTTGGAGGAGGCTGTGGGGGGGGTTGGGGGGAGGTGCCTCTAGGATGCCCCCAGGGACCCTTGTCCTTCCCGGCTGTCCCTGCCGCTGGCCTCCATCTAAGGGAGGGACTGGCCGGTGTTCGGCCTGGGTTGCCCCAGAGGAATGACAGACCCAGCCTAAACTGGGGCCCCGCCTCCCTTCTCTCTGCCAGCAGGACTTGGAGCTAGACACCTAGGTCCTGGGTCCCCTCTGATGGGGCGGGCCGGTGTTACACTGTGGACAGACGGCATGGGCTGAGGCTATAGGGTTCCATTTTCACTTTATGAATCTCGAGGTGCATCTGGCCTTGAGGGGACTATAATGGAGGCATGAAGGGACAGCTGCTCCTTTTTGGATCAGTCAAGAAATTGAGGTCACACTATTGGCCCCTCTTTCTGTTTGAGCTGCACTTGGAGGTGTTGTGGGGACAGCCCTGTAGCTGAATGTGACCAGACTCTGGGGAAACATTAGGCCCCTTCAGCCGAACCCTTGCGTGAGCCCCGCCCCTCCCTAAATGCCAGACTAGGGAGCTGACAGGCAGCGCTGCTTATGCTGGGTTAAAAGGTGACAAAGGAGAACTTTGTTATTGCAGGGGCTGCTGTCACTTTGTTCACAGCCTTTAAGAATTCAGCAGAAGGGATAGAGTTAGCTCTCAAGGAAGGCTCCCTGGCAATAAGGGCTTAATTCTTTGGGAATGTGGAACAGGGCAAGTAGTTGGTGAGCATAGGAAATATTCCTGTCCATGTGATCTGAGAGAGGTGGCAAGACCTCCATCTGTGTGGGTTTTTTCTTTTCTGACTTATCTGCACCCTAGGCTTTCTTGAGAATCTCAGAGCTGGGAAAGAAAGGAGGAAGGTTGGCATGTTGAAGTTCCTTCTTTAGCAACTTGGGAAGAGGCTAGGGATGGAATTCTGCAAAGGAGAAAGAGAAAATGAAAGAGCAGTTTTGTTTCTGGGCTGGCTGGGGAAAATGTTAACTTTCGCCATCATAACCCTTTAACCACCACCCCCCCAGTCCTTGTAAGCCGAGTGTGGAAATAGAGGGATTTCTGCTGCCATCGCCTTCCATGGGCTTTCCAGGTACCTGCCTCCCAAGGGAACCCCAACTTTCACCCTTAAATTGATTTCCTTCATTCCATGTTCCAAGTAATCCCATTCCTAGTAACTTGCACCCAGGTTCCTATCTCATTTACATGAGCTGCTGGGTTGAGGCCTATGGGGATTGGGGGAAGGGGTTTCTCACTTTCCTCCCTTTTCCTTTCCTCCTTTCCAGGTCGAACAACCTACAAGTAGGGAGCAGGGAAAGAGAGAGTGAGCCTGCATGCCAATTCTAAGCTCTTCAGGATCAAAGTGAGCAAAAAGGAGGGTGAAAAATTCTCCCTCCCTTTTAAAGACCCCATTTGTCACCCAGAGGGGGGAGGGGCAGATTGTTTCTGTGATCATGGGAGAAATGAAAGGAGAACCAACACTGATGCTTGGTTTAGATGATAATAAAGTTCATGGAAACTTTCCTGCTCTTCAGTGGGTGCTGGGGTTTGGAAGATAAAGGGAGATAGAAAATGAATTTGGGGGAGAGGCTGGGGGTTGGACTTTGAGAAAACAGAGGTAACATAGGGTTTAGAAGGAACCTGAAGTAGGAGGCATTGATATTTGTTAAATGGGGACCCCCCACCCTGAGTCCTTTTCACCCTGGGGGCAGTGTCGTTCGTCCTGTCCAGAATGGCAGCCTGTGGAGGCACCTGCAAGAATAAAGTGACTGTCTCCAAGCCTGTGTGGGACTTCCTGAGCAAGGAGACCCCAGCCCGGCTGGCCCGGCTTCGGGAGGAGCATCGTGTGTCCATCCTCATAGATGGCGAGACTTCTGACATCTATGTTCTGCAGCTTTCCCCACAGGGCCCTCCCCCAGCCCCTCCCAATGGGCTCTACCTGGCCCGGAAGGCTCTCAAGGGGCTGCTAAAAGAGGCAGAGAAAGAGCTGAAGAAAGCTCAGAGGCAGGGGGAGCTTATGGGCTGCCTGGCTTTGGGGGGCGGAGGGGAGCACCCTGAGCTGCACCGCCCAGGCCCACCCCCTCTCCGAGCAGCACCGCTGCTGCCCCCAGGGGCACGGGGGCTACCTCCTCCTCCTCCTCCCCTGCCCCCTCCTCTTCCTCCCCGCCTTCGGGAGGAGGCAGAAGAGCAGGAGAGCACCTGCCCCATCTGTCTGGGGGAGATCCAGAACGCCAAGACATTGGAGAAGTGCCGGCATTCATTCTGCGAGGGTTGCATTACCCGGGCCCTGCAGGTGAAAAAGGCCTGCCCCATGTGTGGCCGCTTCTACGGGCAGCTGGTAGGCAACCAGCCCCAGAATGGGCGGATGCTGGTCTCTAAGGACGCCACCCTTCTGCTGCCCAGCTATGAGAAGTACGGCACCATTGTCATCCAGTACGTCTTCCCGCCCGGTGTCCAGGGGGTAAGAAGACCACAGCCTGCCCTAACCTTTTGGTTCCCCCAAGCTCTGACCTAGGAAAATTGGGGGAGGGGGAGTGAATTTGTTAGATATGATGCAGTCTTGCTGTCTTCCACTGTGCCTTCCTACTCAGTGCCCTGGGGCTAGGAGGTTCCCCTGAGGCCCAGCTTTTCCATCCCCAATACCCCAAGGCACATATGAAAATCAGATAGGAGAGAAAGGAATTGCACATGATGAATGTGGATGTTGACAAATATTCTTGGCAGAGGTAAATTCTGTGGAGGTGGTGGCTCAGGTGCAGGCAGGCACAACAGGAAGGGATCTGACCAACCTAACAGAGCTAGGAGTGTTATTCTATTCCAGATTTATGAGAGAGTAAAACCTTGATGCCAGTGGAAGGTAAGAACAAGAGTAGTTAAGGGCTTATAAGTGTCTTTCTGCCAGAGAAGAGTAATGTCCAATTCTGGTTTGCAGAGGGGTGAGGAAGCTCCAAAGAAGAATAATAGAAAAATGGAACAGGTTGGACAGTGGCAGAAACATTAGGAATGCTTTTTAAAAAAAAAAAAAATGAGAATACTATGGGGGTACACATGTTTTGGTTACATAATTTGCTTTTGTACAGTTTGAGTCAACATTTTTTAAGTATGCCCTTCACCCAGATAGCACTGTACCCATTAGATGTGAATTTACCTATCCCCTCCTCCCCCCTCCCCATTAGGAGGGCTTTCAGGTAGAGAATGGAAGTCTGAAAGAGAAATTATTCTCAGTCTTCACATTTCTGCTGAGTTATCTGGAGAGTAAGGACCAGCTACCTTCCATCACTTCTGAGAATCCATTTGTTGCTGAATTGAGATTTGAGGGATTGAGACAGCAGAAAGAACCTCTTAACAATAAGGATTATGTCTGGAAACAAGCTCTTGCTGCCCAGGCCCTGTAATCTCTCCTTCTGTGCAAGGCTGTGAGCCTTCTGCTGCCCTGTCAGCATTAGCTGGGGGAGCATAGAGAGAAGATTGGCCACGATGACCCTCCATTACCATCTGGGCCTTAGGATGTCTAGCTGCTCACTGCCCACTCTGCTCCCCCTTCCTCCCAGGCTGAACACCCAAACCCAGGAGTTCGGTATCCTGGCACCACACGGGTGGCCTACCTCCCGGACTGCCCTGAGGGCAACAAGGTGCTGACACTGTTCCGCAAGGCATTTGACCAGCGTCTCACCTTCACTATTGGCACGTCCATGACCACAGGGAGACCGAATGTCATCACCTGGAACGACATCCACCACAAGACCAGCTGCACAGGGGGACCCCAGCTGTGCGACACCTGTTCATTTCTTTTCCTTTGGCTCCTTTCCTTTTCTTCATTTCCACTGAGGGAACAACATCAGCCCCCTCACTCTGGGAGCTCCTAACTGGAGAGCACCACCTCTAAACTGTTGAGCCATCTCTTCCATCTCAGTTTCTCCTACATTCAACCTGGTCCTGATGTGCCCAGCTTAACCTGCAAAAATAAGCAGAATTGGGCTAAGTTATCTTGGGTTTGGAGATTTCCCCCCTAGAGAAAGTGGGAGGGGTGTGAATGGGGCCTCTGCTGAGGGTGAGCATGGGGGTAATATGAGCATGTCCACACAGCTAACCTTCACCCTCATTTCTCTCTGCTCCCAGGTTTGGGTACCCGGACCCCACCTATCTGACCCGGGTGCAAGAGGAACTGAGAGCCAAGGGTATCACAGATGACTGAAGGACATCCCCTTTGCCAAGGCCCCTGCTGTCCTCCTCTACTAGGACCCAATGGAAGCCTCTGTTCTCCTCTCTGCCCCCTGCCCCCCACACCACACAAGTAGGGGACCTGTCTGACTGGGAAGGGAGCTCAGAGGGGGAGGGGACAATCCCTTCCCCTGTGCCCCGCTGGCCAAGTGTTACAGTGCAGCGGGAGCCACTCCCTTCTGGCAGAGGCTGATCTCCAAGGCTCTGCCTCCTGCTCCCCATGTACATACTCCCAGTTTCCCTGGCCCCTCCATTGCCCTGGGCTTTTTCTGGTATGTGCTGTGCTCCAGTAACTAAGCTGAGAAAGGACCTGGGTGGAGAGGGGAGGGTCTCTTGAACCACCCCACCCCACCCCACCCACATACTGCTGCACTGCTGAGCTCTACTGCTGAACTTGGGTACAGGGAAGGAGGAATTGGGCTAATGTGAGCCCTCCCTGCCCTTGGAGCCAGCTGTGTGTGTTCATCAGATACAGTTCTCTTACCTTGACCTTGTCCTTTCTCTCCTGTGTCTCAGTCTCTGTCAGTCTCTCTGTCTTTCTCCTGCTCTTCTCTGCCCCCTATAAGGAGCCTCCTTACCCTGTTCTGGAATCGCCGCCAGACTGTAGCTTTTAATTTAATAAAAATAAAGTAAAATATGCAACTCTTTATGCCACACCCGTTATGTTCCGTGGACAGGGTGGGGTGGGGTGGTGTGGGGAGGAGACCTGCTGAGAAGGGGAAGGGGGATGATGGAGAAATCCTCATGTGCCTTCGCAGTCCCTCTGCCTCCTAGGGATCTGGGGAAAAGGGATGTATTGAGTGGGCTCTGTCATAACACTGCGAAGCCCTCGGTCATGCTTCAATGTTGGAACCAGGATTAAGAGGGATTTGTTTGTTGCTGAACTACAGTTGTAGAGAAAGGAACAACCCTACCCGCTTTGCAAAGTTTGGCTGGGGTGGGAGTGGGGCGGAGCCGGGCAGGGGGCGAATCCGGATTCGCCAGCAGCAACTCCCCGGACGCACGCAGGCTTCAAAGCCCCCCAGCTTCCGTGCCCCCTCGGCCCTGAAACTTGGAGCAGGGTAGGGGTCCAGCATGAAGCCCCCGGACCGCCCCCGGCCCGCCCCTGGCCGCACTGACCGGATACTGGGGGTCGTGGGGGGCATGCTGCGCGCATGCGCCCTCCCTGGGCAGGAGGGGGTAAGGAAGGGGGACTGCGGTGGGGTCGGGGATCTTTCCGGGCCTTCAAGAGGGCTGTACCCCACAACTCGATTTGCCCGCAAGCAAACAGGAGTTCTGTGGGGCAGTCGCAGGAATCCATCAATTCTTTTACGAGGGCCATAGCCACGTCCAGGGAGACCCTTTTTTAACATTGTGGATTTTGACAGGAGGGAGAAGCGGGAGGTCAAGGCTGCCTAGGAGGGTGGGTTCCTTATAGTCGTTCTGTCCCAGCAGCCCCCGAAGAGAAGCCCCTTAGGGCCGGGGTGTACGGAGCCAGAGTCTGACTGTACGGAGGGAGATCAGAGAGGGGATCGCGACCGTGAGGTTCTCGCCTGGGCTCTGCAGCCCGGTAAGAAGCTGGGGAAGGGGTGGGGTACAGTTTGCCATCCTGCGCAAAGTGGGGAATTCAAAAATATTCTGCTCTTATTAGCATAAAGTACGCATCTAATTTGCATGAGACCTATTTAATCGCAGAGGCCTCCACACTTCTCCTCGCCCTCTAGTCCGATGTCTGTCCCCCACCTCAGTCAGTCCCACAGGGGAAGTGTACCCGCGCCCCACCCCTGGCCTCTAGCCAGCCGGGCTCCAGGACTTCGCCTTAATTGGTGATCAGAGTTAGCTGGAGTCCCGGGGCCTGGAGGAAAGAAGGGTCCGATGAGAGAGCGGCACCTGGGTTGTGTTCCCCACAAACAGCTCCCCGTACACGCACGCCCTACAGGGGGCCTTGTCCACCCCCGCGCGGCCAGGGACAGCCCCAACCCCAGGACATCTTTGCACAGGCCAAGGCCTCATCCACTGACTTCTCCACCGCAGAGGCCGAGGGGCGACCTGGGCAGACCCCGCCGCCAGGCATAACCCCCACCCCAGCGCTCCATATTCAGAACCCGAGATGCGCGAGGGAGGGAGGGAGGGGAACCCGGGGCAGGGGAGCGCAGGCTGCGGAGGAGGGGCTGAGGCGCTGGGGACTCGAGTGGGAACGCGGTGGTGCCTGGGGGAGGGATGATTGGGGCGGGAACCCGGCCCAGGCTGGAGAGGGAACGCGAGGGAGAGGGCGGAGCTGGGCCGCAGAGGCCACTCCCCGTGGCGGCACCACTGCCTGGCCTGTTATTCGGCTCGCCGCTCCGCCCGGACCCGCGCAGCGCCAGTGGCTCGGGGATCGGCCCCTGCCTCCTCCCCTACCCGAGCCTAGAGCCACCCCCAACCAGAGGCCAGAGACCGAGCTGGAGCGGCTGCCGCATCCCGGCCCAGCCTCCCTCCCATCCCTCCCCCACGACTGGACATCTGGACCCTGGGCCCCGCACCGACAGGGTTCCGGAAACCCTCCCCGCCCAGCTCAGCGGCCGGGCCCCGCACCACCCTCTCCCCAGAGCCCCCAACCCTCCCCAGTCCTGACTTCCGCCTACCCCTGGACACCTCCTCCCGGTCTCCTCCCTCCCCCCCTCCCCCAGCCTGGACCGGGGTAGGAGGGAGGGGGGGTGTGCGCCGTGCGCCGTCCCCGCCCCGCCCCCCGTGATTCCCCCTGCATGGCCGGCCCGGGTGGGGGGTGCGGGGGGCCCCGGGCGCCATGCGGGGGGGGCACAAGGGGGGTCGCTGTGCCTGTCCCCGTGTGATCCGAAAAGTGCTGGCAAAATGCGGCTGCTGCTTCGTCCGGGGGGGACGTGGTGAGTGCGAGGTTGAGAGGGCCCAGTGTTGAGTGGGGGGCGGGCTGGGGGTTCACGGCATCTGTTTGCCCTGGTCCTAGAGATTTAGAGCTTGAGACTGTATGTGTGTTTTCCAGGAAAGTGACTCAATAGATGAGCTCTAAGATCCCTACTGCCTCCAAATTTCCATTAGTTCAAGTTAAGGAAATTGGGGAAGGGGCAGGGGATTCATCTCTTTCCCGTAGTTTCTCATGGATATGAGAAAATCCCACCCACAATCCCCTTAGGCCTAGAACCATGTATCACTCCCCAAATCCTTTTGCTGAGAATCTACTTCTGAAAAGGGACAAGGGAATAGAGGAATGAGGAATGAGGGGGTTCTACTGTCCCTGAGCCCAGGCCAGAGACAAGCCTGATGCACTCTCCTCAGCGGCCCCCTCTATTGGGTTTGTGCATATGTTGGGGAGGTGAGCTGCACAAGTCTTTTCTTTCTATAGTGATTACGGCAATTGCTGGAGGAGGGGTCTGGGAGTGGCAGATGGACTCTTAGCTCTTCCCTCCCTTCCCAGAGAATGGTCTGTACCCATTGGAAGGGGGAGGGTTGTAGCTGAGCAGATGGCCACCCCCTGCTTCTAGTGTTTGCCCAGATGGCTGCCCCCACCCCCATATCTATGCTGTGCTCAGGATATGGGGAACCTCCACATGTAACTGGGGGTTCCAGGCCTGGGGAGCCAGGTGTTTACTGCCCTTCCTCCCAAGGGCGCCCTGGTGAAATTTTCTGCCCTGGCCAACTCAAATGAGGATGGCAAGAGAGTGAGCCCTGGGAGAGAGGGGATGAACATTATGGAGAGGAGACCCTGAGAGTTCCTTGAGGACCCTGAGTCTGGAGCTGGAGCAGTGTCTATCACCTCCTTTCTTTTCCCCCCCTATTAGAATCCTATTCCATTGCTGGCAGTGAGGGGAGTATATCGGCTTCTGCTGCCTCGGGTCTGGCCGCCCCCTCTGGCCCCAACTCTGGCCTCAGCTCTGGCCCCTGTTCCCCCGGCCCCCCAGGGCCAGTCAGGGGCCTAAGGAGATGGTTGGATCATTCCAAACACTGTCTCAGTGTGGAAGCTGAGGCAGACGGTGGTCAGGCGGGACCATATGAGGTGAGCAGAGAACACCACAGAAGCATGTAGGACATCCATGAAAGCCACTGGGAGAGAGGGCAACTTGGGGGCACTGGTCATTGGGGAGACTCAGCTGTTGTCCATGACCTCTGACACTTGACCTCTGGCCCCCAGAACTGGATGCTAGAGCCAGCTCTAGCCACAGGAGAGGAGCTGCCAGAACTGACCTTGCTGACAACATTGTTGGAGGGCCCTGGAGATAAGACACAGGTATGAAGAAATGGTCTGGGGAGGCTCTCCTCACCCAAGAGGCATTCATTTGCTTACCCTAGCATGTTCTTTCCTTCCAGCAACCAGAAAAAGAGACTTTGTCCCAAGCTCCTGAGAGTGAGGAGGAACAGAAGAAGGCGGCTCTGGAAAGGAGTATGTAAGTGTTCTGACCTTCCCACCCTCCCACAATTGCACAACTTCCAGAAGATTGTCCCTCACGTTTTAGATGGAATTCCCTCTGAGGTTGGCCATGGTGATGAAGGGGCTTCTAGTGAAGGAGGGAGGAACTGGCTAAACGAAGGATGTGCCCAGACTCTGAAGTGGGGGCACCCTCCTGCTCAATTCTTAGGTATGTCCTGAGTGAACTGGTAGAAACAGAGAAAATGTATGTGGACGACTTGGGGCAGATTGTGGAGGTAGCACCCTTTACTCCTTCCCCGCTCTGGCCTCCCTGCCCTTTCCCTCTGCCCAGGGCTATTTTCAGGGGATGCGTTGGTGCTCCTCTGTCCCTGCTCCCAGTCCTCTCTGCTCCTGGACTTTGGGCGGTGGGGGGGGGGGTTCCCACCAGGGCCGGCGCCACATGCTCATGCTCCAACCCCAACCTTTCCACAGGGTTACATGGCCACCATGGCTGCACAGGGGGTCCCTGAAAGTCTTCGAGGCCGTGACAGGATCGTGTTTGGGAACATCCAGCAAATCTATGAGTGGCACCGAGAGTGAGTAGTGGAGCCCTGAGAGCCGGGTTCTGGGAGGGGCATTCATCTCCTCTCGGTATTCCAACTGCGGCCCAATTGTGACCTGAGGAATGTTTGGAGAAGTTGTGTAGGGAGCATTATTAGGGCAGACAGCTTGAAACTGGAGGGTGTGGGGGAGGTAGGGGTTCCGAAATGTATTTGACCTGCCTTTCTTGGCCAACCCCTTCAGCTATTTCCTACAGGAACTACAGCGCTGTTTGAAAGATCCTGATTGGCTGGCTCAGCTATTCATCAAACACGTGAGGCTTAAGGGGGTGGGGCCTAGGAGGGGAGAGGCTTGGGAATGGGTGGGGTTCTTTGGAATTGTGCTCTCCCTTCCTTGCCCAAGCAGTCCCTCTCTTAAATGTTACTTACCCCTGTTAGGAGCGCCGGCTGCATATGTATGTGGTGTACTGTCAGAATAAGCCCAAGTCAGAGCATGTGGTGTCAGAGTTTGGGGACAGCTACTTTGAGGTCAGTGGCTGAGGAGGCCTTGGGGGGAAGGAGGACAGAATTGGCCTGTGCAGGCTTTCCAGACTGCATAGCCACTGTGTCCCTGTCCCCAGGAGCTCCGGCAGCAGCTAGGGCACCGCCTGCAGCTCAATGACCTCCTCATCAAACCTGTGCAGCGGATCATGAAATACCAGCTGCTGCTCAAGGTCAGGACCACCTTCTCCCTGGGGACACAGCTGGCTGAGATAGGTTTTTCCTCATTCATCTCCCCAGGGTTCTTAAGGCTTCCCCAGACTTCCTGGAAGTCCTCACCTGTGTCCTCAGGGGAGGATGGAAGAGCTTCTGAGGGTGTCCTCATGACCTCCCTAGCATTTCTTCTCTGTCTTAGGATTTTCTCAAGTATTACAGTAGAGCTGGGATGGATACTGAAGAGCTGGAGGTGAGGCTCCCCAAATCTTCCAGGACACACCATGTGTACCTTATGCTCATAGTCCCATGAGTTCCCCCAGTCCCTTAAGTGGTTTACAGCTGTCTGGTTTTTAGGGGGTGGCATGTTGGGTTTGAGACACAGTCTGAAGAGGCAGGTGGCTGAGGAGCCCTCTTTCCCAATAATGACTCTTTTCACCCAACAATACTCCTCTCTCACCTGTGTCCCAGCAAGCTGTGGAGGTCATGTGCTTCGTGCCCAAGCGCTGCAATGATATGATGACTCTGGGGAGACTGCGGGGATTTGAGGTATGGAGATGGGGCAGGAAACTGGTGCCCAGTTTCTGCCTCAATCTTAGCACTCTGGAGGTCCTTATGGGGAGCTCTCATTAGTCCTTATGGACTAATCCCATGGTTGGTTGGGAGTGTCAGAGCAGGGAAGGAGGAGCAGGAATTGCCCTTTTTCTCTTCTTGTTCTTTCTCAAAGGCTGCTATCCTTTGGTTCCAGGGCAAACTGACTGCTCAGGGGAAGCTCTTGGGCCAGGACACATTCTGGGTCACAGAGCCTGAAGCTGGGGGGCTGCTCTCTTCCCGGGGTCGAGAGAGGCGAGTCTTCCTCTTTGAGCAAATCGTCATCTTCAGTGAGGCTCTGGGAGGAGGAATGCGAGGTGGAACACAGCCTGGATATGTGTACAAGAGCAGCATCAAGGTGGGGAGGGTAGCGGCAAGGAAGGGCTCAGACTGGGATGGGGAGAGGTCTCTGAGAAGATGTCTGGCTCTTGAGTGTTTTGGAGGGAGCAGGAACCAGAGAGGACCTAAATAATCTGGGGGCTGTCGCCTATCTGCCAATTCAGGTGAGCTGCCTGGGACTGGAGGGGAACCTCCAAGGCGACCCCTGCCGCTTTGCACTGACTTCCAGAGGGCCAGAGGGTGGAATCCAGCGGTATGTCCTGCAGGCTGCAGACCCTGCAATCAGTCAGGCCTGGATCAAGCAAGTGGCTCAGATCCTGGAGACCCAGCGTGACTTTCTCAACGGTGAAGCTCTCATCCTCCCTCCACCACATACTCCTTCAGCCCTTTGATCTCTTGAATTCCTCACTTCCCAGCCTCCAACCCCTGCCCTCTGACTCCGCTTCTCACCACCACCCCCCTACTTTTCCACTACTAGCATAAGATTTGGTAACTCAGAATCCCCTAAAAATTGGCTGATAGTCTTTGAGAGGGAGGACAAAATGGGAGGATGCCACAAGCAGAGCCCCTAGGGACCTGTCTCTGCTGTAACCCTCCTTCTCCTCTCTCTGCCCCAGCATTGCAGTCACCCATTGAATATCAGAGACGGGAGAGCCAGACCAACAGCCTGGGGCGGCCAGGAGGGCCTGGGGTTGGGAGCCCTGGAAGAATCCGGCCTGGAGACCGGGCCCAGGGCAGCACACACACACGCATCAATGGCTCTCTCCCCTCCCTGCTGCTGTTGCCCAAAGGAGAGGTGGCCAGAGCGCCCCTGTCCCCAGACATACAGGTATGAGGAATAGAGTTTCCTGGTTACTGGGGTATAATGGGGAAGACTTCTCTTGTTCCAGGATCCCCAACCCCCCCTCCCTCATATCATTCCTTTCTTCCACCACCTTCCTTCTGTCTGCCCCTTCCTACTTCCCATCCCTTACCCTCCTCCCCTCCAGTTTAACTCACAGAAGCTGACAGTGTCAGATAATCTACGGCATCTGGCAAGAGGAGGTGGCTTGGCTAAGGGCTTAAACTGAAAAGAGGCAGGGTGCCATGGCTCATACCTGTAATTCCAGCACTTTGGGAGGCCGAGGCAGGAGGATTAATTGATGTCAGGAGTTCAAGACCTGCCTGGGCAACATAGTGAGACCCCATCTCTACAAAAAATTTTAAAATTTAGCTAGCCATGATGGTGCTTGCCTGTAGTCCCAGCTATTTGGGAAGCTGAGGTGGGAGCATTGCTTGAGCTTAGGAATTTGAGACCAGCCTAGGCAACACAGCAAGACCCTATCTCAAAAAAAAAAAAAAAAATTAGCCAGGTATGGTGGCATGCACCTGAAGTTCTAGCTACTTCAGAGGCTGAGGCAGAAAGATTGCTTGAGCCCAGGAGTTTGAGGTTACAGTGAGCTGTGATCATGCCACTGCACTCCAGCCTGAGTGACAGAATAAGACCCTGTCTCTAAAAACAAACAAAAAAACTGAAAAGAGAGGAGTAAGGGTAGTAGATCCAGGACCTGTTTTGATCCTCTGACTTGAATCTTTCTTCAGGCCCTCAGTGAAATCCCCCAGCCTCCTCATGACTCTCCTCCAGTCCCTCCGACTCCAGACACCCCTCCCTGCCAGGCCAGACTTGCCAAGCTGGATGAAGATGAGCTGTAACTGGTGAAGGCCATGGGGGTGGTGCTGACTCTGCCACCTAGTCCTCAAGGAGCTCCAGGGCAATCCTGGCACCAGTTCAGATTCCTCCCTCTTGGTGTTGAGAGGGTAGCCAAGGGTGGGAGTGATACCAACTTGGAGGAGAGTACCTAGACCCAAAAGGACTTCTTTCTGCCCAAGGAACATAGGTTCCTTCAACTCCCACCCCTATGCATGCATCACAGTCCCCCCAAAAGGAGGATATTGGGTTGGTGGGAGGGCAGGGGCAGGGGCCAGATAGAAATGACTGGCTTTGTTTTTGATTTTGGGTTTCCCTGTTTTCTGAGAATAAAGGTTTTGTTATATCACCAAGGCTGCTGTCTTGGCAGAGGGAAGGGGAGGCTGTAGAGGGAAAAAATGAGGTGAAGTGGTATGGAAGAGATCAGCTGAGGAGGGGTCTGGGGAAAGAAAGGAGAAGGGCACAGGGTATCAGATAAAAGATGGTGCTATCTTTGTCCCTCACCTGCAGTTGCAGCACCTCTCAGCCCAGGCTCAGGGCTTGGGGCCACTGAAAAGCCTGAGATTCTTGATGTTGATTTCCCTTTACCCAGTTACTTACCCTTCTTTCTCCCCATCCACCCTCCTGTCTAGACCCTACCAGAAAGCCCAGCATAGTGTGGCTTCCCACCATTCCCCCAACACCCAGATATTAAAGCACAAAATGCCCAACTTACCTTTCCTTCTGAGGCCTCTACATTCAGCTGAGGCAGAATGAGAAGGTGGAGGATCCTGGGGGCTGTGACCCCTTCCTGGCTCTGGGTCTCCTTATCTTTGCTGTCTGGGAGGTCATAAGGCATGTTCATAGTGAGCAGAAGGGGATTCTTCTTCAAACTACAGACCCAAGAATGGAGAGCCCAAGGAGGTCTTCACCCCTCCCAACTTCTGGGAGGGCTGCTAGAACAGAGAGAGCCAAACATGCAAAGATCCATGTCCAAATGCCCTGTCCTGGGTCCTTGTGCATCTGTGTGTCCACTGTGTCCACTCTTGTCCCTTGGGCTCAGTCACGTGCACTGGCTTCCTCAGCAGACAATAGACCACTGGGGTGGGAGGGTGAGGAGGAGCTGGAGCCTCCCTGTGGGCCTGAGGTCCCTCTGGCCGACAATGGGGGGAGGGATCTGTAAAGGGGGGACAGGACGCAGGGCCCAGATAAGACTTCTGGGGAACAATAGGAGGAATTGAAGAAGGGAGACCCACCCTCACTGTACCCCACACCCAGGGCTTTGGGGTCAGGGACTGGGGGACCAGAGGGTGATGGGGAGTGGTGCTGAAGATTTTTGTGAGTGGGGGAAGGGATGGTGGCAGATAGGATTCTGGAGCTCAGAACCTTTGTGTTTCTTTAGGAGCCACAGGGGTATGTGAGGTGGATGGGTGACCTCTTTGTGCCTAGTTTAACCACATACGTGTTTTTGAGTGCCTACTTTGTGGATAGCACTTGAATGTAATAAATGGTGCTCAGTTTTTTTGGCTCCTAAGAAACAGAATTTTCTATCAGTTCAATGTTTCCCCTGAACTAGGCCCAGCCACTCCCTGCAGAGATGTGGGATGGTTTTGTCATTATCCCTGTCTAATGCCTGTGGCTGCTTCCCATCTCAGTAATTTGTGAAACTGCTGAGGCCAATAGCGCCCCTTACACTTTCTTGGGGCAAGCTATGCCTCATGAAGATTTGGATCTGGGATGGGGTTCAGAATGGGTGCTGAACTTTCTTGCTCCAGCTGGGAGAATGCAGTGGCTCTGGGAAGGACCAGTGACCAGAACCACCCTCTGTCTCTGCCCAAAGTGCAGGTGGTGGAAAGAACTAGTGACGTGAAAAGGCCAAAGAGTGGTAAATAGTGGGTGTTGGGTGCTGCGGTACACTTGTCTTTCGGCCTCTCTCTCTCATCTCCACACCTTTGCACAGCCACCCCTCATAGCGGGCCCAGAGCCAGCGATCTGATCCGGCCAAGGATGTGTGAGGAAACGCCTAACATAGAGACTGCCTCCTCACGCCGCACCTCTGCCTGACCCCAGAAGGTCCCTCAGAGAGGGCGCCCTACAGGGCCGGATTGGCCTCTGCTTCATGGGAGGCGGGACTCAGGGCTGGGGGACTAGGGGTATTTAAGAGCGGGCGGAGCTGGAAGTGGCCAAGGGCAAAATGAGTGCGCTGCTGGGCACCAGGACCTGCCCATGCCAGGGACAGGCCTCCGACCTGAAGTCCCCTCTGAGCGCCAGGCCCAGGGAACCTCTCACCGAGGCTCGGTTCCAGCAGCTCTTCGGGGGCGAAGAGCAGGAGCCGGAGCTACCGGCAGAGCCCCGCTTGGCCCGGCTGTGCAGGCTGTGGAGGCTACGGACCAGCGCTTGTTCCGGGACGGGGGCGTGGCGCCTGCTGCGGGCTCGGCTGCCCCCGCTGAGCTGGCTGCCCCACTACCGCTGGCGGGCCTGGTTGCTCGGGGATGCGGTGGCAGGAGTGACCGTGGGCATCGTGCACGTGCCCCAGGGTGAGAGGCCCCAACACGAGCCTGTCAGGCACCCGAGCTCTAAAGGGCTTTGGGGATGCGGTGTGGGGAGCAAGGAATCTGGGAGAGAATTGGTGGGTTAGTATCGCTGAGGTTTAAGAGAAGGGGATCTGAGGCCAAGTGTGGGGTAAGGACTGTGGAGCTCCATCTGTTCCCTACCCCCACCTCCCCTTATCTGCTCAATCCTGCGAAAAGCCTTGAACACGTTACGGCTCAGGAAACTGGAGAGAGGCACAACGCTTGCCACCCAGAACTAGGACGGCATGGATCCTTGACCTTGTCCACCCCACGATCTCCCACTGAGACCCATTAACCCCTCAGTTCCCTCCTGTGGCATGATTTAGCATCCCTGATGCCAGTCTCTAAGCTGAGAGTGTGAGGAGGGGGCAGGTCCAGGAGGCCCGGCAGCACCCCTCCTTACTGCAGACCTTTTTCTCTACTTCTTCCCCAGGCATGGCTTTTGCCCTCTTGACCTCTGTGCCCCCAGTTTTCGGACTCTACACTTCTTTCTTTCCCGTCCTCATCTACAGCTTGCTGGGTACTGGGAGACACCTGTCCACAGGTGAGTGACAAGGGGCTTCCAATGACTCCTCTTGGTCTCTGTGGGGTGAAAATAGACAGGGGTTTGTCGCTTCCCTTCTTGTAAGCTTCTTGGCTCTTCTCTCGTCACCTCTCCCACCTTCCACTCCCTCCTTTGCAACCCTGCCACGGAACTCTGAACTAGACAGTGCTCCCTGGCGGGTGCAAAGAGATGGAAATTTACTTGGACTTTTCCCCCTCGTGACATTTGGTTAAAATGAACATTTCTGGGACTTGGAAGGGGGAAAAGAGATGCGCGGGCCCCCAAAGGAGCATGCAGTACTTGGAGAGTATGGAGGAAGGAGCACTTTTTTGCCTACTGGTGCGCCCTTCTTTCCTCCCTCCCCTCGGGTTCCCGGCTGCTGCACTAGCTGGTAGCCCCACGGCCTTCATGGGGGCAGCAGCCTTCCAGGAGAGTGGAGTCTGACAGCAGCATCCTGGCCTGAGCTGTTTGCTCTACCCTCTCCCCCACCCCCGCCGGCCCCACCGCTGGTGATCTCCGCGTTTGTCCCTTGGCGCCAGGAACTTTCGCTGTACTCAGCCTCATGACTGGCTCGGCTGTGGAGCGGCTGGTGCCCGAACCCATTATGGGGAACCTGAGCGGCATCGAGAGGGAGCAGTTGGACGCTCAGCGCGTTGGAGCGGCCGCAGCCCTGGCCTTCGGGAGCGGGACGCTAATGGTGAGGGAGGACCCAGGGAGGCTCTGGGTGCGGGCGGTCGGGGCAGGCTTCGTGCTCAGTTTCAGGAGGGCAGAGGAGCGCGCGGAAGCTGTTGTGTGGTGCACTGGGTGGTCTGCTCCTCCTCCTGTTGGTGACTGCGCGTCTTCTCCCCGCAGCTGGGAATGTTCGCGGTCCAGCTCGGTGTCCTGTCCACCTTTCTGTCCGAGCCTGTGGTCAAGGCACTGACCAGCGGGGCCGCGCTGCACGTGCTTGTGTCCCAGCTGCCCAGCCTTTTGGGGTTGTCCCTCCAGCGCCAGATCGGCTGCTTTTCTCTCTTCAAGGTGAAGGTCGGGCCGGGCGCGGTGGCTCACGCCTGTAATCCTAGCACTCTGGGAG
>VBSM01002616.1:14015252-14029360 GCA_008086735.1 Cheirogaleus medius | reverse complement strand
AAAAAAAAAAAAAAGGAATTGAAGAACTCAGGTCACAAAGGGAGTGGGGTTCCCCTCAGACAACTGCCAAATCTCAGCAAGGGGTGGGTACTTAATCTATTCCTAACATGTCCCCTCTCTTCCTCAGAAGTTCACTGACCCGAAGATTTGCACAGTGTGGGTCTGACCCAGTCACTTGGAGTACGGAGGGCCTCGACAATATGTGTGTGAGGAGGACCATGACCCCTGAGCCCCCGTACTTAATGTAACTAATAAAATGAAACTGGAGCCTCTGGGATCACGAAGCGAGTCTGAGTGTCTGCACACAGACCCTAGTGCCCCTTCCTCCAGGCCCACAGCATTGCACAGACACACAGAAAAATGGCTTTCACCATGTGTTCACCAATTCCCACCCCAGCTCCAGAGTCACAAGTTCTCTCTGTGGGGGTGGGGATGGAGCCGGTGCACAGTCCTGGATCCAGAGAAATGGGTGGGGGACACAGCCCTGGGATTAATTGCTGGGGGAACTTCGCCACCCCCTCAGTCCCAAGAAGATGAGAGGAGAGTGTTTCTACTTTAGGTTCTTAGAGTCCCCCTGGGCTCTTTGGCACTTGGAAAGTGACCCCCCCCTGTCCTGCCCCATGAGAATGGGGTGGGGGAGAGGACTTGGCACTGGCTACGGGAGAGGTTATGGCTCCATCAGGCCCCTGGGCACTCAGGAAAGGAGGGGTGTCACCAGGACAAGCCCCTGTTTAGGATCAGGTTCTGAAAGGGAAGGGTGAGGAATGAGGGGCTCAGGGATAGTCAGTGGGATGCTCACTGGATGGTGGGGTTTGCTGGAAATTCCTGGCAGAAACAAGGAGGCAGGCCCTGCCTGACAGTTGGAAAGCCCCGGGTGGCCATCACTCCGAGGTCATGCACTGCAGCCGGTGTTTGAAGAAGAGGAGGCGGTGTTTGGCCATCTGACTCTCATCCAGCGATCCCGGGTAACGGTACCGCGCGTAAGTCTCTGCGCCGGCGTCCCTTGATGTCCAAGGCAGCTTCAACTTGGATGCATGATCCACAACGACGTCAGAGCAGGACCCAACTCGAAGGGAACCAAGCCCATCCAGGAAGAATTCTGGGGGCAGAGGGAAGTACACAGTGAAGGGTTCCGAGGGTGCAGAAGGCCAACTAGTAATGGAGAACTAAAATTTAGGGTATGGAGATGTTCCTTCGCAAAGACTCTGTTTCTAAGGATCTTGAGCATGTAAATTGACCCCTCTGGGTCTCAGTTTTATTCGAGTGTAACATGGAGTCAATATACTTGTTTTCAGAGGTTCATTAAACACGGGATGAGCTGCTCCGAGTGTGGTCTGAACCAGGGGAAGCTGCTGGGAGTAGGGGCGGCGGTGACCGTGGCTGTGGTGGGAGTGTAGATTTAAATGGTATGCGGCGCAGGGAGAGGGTGGGAGCTGTCTCTCGCCTGGGCGCAGGTCTTAGGAAATCTTCACAGAACTGCTCTAAGGTTCCCGGTGGCCGCTGGGCGCGGGTGCGGGTGAGGAGGAGGGGCCGGTGACCTCGGCGCCTTGCCGCATGGAATCTCGCCCAGAGGCCCGAGGGGTCCCTGCCAGGCCTGGCCGGGAGGGGGCGCCACTCACCCAGGTGTGCCACACGGCTGAAGCGCGGGTCGAAGCCCACCTCGCGCACCTTGTCAGTACGCGCCAGGAAGAAGTTGACTACGCCATCGGTGACCACGCAGCCTGGGAAGCCGACAAGCTCGTGGTGGAAGCCCCGCCTTTGCCGGAGGCAGTTCCCGAGGCCTGGGGCGCCGGGCTCCACGCTCAGCAGCTGCCGGTAAGTGGTGGCGAAGCCCGAGATCTCGCGCACCGCGCCCCCCACCTGGGGGAGTGGGAGGATGGCGCCAGGCGGGGCGGCGACTGTAAGGGGGTTAGGCCTGTGCTCCCTCTTCCCTGGGGTGGCTCCCCTGCCCCATCCTCTTCCGCTTCTTCCCTGCAGGACCCAGACAGTCCCCTAGGCCCCACTTCGTCGTTGTCCTCTCTGTCCCAGGGCTGGCCATGGCCCTAGCCTGTTCAAGGACTTCTCCCACCCCACATCCCGCTGCCCCTCCCCTACCAGGTCTAGCGGCGTCCGCTCCAGCACGTCCACAAGCCTCTCTAGCCGCGTCCGAGCCGTGAAGACAAAGTCGTCGTCCACCCACAGCACGTACTTGGTGGTTACTTGGGACACGGCCAGGTTCCGACCTGCGAACCAGCCCTGGGGAGAAGTGTGCATGGTTGAGGTGGCTGTAGAGATAGGACATGCCCCTCTACCACCTTTCTTTCTTTCCCCTGACCCCTCTCCAAACTGTTGAGTGCTTTTGAGTGACCGGAAGCTAAGTAAAAAAAAAATGCAGACTCTCCCCTCCCCCACCTTATTCTGAGTCATTGTTCTGGGGAAGGGTTTTGGAATGTGCATTCATTCATTCATTCATCCATCAACTATTTTATAGAGTGTCCAGTAGGTACTAAGCACCATTCTAAGAATGTAGAGTGAATAAGATAGGTACGATTTCTGCTCCCACGGAGCTTACATTCAAGGAATCCTCATGCTTAACAGGCACCCCCGTGATTCTGAGACAGCAGGTCCTCCAATCACTCACTACCCAAGAGGCTAGTGAAGGTGTTTCCTCCCGTAGTCCTCTGGCCCACCGTGGCTGCGCACCTTGCCGAAGGGCATGAGATAGTGCTCAACGTGGGGGCCGCTAATACGCTCTGGCTTGTCGCTGTCGTCAGCGATGACCACGGTGACAGTCGGGTAGAAGCGTCGGATACTAGCAATGAGCGTCCGTAGCCGATCATAACGAAGGAAGGTCTTGGTGGCAATAGTGACCAGAGCGCTTATGTTGTACTGGGCTGAGATAGAGGGTGCAGGGTTGGATGCAGACAAGGAGAGTGGGGAGAGAGGAACAGGAAGACTTCCTCTCCCAAGGGTACCCTTTCCCTTCTTGAGCCTCACCAGGGCTGGGTCTAATATGTCCCTGCCCACCCCCAACCTTACCTCCCTGGGGTAGAGATCCAGGTGGGTACAGGCGTGGGTTAGGGGGGTGTCTTATTCGAATGGTGAAGGCAGCCTCATGTCCCTTCGTGGAGAACCGGACTGGGAAGAAAGGACATGGCATTTGGCTCTAAGGCTGGGACAACATTCTCTTTTCAGCCAATTAACATTTATTTTTTATTTTATTTATTTATTTATTTATTTATTTTGAGACAGAGTCTCACTCTGTTGCCCAGGCTAGAGTGAGTGCCATAGCATCAGCCTAGCTCACAGCAACCTCAAACTCCTGGGCTCAAGCAATCCTTCTGCCTCAACCTCCCGAGTAGCTGGGACTACAGGCATGCGCCACCATGCCCAGTTAATGTTTTCTATATATTTTTAATTGGCCAATTAATTTCTTTCTATTTTTAGTAGAGACAGGGGTCTCACTCTTGCTCAGGCTGGTTTCGAACTCCTGACCTTGAGCGATCCGCCTGCCTCGGCCTCCCACCAATTAACTTTTAAGTGCTTACTCTGTGTCCCACCTTTCTAGGCTTTGGTGGACAAGAACACAAGGTTCTTACCCTTGTTGGGACTTACATTATAACAGGTGGGAGAAAGACAATAAAAAAGTTTTAATTAAAAGCTAACCTTTATTGAGCATTTACTAATGTGTCAAACCCTTTTAAAAACTACCTTAAATATATGAATTCAATTAATCCTCACGACAGCCCTATTTAGTAGATTCCTACTGCAAAAAAGAAGCTGAGGCATAGAAAAGTAACTTGCCTACATTTATACAACTATTAAGCAACAAGCTGATAGGAACCTAGTCAGTCTGGTCCCAGGCTAAGTAAATTTAAAAAAATTCAGCTACTGGTAAGTACTGAATAGAAAATAAGTCAAGCAATGTAATAGAGAGGAGGAGACATTTGAGCTGAAATCTAAATGACAAGGAGCCAGCCATGCAAAAATCTGGGAGGTGAGTATTCCAGACAGAGGAAACAGCAAGTGCAAAGGCCCTAAGGTGTGAGCAAGCTTAGTGTGACGAGCTTTGGGGAGAGGCAGGAGAGCTGCTAGGCCCCTTTTGCTAGAGGAGAAATGGGAACTCTGGAAGGTAAAGAAAGGCTTTTGCCCTCTAGTAAGTGGTGGGTTGGGAATAGAGCCTGAGTCTTCTGGCTCCTGGGGCAGGTCACTTCCTGGGGCCTCCACCATTGGCCAGAAGGGGAGACACACCCAAGGCTCCAGTTTCCCTCTGGCCTGCTATGGCCCTAGATGAACAAAGGCCCCTTCTCTACCTCCCTGGCCCTGCTGGCCCAGTTGAAGTGCCCATTGTGTGGCTGGGCAGCTCTGGCCATAGCCCAAGTGTCTCCTACACCCTCTGTCATTTGCTCACTCCAGCCTTTCTGGGTCCTCTCTGTTTGTCCCGTCTGGCCCTACCTCCACCCAGGCCTCACACCTGTGTCTGCAGTGTTGGCCTGGTAGCTTCGGCTGCTGTAAATGACCAGTTGTAGTTGCCGGTTGAGTTGGTCCAGCCCTGGGCTGACAAGGGTCAGATCTGGCTGTCCTTCTCCAGTAAGAGTCACTCCAGTCACTTCCCCTGCCACGTCCCAGGTGCCCAGGGAGGCAGTCAGGTTCACCTAGGAGAGGGGATTGCAGGGTGCAGGGTTAGGCCCCCAACCCACCTCCTGCCTCCCTGACTCCTCCATCCCTCCCTTGGCAGTCCTGTCTCCCTCCCAGGATTCTTGATGTCCACCTGGCCTCCTCGTCTTCCTTTCTCTCACCTGGTATACCTCCTGACCAGAAGCAGCCTGCAGGCTCAGCCCTGGGAGCAAGGATGGGGAATCAGAATCACACAGAAAGCCCTGAATTCTTCACTTTCTCTCCCCTCTCTCACCACAGCACTCCAAAACTTTTCACCCATTCCTCTTGTTGAGGCCTCAGCAGGGTGCATTGCTTAACACAGACTAGAGTGAATGATTTTTGACTTCTCATCAAAGCAGTATCTCTTCTATGGACTGCCCTACCTATCCACCTAATCTTTGGTTAATTAGCAAAGAAAAGCTTCTTTCCCCTAAACCTCCCCAGTTACAGTGTTCTGCAATTCCTGAAGTCCTTTCTGTCCTTACCTCCCACTTCCTAAGCCCCCTTCTGACCTCAGGTCCCCCTTTCATGAGAAGCTCCTGCCTTCCATTCCAATTTTCCTCTCCTTCTTCCCCACCCAACCTTGGGCTCTGCACACCCCGCCCCCCTGCACTGTGGCTGGTCATCCTCTAGGACCCTCCTCCCCACCTGGCACCAAGATGCTCCTGAGGGGCTGAACCTCCACACCCTGCAGGGGGTACTGTAGAGGGGAGTTGGCAGGGGCTATGAGCAGCTGGTCAGCTGGGGACTGGCTCCTGGCAGTGGAGAAAGGGGAGGACAGAGGAGGAGTCAGGAGGAGAGGGGCTCTCTGTCCTGGCACAGCCACCCTCTAGACCTCCCACTGCAGAGTCATGCCCTTCTTTCAAGCTGGTACCTTGACAGGA
The DNA here is from genome assembly GCA_008086735.1 of Cheirogaleus medius. Taxonomy (NCBI): domain Eukaryota; kingdom Metazoa; phylum Chordata; class Mammalia; order Primates; family Cheirogaleidae; genus Cheirogaleus; species Cheirogaleus medius. The sequence continues at coordinate 14,023,838 of VBSM01002616.1, read as the reverse complement.
AGGCCTGGAACTCCTGCTCCCTTGTGGCAGAGGCAGCCCTCAGCTCCTCAGGGTCAAAGGCCTTAGTGAGGTCAATGGCTCTGACCTGTCTCTGGAAGGGGAGGGGAAGACCCCTTCCGCTGGACTCACAACTGCAGTTGTTCTGAGCCAGTAGCCTGAAAGGGGAGGGTGGGTCATCCGAGCCCGGCTACACAGCTCCATTCATCCTATAAAACACACAGCGCCCCACACCTTGGCCCCTCAACTCTGTCCATCCATAATCTGTCCCCTTAAACACCGCTCTTCAAATAGTCCACAGGAGGGAGGTTCTCGAATGGATGGATGACCCATTCTCTAAATCTGGACTTGGTCGAGGTGTAGAATAGGGCCAATTACTAGGATTTCAGGAGCTGCCCAGCCACCATCAGGACTCCACCTGAAATCTCTTCTCACGCCTGGATCAGGGCCTAAGAGAGTCTTTCAGGGCCTCCTTTGACTGCATAGCCTCCCATCCCCACGACAGGGTTCAGGGAGAACAGATTTTCCTCCAGCCGAAGCTCAGCAGCCTCCCACCTCACTCCACACCAACAGTCGGGAGAACACAGGCATCTGAGCCCAGCAGCGGAGGAAACAAAAGCCCCCAGGCCGCCCTCGGCTAGTGTGGCGATGCTGCTGCGGTCAGCACTCACCCCACCACTTGCTCCTTGATCCTGACACGGATGTGTGCGTAGCGGGGCTCAGGGGCAAAGTCTGGCAGCTCGGGCCTAGGGGGTCCCTGCGGGGGCGCCCACAGCGCAAGAGGTGCCCGGAGGCCCGAGGCGTCCCGGATGCTCGCGTACAGGAGCCCCAGCGAGGCGCAGGCGAGCAGCAGGACCAGCGCGCAGAGGGCACGGCGGCCCAGCCACATCCTGGAGTGGGGGTGGGGGTAGGGTGGGTTAGAAAGGTAGGGAGAGAAGGCGATGGCTAGGGCGGTTGACCCCCGTGACCTCGGAGGCTCCGGCCGGCTCCCAAGGGCGCTCTCCACTCCACACATCGCGCTACGATTTGCACTGCGAATCGTTTTCCTAGTACTCCTCCCCTCACTCCCCGGGCCTCAGTGTCTCCCGGCCTCCTTTCTTCTCGCCATCTCCCGCATCTCGGTTTCCTTTCACATCCAAAGCCTGACATCTTGATGCAAGCGACATTCGGATGCGGTGGTTTTGACGTGGCCATGCATAAGTAGAAAAGCACCGCATTATTAGAGCAGCGGGCGTCCCCAAGCCCGCCGCCCGCCCTGGCCGGTGCGCCCTCCCCCCCTCCCCCCCGCAATCTGAGATCACCTGGGCCGGGGTGGGCTGCAGAGGGCGGCTCCACACCTTGCTTGTCAGAAAAAATACAGAACCACGCCCGCGCTATTGGATGCCCCTGGCGGAGGTGACCCGCTGAGTGGCCTCCAGAAGCTGTGCGGGGACAGGGTGGACCACCGAGCGCTCCTCCTCCCTCCTCCAGCTCGGTCCCTCATCCCGCCCGGGCACTGACCTGTCTAACGGTCTAAGGCTGCTGCAAGATTCGGTCCGGGCTGCGGCCTGGGGGTCCTCATGAGGCTGGGGGCGGCCTGATGGCGAAGCTAGGCGTGAGCCTGAGAGTGTGTGGGATCCGTCTGCCTTCGGAGCGCGCCCGACCCCTCCTGCCTTGCAACTCTATCGGCTTTTGTAGAATACCGCTCGGGGGTGGTTCTGGGTGTTTCCTGCAGGGGGGTGGTGGGTGAAACGGAGGTGAGAAACTGATGCCCCCCAGCCCCAGGAACAAAGCCGGCGATCCCTGGCACCCCTGTGCCACTTGCCGGGCTGGGAGGGCTCAGGCCGCCGACCGGCTCTTCATACCGCAGAGCCGCGCGACTCGGCTCCCCGGGTGGTTGCAGCGGAGGCTCCGGCTCCGCGCGGGGAATGCGAGCGCCCCGGCGCCTTCTGGTGGGCACGGAGGAAATTGCCCGGGCGCGGAGCCGACGCGGGAAGGTCCTCCCTCCTAGCCCCCCAGCCCTTGGACCTCAAACCCTGGTATCTCAACCGCCTGCCCCCAAGACCAGTCATTCTAGTCCCTACTCGTTCAGAGCGTGAAGGAGAGGACCCGCAGTAGGGCTTTGGGAGGAGACCCGGCAGAGGCGCGCTGCTAAAACTCCTTTCAGGGAAGGTGGGTCCTTAGGGTGAGATAAAGGACACAAGCGCTGGGAAAGAAACACTGCCTGGCTAACAAAGACAGATTCACAGCCTCCCTCCTCCCCGTCGTCCCCCTCGCCTCCCAATTATCTAACAAATACTCAAGAGATAAGCACTCGGTAATTCAAAGGCCTAACCCCCCTAACTGCCCTTTGGCACAGGTTTGCAGAAGAAAGGAAACCCTAAAGTGGCTAGATTGGAGGTAGTTCTGCCTGTGAACCTCAGGCCATAGCCTGATTCCTGACACTGCCCAGAATTAGTGTTCTGTGGTTTATGATTCTAATAAAAGATGTATCAAGATTTAATAGGAAAAAAAGATATAATAAGAAATGTAGAACATAATGAAAGTGTGTGTAGGATGTATTATTGAATGAGTTGTATAGAAATAAATGATTAATTAGCTGGGGGGGGGAATGGAATCTCTACCCTCTTACACCAAAATAAATTCCAGATCTATTAAATATTTTAATATGAAAAATGAAATCATAAAAATAGTCAAAGAAATCATGGAGTTTTTGTTTCATTTTGCTTACAGTCTTGGAGTGGGGAAGAGATCCCTAAGCAAGATGTAAAGGGAAATATTAATAAGTTTGACTATATAAAACACTTGAGTGAAGAAATTACCGTAAACTAAACTTGAGAGGAACGATAAATTGTGAAACCAAATTTGCAAAGTCTACTTTCCTTAAGAGCTCTAAAACAGGAACAAGAAAAAATGATCAAATGGACAAAAATCATAATTAAGCAGTTGACAGAAAAAATGAAAATGGATTTTAAATATATAAAAATATACTTGACCTTACTCGTAATAAATTAAAAGCAAATTAGAATAACATTGAAATGCATTTTGATGACCATATTAAAAAAGACCAAAGAGTTTGTTAAAACACTGTGTGGCTTCGCTGGCCACAGCCCACATAGCAGCTCTCATACCTTGGGGTCTCATGCCTGAGGCTTTCAGGCTGCAGTTGCACACTGGTGGCTCTACTGGTCTGGGGTCTTGAGGGTGTCCCTGCCCCCACAGCTGTCCTGGGCATTGCTATAGTTGGGGCTCTCTGTGGTGGCCCTGCCACTGTGGTAGTTCTCTGCCTAGATCTTGAGGCTCTCTGAAGCATCCTTTGAAATCTAGGTGAGGCAGCCATGCCCCTACAGCTGGTGCACTCTCCAGGCCAGTGGAGATGGCACCACATGGACGCTACCAAGGCTTATTACCTGTGTGCTCCAGAGGGGCAGCCACTGCAGCCCACACCATACCTGGGCCCACTTGAGCCACAGCTGGGACAGCCAAGGAACACTGCATCTAAAAATGGGGAGCAGAGCCTTGAAATTGCTCTGCCCCCAAGGCTCTGGAATTCTGGGCCTACAATGGGTGGGATAGCTCTGAAGATTACCAAAGTGCCTTTGGGTATATTCATTCTTCCATTGTCTGGGTGAATACCATCTGGGCTTTTTTCTATCCATACTAATCTTCTTATCAAATGTTCACTTGGCTACATCCTTGGTGTTCTCTCCTGAATAGCTTTTTTATTCTTTACAATATGGCCAAATTGAGAATTTTCCAAATCTTTTTCTGCTTCCCTTTTGATTGTAAATCACATCTTTAATTTGTTTTTCTTGCCTTGAGTTTTACTGTAAACAGTCCAGAGAAGCCATGCCATACCCTCGACACTTGGCTTAGATATTTCTTCTGCCACAAGTTCTAGTTCATCATTCGGAAATTCCTCCTGCCACAAAATATGAGGATACAAACACAATTCGCCCAAGTTCTTTGCCACTTTAGGCTTTTCCTCTAATTTTCAATAACAGGTTTCTCATTTCCGTCTGAGACCTAATCAGAATGGTCTTTATTGTTTATTTTTTTATTATTATTTGGAATTTTCTATTGTTTATCATCTTTTGCGAGTTTGAAGACTGTTTATTTTTCTACCAACATTCTCATCATGACCACTTAGGAAATCTCTATGAAAACTGAGGATGTCTCTACAGCTTTCCTCTTCTAAGACCTCACAATAGTCACCCTTAATGTTTCATTCATGGCAATGCAGGTTCTTTCCAGCACGAATCTCCGAACTCTTCTGGCCTCTACCTCTTATCCAGTTCCAAAGCCACTTCCACATTTTAAGGTATTTTTAAGCAGCACCCTACTTCTCAGTAGAAGACCCACTGTAACCTATGGTGGTATGGAAAGGACAAACTATACCTAATGAACTGGGCAATATAGCTGAGGGGATTTCCAAGCAGAGTGTTGAAGGTGCCATCTGGTTTCTTTTTGCTGCTTATAGTAAAATGTGAAAAGAAAGAGATAAACTAAAGGAAGGAATGTTAAACAAAAAGGAGCTGGGAATTGTTCGGTTTGAAAATTCCTAGCCTCTCCAAGGACAAATGATGCTAAAACTAAGAAATAGTTTTCAGGCTATTTCTCTCCAGTTGGCTTATTACTTGCAAGAGGAACTAATATCTAGGGAATGCTCAAGAAAACATGGTCTAGGCCAGGTATGGTGGCTCATGCCTGTAATCCTAGCACCCTGGGAGGCTGAGGCAGGTGGATCATTTCAGCTCAGGAGTTCAAGACCAGCCTGAGCAAGAGCAAGACCTTATCTGTACTAAAAAAAAAATAGAAAGAAATTAGCTGGACAACTAAAAATATATAGAAAAAATTAGCTGGGCATGGTGGCGCATCCCTGTAGTTCTAGCTACACGGGAGGCTGAGACAGAAGGATTGCTTTAGCCCAAGAGTTTGAGGTTACTGTGAGTTTAGGCTGATGCCATGGCACTCTAGCCTGGGCAACAGAGTGAGACTCTGTCTCAATAAAAAAAAAAAAAAGAAAAAAAAAGAAAAAGAAAACATGGTTTAAAGACGAAGCCAAGGTGTGAATATAAATCCTTTATTAAGATAGATCTAAAGTGGTAGCTTGGGCCAGGTGCGGTGGCTCACACCTGTAATCCTAGCACTCTGGGAGGCTGAGGCAGGAGGATTGCTTAAGCTCAGGAGTTTGAGACTAGCCTGAGCAAGAATGAGACCCCATCTCTACTAAAAACAGAAAAATTAGCTAGGCATGGTGGGGAGCCCTGTAGTCCCAGCTACTCTGGAAGCTGAGGCAGGAGGACCCTTTGAGCCCAAGAGTTTGAGGTTGCTGTGAGCTAGGCTGACAACATGGCACTCACTCTAGCCCAGGCAACAGAGCAATTCTGTCTCAAAAAATAAAAAAATAAAGTGGTAGCTCAGAGAACTGTTCAGTCTAACAATAGGACTTCTAAGAAAGTGTTCTCCCTTAGCAATCTAAGCAAAAGCTGAAGGTAAAAAAGGGCTTATCTCAACAATGTTTGTGGGTATAGCTTTCATTTAGTTTAGTTAACCTGAATAAAATTCATAGAAGACCCACAAAGATTTCAAGAGAATTGTATGATACTTACAAAATTTTATTGGCAATACAATAATTATCTCTTATTATTCTGATACAATAAATGTTTGCTGTTTTAAGCCCTCAGGTTTAGAATAATGTATTATATAGCAATAAATAACTAATATAGAATATTACACAGCAATGAGAATGAATGATCTACACTATACAAAATTACTCACAATTCTGAGATACGAGAACCAGACACAAAAGATTACATTCTGTATGATTCCATTTATTAAAGTAGAATACAGGCAAAATTAATCTATGATGTTAGTTGTTAGGATCATGATTATCTTTGGGGTTGGGGTAGTAACCAGAGGGATCAAAAAGAATCTGGGTGCTGATTACACAAGTGTGTTTAGTTTGTGAAAATACGCTGGATTATATACTTACAATCTGTATACTTTTCTGTATATATATGTTATACGTTAATTAAAAGTTTAAAAAATATGTGAGAACTACAATTGTAATCTGCTTTTGGAAATATTCAGAAAGCATCTTCCTCAAGCAGTTCACAAAGTTTCACTTGGGTCATTATTCCTTGGTCCACAGTCACCTTGGGCCACTCATGTAGCTGCAGCCATCTATCTAGCAGGTCAACCGTGGCTGGATGATACAAATTGCTCTCACTCACATGATGGAAGGTTGGTGCTGCTTGGCGGCTGATCTTTCTTTGTGTGGCCTTTTGTCCTCAGAGAGGCTAACTTGGGCTAAATCAGGCCAGGTCTTTTGAAGCCTTGCTTGTAATTCACACAGCATTATTTCTTCATGAATGTATGTGTGTGTGTGTGTGTGTGTAGTGTCTAAACAAGTCACTAGGCTAACCCAAATTCAAGGAGTGGTTAAACTCTACCTCTTGATGGATATGTCAAAAAAGAATTTATAACCTTTTATTTTGAGATAGGATCTTGCTATTTTGCCCAGGCTGGCCTTGAACTCCTGGGCTCAAGTAATCCTCTCACCTCAGCCTCCCAAGTAGCTGGGTCTATAGGCACCCCGCCCCCCCCCCCCGCACCTGGCTTTTGATCATTTTAATTCTCCACTATCACCAATGACCAAATCTTCAAGTCCAGGAGCTGTTGCTCAATTCGATATTTTTTAAAAGAAAAGCTGTCTTAATGTCTTGGTGTCAATCTCATAAGGAGCAACGCTCTGAAAGGGCAGAGCTATTAATATACACACAAAGGAGCTTAGAAGTAAAAACATCCCGTCAAATACTCAGATCTTCTAAAACCTTTCCCACTAAAGGAACAGAGGACCTTGCACTCATTCCAGGTCCTATCTGTAGTTCAGGCAGGAAAAGTTAAAGATAAATCTGGAATGTCAGAAAGCAATGAAGTGCTTTAAAAAAAATTATGGGAGCATGTTAAAAGGACACACACGGGAGCCACCCTGAAGGGGCTTGCACTGGCTCAATCTGGGACAGTTTAAACACCAGAATAATTTGGGATAGGAATGAATTACAAAAAATAGAAATCCATGAGTCCACGCTGATGATACATAGATAAGTAAATAAATGAATGAAGGAGAAGGCAGAATGCCAGTTGATAAGTGTGGAGAGAGTTGATGGTGTTGGAAAATAAGTATTTTGCAACCATCATAGTAAAAATTGGTTTGGGCAAGAATTATCAATGAGTGCTAATTCTAGGGGAGAAAGTTTGATTAGAATCAAGATACATACAAAAAGTGTCTCTCCATAGTTGACCTATTAGTTGCAAGAGGAAAAATTGTAACTGTACAGTGTACCAGACACAACCTTGAATAAGTGGTCAAAATTAACATCACCAATGCAGGGCAGAAGAATACAGTGTGCCTCTAGATATGCTACCCTGAGAAAGACACAACATCACTTATACAGTATTCTGGGTGGGGATACAGAACTTGATTCTAAGTATGAAGAAACAAACACCAAATGAGGAATATTTTATATATACCAAAGAAACTGAGCCAGCTGTGGTGGCGTGCACCTGTAGTTCCAGCTACTTGGACGGCTGAGCTTAGAAGTGGGAGGTCAGCCTGGGTGACATAGCCAGACCCCCTCTCTAAAAAACAACAAAAAGATATAATTCACATATCACACAATTCACCCATTTAAAGTATAGATTCAATGGTTTTTATTCATAGTATACTCACAGAATTGTGCAAAACAATCAATTTTAGGACATTTTTATCACCCCTAAAGAAACTCTGTACTCCTTAGCAATCACTACCTGTTTCCCAAACTTCAGTGACTCACACTCCCAGCCCTAGGTAAACTCTAATCTACTTTCTATAGATTTAACTCTTCTAGATATTTCATATAAATGGAATCATACAATACATGGTTTTGGAGATTAGTGTCATTCACTTAGCATGTTTTCAAAGATCATCCATGTTAGTATATACCGGTACAATACTTCACTCCATTTTATTGCTGAATAATATTCCATTGTTTGGTTATGCTACATTTTATTCATCCATTTATCAGTTTATGGACATTTGAGTTGTTTTTACTTTTTAGCTATTATTAATAATGCCAGTACAAACATTTGTGTAAAAGTTTTTGTGTAGATATATATTTTATTTCTTTTGGGTATATATTGAGGAGTGGAATTGCCGGGTCATATGGTAACTCTGAGTGTAACCTTTTGAGGAACTGCCAGACTGTTTTACAAAGCAGCTGCACTACTATTTTCTAAGTGTTTTACTTTCTCCACATTCTCACAAACATTTGTTATTAGCTGTCCTTTTGACCATAGCCATCCTATTGGGGTGAAATGGTGTTTCATTGTGGTTTTAATTTGCACTTCCCTGATGGCTAATGACCTTCTGTGCTTATTGGCAATTTGTCTATCTTCTTTGGAGAAATGTCTATTCAAATCCTTTGCCCATTTAAAAAGTTGTGTCTTTTATTATTGAGTTCTAAGAGTTCTTTATATACTCTGGATAGAAATTCTTTTTTTTTTAACTTTAAATTTTTTTTATTTCAGCATATTATGGGGGTACAAATGTTTAGGTTACCTGTGTTG
>VBSM01002616.1:13965734-13984981 GCA_008086735.1 Cheirogaleus medius | reverse complement strand
ACAGTGAAAAACGAGAAAACTCATGAGCGGTCCTTAACAGATGATGCGCGAAACTAGAGAAAATTCATGAGCGGTCCTTAAGATGTTAACAAATGCTCCTCATCTAGTGGTCCCTAGCTGAGTTGAGGCAGGCAGTTAGGCAGATGTGTGTGTGTGTGTGTGTGTGTGTGTGAGTGTATACGTATAGTGGGAAAAGGTCCTCACATGATTCTAATGTATTCACAAACATGCACACCTGTAGAGAACCACATAACCACGTGACACCTACCAGAGTTATCTTTTCATAATACAGATTTGCACCTGCAGTTGTGTTGAACACCCAGATCTCTGAGGAGCAGGGGGAAGCCCTGATTTTGTAACATTTGCCAATATCTGTGGTATAAATGCTCCCACCATACCCAAATTCAGCTATCAATGTGATGTGAACCATCTTGCAACATTCCCCAAAATTTACCAGTTTGTTTCAACATACCTGTAAGCATGTGTCACTTCTCTGCCCAGTCCTGGAAAACCATCAATGATTCTGCTTTGCACAAAGGATAAGATCCAAATGTTTCAGCACAGATCAGGATAGTGGCAGTAGAGGTGATGGAAACGACTGGATTCTGGATATATTTTGAAAATAGAGCCAATAAGGTTTGTTGATAGATTGGGTGTGGGATAGAATTAAGGATGACTCCAAGCTTTTGGCTTGAGCAACTGGAACAATAGAATTGTCATTTACTAAAGTGTGAAGGAGCATATTTAGGAGAGGAAATTAGGTTGCTTTTGGATATATATAGGTATACGTGATATACATAGATATATGTGAGGTGCCTATTAGACATCCCAGTGGTGATGTCCAGTTGGCATTTGGCTCTATGATTCTGGAGTTCAGGGACAAGGTCTGGGATGGAGACATAAATACTCATTGTGTTTCTGCCACACTGGTGGCCTTTCTGTGTTTGAACCAGTGGGTCTCATTGTTTCCTCTGCTGGGAGCAGTATTCCCAAAGATTGTTGAATGGTTGGCTCTGTCCCCTCATTCAGGTTATATTTAAATGATACCTCCACAGGAAACCCAACATACGCAAACAGACAAAGACACACAGACACACCCCCCTCACTGCTCCTGTCTTGGTTAACATCTACAGTGTTTTACAGTTTTCAAAGCATGTATCATTATCTGAAATAATTTTATTTTAGTTTAATATCGGTCTCTGCTCCCACTTAAATAAGCTTCAGGAAGGCAGGGATAACGTCTGTGTTGTTTTCTGCCATATCCTCAGTGCCTGGCACCAAGCAGGTGTCCCAGAAATTATTCATTGCATGAATGGAATTAGTGATAAGCCGGTTCAAATGTCAACTTTCCTGTAAAAGAGGATTAAAAAAAAGAAAAAGAAAAAAGTCACCTTTCTTGACTAACCCATAAAATTAGTTGTATTCCTTCAGCACTTCATGTACATATAGCCACATATACCCACAAGCATCCATGCATGTATATACTCTGTTACAGCACTTACTTCATTGTATTCTCGTTGTTTCTTTGGGTGTTTGTACCTTCAGTAGGCCAAGAACAAGGGCAAAGACTGCATATCTTTCTCATATCTGTTGAACATATGCCCTATTTCAAGCACTGTAATAGAACTGGGGATAAAATGGTACTGAGAGACCTAGTCCTGCTCTTAAGAGACAGATGGTAAATAAACAGTCACAACAAGCAGGATGAATACGATGACAGATGAAGTACAGACTGTAGAGGAACACACAGTAAAGGAACTAACAGAATCTAGGGTACAGGGGAGGCCTCCTGGGAAAAGTGATATTTGAACTGACAATTGGAAGATAAGGATGTAGAGGGGTGGGAGAGGGGAAGAAGAGGGCATTCCAGGTGGAAGGTTCAGTGAGTACAAAAGGCCTTGGAGGCAAGAGGCCATGCCTATCCCAGGACCTGATGGTCACAGGGACTGGAGGGGATAATCGTGAGAAGGGGAGTTTGGGAGATGAGGCTGGGCAGTTTTGGATTAGACAGGTCACAGGTAATGAAGGGCTAATTTTTCTGTTTTTTGTAGAGATGGGGTCTCACTTTTGCTCAGATTGGTCTTGAGTTCCTCGGCCTCCCAGAATGCTAGGAATTGGGTTGTTGAGTTGTGGGAATTCTTTATATAATATATTCTGGATATTAATCCCTTATCAGACATATGATTTATAAATATTTTCTCCCATTCATTAGTTGCCTTTTACTCTCTTGATAGTGTCCTTTGATGCACAAAGGTTTTTAATTTTGATTTTATTGCCTGCAATTTTGGTGTCATACTTAAGAAATTATTGCCTGATCCAAGGTCATGAATATTTTCGCCTATGTTTTCTTCTAAGAGTTTTATAGTTTTAGGTTAAATTTAGGTCTTTGATACATTTTGAGTTAATTTTTGTATATGGTATCATTTTGTTATGGTCCACCTTCATTCTTTTGCATGTGGATATCCAGTTTTCCTGGCACCATTTGTTGAAAAAGACTGTCCTTTCCCCATTGAATTTTCTTGATATCCTTATCAAAAATCAATTGACCATATATATGAGAATTTATTTCTGGCCTCCCTGTTATATTCCATTAGTCTGTATGTCTATCCTTATGCCACATTGATTATAATAGCTTTGTATTAAGTTTTGAAATTAGGAAGTATTAGTACTCTAACTTTGTTCTTCTCTTCTTAAGATTGTTTTGGTTATTTGGGATCCCTTGAGATTCCATGTGAATTTTAGGACTCTTTAAAAATCTTCTATAAAAACCACCATTGGAATTTTGATAGGGATTGCATTGAATCTGTAGATCATGTTGTATAGTATTGTCATCTTAATATTAAGCTTTTCAGTCCATGATCACAGGATGTGTTTCCATTTATTTATGTTGTCTTTAATTCTTTCAGCAATGTAGTTTTCAATATACAGGTTTTCACCTCTTTGGTTAAATTTTTCTTATGTATTTTATTGTTTCTAATGTTATTGTAAATGAAAGAAAATTTAATTTCCTTTTTGGATTCTTCATTGCAACTGTATAGAAACACAAGTCATTTTTGTATGTTGGTTTTATATCCTGTAAGTTTGCCAAATTTGTTTACTAACTCTAATAATTTTGTGTGTTCTTTGGATTTCCTATGTATAAGATCAGATCATCTGGGAACAGAGATAATTTTACTTCCTCCTTCCCAATTTGGATGCCTTTTATTTCTTTTTCTTGGCTAATTGCTCTGGCTAGAACTTCCAGTACTGTGTTGAATAGAAGTGGGCAAGAGTGGGCATCCTTGTCTTGTTCCTGATCTTAGGCAAATGCTTTCAGTGTTTCACCACTGAGTATGATGTTAGCTGTGGGTTTTTCTTTTTCTTTTTTTTTTTTTTGAGACAGAGTCTCACTGTATTGCCCGCACTAGAGTGCCGTGGCGTCAGCCCAGCTCACAGCAACCTCAAACTCCTAGGCTAAAGCGATTCTTCTGCCTCAGCCTCCCGAGTAGCTGGGATTACAGGCATGCGCCACCATGCCCGGCTAAATTTTCTATATATTTTTAGTTGGCCAATTAATTTATTTCTATTTTTAGTAGAGACAGGGTCTCGCTCTTGCTCAGGCTGGTTTCGAACTCTTGACCTTGAGCGATCTACCCGCCTCTGCCTCCCAGAGGTGAGGATTACAGATGTGAGCCTCTGCGCCCAGCCTGTGGGTTTTTCTTATATGGAGTTTATCAATAGTTGAAGACATTCTCTCCTATTCCTAGTTGATTGAGTGTTTCTTAAATGAAAAGGGTGTTGAATTTTATCACATGCATTTTCTGCGCTAATTGAGGTGATGATATGGGTTTTTTTCCTTTATTCTATTGTTTATTTTTTTTTCTTTTTTTAATTTTATTTTGTTTTTCCTTTATTCTATTAAAATGATGTATTACATAGATTGGTTTACCTATATTGAACTATCTTTGCATTCTTGGAATAAGTCTAACATAAATCATGATGTATAATGCTTTTAATACGCTGCTGAATTTGGTTTGCTACTATTTAGTTGAGGATTTTGCATCTGTATTCATAAACTGCTTTCTCCATCACAGCTCATTGTAGCCTTAATCTCCTGAGCTCAGGTGATCCACCTACCTCAGCCTCCTGAATAGGTACGACTACAGGCACTGGCCACCACGCTTAGCTATTTTTTTTTTTAAGAGACAGTGTCTCACTGTGATGCTCAGGCTGGTCTCAAACTGCTGACCTCAAACAATCCTTCTGCCTAAGCCTCCTGAGTAGCTGGGACTACAGGCATGAGCCATGGCATCCAGCATTATTTATTGAATAGTCCTTACTTACCTCTCTGATTTATAGTTCTACCCCAGTCATTTACCAAGTTCTCATATTTATGTGTATTTTCTTCTTGGCTTTTCTTTTGTTTCAGTAGTCTGTTTATTCCTATGTCAATACCACATTGTTTTAATTACTGTAGCTTTATAGTAAATCTTGGTATCTAATAAGATACATTCCCCTTTGTTCTTCAAAATTGTCTGAACCATTATTGGCCAAGTTCTGTTAAAAACCCTTTTGAAGATTTTGATTGGAGTTACATTGAATTTTAGGTTAATGTAGGGATAATTGATATTTTATGATATTGAGTCTTCACACACTATGAACATGATATTTATTTCCAAAGAGTTTAGTTTTCTCTGTAAAACTCCTTCACCTCTTATGTGAGATTAATCATAGATACCTTGCAGCTTTTGTGTCTTATGTGTGCCTGCAGATATTTCAAACATATAGGTACCTAATAGTGTTTTGTTTTTATTTGTTTTGTTTTGTTTTTGAGACAAAGGCTCGCTCTGTCACCCAGGTTAGAGTGCAGTGGTGTCATCATAGTTCACTGTAACCTCAAACTCCTGGGCTCAAGCTATCCTTCTGCCTCAGCCTCCCAAGCGGCTGGGACTACAGGTGCACAGCATCATACCCAACTACTTTTTTTCTATTTTTAGTAGAGATGGGGTCGGGCTCTTGCTCTTGCTCTTGCTCTTGCTCAGGCTGGTCTCAAACTCCGAGACCTCAAGCGATCTTCCTGCCTCGGCCTCCCAGAGTGCTAGGATTACAGGTGTGAGCCACCATGCCCGGCCCCTAATAGTTTTTGATGCTCTTGTTAATGGCATCTTTCAAAAATTCCATTTTCTTACTGATTCTTGCTGGTGTATTGTCACATTATTGGTTTTATATATTGATCTTGTATTCAGCAACTTTGCTGAACTCTTTCACTTCTAGTAGTTTGCAGATTCACCTGGATTTTGTATGTGGATAATCATGTCATCTGCAAATAAGGACAGTTTTGGTTTCATCCTTTCTAACCCTTATACATTTCATTTTTCTTGTACCTCCAGCGCAATAGAAGTGGTGATGGTAGGCATCCTTGACTTGTTTCTAACTTCAAAAGAAATGCTCCTGAAGTTTCACTGTTTGCATGATGTTTTCTTGTAGGCTTTTTGTTGATAACTCTTTATCAGGTATGTGACATTCCATTCTATTCCTAGTTTGCTGGATATTTTCACCATGGATAGGTGTGGAATTTTAACACATGCTTTTTCTATGTCTATTGAGATGATCATAATGGTTTTTCATCTTTGAGTTTTTTAATATAATAAATGAATTCATTTTCTAAGGTTTTTAGTTTTTTTCATTTCTGGGATAAGACTTTTAAGAAAAAAGTCATAATATACCTTTGCCCCTCATCAGCATGTTCCCATCCTTATAAGAACGGTAATCATTGTTAGTTTCTTTTTATACTCTGCAATTTTTTAAATGCACTTACAAGCATATATCTTTATGCTTTTTCCAAATCAATATATAAAAAGCTTTCTTGTTCTTGTATATATTTGCTGTTATTCTGTTATACAGTTGTACTGTCATTTATCTAAACAGTTCTCTGTTGATGGACATTTAGGTTGTTTTAAATCTTTTATTAACACAGAAGTGCTGCAGTGTATAATCTTGTACCTACAGAGCATATATAGATTAAGTTCCTGGAAATAGATTTGTATAATTTTGATATGTGCTGCCAAGTTGCTCTTCCTAGGTAAATCCCCTCCAGCAATGTATGAGAATGCCGATTTCCCTATAGCCATGCCCAGCCTGTATATTTTTAAACTTTTGGATTTTGGCCAGTCATCAACTAGGCGTCAAAGAATAATTTTTTAGTGTGGTTTTAACTTGTATTTCCCTGAAGAAATGATGTGTAATCTTACTGATATTTAAGAGCTGTTTGTCTCTCTTTCCTTCTTTAGTCTTTTCTTTTAACCATCCAAATTCTTTGCTCATTTTTCTCATGGGTTGTTGGTCTTTTTCTTCTCAATTTATAAGAGCTCTTTATATATTAGAGAGATTATCCTTTTGTCCATGGGACGAGGAGTTGCAACTATCCTTGTAACTTCTTGAGTGGGATGCTTGCCTCACTGATTTTCAGTCTGCCTTCTTTCCTAATGATGCGTTTAAAGCTAAACATTAAATTCTAAGTACTATTTTGGTCACATTTCTCTAGTTTTTATTTTTTTATTTTTTTTTTCCAGCATATTATGGGGGTACAAATGTTTAGTTTACGTGTGTTGCCTTTCCCCTCCTCCCCCCAGTCAGAGCTTCAAGCGTGTCCATCCCCCAGATCCCTCTAATTTTAATATGTAGTGTTTCCATTTTCATTGTGATTTCTACTTCAAAACTTATTTAGATATTATGTTTATTTCTAAACAAATGTGTTTCACTTTTATTGTTTTTATATTGATTTCTAATTTTATGCCATTGTGCCAATGATTCTTTTTTTTTTTTTTTCCAATGATTCTTTTGGTGATTGTTGGGACTTTCTTTGTGGTGAATTTTAAAACATGGTATGTTTGTGCTTGAAAGCATATGTACTTTAATTATTCAGTTTAAGACTCTAATGGTATGGTTCAAACTTTCAATTAATTTTATATTGAGTTGACCAGTTGAAAGAGGTGTGTTAAAATCCTCACTGTGATGGTGAATTTGGCAACTTTGTTAATTTTTCCTTCTTATGTTTTAATTTGAAATTAAATGATTTATAGGTTTTCTAATGTTGAACCAATTTTGCATTCCTAGGATGATCCTAGTTTGGGCATATGTTTTATCCTTTACTATCCCTTTTATATCTTGCTGGATTTAATTTGTTAATTTTTAAAGGACTTGTATTATAAGAGAGATGGTGCTCATGAGAGATATTGACCCATAATTTTCCTTTTTAATACTTTCCTTATAATATTTTGTTAACAAAGTTATGCAAACCTCAAAAAACATAAGTTAAAAAATGTTCTCACTTTTTATATACTTAGAAGACTATATAAGATTGGAATTTTTAATTCCTTGAATGTTTGCTAGAATTCACCTGTAAAGTCAAGTTAGCCTAGGTTTTATTGTAAACTACTGATTCATTTTCTTTAGTAGTTTTTGAAATATTCAAAGTTTTCTATTTCTACTTGGGTCAGTTTTAGTAAGCTATTTTTTTTTTTAGGAATTTGTCCATTTAGTCTGCTTTTTCAGATTTATTGACATTAAGTTGCTCGTGATGTCCTTCTATCATATGTTTAATTTCTGTGGCATCTGTAATTAGATTCTTTTCATTCTTCATGGGTTATTTTTGCCTCACTCATTTGCTATTGATCAGACTCATCAGAGATTAGTCAGTTTTATTAGTCTTTTCAAAGAACCAACTTTGTACTCTGTTGAGCTACTATTATTGTATTTGTTTTGTATTTTACTAATTTCCACTCTAGTCTTTACTTTCTTTCCTTCTACTTTTTTTGAGTTTATTTTACTGTTTATTCAACTTCTTAAAATGAATGCCTAGCTCATTAATTTCCAGCTTTTCCTCTTTTATATGTCTTATAAAATTCTCTCCTAGTACTATTTATATATCTCTCACAGGTTTTTTATGGCTATTTTAAATTCCTTATCTAATTGTTAAATAGATAATACTTTCCCATGATACAAAACCCAGAAAGTATAAAAAGGTGTATAATGAGAAGTCTCCCTCCCATCTTGTCTCCCATCTGCTCTTTTCCCATCCTGCCCTCAACCCCAGCCTCACAGGTCATCCCTGCTCTTAAGTTTTCATGTATCCATCTAGCCTTTCTTTGTGTGATTATAAGCAATTATGACTAGAGATTCTTATTACCTTTTCCCTTTATTTATGCACAATATATAGTATATTAAACACACTGTTCTACACCTTGTTTTTATTTCCCTTGACAATATTTTTTTTTTTTTGCTGAGACAGAGTCTCTGTTGCCCGCACTAGAATGCCGTGGCATAAGCCTAGCTCACAGCAACCTCAAACTCCTGGGCTCAAGGAATCCTTCTGCCTCAGCCTCCCAAGTAGCTGGGACTACAGGCATGTGCCACCATGCTTGGCTAATGTTTTCTATATATATTTTTAGTTGGCCAATTAATTTCTTTCTATTCATAGTAGAAACGGGATCTCACTCTTACTCAGGCTGGTTTCGAACTCCTGACCTTGAGGGATCCGCCTGCCTCGGTCTCCCAGAGTGCTAGGATTACAAGCGTGAGCCACCACTCCCAGCCAACAATAATTCTTAACCTTTCAATGGCAGAACATCCAGAGCTTTCTTTTTTGTTTTTACAGGTGCATAATATTCCATTGTATGCTCCATCATTTTGTCACCATTACTCCACTGATTAAAATAGTTCCCCCCCAATCTTTTGTCATTACAAAAGATTATTACATTGTACATATGTACATGTGTAAGCTATACATAAATATATCTTAAAAGTATAATTGCTAGATGTAGGTTATATAAATTTAAAGATTGTCTTTTTTGAAACTTTTTGTTATAGAAACCTAAAAACACATAAAAAAAATCAGAAATAAGTGTACAATGACTCCCCGTGTAGCACCTGTCTTCAACACATATGGCCAGGCCATTTCATCTGTCCCCTTGCCCACCTTGTTCTACTACTACTGTTCTACCAAGATTATTTGGAATTGAATCACAGATACAATATTGTTTCATCCATAAGTATTTCTATATTTATCCCCAAAAGATAAGAGCTCTTTTAAAAATGTAACCACATACAATATCACACTAAAAAATTAACAATAGTTTCTTAGGATATTCACAATTTTAAAATTTCCCTTATTATCTCATATATACAGATGGTCCCCAACTTCCAATGGTTCAGCTTACGAGTTTCCAGCTTCACAGTGGTTCAAAAGCGCTATACATTCAGTAGAAACCATACTTCAAGTACCCATACAACCATTCTATTTTTCACTTTCGGTACAGTATTCAGTAAACTACTTGAGATATTCCACACTTTATTATAAAACAGGTTTTGTGTTAGATGATTTTGCACAACTGTAGGCTAATGTAAGTGTACTCAGAGAGTACATTTAAGGTATCCGAGGCTAAGCTATAATGTTTGGGAGGTTAAAAGTATTAAATGTATTTTTGACTTATGATATTTTCAACTTGTGATGGGTTTATTGGCATGTAACCCTGTCGTAAGTGGAGGAGCATCTGTATGTGGTTGGTTTCTTTGAATGACAATCCAAATAAGGTCCATATGGTAAATTTAGTTGTTACGGCTCTTAAGTCTCCTTTAATCTATGGATAGCTCCTCTATCTTTATTTCCTTGCCATTATTTGTTGAAAAACTGATTGTTTGCCCTGTAGTTTTCCATAGTTTGATTTTGCAGCTTGCATCCCCAGGGGGAATTTTAATGTATTTCTTATTCCTTTTTTTGTTTTCTGTAAATTGGTAGTTTGGGGCTTGCTCAGATTCGGATATCTTTTTTTGCATTCTTTTTTCTTTTCTTCTTATTTTTTTTAGTTCTGCAAGTTTTGATGTAACAATATTTTTATTATCATTCAATTCTAAATGTTGATTTATTACTACTTTGAACCATGGATTTTTCAGAAGTTTCTTCTTTTCCAAACATTTGGGTTTATTCCAGTTTTTATTGATGTCTTGCTTAATTACATGGTGGTCAGAGAAATTGTACCATTTAATTTAAGTCCCTTTAATTCTGTTGAGACTTATGGTCCAGTACACATCATTTTTATCAATGTTTCTGTTTGAAAAGAATGTGTGCTCTATTGTTGGCTACCTTATATTCTGTATGTATTTCAGGTCATGACTGTTAACTGTGCTGCTCAAATCTTTTGTAGCAAAGAGATTTGTCTCCCACTATAATTATGGATTTGTGTATTATTCCTTATTAGTTTTTCAATTGTTGTTTTTTGCATCTTTGGGCTATTTCTTTTTCTTTTTTTTTTTTGAGATAGAGTCTCACTCTGTTGCCCAGGCTAGAGTGCTGTGGCATCAGCCTAGCTCACAGCAACCTCAAACTCCTGGGCTCAAGCAATCCTCCTGCCTCAGCCTCCCACGTAGCTGGGACTATAGGCATGTGCCACCATGCCCGGCTAATTTTTTTTTCTATATATTTTTAGTTGGCCAATTAATTTTAGGAGAGATGGGGTCTTGCTCTTGCTCAGGCTGGTCTTGAACTCCTGACCTTGAGCAATCCTCCTGCCTCGGCCTCCCAGAGTGCTAGGATTACAGGCTTGAGCCACCATGCCCGGCCCATGAATTTCTTGAGCCACGAAGTTTAGATACGAATACCTCCCTCACTGGGTTTTTGTGATAATTGAGCTAAAGTATGTAAATTGCCACAGACACAATGTATGCACAGTGCCTGAACATAATAAATGCTTAATAAAAGATAGCTGCTCTAAGAACTAAAACTAATTATTGGTGGTAATTACAACATATCCTCCTGTTCTTTCCTGGCAGTTCCTCTGTGACGAGGGTGCAGGTATTTCTGGGGACTACATTGATCGTGTGGATGAGCCCTTGTCCTGCTCTTACGTGCTGACCATTCGGACTTCTCGGCTCTGTCCCCACCCTCTCCTTCGTCCCCCAGCCAGTGCCACTCCCCAGGCCATTCTCTGTCACCCTTCCCTGCAGCCTGAGGAGTACATGGCCTACATTCAGAGACAAGCTGGTGAGTAATTACAAGAGGAGGAGAGGAAGAAGGATGTAGGGAGGGGCAGGCAGAAGATGAACTAGCAAGTGAATAGCCCAGAAGGATGTGTTCTTAGCCTGCTTTCATGTTGTTTTCAGTAGACTCAAAGCAGTATGGAGATAAAATCATAGAGGAGCTGCAAGATCTGGACCCCCAGATGTGGAGTGAGACCAAGTCTGGGGCAGTACCCCCAAAGAGAACAGGTGGGACCTTGTTTCATCTGTGCCAGGAAACTTGTCTCATTTCTTCCCTTCCCCTGATCTGATTGTCTTGTACAGGCGAAGGGAAGAATGGGGTGGAGTGGAGGAATATTGTAGACCCTAATCCCATGGTAGTAGAGAAGGGGAATGTACCCTACCCTATTTGCTCCTTTCCGTTTCTCCCCCCTTTCAGATCTCTCCCTGTGCTCTGTACCCCAGGTGCAAGCCCAAGCAAGGATGATAGTAAGGAATCGGATTTCTGGAAGATGCTTCATGAGCCAGAGGACCAGGCCACAGGGGGAGAGGAGGTGCAGGCTGAGGTGAGAACCAGCGTCCCACCTGCTTCTCTGATGAGGCTGCAACTGGAATTTGGGATGGGGAGGGTCACTGGAGCTTAGGTCATTATGAGGTGACCTCCATCAATGTGGGAATGCAGGGATATCCCCAGAACCATTGCCTTAAGAGTATGGTGGGCATCAATAAGCTGTCATACTTGACTCTGGTCTTTTCTCCTCATCAGGAACAGGAGCAGGACCAGAACGCTGAGGCAGCAGATCCAGCTCCAGGCTCTCCCAATGGTGAGGCCACCCTCCACATCTCCTTCACTGAGTGTGTTTTAGGATTGGCAGGGGTGGGGTGGAGGGTAGAGCTAAACACTGGGAGGGAGGTTGGGCAGCCAGGTCAGCAGTGAATTCATTTTTACAGGAGTTAATGTTCTCTGTAGACAATAATGCTATTTTAGAGAGGTAGCAGAACACACTGGCTCCACCACTTGCTGACTTTGTTATCCTGGACAATTGCACTTAACCTCAATTTCCTTACCCATGTGAGTAATAACCCCTACCTAGAGGGTTATGAGATTAAATGAGAATGAATCTATAATTCATAGCAGAATGCCTGACACTGAGTAGACAATGAATGGTTAATATTTGTAGGAAGAGGAGAACTGGATCCAGGGAAGAAGAGCCCGTGGCCCCACAATCTCCTCTGTTGTCCTAAAAACTGGAGTGATTGCCAGAAGGGCCTCAGAAGTGCATGGAAGAGCAGGGGGCTTAGCTTGATAGCATCCCACTCTCCCACCTGCATGTCCACCGTAGGACAGTGCTCTCTGCAGGAGTGTTCTTGCCTCTGTCTCACTGACCAGCTCCAAGAGGCAGGGACCGTGTTCTTCCTTGGTCTTTCATTGCCTCTCCTTAGGAATCAAACGAGAATTTAGAACACAACAGGTCCATGATTATTCATTTCAGATTTTCAGAACAACGTGCAGGTCAAGGTCATTCGGAGTCCTGCAGATTTGATTCGATTGATAGAGGAGCTGAAAGGTGGAACCAAAAAGGTATGGGCCCAGCTCAAGGGAGGGGTAGAAACTGCCTCCCAGGTGGCAAAAACAACCGTGACCTGGGCCTGACCCAGGCCCAATAGAGCCGACTCCCTTCCATAGCTCCTCTTGAGTCCCCCTGCTACCACACACCCCTGCCACTGTTCTGTCTGCCCCCACCATGTGTCTCTGCTGAAACCCTAACTGTCTACCTCTTTCTCCCCAATAATCCCCACCCACCCAGGGGAAGCCAAGTGCAGACCAGGAGCAGCCTGCAGAGGATGCTGCAGAAGTCCCTGAGAGGGAACCAGAGGCGAAGGAAAAGGGTGACGCAGAGCATCAGAGTGAGGCAGAAGAGGACGACGATGAAGATGAAGATGAAGATGAGGATGAACGGCAGTTACTGGGAGAATTCGAGAAGGAACTGGAAGGGATACTGCTCCCGTCAGACCGAGACCGGCTCCGTTCAGAGGTGAAGGCTGGCATGGAGCGGGAGCTGGAGAACATCATCCAGGAGGCAAGCCCAGCATTTACTCCTGCCACTCCCACAGCTGCTGCTCCCGCAGGCAGGATGGCCAAGGGGCTAAAGGAGAACAAAGGGTGGCACCCAGCACGTCCTGGGCATAGGACAGGGCACTCGGAGATGGTAGTTGCCTCCCTACTTAAGAGAGGGTTGGAGGAAAAGAGGGATCAGAGAGAGGGATGGGACTTAATTTTTAAGTCCCATCCCACTCCTTTAAGCATGACCCACTAGCCTTCCCCACTCCCCAGACCCTTGACCCTGCACTCCCTCTTGGGTACTCCAGACAGAGAAGGAGCTGGACCCAGACGGGCTGAAGAAGGAGTCGGAGCGTGATCGGGCAATGCTGGCTCTGACTTCCACTCTCAACAAACTCATCAAAAGGCTGGAGGAAAAACAGAGTCCAGAGGTGGTGAAGAAGCACAAGAAAAGGAGAGTTGTCCCCAAAAAGCCTCCCCCATCGCCCCAGCCTACAGGTGAGAGCATCAAACAAGGAGGAGCTGCCAGTCAGCTGTCTTCACCCCTCAGCTGGTCTTGTCCCCAGAGGGCAACACGTCCTTTCCCTGCTGAGAGCACACATCCTCTGCCCTCTCTCTGGGCACCGTTCTCACTGTTGCCTTCTTCCCACCACCTTCATCTTTCGGCATGGTTCTCTCTTACTCATCCTTTTGGAAAGCAGCTTTTAGAGCATGTCTGTCATTTCTTGGTTTGCTTCCGCACACCCGGTGCCTAGCACTCTGCCTGGCACATAGTGGGTGATCAGCAGATACTAACTGAATGACTATGAGCCTGTATGCTGAAAACCACACATCTGTGAAGGTGCCAACAATTAGGACTTTGCACCTGGAGAGGCCCGAGCTGTTGGGGTATGAATAGGCAAGCCCAGCTGCACATGAGCCAGTAGCCTGGATAGATTCTATTCCTTCTTGCACCTCTTTTTGTCCATTCCATGGGGTTCTGTGGGTGTGGAGATCAGACATTCCAAATGGAATGTTCCAGTGTCAAACTTTCCATCTCTCTCTTTCTCTCTCTCTAAACATTGAAATGTCTTTGAACTACCAGCACGTGGAGGACCAGACCACAGTTTTCTAACCCGCTTCTTAAAACTTCTTTGTTGGTGCAGGTGTCCTGACTTTTGTTTCAGGAAACAGTCGTTTTCCTGTAGGTGATGGGCAGAATTATTGGGTAGAGGGGAGAAGGAAGGCTGCAGTTGGTGGAGGGAGTGCTATAGACTGCAGTTAGAAGGGGGGGTGCAAATTTTTTTGAGCCCTGGCTCATGTACGTGTGAGATGGAATAGCTGCCAAAGCAATTGATGGCTTAGGGAGAGGTGACCACTACGGCCCCTAACCCTGGAGTCACGGCTGTGCTTTGTGTCTCCCTATGTGTCTCCCCCTCTAAGAGGAGGATCCTGAGCACAGAGTCCGGGTCCGGGTCACCAAGCTCCGTCACGGAGGCCCCAATCAGGATCTGACTGTCCTCGAGATGAAACGGGAAAACCCACAGCTGAAACAAATCGAGGGGCTGGTGAAGGAGCTGCTGGAGAGGGAGGGACTCACAGCTGAAGGTGGGCCCTGGAGGGCGCTGGACTCAGCGCTGTTGGAAGGGCGTGCCACCCACAGTGGAGGGGCTGGGGACCTGGGGGGCAAGGGGCCTGCCCTGAGGCTCCCAGCCACCCTGTCCTCTCACTGCCACACTGCTCCTTTCCAGGAAAGATTGAGATCAAAATTGTCCGGCCAGGGGCTGAAGGGACTGAAGAGGACGCACGTTGGCTGACTGACGAGGACACAAAAAGCCTCAAGGAGATCTTCTTCAATATCTTGGTGAGAGGCCTCCCCTCCACCCAGTCCTGGCACTCCAGCCCTCCCGCTCCCAGCCCGCCGAGACATCCTGAGCATGGTATAAAAGGGGGCACATAGCCATGTCCCAGCCTTGCCAGTGGCTGAGCTTCAGTTTACTCTTTTGGAAGCTGAGGCCAGGCTTCTGGTGGCTCAGTGTGCTGCCCCTCAGGCAGAGCCCGACCCCTACCACCCGCCCCGGCTGCTGCCAGTCCCAGGACTTCCCTGGAACCTCAAGTACCCACCGCTTCCCTTGGCTTGACAGTCAGCGACTCCAGCCCACCCCACCCTCTCCCCGCAGGTACAGGGAGCTGAAGAGGCCCAGAAAGAGCGCCAGCGGCAGAAGGAGCTGGAGAGCAATTACCGCCGCGTGTGGGGCTCTCAAGGTGGGGAGGGCACGGGGGACCTGGATGAGTTTGACTTCTGAGACCTCCACTGCAACTGGCCCTCCAAGGAGTCCAGAGTCTTCCTAGACTGGCCTGCCTGTTCCCCACCCCTAGGACCCCTGAAGGCAAACAGCAGGGCAGAGCTGAGCTGTGGACTAGGTGGCCCCAGCTCTAGGGGTGTGGAGGGCCATGGGGTGAGTGCTGCTGCCCTCCAGCCTCACCAGGCCTGGGAGTTTTGCTCTCCTGGGCTCTTCCCCAGTCCCCTTGCTTTCCTCCTTGGCTTTTCCTGTCATCGTCCCCTAACCTAACGATAGGATAGGATTCTTTCCTTCTGCCCACCTAGAAATTCGGTAAGGTCTTTTGAGTGGAGTAGGGTAGAGAGAGCACGGACAGCAGGGCAATTTGGCAGGCCCTCAGAAAGCAGATGCCGTCCGTTCCTGCCCCCGTTGCTGTGTGGAGTCACTTTACCCCTTTCCCTGGATTGCCTTGGGATTTCCTTCTCCCTTTCCCTGTCCACACTGTCCCCTACAATCTGTGCTTCTCAGTTGAGGAGCTTTCACCTCTGTTGCTGAGGAAATGGGGGAATGTTGCCCATCACCTCCAACACAATCCCAGCGAAAAGGGTGGGGTACAGAACCCACTGTGTTACTGAACAATCACGTTTCAAAATAAAGAACTGGACCATCAATCCATCAGCCTTTTTTGGTGGGGAGTGTAGGTCAGGTGGGGACTCAAGCAGGGAGGAGGCTTGGTGTTCTTTTCAGGGTGGAGGGCACATTCTCCCATCTTGTTCCTTGCTTCATACCTGCCAGGTGGTATTAGTGGGGGACAGGCTATACAGGAGAGACCAGGACAGCTAAGCAAAGCCAACTAGCCTGGCGAGGACTGAAAGAGACACTTGCAGTACTGTCATCCCTCCTTTTCCTCATCTCTCTGCTTCTGTTCCTTCCCTACTTTAGCACCAATTCCTTCCCTGTCCTCTCCCCGTTTATATCCTGAAAGCCAAAATCCACACCACAGTTACCCCCCCAACTTGGATCTCCCTCCTGCTGAACCCCCTCCTGCAGTGTGCTCCAGATTCCATTTGCCACCCACACCGCACACCCCTCTGTCCATTCAACATTTCCTAGAGGGGCCCCACCTTCGGCCATTCCCAGAGAGCGGGCTGCTGCCCACACGTGCCAGCTCCTGAGTATGCCAAGGGTACATAGGGCTGGTGTCTCTATCTCTTCCTCATTGTCGAGTGCAGTGTGGGTCCCCCATGTCCGTCCTCCCAGTGCAGAGGACTCTAAAGGCAGAAAGGGGCTGAGGCTGTCTCCTCTGGCTCCCTATCCCAGAGGGCTACAGCCTTTCTGCTGAAGACTCTCCACTGGCTCACAAGATAAAAGGGACAGATGGCATGGAAGTCCCAGGCCTCTAAAAGTGGAAAGTGAGAGATTCAATTGTTGAAGGAAGTTACATGAGACTGACCCTCTTTCGTGCTGAATGTGGTGGACTGGTGTTTATTGTGCATGTTATGCTTAAATTGTTTTATTTTGAAATGTAAATGGTAGACTTAAAAATCCTGCCTACCCAGATCCATTTGTGTATCTTGGGGGAGGGATACCTTAACTGGGCAAGAGCTTAGAAACTGTCTTGAGGGCAGCTATAGTCGGAATGCTAGCTCTAAATCTTCACCCCTTCATCTACCATCAGAGGGGCCTGGAACAAGTTATTTAACTTTGAATGCTGTTTCCTCATTGGTAAATCATGGATAACAGAAAGGTGGTTGTGAAGATTGAAGGGGAAAGTGTGTGTGTCATGCCCTTGGCACAGCACCTGGCCCATAGTAAGTGCTCACTGACTTTATTATTATGAACTAGCTCCTGCATTCTGAAGAGCCTAGATTACTTGGAGGCAAGAGAATCCCAAAAGTGATCAGAAGCTCCAGTAGAATCTTTTAGAATGGCAAGGATGAGAGGCTGGAGCAGAAGGGAGTATCTGATTTGATTGGGATGGAGTCTTAGCATCGTCAGAAAGCTGAGTTCTAGAACCTCGCTATATTAATCATTTTGTACTTTCAGTAAGTCCTTTTACTTTCCTTTGGCTTTTAGCAAAACTCCCATGGTGAAGGTCAGTTTTCTCCAGCTGTGCTTAGGGTCACTAAAAGGAGGGGAATGGGGTATGTGGCAGATGGCAACCAGGAAGGGACAAGGAGAGGGCTGGTGGATGGCAACAGGGACCCAGCCAGGAGCCCAGGCTGAGCTGTGGAGGTGGCATGGTGTAAAAGGGCAGCAGGTCTCCTTCACCCACCCAGCAAGTACCCTTCTAGGGTCCTATTTGGCCATAACCTGAAGGGCTCCATGTTTTGTCACTCCATCCACTACCACCCTTTACAGCTCCCCACAAGACCAAAGATATACCCCATTAAAAAAAGAATCAAGTGCATGACTTGGAGTTGGGTTTGCTGTGGGGATCGCCGACAGCTTGACCAAGTTTCACTGGCTGGAAATTAAAGGAACTTCCTGCTGGCCTGCAGTTTCTTTTGCAGGGAATTTCATTCTCTCCAGGGTTTTTGTTTCCTCCCTGTATTTTCTCACACTCCAAGCTTCTGAGGAGTGGAGACGGAGTGAGGGAGTCCCTGGTCTCTGAGCTGAAGGGGGGATGGTCAGGTCCTCTAGTCAGTCTTCTTTGCCACCCCCCCCCTTGCTTTACCCAGACCACACACACCCCTGCTTCTTTACCTGTCACTGCACCTGCACCCTTGAATCCACCTCTTCCTGGGTCATGCTGCTATTCTGGGTCGTCACCCTGCCTAGGACCGTGCAGAGCAGCAGCCTCCATGTGAATCAGACTTGGGCCCAGTGCTGTGACCACACCGTGTCAGCCTAGTGGCACACCTGCAGCTGAACATCTTGGGGCTGGTGGGCACTGAGCGTCAGAACCAACTCTACCCAAAGATGCTGGTGCTACTATCCTTGAGGCAAATGACACGTGGTGGCTGTGCCCAACCTGCATTGACTGCTGGGTCAGTACCACCCTGCCCAGCCCCTCTACCAGGACAAACACTTTAGCTGCACTGAAGAAATAGTGGTAGTGGCTACATGCAGAGCCTAACAGTACTACAGCTCCTGGAGGCAGCACTGGCCTCAGGTTGCTGTGGCCTGGTGGCCCCACTGATGACACAGGGGGGCAAATGCTTGTATCAGCTGGTATAGAGTTTGTGGACAGCAGGGACTTCTGCAGCCAGCTTGGAAATCTTTCCCAGGAGATCTTCCACCTCTTCCCTCTGGAGCACCCCCTGACTGGGGCCAGCCTTACTATAGCCTCTACTCCTCAAAGTGAGCAGGCTGGCTGGGCAGCCCTCCCCAGGAGTACTTACCAGGTGCCCTCTGATATTTTTCAGAATACACATAAATGGATGCTACCAAGGTCATCTGCCCAAGGTCACCTAGCTATGAAGTGGAGGGCCAGTTTTCAAAATCAAGTCTGTCTCCAAAGTTTCTGATCTTAACCAAGGCTACCCCATCTTCTCACCCCTCTCCATAGGCCTGCCCTCTCCTCTAATCACCACATCCCAACTCTCCCCCAGAACCAGGGTCCTCTTGGGAAGTCAGTGACTTCTCTGCTCCCAGGATCCCCACTGTTGCCCAGACATGCCCATGTCCTTCCACTACATGAGCCCAGAACTGTTGTATGCTTTGAAACCACCTCTGTGCCCATGGGTGCCCAGCCCCAGTGGGAAGCACCTCTGTCTGGTCCTCTCCCACCCCAGTTCCCCACCGTGACCAAGGCCATACCCTGACCTGCCTCTTCAAAAACAGACCAGCAGCTCACCCCCTAGACAAAATCACTTCCTCTTTAATTGCTGTTAAAGATTCACACCACCTGCCTCCGAGGAGATGAGGGGGGCATTCCCCCCTGCCCCCATCCCACTCCCCTCCCCAATTACCTGGTCCTTTGCAAAATA
>VBSM01002616.1:13955380-13965634 GCA_008086735.1 Cheirogaleus medius | reverse complement strand
CCCCCCCCAGCCCCCTTAGCCCACTCCTGCTCCATCCCTTCTCCCTCCCGAGATAGTAGTGAGGAGGGACCCAGGCTCTTGCTCCCCCCAGCCCTTTAGCTTCCATCCATGGATAGGTGTTAGGGGGACGTCCTAATTTCCACTCCTCATGGTCCCTTTCACGGAAAGGGTTGGGGACCCTTTACCCCCATAAGCAGCAGGGGTCCTGCCCCTCGCTGCCCTTCCCCCCTTTATTGGGCAGTGAGATCAGCATGGAAGGGGTGGGGTCCCCAAATTGGCCCCAAGTCCCAGGGTTAGCCCTACCTACGTACTAACCCCTCCCTCTGGCGTGGCGTCGCCCCAGGAGCCAGCCTGGGTATGGGCTCCCGCCTTGGGATTGTTGAGCACAGGCAAGACTGGGTCTTTTTCCTGCCCCTAGGGGGTGCGAGCGGGCACGGTCCAAGCGCCCAGGAGCCCGAACCGCGGCGGGGGTCCCGTTCCGCAAACACCTAGCAGGCGACCCAGAGCAATCCGAGTGTGGAACAGTGGACAGGGGACGTGTTGAGCTGGGGTCTCCGTGCCTCGTTGGGGAGAGGGAGGTGAGTTTGTGTCTTCTGGGAGGCGTGGGGGCTGTGTCTTCGTGGGGGTAGGAAGTGCTCCCGTGGGGCAGGGTGCGGATTGGAGAGGTGGGTGGGTACATCTGTCCAGCGGTCCGCCCGGTGTGGCGTGCCCGGCCCGCGTGGGGGTGGGGGTTTCTGTCCCGGTGGGCAACTATACCAGCGCAACCGGGGCGTCGGCGCGGCCCACGCTGGCGGCGCTGCTCCGGCGGCGGGGGCTGGGCGTGGCGGTAATGCTGGGGGTGGTGGCCGCGCTGGGCGTGGTGGCTGCGCTGCCGCCCTCGCCCGGGCAGCCGTGCTGGAGAAGAATGTCGGCGCACAGCTGGCTTCCAGCCTGGCGGGCGTAGAACAGCGCCGTGCGGCCCTGCGCGTCGCGGGCCGTCACGTCCGCGCCGTACTAGAGGGCGGAAACGGCCGCGTGACCACGCGTCCCCCAGGGGACCCACACCCGCTTGCCCCCTCCCAGATTCCCGAGCCCATCTCCAGGGTCCCTTGGGGAAGATGGCGCTCTCCCGCGCCAGACGTTCCAGAGACGGAATCCTCAAAGACCCCTTTATCTACCCCCCACTCACGTACCCACAGCAGCAGTTGCGTGATGACAACATGGGCGAGCTCGGCCGCCAGGTGCAGTGGGGAGCGGAGCTGCGGGTCTTCTACGCTGGTGTCAAGTGGCCCGTGTCGCGCATGGGCCAGAAGCAGGAGAACGGTGGCCACGTCCTGGGCCTGCACCGCGGCCCACAGCTGGCGGCCCAGGGGCTCCTCGGTGGTGCCCAGCGGCGCCAGGAACATCAGCTGCTCGTACTTGGCGCGAATCCACGACTCACGCTCCTCCCTACAAGACCAAGAGTCAACGGTAAAGGGCTCAAGGGACCCCTAGCCAGGACCTCTTCCTCCTACCTAGAGGACCCTCTCAGGACCTGCACACACTCCGCTCTGGTCCCTCACGCTTACCGCGAAGAGTCCCGCGTGGGCTTGGCGCGGCCCCGCGTGTCGCTCTCCCACACGCGATTGGCCATATCGTTGCCAATGGCCGTCAGCACCAGGGTCAGCTCCCGCGGCCAGTCATCCAAGTCGAGCGAGCGAACGCGGGACAGGTGTGTGCCGAGGTTGCGGTGGATGCCGGAACACTCGATGCATATGAGTGCGCCCAGGTTCAAGCTGGCCCACGTGGGGTCTGAGGACGAAGTGCAGAGGTCGGCTCTCACAGCATTCGCCGACTCCAGTGAACCCAGCCTGACATACCACCTCCCAGGCCCCCTCTGCGCCCTCTTGCACTCACTGGGGGCCCCGCAGTCCACACAGATAGAGTTCCCCTTGGCGTTCCTGATCGCCTGAATGGCCACGGCTTCGCTTTGGCTGTCTGTGCGCAGCTGCAGAGAGGGTTGAGGTTGGCAATGACTCTCCCTCAAAACCTCCCCCTTCTCTTCAGACACCTCTGCTCTCCTTCCACCCACCCCACCCCTTAACCCTTACCTTGACCTTACTGCTCTCACAGCATTGCAAACTGGCTAGGATCTGACTCTCAATGGCCTGGACCCAAGCATCCCGCTCCTCAAAACTAGCCGCTTCAAAATGCCACGTCTGACCAGTGCTGGACACAATCAGGAACTCGAAGTTTTCCTCTGGGTGGGAGGATATGATGGGGTCATGAGGAACTGAGTTCAAGCAGGGGCTGCCTTCCCCAAACCCGTCCTCCCTGATGTCCATCCCGAGCCCCTGGGAGGGGGCAGTGGGGGTTGGGGAAGCAGAAGGTGGGGGATAGCAGGAAGCCCGAGCACATGCAGGGGAAGGCAGGGGCACCCCCACCCCTCTGCACCCCAGCTGAGTGCCCCTCCCGGCTCCCCACTTGTTACCTGCTTTATAAATATTTCTTAAACTACCAAAGGATTTTAGTTTCCACATTTTGCGCTTGGCTGGTTTCCCGAAGCGAAGGAGATAGAGATAGAATAGAGAGCAGAAGAGAGAAAGAGAGACCAAGAAAAAAGGAGAAAGAGAGGCAGACAGAGAGATGGAGAGAGACAGTGACAGAGTGCCAGAGACAAAGCAGGACAGACAGATGGGGAGAGAAAGCAGAACTAAAGTCAGTGGCCCCAGAGCAGAGTGGAGCAGAAGCCAAGAGCCATGAGAGTAGGCAGATCTGGAACCTGGGTCTGAGCACCCGGCAGAGAGCAGGGGCAGTGGGGATGGGTTCTCATGACCAGTAAGGAGCTGGGCTCTGGGAGAAGGAGGGAGGGGCAGGATCTGAGTGAGCATGGGGCAGGAGGACAGAAGCTGGGTCATAGGGTTGGGATGAGAGGGCCCTGGGGCCTGGGGCGGGGGAGGCAGTCACTGGAGGACAGGAATGAGGATCATTGTGGTCAAGGGCTGTTGGGGGAACTGGGCCATTGCTGAAAGTTCTTGGGAGCAGGGGCTGGGTGGTCACAGAGCCCAGGAGCTGAGAAGTCAGTGGGGGACACTGAGGTTGGGGCTGAATCACTGGGGGTCAGGGGGACTTCTGAGTACAGGGGCTGGGGGGCAGGTAAGTGGAGTTGAGGGCAGGAACTAGAGGGTCACTAGGGGAGGGAGCAGGAGATACAGACTTATGGGTGTCATTGAGAACAGGGGCTGGAGACTGCTGGAGAAAAAGGCTTTGGCTGGGGACAAGGGAGGAGAACAGGGGCTGGAGAATGTCCATCTGCTTTTCCACTAAATTACGTGCAGTGGTAACAATAGTCAAGCACTCAGCTCAGGCACTTTTACTCCTGCTGCAGGAGCTGGGCCAGGGATCTGATGTTGGGGATGAGGGTCCAGGGTGGGAGTGGAACTGCCCACCAAAGCCTCACCTTCAGCCTGCCCAGCTGAGCCTTCAGTCTTGGATGGTGTTGTCAGTTTTTTCCTCCTCTGCTTCTTCACCATGGGAGAAGGAGGGGGTTCCCGACTCAGAGGGCTCAGATCTCCAGATGGGGTGCAGTCTTAGGGAGGAGGACACAGCTGCCTCAGTTGCCCCTTACACAGATTTCCTGATTTCTCAATAGCCTGTCTCCTCTCCTGAGCTAGCTTTGGCATTTTAGGGGGGCCCTCCTCAACTGTCCCTCTCCAGGTCTTCCTTGATCATTCCTGGGGAGGTGGGCAGATGAGTGGTTTAGAGTCAGACGTGTACTCAGCCCCTGGTTCTGCCACTCACTGGCCTTGAAACCTTAAGCAAATCACTTAATCTTAGCCTCAGTTTCTCCCTAAAATGGGGATCATGATCTTGACCTGACAAGGTTGCTATGAGGATCATTTGTTACAATGTTACTTGCTATTAAAAAAAAATATATATATATATATTCAAGCATGCCAAATTCTAACAACTGACTATGTGCTAGACAATGTTCTCAGTTTGTTTAAGCCTCAACGCAACCCTGTGAGGTAACAACTATTGTGTCTATTTTACAGATGAGGAAACTGAGGCATGGAGAGGTCAAGTAACTTACCCACATGGCAAGTCAGGACTCGGGCTCAGGCAGTTGGCTATGAAGCCCACTTGTCTTAACCATGATGATAGACATGATATGACTGAGCTTGGAGCCTGGCCCCCGGCAGACAGGTGTTCATGTGTGGGGCTCCATGTGTTCACTCAAGCATTCATTCCAGCCTCCAAGCCTCCACCCAGAATTCATTTCCCACCCACATCCCATTTGGATCTGGAAGACAGTAGATGGAGGGTGGTCCCCACTGACCGGTGCTGAGGGCTCGGGCCAAATTCCGGTCTGGCTTCAGCAAGTGTTTGGATGTCTGGTCTGGTGGTGGCTGCAGGGAACTGGGGCTGGGGCTTGGGCTTGGCATGGGAGTCGTGGCATCTGTTGGAAGGAGAAGAAACCTCAGTGAGCCTCTCTGTCTCCCGGCCCCTTCCCCATGGGGTCCCCCTCTTTATCAACCACCTTCCCACTTATCCAGTGCCAGCCCCCACTTCACTTTTACCCCTCCTACCCCTTTCCCCCAGCCCTGGCCTCTTTCCTGCCCTTTTATCATGAGCCCCACTTACCAGGGCCTTCACCCATCTGGACAGTGCTCATGTCCTTGACCAGCCCATTAATGCTGGCTGAGGGGCCAAAAGCAGAGATGGCCCTTGGGGGCCGCTTGCCAGGGACTTTGACTGTTGTTCGTAGCAAGTCCATCTCCTTGCCATGGGTACTGTGGATGTAATCCTGGAGGGGTACAGAGTCGAGAATGCAGGGAAGGTGGGGTCCTTGGTGGCATGGGCAGCATTCGATGATGGTATGGGATAGAGAGGGACTGGGGAGGGTGCTGGGAGCTGACAAGGTTAGGATGCGCTTCTAGGGGATGGTCCCCTTTGACGTGGCCCAGCACTCTCTCCTCCATAAAGCATTCCCTGAATAGTGGGCCAGGGAGAGGCCCCTCCTGGGTGCTTGCCCACTAGACTGAAAGTTCCTGCAGAGATGTATTTACCTTTACATTCTTGGCATGGGCACATGGTGGGCTCTTAACACATGCTTGCTAAACTTAAGAGAACAGGACTAGAGCTTCCCAGAAGTGATGTTAGTGCTTGTCAGAGGTACGGACAGGTAGAGCTGGAAGGGCATCCAAGGCTGGCCAGTGTGGCTCAGTCTCTGCCACTCACGTTAATGCTGGGGTGGTAGAGTAGGAAGCCATTACTAGACAGGGTCACGTATTTCTTCTTCCATTCTTTGTTCAAGGAATTGCCACTTCGCTTTAGTAGGAAGCTCTGGAGTGTGGAAAGACACGTGTGGGAGAAAAGCCAGCTAAGACCAGCTGCCCTCAGCCTGCCCAGGCCCTGTGCCACTCACTTGTTTGATGGGGATGGCTCGCCCGCTCCCTGTTGTCTCTCCCCGACTGTCCAAGCTCCGTTTCTCAGAGTCACTACCCCTACGATTCTGGAATGGTTATTGGAATCAGTTAAGGATGGATAGAGGGATACACTGATGGAAGGACAGGAAAGACAGATGAGGAAGAGTCCAAGAGAGGGGTCTAGGACAAGGGAAGATGGGCAGGTTACAGGGGACAGGAAGATGGGGGTGGTCAGCATGTCCAATACCGCAAAAAGGCTGGTCCTGCGCTTGGCTGCTCGATGCAGGGACCCTGGGGTGCTCAATCCGACCACTGCACCTGCCTCAGCTCGGAGCTCCCGGTGACCAACATTGGGTGAGGATGGGAGGGAAGAAGAGTAGTCGCTAGTGTGGCCCCCATTACTAGCCTGAGTGCATATGGAAGAGTTAGCAGGACTGAGATGCCCCTATCCCACCAAGCTACACTTATATCTAGTTATGGGGAATTTGAGACATTCCTTGATCTCCTCACCATTTATTTATTTTATCATTAATAATAAAACATCCTCACTAGCATTGTTACAGTGCTTTAAATTTTGCAAAGTTTGATTTCACAAGCATTATGCTATATAATCTTCCTGCTAACCTCGGGAGGTTAGGTGACTTGCTCAAGGACATTGCAAATGGTGTCTCAAACCTGGTTGATTTCCAGTCCAGCGCTCTTTCTACAAATAGTTTCACAGCCATTTCCATCTGTTCCTCTGCTCCCCCAACCACCTTGGGTACTCTGTACCTGTCCTGGGATCCCCAGCCCCTCCTCTACATCTTACCAGTCCCCCTGTGCACTCTGAAACCCCAACTCACCTGCCCAGCTACAGGGGTGGAAGCAGCTGAGTGGCTTGGGGAGCTGGGCAGGGACTTGCAGGCAGCCAGAAGCTGTTGCTGTTTGCGTAAGGTCACTACCTTCTGGGCCACTGAGGGGAGGAGGAGTGGGAAGGAGAAGAGGTGTGAGCAGGCCAGATACCCAAGACCACCCATCCATTCCCGGCTTTGAGAAATCCCCAGTAGATAACATAGGCCCCAATTTCTTGTCACTGTGGCCTTCATGCCACCTGTGGTCTCGCCAGCTCCTCCAGCCTGGAAAGACCTTGTGACTATTAAGCAAACCTTCTCTGGCCTCCCTGCTCTCTCCTCCCTCCCACAGAGGCTAAGGTCACTCAGAGAGAGGCCTGGATGCCCTGCTTCTAAGAATGTCCCAGGCCTCTAGCTCCCAGCTCCCCACATATGCTGGAGATCAGCACACTCACCCTCCTGGAAGACCCGATCCACATTGAGCCCATAGGTTGCACAAGTCTCATAGTAGCTGCAGCGTTTCATTTCCGCGCACAGAGCCCGGGCACGAGCATCGCCCACCACCCGAGGGGAGGAAGCACTGATCCTATCTGAGGGGACAGGAAAGAGGCAGGATTGGACAAAGGGCCCCTTCCCCACTTTTCAGGATTCCCTTTCCCTTGTGCTCAGGCTCTGGCTGGGCCCACTGGGGATGGGGTGTGAGAGAACATTTGGTCACATGCCTCCTGTGACCAAATAGAATGGGAGTGTATAAGCCTTTTCTGGGTGCTGGGCCCAGCTCACATATAAATCAGCTGGGTGAGCTGTTTGTCTGCATGTGTGTATTTGTCTTCAAAGAATACTCCAGAGGTAAGTGGCACTTCCTAACAAGGTCTGAAATGGCTGAGACTCATGCATGAGTGATAATCACCTTGCCCTGTAAACCCACCAATCCCTAAACTAGTGAGAACACATTTGGCATGTGAACTAGGAAGAAGTTGGGTATCCATGGGCAACAGGTGGACTGCTCACTCTGCAACAAGAAGCCAGGAAGCAAGCAACAGGTGGAGGCAGGCACCTGCAGAGCAGGCATTCAGGCCTGCCAGCTCACACAGGTGAGTACAGAAAAGTCTTCCTTGCCCTGGCAAAGAGTTTGAGAGCCTCTGAATCACTACTTTGACAACTAAAACGGTTTCTGTCCTCTTGTTTTCTCCATTATTTCCTTTGTGTTTTCTCTTTGTTTTTAGATAAGTTCCTTTAAAAGGTGTCAGCCTGACCCAGCTGTAGCAAAGGGAAGATGGAAAAGGCTTTCTATCCACACTAGGACTTGAGATTTTCTGTCCTATGGTGATGGTACCAGGAAATGGCAGTGTGAGAACACAAGGTAGGTGGGATCTCAGGGAGGAACCGAGATGGCTATTTTAACTGTCCTTTCTTCCCTGGAGGTCCCATTTTCTCTGCTCAGACCTTGGGAAGTTTGTGTTTGGTTTCACAATTCCCTTTTTTGGAGACCAGACTCACTCCAAGAGGTCACTGGAATCCAAGTGGCCATTTCCACACCTTATCAAGCTCTCGCCCATGTTGGACAATACCTCTGTGGCCTCCTCAGGGCCTCCCCTGAAAGCAGTGCTCCCCCCACCCTCCTTACCTTGGGTCCCCACCAGTGCCAGGGCCAGGCCTCCTCGTCCCTCCCCCCGGAGGGAGCTCAGCTGCCCGTGGAGACGGCTCACAGCCTGGAAACTGTTCTCATCCTCCAGGCTGAAGACGAAGATCACCGCATCTGCCCAGCCTGAGAACTTGCAGGGGGTGAGGGAGCAAATGGAGAGTCAGACAGGTCTACTCCTGTGGATACTGTCTCAAGTGAGACCTGGGGAGCCAGAACCCTCTCCTTGGCCAGTGCTGACTCAAGCTAGCTTACGCTCCCATCCTCCGCCCCTCACCTTGGCATCAGGTGCCCCAGCTTCTTCTCGGATTAGCACCAGATGAGTCTGTCCATCAACCAACATCTCTTTCTTGTACTGCTCACCTGTTCAGAAGAGTCAGAAGAGGCAATACGTCAGAGGTGAAAACCTCCCCATGCTCCCTGTACCTTAGCTATTGTGGCTTAATCCTTCCCCCTGATCTCCATACCTGCCTAGTCATTGATCTTACTCCTGACCCCTGACCCCAATCCTTAGCTTACTATGGCTCCTGAGAACTCACTCTCTGTCTTCTCCAGCACCTCGTATGAACCGGTCAGGAATCGGTGGATGAGCGATGACTTCCCACTCCTGGCATCACCCAGCACACCCTGAGGGCAAGGTTGCAGAGCAGAAATTGTGGGAATTAAGAGAAGGCAGGATGCTTGGGTTTTGGACACTCCAGATAACCCAAAGGGACTTGCAGTGTTAAATCATCCAAGTAGGGCGTTCTGGGGCTGGATGACAGTCAGTCAGGAGACAGCAGTTGGGAGGATCAGGGAATGACTGTGGTAAGAAATGATTCCAAAGCTCAAAGTGGACCACAAGCTGCAAAATGTCAGCAATTCAGTACCAGTTTTTTGTGTGTTGTGTTGTTTCGGAAATATACCAGACCTGTATGTGTGTGGCATGTCACAGCTCTAGGCACTAGTTGGAAAGTTTTACCCAATTCTAACAAAGTACACGAAAGCCCAAAGGGAAGAGGTCCTGGAGAGGTCCATAGACAAACAGAGAAGGGGATGGGAGGATAAAGACTAAAGAAGAAAAAGTTGTGGGGATGTGGCAAGCCCCAGGATGGTGCTATGAAGGTAGACTCTAAGGAGAACTGGAAAATGATTCCCGGTTCTCACAGAGAGAGAAGGGGAGAGGAGAAGGGAGAGAGTTGTGAATGCAGTGGTTGGGAGGCCAGCTTTCCCTACAGGCAGGGGGACCGGGTTACCTACCAGGCGAAGTTCAGGAATGGAGCGGCTCAAAGTCCATTCCTGGCTATTGACCACGGCCTCTGTAATGGGAGAAGGGGAGTAAGTGGGGAGGTTCCCAGCCCAGGAGGATTCCCAACCCTCAGCCACCCTCCTCCCTCTGCGGCTTCCCCTAACCCCCCTGCGCTGGAGAGATGTGTGGAACAGATAGGTTTGAGAGTGGTCCCCAGTCCTCCCATCCCAGCCGCTCTCCCCACAGCTGTTGCTGCCGCTCAGTGGTTGCTTAGCAACGGAGCTAGCTAAGACAAAAATACTTCAGTTGGCATCTCCCTTAAAGCACATCCCCAAACATGAGTCCCTGCCCCAGACAGGGAGACCAGGGCTCTGAAGGTGGCAGGTTCTTCCCTCTGGAAAAAGAATAGAAGAGGAGCTCCTCCCTGACCTACTGAGTCCCAGGGCAGCTCCTGGGAGGAGGTGCTGGAACACAGAACAAAGTGGGTCTTCCTCCATCTCCATTTCACAGAAGAGAAACTGAGGTGAGGGCTTTCCCTCCTTTTTCAAGGTCGACGGGCACTGTGGGCCTGACCCCTGCCACAGCCCAAGGGATAGAGCCTGGATTTTCCTATGCCTCCTTCTCCCACGCCCTCCCACTAGCGCCCTCCAGAAGAACTGGGGAAGGGCTCCATCCCCTGGCAGAGAGAAGCCACAGGCCTGGGAGAAAGGACGCTCCTTCCGCCCGCCGGGTCCAGCCCCCGCGCCTGACACTGGCCGGACGTTCCCGGGGCGCCGCAGCTGCGGCAGGAACTCTGGGATCCGGAGCCATCTGCTCCCACCCGCTCCGGAGCCAAACCCCGGGGGCCGCCTCCGCTCCTGGACCCGCCTCCCCTCCCGGGAGTGTGAGCCGAATCAAGAGTCCCCTGCCTACCTCCTCCAGAAAATAAAATAATATACACCCTTCGGGGGAAAAAAACCCCACTGCCTTCGCGGTGCCGCCTCCCAAGTCTCCCGGGGTAAGAATTGCCTTTGCTGCAGTTCCGCCCCCCTGACTCACTCCGGGGTCAGCCCCAGGCGGGTTGCAGCGCCGCTCCGGGGCGGGGGTGGGCGGCGGGGGAGGTGAGGCTTGCTATCCGCACCTCTCACTTCACATTTAAATATTCGGCACGTTCCAGCCCCCCCCCCC
>VBSM01002616.1:13912171-13955280 GCA_008086735.1 Cheirogaleus medius | reverse complement strand
CGGCCCCCAGCCCCCCCACCCTATCTCCCCCCTCCACCTTCTCTCCACCAGCACCGCTGTCTGCGAGGGCGGTGCAAAATCCAGGACTGGATTTCCCTCCCAAATCCTGGGCTGGATTTCCTGGGACTTGGACTCACCTCTTCAAACAACCTAGCCCCCTCCTCTTGCACAAGGTTAGGAAGCTCTACTGTGGGGTGTGGCATTTAGGGACAAGGGTGAAAACAGATTTATTGGGTGGACAGACAGCTGTGAACAGAGCCAACTCGGGGTCACTGCCAATTCTGCAGAAGCTGAAGTGGGAATGTAGTGGGCCCTGAAATTCTTTTCCCGGGACCTCTTGTCTCTGCTAGGTACCTAAACACTTTCCATTTCTCATGACCCAGCTCCTTTTCCAACCCACACCCCCACACTCGATACTTTGATGGGGTCACGACTTGAGCCCAACTGTCCTAAAGTGAACTTGGAAAGTGTTCCCCAGGGATGGAGACAAACATGGAACTTAGTAGGGTAGTAAAGAGATGGTGTGCCTGGCGGAGGGGGTGGAGGAGCCCAGGCCACAGGGTGAGTCAAAGGCTCCAGTTCCACGTGAAGGGAGAAGGAGTGCCTCTAAGATTGATACCCCCCATACCAAAATGCATCCAGTCTCCATAGCAACTGTAGCTCCAATAGTGCCTCAGAAACAGCGGGAATAAGCAGAGAGAAGGATCCGTGTGTATGGTGAGTGGGGGGCAGACTGGGGATGTTGCGTTTGTGGAGGCACCACCCTCACACCTGGTTACTCATGTGTGGGAAATTTCACTCCCCGAATATAAGGACCCTTCAGTTGAGGCAGCGCCAGCCAGCCTCTTTTGGGTTCCCATTCAGTCTCCTAAGGTTTGCTGGGTGGGACTCTTTTTAGAAGGTTAAAGAGGAGGTAGGCAGACTGAATGGAAACTGTCTGCTCTGTGTCCTCCACTCTTCTAGGGGCCTTGGAGTTCAAGGCTCCAGTCAGGAAGCAGTTAGGCTAATGTGGAAGTGAGGCTGAGACCCCTTGGGGGTGGAGTGACATGGGAGGGGGAGACCTCTCCCCAGGACTTGGGGAGTCTCAGCAGTCCCCTGATTTGGCGTCCCACCCTCCTGACGCAGCTGAGACTATAATAAGTGCTGCCGTGGGCGGCTCTTGGAGGCAGGAGCCAGCGTGCTCGGCCTGGTGGGGGGTGAGGGTGGGGGGGTGCTGAACCAGGATGCTGGGAGCCCTTTGTTTTCCCAGAGGCCTGTACCCAATCCCTCCATGATTCTGTCCCCTGGGTTCATCAGCTTCTCCCTCCCTCTCTGCAGAATCAAGATGACACCATCCCAGGACAGGAGAACCCCTTAGTAGTCCTCTTTGAAGGAGAGGGTGAAGGAGAATTGGTGGCTCTGGCTTAATCTTTAGTCCTTGGATGGTCTCAGTTTTCCTTTATGTTTGATGGGAACAAAATCCCAACTCTTAGGGAAGGAGTATGACAAATCACTTGTAAGAAGTGGGGACTTCTCAGAGATTTCCACACCCACCCCATCTCACTACACCTCTCTCCTCCTCCTTTTTTTTTCAAACAGAGGTGGGGCTTAGAGTTTCTCTCTAGGAGACCCCATGGACCACTCCCCCAGGTCTGCCTTTCCAACCACTAAGGCTGTCAGGGAAGGTTTCAGGTGTAGTTACTGGTAAAGAGTGGGGGAACAGGAGGTGAGAGTGGCATTAGCCTCAGAAGGGCAATGGGAATGGATCAGACTGTCCCACTAGGAATCCCAAGGAGCCTTTCCTTCCCCAAGTTATGCTCTGGCGGCCTCTACCAGCAGAGAGGTCTAGCAGGAGGTGTTCTTGATGGAAAGAATGGTTTCTTGACCCCCCCCCCATAAGCTGCTGAGAATGGAGATGGATGATGTGCTTCTACCAGACACCTTTCATGAGCAGAGAAACCTGCTATTGTTAGCTCTGTGCTACCTCAGAGGTGAATGAGAAGAGAGCAAGCTGGAAATGACCTCCAGTTCCACCAGTTCCTCAGTGGTGGGGCCTTGTGGATGGAGAGAAGCTGTTCCTGCTAGGGCCCCACCACAGGACTGAAAGCTAGGGTGTGCAGGAGGATGTGGCGGATGGTGTTGCCATGGCAGCACTTCCTCCCTGTGTTGTCATCACTTGCTCTAATGGCACTAAGGAGGTAGAGCGGAAGGTGTGTGGGGGGAAGACCGGAACAGGAGCAAGGGGAAGAGAGGGGACCAAGAAGAGTCCTGGCAACTTCTCTGTACTTCGGCTTTGCAGAGCATGGTGTGTGAGTGTGAGTGTGTGCCTGAGAGCCTGAGATTCTCCGTGTGCTGTATTTCAGTGTGCGTGCGTGTGTGTGTATGTGTGTGTGTTTCTCTCTACAGCTGGAGAACAAGAGGTCACTGATCCTTAATGGGTCCTGGGAATGAACACATTATCCAGTCTCAGAACCTCCTGCCCCAGACTGCTTCCTGCTCTGGACTCCCCAGGCAGGGACTGAGTCCACCACTGGTCTATCACAGCCCGTCTTTCCTATGCTCACCCAATTCTCCATTGCCAAGAAGGTCAGCTCAACAGTGACCTGTATTTTGATCTCCTGGGAAAATGATCAGAGTTGGGGGAAAAGGAAGAATGACGCCTCCCATGTCTTTTTCCATCTTTCCCAAATATATTCTTCCCCAGAGTCCCAGTTCCATCCTGGAGACTAGGAAGTAGCTGATTGGGAAGTGATATATGACACAGCTAACCCTTCTTTGTCCCTGCTGGTCCCCAATACACCCAGATTGGAGGTTGACCCTTCTCTTACCTCGTATGCTGTCCAGTGAGGCCTGGATGCTGTCCCGAAGTTCGGTGTTGTCCACCCTCTCTGCCAGCTTCCTGAGGCGGCTTAGAGCCTGCTTGGTCACCTCATGTCGTCTGACTTCTGCTCTCACTGCAGCTACAGCCAACTGCCTCTGGGCATGCATGTTGCCCAGACCAGTCTTGCCAGGCTAACAGCAACCTCTGGCCCTGAAGCCCATGGCCTTGCAGCCCCCGAACCCCAGAAGGCCCCTTCTGCTTTGCCCCAGAACTCGCCGCCCCTGCCCTCCCTTCCGTCTGTCTGTCGGCCTCACTTCCTGACTGGTGAGTTTCAAACCCACAGCCTGGGACAGCTCTGCCTCCTGTACCTCACACCCCCTCTAGTGTTGGCCCATCAGCCCTGCCAGCCATCCCCTGCTAGGATTTCCTAGCCAGGTGGATGGAGAGACCTTAATAAGCATCTGGCCCAGGGCCTCCTGTGGGAGGTGGTTAATTAAAATGGGTGTTGGTTCTGGGAGAATGTGGTGAGCCAGGTCCCAGGTGCAATCCCAAACTCTTGGTGACCTACAGATTTGTGTTGTCTCAAACTCTCACAGGAATCCACACACACTTGTTCTGTCACCCTCAAAGCCCTGCATTCTAGTGTACACTTGTACTCACCAGCCTGCCTACACAGCCCAATGTGCCCTGCAACATAACCCTTCCTCGGTTAGCTACCCACTGTGACCACCTCCTGTTTAAGAGGCCCAAGATAAAACCCCCATGCCGCATGTTCAATTATTTTCATAATAATTAACATGTCTATAAATTTAATAGTTTACAACACACTTTCATATATATTATCCTCATGACAGGCCCGAGGGGTAGGATTATTTATCTCTATTCTGCATAAAAGGAAACTGAAGATCAGAGAGGCTAGTAAGAGGTCAAAGACATGGATCCAGATCTTCTTATTATAATATTGGTACCCTTTTCACTACACCACCCAACCAAGATGCTTGCCAGCTGGTTCCCCTTCTCCCTAATACCACTGTCCTGCCCTTGATTTAGGATGGGAAAGAGAAGAGGGTGGATGAGGAGATGAAGGAGAGAATAAAGATGGGTGTTGCAGGTGGGAAGGGGTTAGGGCTGGGAGCAAGGGAGTGGGAGGTTGGAGGTGGTAGGTAGTTTGAACCTAATTACTTTGTTTCAAGACTCAATCCTCTCTGGCCTGGCCAAGTGTCTCTTCTCTTGCATATCTTCTAGATACTAATTTATGAAGGACAGGAGATTAT
The DNA here is from genome assembly GCA_008086735.1 of Cheirogaleus medius. Lineage (NCBI taxonomy): Eukaryota > Metazoa > Chordata > Mammalia > Primates > Cheirogaleidae > Cheirogaleus > Cheirogaleus medius. Next base: position 13,951,206 of record VBSM01002616.1, on the reverse strand, counting down.
AAATATGTGAATATCTGTGTAGTTGGAGATGAAGCAATTGAAGTTGGGATTACCCACTGGAATCTGTAAAATGGCCTGAAGAGTAAAAACTAAGATTGAGTGTTTACTATGTGCCAGGTACTGTTCTAAGCACTTTACATACATTAACCACCCCAGAGGTAGGTATATTGTTATTTATCCCCATTTTACAGATGAGGAAACAGTCACAGAGAATTTAAGTACTTGGCCAAAGGATACACAGCTAGTAAGTGGCAAAGTTGGAACCCATGCAGTCTAACTAGTCTTGAGACTATACTACTTAGGCGGTCATAGAATCTAAGAACACACAAACTTAAATCATCATGTGCGGTTGACTGGAGGTTTATCTTTTTTGTTCCTACTAATACTGCTTTTTTCTCCTAGGAGAGAGAGGAATTGTCTTTCCTTACCCCCATGAAAAGGATGCTGTGTCAAAGCACTTAATAATAGTTATGGATCAACCCACCCCCGAGTGAAAATATGCAGACTCCTCCTTCCCCTCATTTATTCACATCCCAGACTCCTCCCTTTGTCATTTTTTGCAAGCTCTGGATCGTCAGGCATGTGCTCTGAAGATGTTGAGCACACCGTGTGTGCACCTGTGGCATTGTAACATACAGATGTGCGCCAGCCTCAAGCTGCTGTTTTCCACACTGAATTTCTGGCATAGTCACACCCCGTTAGGAGGGGATATGGGACACAACATATATACCAGTGGACACATAAACGTGTGAGGATTTGCTGAGGGTTGCCATGCCCAAACTGGGCCCTCCGTAGCCAGGCTAAATTGCTCAGTATTTGGCTCCTCTGAGTGTTCTGGAGTGTGATGCAATAACAACAAAACGATGGCGTCACCATGAGGTCACTGCAGGACGAAGGGAAAGGGGCGGAGAAGGGCCCTCCTTCGAGGGGAGGAACCCTTTCCGCCTAGCTCCACCCCCCACCCCGTCCGGGCCTCCGTCTCTCTCTTCACCTGAGTTTCTCCAGAGTCTCCTCCCTCGGATTAGCCCTCTCCCAACTCCGACCATAGAAAGCTCCGTTTTCAATCCGGGTCTTTGGAGTTTAGGCACGGTCCCTATGAGAAGCTCTGGAAAGCCTGCCCCTAGTTTTAAGTTTCATCCAATGAAGAACCTAAAGGAGGGGCCAGGAGGCGGGTCAGTGACGTAATATAGATTGATTGGCATTCAGACCATCGACGACCTGGATTAGCCACGAGTTTCGCCAATCCAAAAGCAGGGGTGGGACGGTGCAGGCGCAGAGTATTGGATTTGGCTGGCTACGATTTAAAGAGACAGAAGCTGTCGGGGTCCTAGAAGACGGTCCCCAATACCCTCCCCCCAAGTCCTTGGGACCACTTGGGTCCCCAGAGCTGGGGAGATGGTTTGCGGTGGATTTGCCTGCTCCAAGAATGCGCTTTGCGCTCTCAACGTGGTCTACATGGTGAGGTTCTGGAGGTGGGGGAAGCTTCAGGGCGGAAAGACGAGTGGGGAGAATCTCTAGGGGACTTCCTGTGGGGAGAGGGGTGTACTGAGGGTTCCGGGAAGATTCCCAGGAACTTCCGGAAGAGGGAATTCCTGGGGACTTCCGTGGAAGAGGGGAGACTTCCGGTGATGAGGGGGTTTGTCTGGGGGTGAGGGAAATGAACTGAAGGCTGTGGGCATAAGGTCCCATCCCTCTCTCCTGTGAACCTGTTTCTTCCAAAATATAGAGAACTGATGGAATGATGCTAAGGGTTTACTTTTTATATTCAGACACTCTATCATCCCTGCCATCCCCTACCCGCCACCCCACCTATTCTGACCTCCTTTGGGAGGAGCGCTCAGGGATGCTCTTGGCTCCCATAGCACCGTCCCATTCCCCATTCACACACCAATAAATTCTTTTTTTTGCCCAAGCCCCCTTGTAATGGCCTTCAACTGTACTGTACATTAGAACTGAGATGTATCCTGCTGTTTCTTGTAGCTGGTGGGCTTGTTGCTCATTGGAGTGGCTGCCTGGGGTAAGGGCCTGGGTCTGGTGTCCAGCATCCACATCATCGGAGGAGTCATTGCTGTGGGAGTCTTCCTTCTCCTTATCGCAGTGGCTGGACTGGTGGGTGCTGTCAACCATCACCAAGTCCTGCTATTCTTTGTATCCTGAACTGAAGTGTTGGGGGCATCCATGCTTCTGGGAGGGTTGAGTCAGAAGGGTACAGGACTTCGGGGACCATGGGGACATGTTTCTCTGCCCTGCCCTGTACCATAATTTATGAAACAAGAGCTGGTGATTTTATTTGCAACTCGAAGTGGTGGCACAAATTCTATGAAGAGACCAGATAGTTATGATAGATGGTACATAAAGCAATCTAGGACTTTTTTTTTTTTTCCATAACTCTTGCTCTCAGTACATGATCATCCTTGGTTTGGTCTTCATCTTCCAGTTTGGAATCTCTTGCTCATGTCTGGCTATTAACCGAAGCAAACAGGTAAGGGGACGTCCTTTTACCTTTTCTTTCTTTCTTTTTTTTCCCTTGTATTAACCTCTAACTCCTTCCACTCAGTCTGGCCCAAACTACCCAAATATCATCCTCAGGTCCACTATTTCCAGACTTGAGTCATTTGCTTCCTCTGGGGTGTCTGGTTAATTTTTCCTGAAGATGATCTAGAGGGAGAACCTGAGAAGGTGGATATCTGTCATTGTGTCTATAATTGTAGCACCATGTGCTTCTGAGGGATGTTGACTCCCTTTGCTGGAATAGGGAAATTAAGGCGTTTAAACTGAGATCAGGATGTAGGGAGACTAATTTCCCTCTGCGTTTATCCTTCAGACAGATGTCATCAATGCTTCTTGGTGGGTCATGAGTAACAAGACTCGGGATGAACTGGAAAGAAGTTTTGATTGTTGTGGCTTATTCAACTTCACAACCCTCTATCAACAAGATTATGATTTCTGCACTGCAGTGAGTTTGGGGGGGGGGGCAAAGGAAGGGGTGCAGCAGCAGGGGGAGGGAAAGTGGGCAAAGACAATGTCCAAGATGGCAAGTTTGGTTTTAATGTCATTGCTTCTTTAGCAGCTCTCCTGTAATGGGGCTGTGTGCTGGGGGCTGAATACAGAGACTGGAGAATTAGCCAAGTGGGATTTTAATCTCTAGGACTGGCCAGATAATAGTAAATAATTCCTGTGGACATTCACCATAGGTATTGGTGAATAGCAACTTTACATTCTCCACATGCACATTTTATCCTCAGATCTGCAAGAGCCAGAGCCCCACATGCCAGATGTGTGGAGAAAAGTTTCTTAAGCATTCAGATGAAGCGCTGAAAATCCTGGGGGGTGTTGGACTCTTCTTTAGCTTTACAGAGGTAACATTCTCCAGTTCCTTCACGTACACCCTTTCTCTACAAGTCTTAACTCCAGAGATTGAGAATTGATTATCTCTCTCCCTTTGTTCCTACAGATCCTTGGTGTTTGGCTAGCAATGAGATTTCGGAATCAAAAGGATCCTAGAGCCAACCCCAGTGCCTTCCTATGAGACTTTGGATCCTTCTGACTTCTCTCGTGCTCTGCCTAAGCTTTTTCTTCCTCCCTTAGGGAAAACTTAGGGTCCATAGCCCTTTTTTGTCTGAGAAAAAGGAAAGGCCCTTTGCCACATGCCCTAAAACTAATTGAATAGTGAGACTTTATGCCTTGACGTATTTTGGTGGGAGCAAGATTATAAGGATTAGGAAGAAAAACTTCCTCCCTTTCTCCCCAAGGGAATATGGGAAGCTTCTGGGAGTACATGGGATGGGGCTAGAGTCATTCCTGTTTCCCTTCTTCCCCCTTCCACATGCTGCAACACCTCAACACACCCTGGTCTGGCTACAAGGGCAAATTGGAGATAGAGCCAAGGAGAAAAATCACCAAGAACTCTTTCTTGAAATAAGCAAGACCTAGTTTGAGAAAGTTCTGTGAATATAAAAATAAAAAACATTCTAACCCCGTATTCAAAGAAACAACTTAAGTTCCTTTCTAATCTTTGCCAGTCAAGGGGCTCCACTGACTACCTAGACCCTGTAACTTAAGGAGTCTTTAAGGTTTTGCAGGGAAGTTCCTTCTTCCAAGTGGTTTTTCTAAATCTCCCAATGGCAAAGCCAAACAAACATAAAAAAAGACCATATTTCTTTGTTTTGTTTTGTTTTTCCTGTATAAAAAAGGACCCCAATATCAAGGTAGGGTGGGGGACAAGAAGGGATATACCCCTTAGTGTAAAGAAATAGGGGGTAGGAGGAGAAACCTCAAAAGAAGAGGTAGGAGGGGAATGTCATTAAGGCAGCAAAATACTCTCTGTAAAAAGTTGGAAGAGGAGTCTCCACAGCCTCGGAGATGAAGGCAGAGATCGCCTTCTCAGTGGGGTTCTCTCCACTCAAGTGTCCAGAAGGGAAATGGCAGCTTCACTTCCTTTTGTGGCAGCCACTCCATTGCTCACTCCGGATTACCTTCATCCTTACGTAGATAAGAGTGCTGCAGAGCTCGGAAGGCAGAAATTCGCTTGTGTGGGTTAAAAGTCAGCATTTCCTGAGGGGGGAAGCAAAGGTCAGAAAACCATGAAGGACAAAAAAAAAAAAAAAAGACTTCTTCCCACCCCCATACCTGGGATGGGCTCTCTTCTACATCCCTCTGTGGATGGCCATTCATAGCTGCAATAAAAACTGCAGCCCACCTACCAACTAAGTCTACGTAACCACAATGGTCTGGGCCCTTGGGTACTGCTCTGTTTCTTACCCCAGTCTCACCCTATCCCCACACCCATGCCCATGCCCGGTACCAGCAGCAGCTGTGCTCCAGACTCCTCCATCTCGGGCACCACCGACTGCACTGGGCGGGGACCTCTTGGGGGAAAGGCACCTCGGGGTAGAGAAACATCTCTGGGCCAGTCATCCTCTGGAGGCAGCCCAATCAGGCTAGAGGGGACAGGAGAACTCTGGTCAGGTGAGTCCTTCTCCAGGCCCCACCCCCACAGGCAAAGCCAGTTGCCATCAGGGCTCAGCAGAAAGAGGATTCAGAGGGGAAAATTCTTGTCTCCCTTGCTGATCACTTACTCAAAGATTTTGCCCAACTGGTCGGCTTCAGAGTTTCCACAGAAGAGAGGCCTAAGGTAAGAAGGGACACAAGGTGGCAGTCATTTTCAAAGATATCTCACTTGAATGGTTACTGCTTAGTGGCTCAAAATAGAGAATATGGAGAATAAAGGGATATGAAGTTCCTAATTCCAGAACATTTCAGAGCTTCTGGTTATGGGCAAGATGGTCAGTGGTACTCAAGTAAAAGAACTGGCAGGGTATGGATGTGGTTTTATGAATAAGAGATTTGGGGAATTCAAGGTGGTCCAGGGAACTTGATTCCCATACTTTCGACGAAACATCTCTGCAAAGATACAGCCAACGCTCCACATGTCCACAGGTGTTGCGTATGTAGACTGCAGAAGAACTTCTGGAGCCCGGTACCAGAGTGTAACAACCTAAAGAGAACAGGAAGAGTGGATGAGGCCCCATGGATTACCATAAGGTAACTGCTTGACTGAAGACAGGAAGCACGTGACTTCTCAATTGCTATGGGCAATCACTCCCCTACCCCCAATGAGAACCCATTTTGGCTACCATCTTTCTACTGACCACAGGTGTAAGTGCCATCTGGTAGCTGTAGATTCTGGCCAGGCCAAAGTCAGCCAGCTTGACTGTCCCACCACTTGTCACTAGAATGTTTTCTGGCTTCAGATCTCGGTGAACGATGCAATTGGCATGCAGGAAATCTAGTCCTCTTAGAAACTGGCGCATCAGATCCTAGTTTGGAAAGGGGAGGTACAGATGCACTATACCCAAAACCCCAACACGTTCTACTACAAAGGTCCCAATCCTCCTCTCAGTTATCTACCCACCCCACTTACCTTGATGGTCTCCGCTGGCAAACCTGGTGGGGGTGCCTTGTCCAGATAAGTTCTTAGGTCTTGGTCTATGTGCTCAAACACCAGGGTTACCTTGATCTCCCGATCAGTTCGGGATGTGGCACAGACGTCCATCAGCCTGGCCAGAAAAATGGGCACTCACTGGTCAATCCGCTTTCACCCAACATGGCCTCCCATATTTCCTCAGGGTCCCCACTTCTCTCCTTTTCCCCATTACTCCCCACTCCCAACCCTCCACCACCTTCTCACCTAACAACATTGGGGTGCTCAAAAGCCTCCAGCCGCCTTAGTAAGGCCACCTCTCGAACTGTGCTGATGGGAAGGCCCCCTCCAGCTCCTCCTCCATTGGGCACTCTTACACTCTTGAGGGCCACAAAGTGGCCACTGTGGGGATCACGGGCCTTGTACACCGTCCCATAGGCACCGACGCCAATTTCAGCCACTGGCTCATACCGAGAGGTAGCCATTCTCAAATCAGGGGAGGTCCTACAATCACAGAGATTCCTACCACCAAAATTCCCTTCCAGAGGTAGGATGGTATGAGCCTGAAGCAACAAGGTGACTCCCACAAAAGACAGCACAAAGCCACCACCACCAGCATCCCATCCCCTCCCACCCTTCCATGGGGCCGGCCCCAGAGATAACACAATGACTCTAATACCAACCTCGCTAGCCACGTGAGGCCCTAGAAAAATGCCTTCTCCTTGGGACCATCGCCCCCCGCACAAAGGAGATCACACATGACACACGCCTTGCATCGAAGATCCCACAGCCCCGTCTCTAAAACTACACCTCCCCACAACCACAAAGGCCCCACTTCCCGCCGTTGAGCGACTCTTCCATAACCAGCCCGAGAAGCGCACGCGTGGGAAACCGTGGGGGGCGGGGACTGCCCTCATTCCTGGGAAGGGGCTGCACTTACCTCACGCCAGGCCGGGAGCTGCGGGGGCGGCCCGTTATCGGGGCCCCAGAGCCAGTTCCTTCGGTGCCATACACCCAAGCTCCGTCCTGGGCAGCTGGACGCTACGGGCCCGACCATAGACACAGGCCGCAGGCTAGAGAGGCCCCCTCACCCCCACCCTCACCATGTGACCAGCTGCCAAAGAGGCGCGCGGAAACTGGCAGGGCGGGGCGAACGCCGGACGTTTGGGGCACGTGACTGCCACCCTTGCGCCGGAGTCGCTTTGACGGGGAGGGGGCAGTGAGGATAAGGGGGCGGAGGGGCGATGGCAGTCACGTGATGTGTTGCTATCACACGTGACCACTTGACATTGCTCTGAGGAGCAGAGGTGTGGCTACGCTGCGGGGCACGTGACTGGCTGCCATAACCATGGCTTGGAGCGGGACGGGGTTGGGGGGTCGAGAGAGGGTGGAGCACAAGGCGGTGCCATGGTAACCTGGGCCACCCAGATCTCAACTCTTGGCTGAGAGTCGAGCCTGAGCGCATCTCCAGTCTCACTACTTGTCATTCAGTCTATCTATATTGGTGAAGGGGGCGTCGGGGTATCAGAGGTGGTGCTGTCACCTTTTCGCTCCACCACCATGGAAGAACATATTCTCGTTTGTGTCTTTGTTTCGCTCATTCATTCTGCAAAACTGTACTGAGTGCTTGCTTTCAGTATGTATGTGGGGTTTTAATTTTGTTTAGTTTTGTTTTTTGGTGTCTCAGTCACTAGTTCTTTAACGTAGTGGTGCAGCTATCTATAAAGATGTAGTCAACAATGTGGTCTTATAAAATAGAGGGTAGACAATGCCCATTTGAGGGCAAAACTAGGAATAAAGGATGGATGGAAGGCAAATTAATACAGTAATCCAAAGAATGGCAAGATAATGCCCTCCCTCTTCCCAACTTCCAAATCTCGCTGGAATGTTAAAGCAGAAACCTGATGCCATAGAAAGTATAGTTATGGGGGGGAAACCCCCACAGAGACCTGATGTCATCTGACAGAGAAGTTATTGATGAAGAGACAGGAATACTTGACCTTTAAAGGTTTTTTTTTTAGTACTAAGATTCTGATATTGGTACATGTGTATGTGTACACGTATATGTATTCATATGATATTATACATGTCATATATAGATAGATGGGTATATATGAGTGAGCATGTACAAAGAAGTTAAACCCCTCACCCCCCCCACATCACATTGCACGAGAATGACTTGTACCCTTCTGCAAACTTTGTGATTCATGTGGGGTCCTTGTGCTTCCCTCTTTTCCCTCAGTGTAGCTTTTTTAGCCCTTATCCCTATCCAGAATACAACTTTTCCCAAATGGCCTCTGCCCACAGACATCTAGGTAGACACACAGGTAGGTTTCTGTGACTTCCTTTGTCTGATTGGCTCCAACTTCTTTATTTCCCAGCCATTTGGGGGTATAGGAGTAAGAGAGGGAAGGGATCAGTGTCTCATTTATGAGAAACTGTTTAAAACCTGAAATTGTTTTTTTGAGACAGGGTCATGCTGTGTTGCCCAGCCTGGTCTTGAACTACTGGGCTCAACGGATCCTCCCTGTTTGTCACTCCTTCCATCCTAACTTCTCTTCTTCTTAATCATCTGGCTGAGAATATAAGAGTTCAGACTAGAAGATGAATTTCTGGGCAAAAATTTCTGGACATGTCAGTACAGATTCTCCTCTTTCCATTCTGATACAGCTCTGGGTCTTTGCTGAGGAGGGCAGCTGGGATTCTAGTAAGAATAACCTCAAGCGCTGAACTAGCTAAGAGGCTCAAGAGGTGAATGTTTTATTGGCTACTTTGCTAAGGTTGGTTGGTTTGTAAACCTTCTGGAAGGCTAAGGTAAGTGTCTGTGAGTTTGTCAAACTCCCTTCCTACACCAGCAGTCCCCACTTCAGCCTCACCTTTCACATAAGCTTACTACAGTTTACTGTCTTTACAATAGAAGCCATCCTCTATGTCTGTTTGGTTCCCAGCCCCTTTTTCTGATTCATTCATTCATCCATCCAAAATATTTGAATGTTTCATAAGAATATTAGTGTCTCTCCTGCATAACTTTCTATTGAGGAGCCTGAATTTGGCAGTCTGTCCCAGGCTCTGTCCCCTCCTGTCTCCTGTTAATTACTCTTTCCTAATTAATTTTTTCCCAGTGTTTTTGACCCAGTGGGCTACCCTGGAATCCCTTTTCCCTCAGCTTTGCAAAGGGGAGGAGAAAGAGGATGTAAGTGTAAGGCAGAAAAAATAATGTGATAGAGGTAGAACTTGTTCTTAGGGTCAAGGCCCTATAAAAGCAAAGAGCTAAGCATGTGTGTGTGTGATGTTCACTTCAGTGTAGTGGGTGGAGGTGAGAGCAGGAGAGTACCAGGAAAGACTCTCATCCGTTTAGCACGGATCCTGTCTCCCTTGCTCACTCATCTTCCTCACACATTACAATCACATGCTTCTGTTTCTCATGCAGTCCGATTCCATTCCTTACACAGTCACTTCTTTTCCACAGTCCCACACCACGCACACTGTTCAGTCTTTTGTGTTCATGTGTACATTGCTTGAGTGCATCCCTTGCCCACTCACCTCCCTCACACCTTGGACCCTTGAACAGCTCTGTCTTTGTGTACTTCCATTTTGCACAAGCCTCTACCTCCCTGATACACCTTCGTCCTTTGACCATTCACCTTGCATCAGCACTCGTTTACCCTCCCACCCCGATACACACACCTATTCTCTTACCCTGTGTGTGCACACTCCCCTTCCTTGGCCACTCCCCTTCCTCCACCCTCCGCGGGCTCGCACACTTGCCCCCGCCCCTGGGGACACCTGCTCGTGCGGGGCAGGGCGGGGATGCGCAGCCGCGGCCCCTTCTCCTCTCCCCTTCCCCGCCCCGCCCCTCCCTCCATCCCTCACCGGCTCCCCGGCTCCCGCCCCGCCCGCCCGCCGCTCCGGGGGGGTCTCCGCCGCCGCCGCCGCCGGAAGGAGCCGCCATTTGCCACCGCCGAGCGCACGGGCCGAGCCAAGCCGGATCCCGGAGCCGGAGCGGGACTGGGACCTGGAGGACGGCGATGGGGGGCGGCCCCGCCGCAGGAGGACCCGGGCTCGTAACCCCCCGGGCCCGGCCCGCTCCGGACCCGGACCCGCGGGGCGCGGCACCCTGAGACCCCTCCCCGCCCCCTGCCCTGGCCATGGTTGCCCACCCCGCTGCCCGCGGGCCGCCAGCCCTCTCGGCCCCGCGAGCCCCGGAGCCTCGGCGGTGGCAGCAGTGAACGGCGGTCGCAGGCCCCGAAGACCCCAGCCTGGCTAGGCTCTCCGGCGCGCGCCCCCTTCCCGGCCTTGTCCTCTCCCCTCCCCCCGCCGCCCGAGAGCCCCCCTTGCACGCCGCCCCCCGCCCCCCGGCGCTCGGACGATGCTCAAGTCTCGGCTCCGCATGTTCCTGAACGAGCTGAAGCTGCTGGTGCTGACGGGCGGGGGGCGGCCCCGGGCCGAGCCGCAGCCCCGGGGGGGCGGGGGAGGCGGCTGCGGCTGGGCGCCCTTCGCCGGCTGCTCCACCCGGGACGCCGACGGCGACGAGGAGGAGTACTACGGGTCGGAGCCGCGGGCCCGGGGCCTGGCCGGCGACAAGGAGCCGCGGGCCGGACCCCTGCCGCCTCCCGCGCCGCCGCTGCCGCCCCCGGGCGCGCTGGACGCCCTGTCGCTCAGCAGCAGCCTGGACAGCGGGCTCCGAACTCCCCAGTGCCGGATCTGCTTCCAGGGCCCGGAGCAGGTCAGGCCTGGACACCTGGCCGGGCGGGGAGGGTTGGGGGCGCACACCTGGGGTGTCCGGGGAGACCGCGAACAGGGGGCGGGGCCTAAGGAGGCTGGGCGGGACGCAGGACCCAGAGTGGGAATGGGGTGAGGTTGAGGGGCTGGCTGGAGACTCCCGAAGCGTGTATTTGTGTTGGGGAGTCAGGGGTCCCCAGGAAGGTTTGGGGCTTTCTCCTGGGAGGGCTCAAAATTCCTCTCACCCATTAACAGGGACAGCTGTTCTCTCCTGTTTCTCTCACCCCAGGGTCGCCATAGGCTGAGGGGCCCTGTTCTCTTGGAGGTGGGCAGAAAGGAGCATGCTTCTGTTCCCACCTTGAAGGGAGGGGCCCAGCGGCACCCTTGCCTCACTCAGTATTTCTCCCTGTGGGGCACTTTTCTTCACTTTCCATTCTGCAACTTTCTATCTCGTTCCAAAGAGCATTCTTTGTTAAAATTTTATGGGCAAAGTTGTCCCGGAATAGTGCCAAGGGTATCTCTGTAGTGAGAAATGATTCCTTGGTTCAAGGGAAACATCCTCCACTCCCACTCCCAGGATTTCTTCCCTTTTTAATTTCGGGAACCCGTGGACATTAACCTATCCCAGTCTGCACCAGATCTATGTAATAACTTTACAATGATGGGGTGGGGAAGGAAGGCATCACTCAGAAGCTCTGACCCTCCCTCCCTCAGATCCTAAGGGAAAGCTTTTCCTCTCAGAAGCCTTAAAGACCACCCTTCCCAAATTCTTGTAAATGAGAAGACCAGTCCTCCCCCTTCCTCCCCCCCATCCCTTTCCACCCCTCATCTCTTTAGTATGGGACGTTTCCCTTGATCTCTAACTTCTTTCTTTTTTGCTGCAGCCTTAGCCTCATGCCCTGTTTATGGTAAAAGGCCTGAGTTTTTTAATTTGGGAGAATGACCTGAAGAGGAGGTTTCCCTCCCAGGGAGCGCGGCAGAGTGGGGTCGGGCGGTGATGGCTGACAGGGTCCCTCCCCACTCTTCCTCTAGGGGGAGCTCTTGAGCCCCTGCCGTTGCGACGGCTCAGTGCGCTGCACACACCAGCCCTGCCTCATCCGCTGGATCAGTGAGAGGGGCTCCTGGAGCTGTGAACTCTGCTACTTCAAGTACCAGGTCCTAGCGATCAGCACCAAGAACCCACTGCAGGTGAGGTGCAAGGACAGGACTCGGAGACTGGGCGAGGGACTTTCAGCTGTCAGAATCAGGGACCTTCCACAGAGCCTATTTCATCTCATTTACTTTTTCCCAAAGCTACCTCTCCCCACTATTACCACAATCTCCTGTGTGTCTATAAATCTTTCTTTCCTTCATTTATTCACAGAGACATTTATTGGGCGCCACCTGTGTTCAGGCACTGTTCTAGGCACTGGGACAACAAAAAAGGAAAAGATTATAATGTTGATGATTGTGATGATGATAATAGCAAACGTAGTGTTTTCTGTGTGTCAAGTTTTGGCGTGTATTATCTGTTTTAATCTTCATAATAATGCTGTTAGTTAGATACCATCATTATGTATATGATGGTATATATGAGGACAGTGATGCACAAAGAGATTAAAAACTTGCCCAAGGTTACTCAGCCAGTAAATGATGAAGTTAAGATTTTGAATTCAAACCTAGATGTTCTGGCTTCAGAGCACTTGCCCGATCCTGCCTTTCTAAAATAAGAGAGACAAATGATATCAGGCAAGTGCCACATTCTAGGTTTAATCAGGGCACAGAGAAGACATGTTAATCCTACCTGAAGGGTTTAGGGAAGGGTCTGGAGCATCTTCAGGGTCATCCATCACCTGGCTCTCCATCCCTTTCAGTGACTTTTTGGAGCACTTTCTTTTACACAGTGGCAGGCCATCTCCCTGACGGTCATCGAGAAGGTCCAGATTGCTGCCATAGTCCTGGGCTCACTCTTCCTCGTTGCCAGCATCTCCTGGCTCATCTGGTCCTCACTCAGCCCTTCAGCCAAGTGGCAGCGGCAGGATCTGCTCTTTCAGATCTGCTACGGCATGTATGGCTTCATGGATGTCGTCTGCATAGGTGAGGGCACCTCTCTCTCCCTTACCTGCTCAGCACCTTCCTCTTACTCACACACTTAACTTCCCTGCCTATCCCCTCAGTTTCGTGGCCTTATTTCCTGCCATTGGGGGACTTTAGGGCTATCTTGGTGCCCTTCCCTTCCCTGCTTCTCCAGGGCCCTTTGCAACTGTATCTCCTCACTCTGAAGAAATGCTTGCTTAAGTACCTCTGGCCTAGGTCTGGGTAGCAGTTGACCCTGGATTTCTTATCCCTGTTGCTCAGGCCTCATCGTCCATGAAGGCTCCTCTGTCTATCGCATCTTCAAGCGCTGGCAGGCAGTGAACCAGCAGTGGAAGGTCCTGAATTATGACAAGACCAAGGACATAGGAGGAGATGCAGGGGGAGGGACGGCAGGGAAGCCGGGCCCTAGGACCTCACGGACGGGCCCCCCCTCTGGGGCCACCAGCCGCCCCCCAGCTGCCCAGCGCATGCGGACGCTCTTGCCTCAGCGCTGTGGTTACACAATCTTGCACCTCCTTGGACAGCTGCGGCCACCAGATGCCCGCTCCAGCTCCCATTCTGGCCGAGAGGTTGTCATGAGGGTCACCACAGTCTGAACTTGGACTCCAGGAGCAGGGATCTTGAGTCAATGCATCAGCTAGAGATAAGCTCTCATGGCTGCTGGAGGTACCACTTGGACAAGGTGTTTGAGGCATACTGCCTCCACCACTGAGGATCTCTGCGGGCAGCTTCAAGCTGGAGACCTGTCTGGCCTCTACTGCCAACTGGGTAGAGACACCTGGATGACATTCCAGCCCCCACTGACAGCTCCTCACACTCATCCTGAGACGGCCAGTGGGCAGGCAAGGAGAGCAACTTTTCTTCCCTGGAGAGAACCGCCTTTACCTCAGCTCCTAGGGCCTCCAGCCCACCAGCTCCACCACGGTGACTTGGTGAAGGGGGACCAGTGCCAGAAGAAAGGGGCTGTAGACCCCCATTCCCCACCCCATGGCCACAGGGCATCTGGCAATAAGACTAGTACACATTGACCTCCCGTTCCCTGCATGAGGGCGGGGGACTTCCCCCTGCTCCACCCCCCCATTGCATGGGGGAAGGGCATAAAGAATCATTTATATGCACGTGGAGACTCCTTTCTCATCTGGGGTTTTTCTGGAGGGTTGGGAGGTGTGGGGAGGTTTCTCTGCACAGGTTGTAAATCCCAAATGCAGCGGTGGGTTCTGAGTTGTAGGTGTGACTCCCACTTGCTGGTGAATAATTCACATTGGCTGCTAGGTGGCAGTGCTCAGAGGTAGTTAAGGGGTGGGCCTGCCACCTGCAAGTTGTGATTTAGAAAAAAATCTCTCAGCTGTGGTTTCCTGTCTACCTCATAGGATTGGAATGAGGATAAATGGGGGACAGGTTGGATGCTATTGCAAAGAAAATCAGTAATGGCACAAAAGGATTTCTAGACTAGTTGATGGTCCATTTATTTCAAATAGTAGCTGGTATATATAACAAATTCCAGAACGTGTTTTTCATCTGGAGTTGCAAAGAATCTTGGAATTTTGTGTTGAATGACATAACAGATATGGAATATGAGGGGAAATGGACATTGCAAATGTGAAGGATGATAGTTATTTGTAAGAATGAGAACTTCTCTGACTCTATAAATATTGGGGCCTGGGGCTTGGGGAGGCTAGAGCCATCTGTCTTGTTCTAGAGATCATCTGGGTTCTATTAGTTCACCCCAGGTACTGTGCTTACTGCCTGTGGCAGTTTAGGGTCACAGGTCTGATCCCGGTGTGCCTAGCTAGTGATGTTAATGGAAGGTATTGTGCTTGGAGGCAGCAGCATATAGGGGACTGTTTACACAGAAGAGATTTGGGAAGGACTATTTAAAATGTGGGTCAGCCTGAAGCCTGGTCCCTTCCTCCTGAGACCTTGGGACTGTGTATTACATGAATGATGGTGTCTTTTAAGTGAACTATTCATCAGCAATTAAAATAATTCCTTCATACACTGCTAAAGTCAGATCTAGAGGACTGTCTTATTATTGGTCCTTCTCTCAGGAAAGGTTCTGCTTTGCCTCCTCCCTGAGGATATTTTGGAGAAAATACTTCTCTTCTAAAGACCCACATATCCTTGTTGGGGAAATCTTGATTCCCTTCTCTCCTGAGTGGTATTGGCTGCTGTCCATGGTGCTGGCACCCAAACATTCCTGGGGGTGTAGGAACCAAAGCTGGACTGGTATCCAAGTGTGAAAACATACCACTTCCAACTTCTGAGGGGATCAGAGTGGACCCCTGTCCTCTTTACTGAGGCTGAGCTCTCCACCTTCCCAGTGGTGATCTGTTTTCCCAGAGATAACACTCTACACTCTCCACCTGGGGAGACAGAAGGGCCAGATTTTATTGATTTGCCATTCACAGAAGAGCTGGTGGGGACCAAATGGGAAACAGCAAATCAGAATGACTACTAATACCTATACTGGCAGATAGGGCTCAGGTACATAGGACATATATGGGGCTTCCTGTGCAAAGCCTGGGCTGTCCCTGTGATGGCTCTGCATGGAAGGTTTGACATACCCAAGAACATAGACACACACACACAGTCTCCATTTCCACTCTGGGTCCTAAAACCAGGCCAAGTGAGGCAGTGCTTTCCCCTCTCCTTTCGTACCAATGGAGGTCTTGGTATGGGGGTTGGGGCCAGCAATCAGTATGATCTCTCCTTCCCTTTTTCTGAAGAGATCCTTGTCCAGGAAAGGGGTTATAGGAACTGTTGCCATCCTGAAGTGGCCTGACTTGGCCAATGGGGAATGGGGAGTGTGGGTGGGTAGAATTCTCATCATTGATTCCAGGGGAAAGGGTCTGTCAGCAAGCTGGGCTTTATTCTCCCTCAAAGCTCAAATCTGCTAAAAATTGGGTCATTTAGGTTCAAGTTCAGCTTAGTGATAGGGAAGTAAGGTTGGAGACTGAGTGTACAGTAGAGAAGGATTTGAGAGGAGGGGCAGTAAATGCACAAAAATCTTGGTCTCTGCACAAGGCTTTGAGTATGCCCTACCCCTCTGTAGATCTTGCATAATTAGATCCCCCCCACAGAAGGCTTGGTGGCTAATAGAGTTTGTGTGGTCAGGGAGCCATGTCTAGGGCAGGGGGCTGAGGTGGTGCAGGGGAGGAAGTGTGAAGTGAAATCTCCATCTACACCCAGTTAATTGGAATGGAGCAGTGGTGGGGTAGAGGGAAAGGGGGCAAGTCCTGACATGGGAAGGGTAATCTGGGATGTACAGGGAACTGCACAGAGTGTGCTGAGAGATTTATTTGGATGGAAGATGAGTTAATCTGTATACATCACAAGGGGAGAACTATGCCCAGCTTCTGGGGGGCCAGAGAGTGCTGACTCAGGGAAACAGAAGCTCCCTCTGCTCACCCCCTTTTTCCTGCCTTGGTGCCCCAGGGCTTCTGGCCACCCCCACATTCGGCTTTCATCCTGTCTGTCTTACGCCACTTCTCTGCCTGTATCCCTGTCTTTGTCTGAAGGAAGTTATCTTGGAGCAACTTTTCCAGAAAGGGCAGAGTGGCCATTCTAGGATATCCTTTGGTTATAGTAGTCCAGGCTCCAAAAGCACTTCTCTTACCAGTCAGCAGCCTCTGCCCATCTCTGCAAGTCCCTAGCTCCTGACCCATTTTACAGCTTAGCCCCTGTAGCTACTTTTCACCACCACTCCCTTAGTTTTTTACAGGAAGCCAGACTAGACTTGGCTGTTCCCACCCCAGACAGAATCCTGTCTGGGTTTGTGTTATAAACCACTCTTCCAGGTGTCCAGACCTCCCATTGTTATGGGAATCACCCCCAGGACCTAAGAACCCAAGGTGGGAGATGGGGGGCAGGGACTTGCCTCCAGGTCTTATAGGATGTGGGAGGGGAAGAGAAATAAGTAAAAAGTTTAGAATGGAACATTTGATTTTTTAATTGTAAAACTTATGAATATTTAAAATTTGCAATATGAAAAAGGCAGAGGCCTGGGCAGGGACAGGCCCACAGATATATTTGCCTGGGAGCTAAGTAGTAGGGCAAACCCATTAATAGTGACCAGAGAGTTTTAAAAAATCATAAACCAGGCTAAGATGGATTCACCTTCCTAGAGGCAAGATGATGAAGGAAGCGGGGAGAGTGTGGTAAGCTGCTTATCCCTTCTGCCACATGGTCCAGATTCAACCTGAGAATGAGTATGGTGTCACCTAGTCAGGTTTATCCCCACTGGCAGGGGATATAAAGACCAAGTAAGACCTCACTCTTCCTCTTAAAGAGCTCACATGCAAAGAGGAAGGACCACCAGGTACAGACCAGATGGACAATTACTTAGCTCAGGCTGTGACAAATGCTTACCCAGCAACATCAGTGAACAGTGTGGAAGCACCAAAAGAACAGTGGTCGAATCCTTCTTCAGGCCACCCAGCAGTACTAGTTAAAATCTGGGTTGGCCCTTGAGGGATGTGTATATGACCAGCAGGCATAGGGACCATGGTTTTCTTGGGGCCTAATGAGTCAGGCCAACTGCATACTTCACACATTGGTCAGGGCTGCCTCAAGCACTTTGCTGTGGTGTAGGGTGATGTTAATAGCCTCGTTCCACAAGACTATCTGTCCACAAACTGTAGGTTGATGCTCCTTTCAGGTACCAGGACAGTCCGGGTCATGGGTCTGATTGGGGCAGCACCTGGCTCAGGCTGTACCTCAAAATGGGTCAAGATCTGGAAAGGGAGGAAAATAGCTCTCACTATGGGAAAGATCTATAATGATGGGATTGATTGGTAAATGGCATTATTAATGTTAGAATGGGCAATGTTGGGTTGGCACCTGTGGCTAGTAGGGGACTTCTTGGTAATGAGGGTAAGGGATTATGGTAAGGAAAAAGATAGACCAAACACCCTCACTTACATTCCAGGCCTATAATGAGATTGTCATATTTCAGAGGATTCGTTCTACCACATCTTGTATATTTTCCTATGCTTGCCAGAGGACAAGTGCTCACAGCTGTAGAGGGTTAGGATCTCTCCATCTAGGGAAGGTATAAGGTCTAGATCACTCACCTGGGCCAAAGCCATTTGCAGCTCAAGCTCTGCCAGGCGTCTCCCTATGCAGCTGCGCTTGCCAAAGCCAAAGGGAAGAGATGCAAACGGGTGGGGGGCTGGATCCTCCCCCAGCCAGCGAGCTGGACGAAAAGAGTTTGGCTCTGGGAACTGGGCAGGGTCCCTTGAAGTGGCATAGTGACACAGAGTGACCAGTGTCTGGTGGAGGAGGAACACAAACTTGTCAGTTTGGGCCCAAGAATGTGGGGGTGTGGGGCATGAAGAAGGGGCTATATGGACTGGGACAAACACAGACCCTAGTTGGTGATGGGGAAGTTTTCTGGGGCTACTTTTGGAATGATTTCTCCACTGCCCCACTATATCCCAGAGAGAAGTCAAGGGGAGAGTTTGAAGGGCATTTGAGAGAACAGGGCTGGGGCCCAAGAGAGTGAGGAATGGCTCAGCAAAAGGGATCCATAGACTCTACTCACATTTTTGGGGATAATATAGTCACCCACATGAATGTCCTTGTCTGGGACACGGGAATTTCCAGGTACCACAGGGTATAGTCTAGGTTGCAAGGGACAAGATGGAGACAACAAAGTGAGGATGAGGACTGTAGCCTCCTCACTGTCTCTGACTTCCAAACCCATTTTCGGCCAGGAAGAGAGTACCATTTTTCTCCGCTCTCTTCCAGCTCCCATCCACTATCTGCTTCCCCAGCATTTTCTCTAGTTCTTCCTCTCCTTCCCCCTTACCTTAGCACTTCCTTGACCACGGCCTTCAGCAGGGGCAGCTGGGACAGAGCAGTGGCTGGGGGGTGGACACTGGAGCCAGGACCCAGAGCAGCTGTGATCTCGGAGTGGAGTGCTGTCTGGACTTCAGGGTGCCGGGACAGCTCGTACAGAGCCCAGGAGAGTGTGTTGGACACCTGAGGGACAGGCAAGGGCATCAGAAGTGTTGGGTGTGGGGACCCAGTATAGGGGGCAGAATATGAGGCAGTCTGGGGCCAAGGAGGTGCAAAGTGGCCATAGTGGATCCCCTGCAACAGAAAAGTGGCCCCTAACACTGGGGAGGCTAAGCTCTGGAAGTGTGGCTCACAACATTGAGGGAGAACCTCACCGTGTCCACCCCGGCCAGTAGCAACTCTGTCACATTCCCCAAGATGGACTGGGCAGGCAGCTCTTCTCGGAACAGGAAGTAGGTCAGGTGCGCCCCAGGCCCCACGTCCTCCTCAGACTTTCCTCGGTTCCTCATGGCTACCTCGGCCTCTCGCCGCTCCACGTGCTGCTGGGCTGCGTGGGGAGAAGGCACACCACTAATGCTTCATTATTCCTGGACAGCTTTACGGTCCCCCATTCCCACCTCGCTTCTGTGCCTTACCAAATGCAAACATCTGGTCCCAGTCTCGGCAGAGGCGGCCCCAGGGCCCGGGCACAAGGCGCTGTAGCCAGCTGGGCATCGCCATGGTCAACAGCGTGGACACAAACACCGAGCCCACGGCGCGGATGAAACCCTCTGTGTCCGGCGGCACTTCTGCCTCCAGGCAGCCTAGGCGCGAACCCAGCAGCACCGCGGCTATGCCTGGCCGGGAGGGGGCGCTGTCAGGGCACCGGGAGACCCCAGCCGGGAACCTCCTACTCCTGCCCGTAACTCTGTCTTCAGACTCACCCTCTAGTCCAAACTTGTAAAACTCTCCCGCCACGTCCCGAACCAGGGCGGGCGGCCCGGTGCCACGTCCCCGCTGGCGCCTCAGTCGTTGCACAAGGTCACGGACCACGCTGTCCAGGGTCCCTGCATAGCCAGCGGCCGCTTGAGGCCGGAGGAGGAGCGGGGCCAGAAGACTGCGGAGCCTCTGCCATTCTTCGCCTTCCCTGCGGGGGTGCGGAGAGGGGTGCATCAGGGAGGTGGGGTGTGTGGAATGGCTCGACCTGGCTGGCTGTTGTGGAGAAGGAGCTCGTTCAGCTGGGGTGGCCAGGGGAGGGACTGAGTCTGTTCCCCCAGGGGTACAGAAACCTGCCCCTGCCTGCGCGCGTCTTCCATCACCCTTCCTCCTTATTCATTTCCTGCCCCAGAGGGGCCTGGGTTCTCGGATAACCTGAGTCACAAAATCTCACAATCCATCCAGATACTGGTACCGTAGCCCATCCCGCTGGTTCCCTCAGTTGTGGACTCAAAAGATAAGGAGGTGGGTGGGGGGCGAGGGTGGGGTTGAACTCGAGTTTGGGTGAAACACACTGGGATGGGAACCCCGGGGTGCCAGAAGGTCGGTCGGGGAACCGGCCGACCTCCCCCGACGCTCGGTGATAGATTGTTTTGGGACCGGCTGCAAGAGAGGGCCGCTACCGGGCGTCTAGGCTTTGGGGGCAAAGAAGACTCACGCGGTGAGCAGTCCGCAAGCTCGCTGGCGGTGGCGACGGTGCTCGACCCAGGGCGAGAAGCTGCAGCGTTCTGGCCGGGGCCCCTCCTGTCGCAGCAGCTGCTCGATGAGGGCAGGAGCGGCCACATACACAGTGCGCACCGTCCCGAAGCTGGCCAGCCACACCGGCCCAAAGCGCGCAGCGCCCTGCACCTGGGAGAACCGACGCAGTGGACACTTGGAGGCTCGGGCGGGGACTCTCAGGGGCGTTGGCTGGGCTTTGAAAGAGGAAGCGTCTGCTCCTTCTCGAGCGCCCAGCTACTGTATGGCCCTGATACTGCAAACTCTTCCTCTTTCTCCCATTTCCCATCCCTAGGAAGTTTGAGTGTGATGGGCAAAACGAAGGAACTTTGGGCAAAGCAGACATTCGGGACCTCTCTTTGGTCATTGGGGCCGAGCTGAAGCGGATAAATCCCCAATGGTTCCACGCCTGCAGTGTTCATCCCAGGACGAGCCCTCAGTGAATGAAAAGGAGCGCGTCTAGCTTTAAGCCCAACGCGCACAGAGGGTACCTCGAGCTTCGCGGCCGCCCCCCCACGCCCCGCATTTGTACTGGACCTGCAGGGTCTCTAGACTTCTGCATAGCAAGAAGGCTCTTTCTGAGCGCATTACTCTGCGGGGTGTACGAATGGAATCGCACCGGTGGAGCCACCGCCCCCAGTCCCAATTTGCCTTTTCCATAATCATAGGCGTCCGTTCTCAGTGGCCCTCCCTCGTATATTCTGCACGAGCTGTCCTTTCTGACGTTGTCAAATCCAGTTTCCCCAACTCTCAGTCATGGGAATAGCCTCCCCTCCTACCTGCAGCTCATGTAGCCTCGACAGCCCCCCTTTGCAGAAAAGTTCGGCCAGAAAGCTGGGTGTGGAGGGGCCTGGGATGTCTGCCAAGCCCTGGGGTGCTGAGTCGTAGTTTCTGTAGTCCCGTGAGGCGCCCAGCTCAGGAGCACAGCGGACCCGATGGAACACTCTGGCAGGGAACTTGAGGGCCTGGGTCATGGTGTGGTTCAGGGGGCCCACAAAAGAGAGCGCTTCTCTGGAGCATCTTGCTTGAAGCCCTATTTAACCTTTGGGCTAGGAGGTGACGACTCCCCCTCTCCAAGCTCCTCAGCCAATCCCCTCTTTCTGAGTGGTCGGTGCTGGGGATTAGCACCCAGGAGAAGTAGGCGGGGCTGAGGCTGACTTCCAGGCTCCCTTGGGTCTCATGTTGCAATGATCCCCAAGGGAGGGGAAGCCTATCTGAGCTTTTCAGCCAGTGCTAGTGTCCTCCAGCAGTCTAAAATTCTCGTCCAGGTAAAGGCTATTTAGTATGGATTAGGTGACCAAACTCAATCCCTACTATTCCCATCACTTCCCCAGCCTCTTCCAGCTCCTCCAGGAAGGGAAGGAGGGAAGAGGCACAGCTGTAACTGTCCCCACATTCTTGGCTCACTGGGCAGCACCTTCTCTGCCTTATTTTCCTGCACTAGCCACATCTCCCTCTCTCCCTATACCTAACACACACTGGGCAGATGATAGGTGGGTTAATGGGTTAAAACGGCTCCAGGGGCCTTCATCTTTGTTTCTTGGGGTAGGCAGGGTCTCTGAGGCCAACAAGCCCCCTCCTTCCAGCCATTGGAATTTGGGGCTTGAAGAGCAGAAACAAAGGAACTTTTTGCAAATTAGAAAAGTTCAGAGATTCTGTCTGGGCCATTGAATGGAGCAGTATGTTCTGAATCCTCAGCTGACTCAGTCTCTTCCGAGGGGCTTTCTGGTTAGCAGCCCCTTTCCACTTTTGGCTTCAGAATCCTCCACAGTTTAGCTCTCTGCTCCTTACTCTCCCACTCCCCACCTCCCCCAACCAGGCTCTGCGCCAGTCAGTCAGCTCTGAAGGTCTGGAATCGAAGGTCAACATGAAAAAGAAAGGATCTCCACCACCACCCCCTCCTGGGGACTCTCCAGAAACAGCAGCAATAAAGGGTTCCCTAGGTCAAGCCTTAGGCAGGGAGCAGATGGGAGAAGGCACATGATACACCAGGCTTTCCTAAGAAATGGCACAATAGGCACGTGAGCATGCATACACTTTATCCCCAGGACTGCAAAGTAAACACAAGTAGACAGGTGGTTTGAACCTAGCGGGCAGTTTAGACGGACAGTGGAGCACTGCATTCCTCACTCCAGCTGAAGTGAGATCCTATAAGAGTAAGGGAATGCTAAGGGAGGGCAAGACCCCACACCCTTCCAAAGATCCCCTCTGGTCCAAAATCCTTTGCCCTTCCCAGTCAGTTTCTTTTGATTTCTGTTGGAAGCGAAGGGACAAGGCGGTGAGAGGAGCCGGGGGTAGTTGTGAACACCAGTCGTCTTCCACCGGCAGCCCCCAACTTCTTTGAGATATCACTGCCTCTCAGCCCTAGCAGTATCAGCTGGGAAGGTCCAGGGGTCCTGATCTTCTTTCCAGTCCCTGGAAGATGGGGTCCAGCCAAGGTAGGATAATCGGTCAGTGACCAGGCAGGTTGGGACTGGGGGTCACTGTCTGGAGGGCAGGATCCTGTATTCTTCGGAAGATGGCTGGGAAATTCTTTCCTCCATTGCGTAGAACTTTCTTTCCCTCCTCAGTTGACGTGCCTAGATGTCTCACAATGGGGTCCTCGCTCTGGGAGAAGGAAGGGTCCATAAGTCCCTGCCCATCTTTCAGACTGCCCTGGAACCCTAGACTCCCATCCCATCCTCCTGGCATTGAGCTGCATTCAAAGAATACAGAACCACTCTGGAAAGCGCCTGCATCTTTGCAATTTCCCTTAGGCCCCCTACTTACCAGTTCCTCCAGAGATACACGCTCAAACAGGGGGTGCCCTTCAAAATGGGTGCACATCCAGTCATGTAGTTCCAGCACATCAGTTATGGTATATACCAGCCCCTGCACAGGCAAAATCACTACATGGGGGATTGAGGGGAGGTGCTGCATGCAACTGAATAGCAAGATGATGGAAGTGGTGGTGCAAGTCCCTAAATGCCACCCCCCCAACTGAATTCTTAGTGAAGGGCCCCTGAGTAGGCCACTTACTCCATCCTTCCTCCCACTCCCGACTCACCCCAACTCTCAGCACGTAGGCATATTCTGCCAGCAATGTGGGACTGATGATTCGCCACTTGTGCTTCGTCCGTTTGAAATGTGGGTCAGGGAAGAGGAAGAACATCTTTGTCAGCTGTGAGACAGACATGCACCAACAAGGTTGTGAGAGCCTGGCCTCCAGGCCCTGCCTACTTACCAGGCTAACCCACTAGGGCCCCTCCCCACCTGGCCCTTGCGGAAGAAGTTAGGAAGGTGCTTCATTGCATTACTACGGAGACAGGCGATGTTCTGGAAGCCACCTCCAGGAGCTGCACGTAGGGCCCGAATCCGGTCTTGTACATAGTCTGAGACTTTCACCCGGATCTCCAAACCCAGAATCAGCGTGTCTGGAAACAGCGGTGACAGTTCCACTGGACACAGAAATAGCAATGGAATCATCAACCTTATACTTCAGGAAGTGCAAAGGAGTCAACACAACAAAGGAAGCCTCAATCTGCAACTACCAAAGTCAGGAATGGCAAGTGGGGACAGAGATACCTATGTGGATAGCTTTATGCTGAAAAGGCCAGGGAGATCTGAAAATTGTCACCAGGACTGGAATGGTAGAGCTAAGAATATATGTACATTTGCAATTGCTTTAGAGTTTCCATAGTGTTTTCACATCCTTACAACACTCTGTGTTAAATTGTGAAGATGAGGAACCGAGGGTCAGAAATGCTCAAGATCATATAGCACTAAGAAGGGGTAGAGCTAGAACTAGAATGAAGGTTTTCTGCTTCCAAGTATCATACTCTTCCTCTCTATCAGGCTGTTATCTGTATGGGAAGATCTAAAAATAGGGAAGTGCCTTGGCATGCACAGCTGGGACAATACAGACAATATAAGAATAACCCAAAAAACATGAGAGTGAAGCAAAAGGAATGAGTTCTAGTCAGGGAGGGTGCTGGGGGAGGGGAGATGGAGGAATCCCTGAGAAAGACAGTTCAGGATCACTAGTCACCGTGGCTAAACTCTGACGCTTGTGCTGACCGGCTCACTGACCCGGCACCTGGCAGGTGAAATGGCTCACATAGGCCAGACAGCACAACCTAGGTTATGAGAGGCACCTAAGACAGCCCCCTCCATTCTCCAGGGCAAAGGCCACAGACCCAGAGTAGAGAGAAGGTGGAGGCTCTCCCTGCTGATGTCACCAGTGTCTGATCAAAAGGAGAAAGGCCAACTATGGCCCCCACAAAACCTGCTGAGGTGGCAGAAAGTAGGCCTCTCCTCTACCCCAGAGAAAGGGCCAGAGTGTTACCTAACAGGCCACCATAGCCACAGCCTATGTCTGCAAACTCCACTTGGGCCTGAGCTCTCTTTTCTTTCTTATCCTTTGAGTCATCGTGGCTCTGATTTTGAGTGAGTGGAGCGAAGAACTCTGGGTATAGCTCAGACCAGTCCATCTCTTCTGGCTTCACAGGGCTATTGGAAAGAAGGCATAAGAAATGTGAGAAGGTTGGCCATACTATTGCAGAAGTGGCACTGTGAGTGTGTGGGTGTGTGACGGTGGGAGGTAGATGGGAGGAGGGTTTCTCAACAGTGGGCTGTGTGACCTCTAGGAGGCACAATGGAAACCCCCCTTAACCCCCCTAGGGTGAATCACAGGCCCATCATAAGGCCCATGATCGCTGACCTGCCTGTCTCCACTTTTAGGAGTTGATGTGAACCTGGCCGGACGGCTCTCCTTTCTGGGGCACAAGTTTCCCTTCTCCCCGAGACTAGCTGCCTAAGGCACTGGGATCCTACTTTGTGTATGCGCTCTGTGAGATGGAGTAAGGTGGGGGGCAGGACTGTGCATACGTTTGCCTTTTTATTAAATCCAACAAACAAAACAGAAAGATGGAAACTACATTCTGCCTGTATTACTAGTCTCAGTAACAACTCTTTCTCTTCCCAGACTTGGCACCGCTACCCAGACTTAGGCCAGAACGCCACGCCCCCTCCCAACTGGCCAATTCCGTTCTCTGTCAAATCCCCCAGACCCACCCCCAAAACTGACGTCACCCAGCGGATCCTCCCTGGTCTACCCCACATACTCATAACCATCCCAGCACAACTGCTTCCCAGACTGCTTTGAGAACCCAGCGCTCCTTTCTCTCCCCGCGTCCCGCTCACTCACTAGCGCAGCGTGTGGTCCGCCATGGGGTTGGAGTGGGCACGTTGCCGGTAGTAGCGCTTCTGGGGCTGCGGGGGCTCGGCTCCGGCCGCGTCCCAACTCTCGGCTCCCGCCATGATCCGCAGTCCCAGGTTTCAACACCTAACCCACGTGGAGACGCAGGCCGGAGGCGCAAGATAATGACGCAGTCTTGCACGCTGGGAGCGGACCCCGCCCCTTAAAGACCCAAGAGAGAATTCGTCTGGGCTAGGCTGGGAGGACGTGCCCGGCGGGTACAGGGAGGTGCCTCCCCATCGCAAGTCCGTAGCCTGGCTGGCGAGGCCAGACCCAGGCCCCCAACCTTTCCCCTTAGCTTGCATCTGCCTGGTCTGGGCTACCATCTGGTTGCAGCACCAGTGCACCCCACCAGTAAGAGGGGTCTGGGGGACCTCGCCTCCAACAGTAGAGTCACTCGGCCCCCCCTCCCCTCTCCCCTGGCCTCGGACCTGTCTACTGGGGCTGACCGGTGTGGTCCTGCGAGAGTCTGGTCGGGTATGCGCTAGGGAGCGGGGCGGGAGGGGCAGCTCCTCATTCCACCTCCAGGAAGTCAAACTGGAAGAAGGAGGGCAAACTCGGGGAGGCGGGGCTCGTGCCACTGGGAAGCCGAGACGATCCGCGGCCCTCAGCCTGTACCCCGCTACAGACCAGCGATCCCAGCGCGGGTCACGGTGCTCCGGCGCCCTCTCCGCCGGATGGCTGACCCCGGCCCAGATCCTGAATCAGAGCCCGAGTCGGTGTTCCCACGCGAGGTCGGGCTCTTCGCGGACTCTTACTCCGAAAAGAGCCAGTTCTCCTTCTGTGGGCATGTGCTGAGCATCACGCAGAACTTTGGGTCTCGCCTCGGGGTGGCGGCGGGCGTGTGGGACGCGGTGAGGAGTGGGCAGCTCCGGGCGAGGGTCCCTGGGAGGTCCAGCCCCTGACTCCGCCTCTTCCAGATGGAGCCCTCACTCCGACGGTCTTTTTCTCTCTTTTCTCCCATAGGCTCTGAGCCTGTGCAGTTATTTCGAGAGTCAAAATATGGATTTCCGAGGCAAGAAGGTGATCGAACTGGGCGCGGGGACGGGCATCGTGGGCATCTTGGCAGCGCTGCAGGGTGCGTGAGCTGGCTTTGCGGCGGGAGAGTGTGGGGGCGGGTAGGGAGGAGGAGAAACTGTCACTTCGTGAATTTTTGGGAGAGGGGAGTGCTTTAGGCCCAGTGCAGTCTCTTTCTTTTAACAAATTCCACCCACCCCCCAACCATCAGTGCTGTTTGGCTGTCAGAGCACCCAGGGTGGTTGATTTGAGGGTAGGAAATAAAAATTAGGCAGATCTCGTAGAAGTTATTTCTACCTTTGTACTTTTTTATAATTTCATGGAGAATGCTTTTACGTATAATCTCCCTTGCTTTGGACATAATCTCCTGTCAAAATGCATATATAGGGGTACCCTGTATGGGGAGAGACCTGCGAGGATTTTTTTTCTTTTTTCTTTCGAGACAGAGTCTCGCTCTGTTGCCTGGGCTAGAACGTCATTGCATCAGCCTAGCTCACAGCAACCTCAAACTCCTGGGCTCAAGCGACTCTCCTGCCTCAGCCTCCCGAGTAGCTGAGACTACAGGCACGCCCCACCACGCCTGGCTAATTTTTTCTATTTTTAGTTGCCCAACTATTGTTTTTTCTTCTATTTTTAGTAGAGACAGGTTCTTGCTCTTGCTCAGGCTGGTCTTGAACTCCTGAGCTTTAAGCAATCTTCCCAGCTTGGCCTCCCAGAGTGCTAGGATTGTGGGCATGAGCCCCTGCGCTCAGCTAACCAGCGAATATTAAACCTCATGAGTGGCCAGGTGTGCTGGCTCATGCCTGTAATCCCAGCACTCTGGGAGGCCAAGGTAGGAGGATCACTTGATGCTAGGAGTTTGAGACCAGCCTGGGCAACATAGACAGATTCCATGTCTACAAAAAATAAAAAAATTAGTGGGCCGTGGTGGCATGTGCCTGTATTCTTGGCTACTCTGGAGGCTGAGGCAGGAGGATCACTTGAGCCTGGGAGTTGGAGGTTTCAGTGAGCTATACTCATACCATTATACTCCAGCCTGGGGGAGAGAATGAGACCTTGTCTCTAAAAACAATAAATAAATCAATAAACAAACCCCATGAATGCTTTATAACCTTATTATGAATATATTTTAGATGCTTTAGGTTTTTATTGCTAGTAGAAACAAGCTTATGAGTTTCTGAGGGTTAGGCTGTGTTTCACAGGAAGTGGGGGTAGGAATTAGACACTGCAGACTTGAGAAAGGAAAAGGTAAAGACAATTTTGCTTCAGTTTTGTCAAGAACCAAAAACTACAAAGGAAACAGTTCCTTACCTTATAATCTAATGGGAAGATAAAACCCACACCGAAAGCACTCATTTAAAAACTCTTATGAAGTCATCTCCCTAGGAATGCAAATTAGCATGTCCTTGTTCATAGGCACAGAATTAGGTCACATTAAGGGAAGTCTTCCCAGAGGCAGGCATTCATTCTTCTATTCATTCAGCCAACATGTATTCCAGGTCCACTATGTGTCAAGAATCATGCTAGGTATTGGGATTCAACAATGAATAAGACAGATTTCCTCTGCCCCAAGGAGCTTATGGTCCAGTGGATGAGATAGGGGTAGACGTTATAGTATAAGAACTATGTTGAGGTATGTGTAGAGCCTTTGGACATGCTCTGTCCATGTCCACATGGACTCCCTGGAATCCCTCAAGGGGAAGCTCTGTCAGGTGAGACGGAGGTGACCAGTGTGAACTCAGCATGCTCAGAAACAACGAAAGGAGTGTCAGCAGCAGTTTTTCCATGAAGGATGGGCAGATGAGAGAAAGGCAGTTATGTTAAAAAGGGGAGAAAAGGCTGGGAACACCTACCTTCACTTGCTCCTAGACTGGCTTCTCTTCCTTTACCCCCTGTTCGGCTGCCAGGTCAGAAATCTCGGTGTCATCTTGTCCCTCGCCTTCTCCCCTCATATCCCAGCAGTCAGCCAGTCTCAGGGTTATATGTTCTTAATACTTCCCCAATTGTCTTCTCCTCTTTCCACCATCTCTAGTTCAGGCCACTGCCATCTCTTGCCTGGATTTTCACGAGAGCCTTCAAGCTTTTTCACAGGGATGTTCGGCATGCCCAAACTAGATCTTGTGATCTCCTCCCACCCCAAACCCATTTCTCCCCAAGGCTTCCCCTTTGCAGTGAATCAAACCACCATCCACCCAGTGGGAAACCTAGACACCACCTTTGACATGTCCCTGTTTCTCATTCCCAAATCCTATTGATTTTACCTCCTAAAAAATCTCTTGAATATTCTAACGTCTTTCCCTTTCCATTGACAGCTCCCCAGTCCAAGCCAACACCACCACTTGCCTGGACTGCTACTTAGTCAAAATAGTCATCTTGCTTTGACTCCTTGTCCCTGCCTAGACCTCTGTCCTCTCCACCCAGCAGTTGGAGTGATCTTTTCAGAATGCAACTGTAATCATGCACCTGCACCCCAAATCTTTCTCATGGCTTCTCATTGCTTTCAGGATAGAACCAATACCCTTGGCATGGCCTCCAAGGTCCTGCTTCCCTCTCCAGCCTCTTTCTGTGCCTCCTCTCCTATGCTCCTTGGGCTGCCTATTGCCCTTCAGTCAGTTCCTCAAACCTACTTTTCTTTTTCTTTTTTTTTTTTTTAACACCTTTCACACCGCATAGAAATCTCTAAGACATACACCAGGGACCTCACGTTTTTGGGCAAACTGCACATTATTTAAATCATTATAACTACAGTGAAAAACGAGAAAACTCGTGAGTGGTCCTTAACAGATGATGCACGAAACAGGAGAAAACTTGTGAGCGGTCCTTAAGGTGTTAAGAGAGATAAGGACTGGCTTCATGGCCCAGGCTGGTGTGCAGTGACGTGATCATAGCTCATTGCAGCCTTAAACTCCTGGGCTCAAGTGACCTTCCCGCCTCTGTTTCCCATGGTGCTTGAGATTATAGGCATGAGCCACCATGCCCAGCCCTCAAACCTACTTTGATGTACCCTTCCTTGGGGTCTTCACACAGGCTGTACTTTCTGTCAGAAACCTTTTTACCACCTGGTTAATGCATATGCATCCTTCATTGCTCAGCTCAAACATCACTTTGAAGGGAAGGCCTCCTTGACACTCCCACCCTCAGGCTAGTTTAGGCCCTTTGCCCCTCCTAGTGGATACACAACTGTGCTAACTGGTGTCATCTTAAATTTGTTATTACTGACCTCAGGTAGGTTTTAAGTGCCACTCAGTTAGCCTATTACACTTCCCTTGTCCACTTATTCTTCTACTCTCCTAAACATCTGTTTCTTATCTTCTTGTTCTTTAAACTTCCAAGTTCTATCTTCACCCTCAGCTAATGACTTTGTTTCCTACCTCTTCTGATTGCTTCTGTTTTCTCATAAAACATCCACAGTGTTTTGTTCCTATCACAACATCTACTCACCTAACCGTGTCTGTGTCTGTGTGCACCGCCTTCTCACCTGTTACTGGGGATGAATGCACTGCTAGCTAAAGTCAAGCCCTCCACTTGTCACAGGACCCCAAACCTTCCCACCTATTCAAAGACATTTTCCAGCAATCCCTACTTCCATGCCCATCTCTCCTGCATTATCAGTTTTTCCTTCTCTCTGGATCATTCCATATATATATGGAATATATATATGCATATAAATGTACTATCCTTTCTCAGAAAAAAACCCTTGATCCTACATCTCCTTCTAGTTACCACCCCATTTCTCTGCTCCACTTTAAAACAAAACTCAAGAGTTAATACTGTCTGTCTCTAGTTCTTCTCTTTTTATTTTTCCCTCAAGCCATGCCAATCAGATTTTCAGTCCAGCATGCCCTGTTCATGCCAGTTTCTCTAGTTCGGGTTATGAGCTTCATTTCTGACTTCATCTTGTTAAACCCAGGAGCCAGTTATCAGCCCACCTTTGTTGACTCTGCATTTGACACTCATACTACCTCCTCTTTTTAACACTTCCTTTGGTTTCCAGGGTACTACACTTCTGGTTTCTGCTTACCTCACTGGCACTCCTTTCCATTCTCTCTTCTGCAGCCTTCCTCATATAAGTGAATGGTAATTTGGTCTTCTAGCTGGGAACCATCCTGAGCTGCTATCTCTTTCTGATATTTCATATCTAATCTGTTGGCAAATACTGTTGACTTGATCTTGAAAATATATTCAGAATTCGACTACTTCTTAGCCATTGCTACTTCCCTGGTTCCTTTTCATCTTCACAACTGAAAATTTGAGTGCCTCAAGTTTCAGGGGCAGTCTTTTGACCCCCTCCTTTCTCTGTGTATACACACTCCTAAGCAATCCTATCTCCTCATGGCTTTAAGTGTCCTTTTTATAATGATGACTCTATGACTGTGCCATTTCTATCTCCAGACTTGTTTGTATAACCTACTGCCTACTCAGTATCTTCATGTGGTTGTCTGATGGACATCTCAAACTTAATGTGTCCATAAATGGATGCGTGATCTTCCTGCCCAAACCTGCCCCTTCTGCAGCCTTCCTCATCTAAGTGAATAGTAATTTGGTCTTCTAGCTGGGAACCATCCTGAGCTGCTATCTCTTTCTGATATTTCATATCTAATCTGTTGGCAAATACTGTTGACTCGATCTTGAAAATATATTCAGGATCCGACTACTTCTTAGCCATTGCTACTTCCCTGGTTCAAACCTCATCTCTCACCTGGGTCCTTGCAGCCACCTCCTAACTGGTCTGACCTTGCCCTTCTGCAGTCTTTCCCACAGCAGCCTGAGTGCTCCTCTTAAAGCATAAGTCAGTATATGCCATTCTTCCCTTTAAAATTCTCCCGCAGCTTCCCATATCACTCAGACTAAAACCCAGATTTCTCACAGTCTTCTTACAAGGCCCTGATTATGCTCTGATCTCTACTGTTATCCCCTTCACTCACTCTGCTCCAGCCACTGGCCCTCCTGCTGTTCTTCAGACCTGCCAAGCACACTCCTCCCTCAGAATCTTTGCACTTGCTGGTCTGTTGTGTGGTAGACTTTAGCCTGAGTGATACCTGTGGTTTGTTCTATCACTTCCTCCAGGTGTTTGCCCAGATGCAATCAGTTCAGGGAAGCTTTTCTCAACCATCCAATTTAAAATTACATTCCCTGCCCCATCCTTCAAGCATTTCTTATCCTCCTTCCTGGCTTGGTACTTCACTGTAGCACTTATTACTGTCTGATATACAATGTATTTTGTATTTTGTTTTATTTTATTTAGTTTGTTGTGTTCCTTACCACTGGACTGTAAGCTCCATGTTGGGGGGAATCTTGTCTGCTTGGTTCACTGCTGTGTTCTCAGCACCTGGCATATAGGCACATAATAAATATTAATGAATGAATGAATTCTTAGTCCTTCCTGGTTCTCTTTCTATAATAGTTATCATGATGATGATTAAATGGTTACTTTTGCAGTACCTAATGTGTCTCTGCCTCTAGAATGAAATGCAAGGAAGGCTGAGGTTCTGTCACTACTATATAGCCAACACTTAGTAGGTGTTCAGTATATATATTTATTGCATGAATGAAGCTTTCTGAGTTGCTAATCTGATCATCTTCACTCCTGCTTCTGCCCTTAAAACTTACTGCTCTCAGGAGGATCAAACCTGAGTCTCCTTAGCATGTCATAATCACTTTCCTCTCATCTCGTGTCTTGACATTTTTCTCTCCTCTCCAGAACCTGTAAGATCCAGCCTTCCTTGAATATGCCATGCTTTCTTACTGCCAGGCCTTTGTACTCACTGTTCTTTTCTTGGAAAGCTCCACCTGACTAACTCCTACTTGTCCTTTAGAGCTCAGCTGAGGTCACGCCTTCTGGGAAGCTTTCCAGACCCCTATGGAGGGCCTGTGTCAGTGGGGGTGGGTGCATAGCCCATCTCCAGCTGAGGCCTGCCAGGCTTCTGCTGACATCTGATTGTTGTGTGTGGGGCAGAGATTGAAGATTAGCTCAGAGAGAATGTTGGTGTTGTAGACTGTAGAGTAATGAGAGTGGCAGTGAGAGAAAGGGTAGTTGGGACAACTAAAAACCAGTGTGGGCTTTGGCTGTCAAGATATTGTCCTTTATGCCCTGAGGTTCCTGGACTTTCCAGGCAGAGAAGGTCCCTCTGACTTGCATTTCTCCTCCTTCCTCTCTCTCAGGGGGGGATGTTACCATCACTGACCTGCCTCTGGCCCTAGAACAGATCCAGGGCAACGTCCAGGCCAATGTGCCAGCTGGAGGCCAGACCCAGGTCCGGGCCTTGTCCTGGGGGATTGACCAGCATGTCTTCCCTGGAGACTATGACCTGGTGCTGGGGGCTGATATCGTGTACCTGGAACCCACCTTCCCACTGCTGCTGGGGACCCTCCAACATCTGTGTGGGCCCCATGGCACCATCTATCTGGCCTCCACGATGAGAGAGGAGCATGGGACAGAGAGCTTCTTTCAGCATTTCCTGCCCCAGCATTTCCAACTGGAGCTGGTCCAGCGATGTGAGGATGAGAATGTCAACATTTATAGGGCCAGGCACAGGGAACCAAGACCTACTTGACATCACCCCTTCTGTTCTTCTCAACTTCTTGCCCTAATGAAGAAAGTGCCTATCTCCAAAGCCATTTCACAGAGCCACAAACACAAAAACCAGAAAGGATGGATTTCCCTGGCCTCTCTTTTCCCTCCTTCCCTCTTTGTTCCCCCATATACTCTTGGGCTGGTGCAGGGAGATGCCTGCTTACTAGGAATCCTAGAGCCCTGGCAGCACTGGAGTTAGAGCACCAAGGAGGTTCCTAGTTCCTGTTCTTAGAGGAGGAGGATGGGATAGTATACAGGATTTCTAGGGGTAAGGGAAGTAAGTGGGTTGTGAGAGCAGTGGCTGCAGAGAGAGACTGTCATTGACTACTTGTAGTCCTGGTGCTGTCTGTTTATACAGAATGGACTTTTTTAAAAACCAAATTCTGTGGAATTTTTCTAAAGGGCAACAAATAAGCAAAATCTCTTCTGCAGCCAAAGAACTCAGTTTTTGCCAGGGACTGAGGAGGAAGAAGCTTCAGACCACTTGTTTCTTGCTTTCAGAGATACAGTCTGGTGTGCAAGGACCATGGTTCTAACTGGGTGAAGTCCTTCCACCCCTGCAACTGGGGATAGACAGCAGATCTGTCCTTTGGACTGTAGCTTCTTCATCCTTCTTGGAGTTGGAGCCCTGATTACAGACCATCATTTTGTGTAGAAGAATATTGGCCTGAGTACTAGGTTCTTTTCACTGTAATTTTTCTTTAGACTTCTAAGCTTTATCAGTCCTTCCATCCTAATGTGTTTTGCCCTCACCTCTTTTCTCTTCCCAGAGAAAAGAGGTGAGGGAACCTCTGGTTGGAGCTCTCTTTACTTACTGCATAGCCACATAGTCACTTCCTCTGGACTCTCTGTGGCCATTTTCTCTCCTTCAAGCTATTCTGCAAACTCTTGTGAGCTTTCGAAATCAGCTCTGAATAGCTTTTACTGCCTATGGAAGAAAATCAAGCTTCTTTGCTTGGTACTTAGTCTATGCCATGTGATCCCAAATTGCCTTTCTACTTCATTTCCTACTCCTTTCCTACAAAAATTGGACCTCTGGCCAAATTATAAAAAGTCTATTCTCTGTTTTCTAACTCTACACTAAAATTTCCTGACTTCTTCCTCCATTCTTTATGATGAGTGCCTGCTTAGAAGGGCTACTGTTATCTGTCGAAATCTTCATTATTCTTTGCCTCTTTCCTGAAAAAGCTTTTCCTGAGCCTCTTGCTTGGATGGGATTTCTTTCTCCCTGAGACTTTTTCACTGTGTTTCCATCTTAGGGGACCTTACTTTGTTTTGCATGGACATAACCCTCATTTTCTCACCATTAGATTACTTTGGAGGGTAGGGTTGTGGTTTACTCATCTCTAATCCCCACAGTTCCTGACACACAGTAGGCATTCAACAAATATTTTGCTCACTCAACAAATATTTATTCGGTTTGTTGAAAGGACTCCACCCCTACTTTCCTGTCCAATTTGATATTGGACAAATTCCTGAACCCACCCACCTACCTCACAAGTTTGTCGTGAGTCATAATGAATATAACGGATATAATATGAATATGATAATGAATATAAAAGCGCATTGAAAATAAAGAAATATAAAGTGTAACCCACATGTCTTGTATTGTTTTTTGACAACTTTATTTCTTGCATTCCGTTATTTTACCTGAGGGGTAATTCCCGTGTGAAATGCAGTCTCAATAAACCAAGTAGAGGAAGCGACTGTGCCCCTCCGACCAGCAGGTGGCGCTATACTCGTTTAACGTGTTCAGATGGAGAGTTCTGGCCCTTCCGCCCCGCCGTAGGTCTGTCACCTCACTGGTGCGCCAGCCGGCGGAAGTGTACTGCGATCAGAAAGATGTCGCTGCTGCGGTCATTGAGCCTCTGCCTGGTTTCGCGGACCAGGAGTTGCCTGGTGAGGTGTCCTGGCCCCGTTATCGACCTTCCTTTCTTGCAGCTTTCCTGTGTGCCTGGAGCGTACCCTTCCCTTCCCCCGACCCCGTTCGACTCCATCACACTCTTCCCCCGACGGCTTTGTCTCTTCGCAGTCCAGCCCCCCGAGCTACCTTTTCCATTTTCCACATTTCCGGAGCCCTAAGGTCGCCTCCCTGCAGCTGTGCCCACCGCGCCCCGGAGTTCGTTGCTTCCTGCTTCTCATCCCTTTCTTCTTAACGTCTCCAGGCGGGGTCCCTTCTGCTTCAGTCGCCTCAGCTATGGCACACATTTCACGCTGGGTCCTGGCTGTCTTCCTCGGCCTCTAGCAAGGAACTTCTCATGAAATTGCGGCGGAAGACGGGCTACTCCTTTGTAAATTGCAAGAAAGCTCTAGAGACTTGTGGCGGGGATCTCAAACAGGTGTGTGCATGGCGGGTTTTGGGGTGTGCAGGGCGGGCTGCTAGGGCTCGACCTCAGACTTTTAGGGCGGTCTGATGAGGAGCATAGAAGTCAGACCTGCTGCCAGTGACCCATAATGGCAGAGCCCTATGTGGCATTCTGGCTTAAATGACAGCCTCAGCCTTTGCCTTTGTTTTATTTGGAAGCAATTAAGTCAGGATCCCAAGGTTAACAAACACTATTCCATGCAATACTGCTATGGTGTTTCCTGCTGCCTGGAGCTGAAAGGGTTTCAGTGAGTTTTGGAGTCGGACCAACCAGGACTCTAACGATGGTGTCCTCACACTAACCCTGTGACCTAGGACATCT
This sequence comes from Cheirogaleus medius, assembly GCA_008086735.1. Classification (NCBI taxonomy): domain Eukaryota; kingdom Metazoa; phylum Chordata; class Mammalia; order Primates; family Cheirogaleidae; genus Cheirogaleus; species Cheirogaleus medius. Next base: position 13,915,480 of record VBSM01002616.1, on the reverse strand, counting down.
TAATTAATCTTTCAGAGTTGTTTTGTTCTTATCTATATAGCCACACATCTCTTCACCACAGGGTATGTTCTGAGAAATGAGTAATTAGGCAGTTTCGTTTTGTGAACCTCATAGAACGCACTTACACAATCCTAGATGGTATAGCCTACTACATGCCTAGGCTGCACAGTATAGCCTATTGCTCCTAGACTACATACCTGTATAACATGTTACTGTACTGAATACTATAGGTAATTATAACACAATGGTAAGTCTTTGTTTATCTAAATATAGAAAAGGTACAGTAAAAATACAATATAAAAGATAAATGGGGCTGGGTGAGGTGGCTCACACCTGTAATCCTAGCATTCTGGGAGGCCAAGGTGGGAGGATAGCTCAAGGACAGGAGTTCGAAACCAGCCTGAGCAAGAGCAAGACCCTGTCTCTACTAAAAATAGAAAGAAATTAATTGGCCAACTAAAAATATATAGAAATAATTAGCCTGGCATGGTGGCGCATGCTACTCGGGATGCTGAGGCAGAAGGATTGCTTGAAGCCCAGGAGTTTGAGGTTGCTGTGAGCTAGGCTGACTCCATGGCACTCTAGCCTGGGCAACAAAGTGAGACTCTGTCTCAAAAAAAAAAAAAGAAGAAGAAGATAAATGGCACACCCTGTATAGGGCACTTACCATGAATGGAGCCTGCAGGACTGGAAGCTGCTCTGGGTAAGTCAGTGAGTGAGTGGTGAGTGTGAAGTCTTACCTAAGACATTATTGAACATTTTTGTAGACTTTCTAAATACTGTACACTTAGGCTATACTAAATTTATATAAAAAATTTTTCTTTCTTCAATGATAAATTAATCTTAGCTTACTATAACTTTTTTATTTTATAAATTTTTAAATCTTTTGATTTTCTTTGGACTGTTTTGTGATAACTCTTGGTTTAAAACACAAACAGGCCAGGTGCAGTGGGCTTGTGCCTGTAACCCTGACACCTTGGGAGGCCAAGGCAGGACAATCACTTGAGGCTGGGAGTTCAAGACCAGCCTGCACAATGTATTGAGACCCCCTCCCTCCAAAAAATTTTTTAAAAATTAGCTGAGCATGGTTGCACACACCTGTAGCTACTCGGGAGGCTGAGCCAGGAGGATTACTTGAGCCCAGGAGTTTGAGGTTGCAGTGAGCTATGATCACACCACTGTACTCTGCTGGCCCGGGCAACAGAGCAAGACCCTGTCTCAAAAAAACAAACAAAAAAACCCCCAAACCACAAATACATTGTACAGGTCTTTGTTTATATCCTTATTCTATAAACTTTTTTCCAGTTTTTTTGTGTTTTTTTTAATTTATTTTTTTATATGGAACACTTCACGAATTTAATATTAATATGGCAGAGGCCATATTAATCTTCTCTGTATTGTTCCAATTTTAGTATGTGTGCTGTCAAAGCGAGCACTCGAGTTTTAATTATTATTTTTTTTACTTTTTAAACTCTTTTGTTAAAAACTAAGACACAAATACACACATTAACCTGGGCCTACACAGGGTCAGGATCATCAATATCACTGTCTTCCACTCCCACGTCTTGCCCCACTGGAAGGTATTCAGGGGCAGTAAGATACATGGAGCTGTCATCTCCTATGATAACAATGCCTGCTTCTGAAATACCTCTTGAAGGACCTTCCTGAGGCTGTTTTACAGTTAACTTTTTTTTAAAAAATGAGTTAGAGTATACTCTAAAATAACGATAAGAAGTATAATAGTATAGTAAATATATAAACTAATAACAGTCATTTGTTATTAAGTATTATGTACTGTATGTAATTGTATTGGTATACTTTTATATGACTAGCAGCGCAGTAGGTTTGTATACACACAGCATCACCACAAACATGTGAGTAATGCATTGAACTATTTCATTAGGAGGACTACTATGTCATTTTTTTCAGCTCCATTATAATCATGGGACCACCATCGTATATGCAATCCATTGTTGACCAAAATGTCATGACATGCATGACTGTGTAATGAAAGTACTACACTCTGCCCCAGAGAGTTGTTGTGAAGATTAAACTTATCCATAACACTAGTCACAAAAATGCCTGGCATTTGGCATTTAGTGATAGACTGTCAGTAAATGATAGATTAGTTTCTATTAGAGAATTTAGGGGAAATAGAAAGAATCAGGGAACCTGAACATATTTTAGAGCTCTTTTCAGTCCTAAATTCTGTGACTTTGTCATTTGCTCTTTTTCTTTTCAATTTATAGGCTGAGGTCTGGCTCCACAAGCAGGCCCAGAAGGAGGGCTGGAGCAAAGCTGCCAAGCTCCATGGGAGGAAGACTAAAGAAGGCCTGATTGGGCTGTTGAAGGAAGGAAATGCGACTGTATTAGTAGAGGTGAGTTGTTGGAAATTCCACATAGCAAGAACAGCTGTCATTGGGGTATAAGGCTTGTGGTAGACCTTTTAAAGAAGAGGACTGTTTGAGAACCATAAAGGGGAGTTGAAGTTAAACTCACAAGACCTCAGTTATTAGCTACGGATTCGTTGAAGTACAGAAACGCACAGGTGTGTTGATGAGAAATGGCCTGGCAGTCTAGAATATTACTCCTAAATGTGAATTTAGTGCTGCCTTATACCTAGTCACTGATTGTTTCCTAGAACAGTTAGATTTTAAAGCTAGTAATTAATTAGTTGATGGAGAGAGAATAGCTGTTTTAGAGGAGGTTTGGGGGCTGTAACTGATGAAGAATCAGATGTGGATCCAAGTGAGAGAAGGGAATAAACAAGGTGATAGCAAAAGCTGTTTGGAGTTGAGGAGGCTGGAGAGTGTGGTTATGATGGTGTGCAGCCACAGGCAAGTGGTGAACTTGCAGTGAGCCCTTCGTGACATTATCAAACCATCTTCTGGATGCGTGGGCTACGGCTAACTCACTGGCCCAACAGGAATCACTTCATTCAGTTTCTGGCCTCAAACTAAGAGATGAACTGCAGCTTTAAAATTCTAGGGTTATTTATTTCTGTTGAATCTGTAGCTTGTTCTATCAATATCTTGGTTTACTCTCCAACCTAAAGGTACTTTTGGAAACTATCAGTAAAAAGCTTATATAGCAACCTCAATTTGTTCCCACAGGTAAACTGTGAGACAGATTTTGTTTCCAGGAACTTAAGATTTCAACAGCTGGTCCAGCAAGTAGCCCTTGGAACCATGCTACATTGTCAGAGCCTAAAGGATCAAGTCTCCACATACAGTAAAGTGAGTTTGGTGGTTGTGTCCAGCATGCTGAATTTGTTCACCTCTTAGGGTCTTTGCTGTTCCTTTTTTTTTT
>VBSM01002616.1:13869331-13908830 GCA_008086735.1 Cheirogaleus medius | reverse complement strand
CTGTAGTTATAATGATTTAAATAACGTGCAGTTTGCCCAAAAACGTGTGGTCCCCGGCATATGTCTTAGAGATTTCTATGCGGTATGAAAGGTGATAAGAGACAGGGTCTCTCTCTGATGCCTAGACTGGAGTGCAGTGGTGGGATCATAGCTCACTGAAACCTCAAACTCCTGGGCTCAAGTGATCCTCCCACCTCAGCCTCCCAAGTAGCTAAGACTATAGATGTGTACCACCATGACCAGCTGATTTTTAAAAAATTTTTTGTAGAGACAAGGGCTTGCTATGCTGCCTGGGCTGGTCTTGAACTCCTGGGATCAAGTGATCCTCCCACCTCAGCCTGGAATTAATAGGTGTGATCCACTGCGCCCTGCACCCACATATACTTTAATTTGCTTTTTTCACTTAATAATATATCCTGGAAATACTCCATAGAAGTTCATGGAGATCTTCCTTTTTCTTTTTTCCAGCTGCATAGTATTGTGTGCATGTGCCATGGTTTATTCAATCAGTCTTCTATGTTTCCAAAATATTATGATTAGCAATTGTTCAATGGATAATCTCGTGCATATGTACTTTTTATTGTTGAAAGTGTATCATCAAGATAAATTCCTAGAAATAGGATTTCAGGGTCAAAGGATAAATGTATGCATAGTTTTGTTAGATATTGTTCCTCTCTATTGGATTTGCACCATTTTGCATTCCTATCAACAATCTGCAAGTCTCCTAGCTTTATGATTGTATGAAAATATTGTTCCTGGTCGGGCATGGTGGCTCATGCCTGTAGTCCAAAATCAGGAGGCTGATGCAGGATGATCCCTTGAGCTTGGGAGTTTGAGGCTACAGTGAGCTACAGTTGTACCACTGCATGCCAGTCTGGGTGACAGAGTGAGACTCCTTCTCTTTAAAAAAAATATATATATTGTTCCTGATTTCTAGGAAATTACATTCTAAGAAGTTAGGCTGAAGGTTGGGAGGGGAATAGAATTGGGGTGGGGGTGCAGTGATGGAATAAAATATTTATAATAATGAAACTTATGAATTTTTAACATTCTTAGCTTAATGGAAATATCATTTATACCAGTTGTTTTAAATAATTTTCTTAGGCTAGTTTTGTCTATTCTCTTGATAATTTGGATAGTACAGAACTGATCCATGTTTGTTTTCTCTGTACACTTAGGGCTTCTTGAATTCCTCTGAGCTTTCTGGACTTCCAGCTGGACCTGACAGAGAAGGTTCTCTCAAGGATCAGTTGGCCTTAGCAATTGGTGAGTATTTACAAATATTCTGGAAACTGGAAATTAAAAACTGGATCTCTTGGTATCTTTGGTGTTCCTCCTTGTATGCTCATATACATATGAGGATCAGATACTATGAATGTGAGACGTGCTTTGTGTATTAGACATTAGGGAACAGCAGGCATTCTGAAGAGCTCATACTCTGCTGAAGGAAGTGCCATTACCAAGCTGTAGCGAGTTGCTATATCAGGGGAAATAGAGTCCCAGTGTCATCAGAAATTCTGAATTCCTTAAAAGAATTTAGATTTGTATGCAGAAATTTCATGGTTTTTAGCTGTTTGCAACTAATTAAAATTATTTTCATCACTGTGCCAACAAAACAAAGCATGTCTTTAAGCAGAGATGGCACTTTGACTTCTTGTTGACTATCTGTGTATATAGAATACGAAAAATAGTACATTAAAGATTATTTCATCTTCCTTATAAAGTGATCCAGGAAAATTTAGGGGCACCCTTTTTAGGAATTTGATCTCTCTTTTCAAAAAATCTGGTCTTGAATTTGCGAAGATACATTCTTTTTTTTTTTTGAGACAGAGTCTCACTCTGTTGCCTGGGCTAGAGTGCCGTGGCGTCAGCCTAGCTCATAGCAACCTCACAAACTTCTGGGCTCAAGCAATCCTCCTGCCTCAGCCTCCCGAGTAGCTGGGACTACAGGCATGCACCACCATGCCCGGCTAATTTTTCTATGTATAATTTTAGTTGGCCAATTGATTTCTTTCTATTTTTAGTAGAGACGGGGTCTTGCTCTTGCTCAGGCTGGTTTCGAACTTCTGACCTTGAGCAATCCGCCTGCCTCGGCCTCCCAGAGTGCTAGGATTACAGGCGTGAGCCACCACGCCCGGCAAGATACATTCTTTTATAACCTACTGGCTATGGGAACCATATATGGATCACTGTGGTTGGACTAGTAGGGATTTTCCTTTCTTCCTAAGTATCCTTGATGGAGTGAGGAAGGGAGGGATAGGGTTGGAGCTTGCTGGGAATTTATTCCTCATCTGAAATTTCCAGTCAAGGCATCAATTCTGTTTTTATCAGGTCATCTTGCAGTGTCTGTGATGTTTCAGTGAGTCATGGTTGAGAAACCAGGCAGACAGCTATGTATGGGGCTTATTAAGAAATTCTGGAAGAATTTGATATTTCAGCCTTGTCAGTTTCTGGGAATTAACTATTGGGTAGATGATTTGACCTATTTTAAAATTTGTTTTAGTTTCCAAATTCTCCATTTTTATGACTGTTAAATATAACTGGCTAATTTCTGGCATATTTTGCAGACCCTTTTGTTTATTCTACATTTTCCTACCTTCTGGCTTATTTGGATTTCTGTTAGAAGAAAGTAGCATCCTAAGAGAAAGGAGAATATCCGTTTTTTGGTTCTCATAAACAACTCTGAAAATGTTGTCTTTTTATTTTTGATGAGAGGAAGTTGAAACTATCAGATGACATGAGGTTTTGGATTTTCTGGGGCTTTTAGTTGTGGACTTTTTCCTGATACAGCAGATGATCAGGAGTTGTGTCAGTTACGGTGGTATTCAGGAAGGACAGTAATTTGTTCGGGAAAAGCCCCTAACTGCTTTGGGCCCGATCTGAGTTTTAATTCCAGGTCTGCCATGTATTTTTGGGTGGATTACCTAAGTACTCTAAGCCTAAATGTAATGTAATAATAATAACAACCAGCATTTGAGTGCTCACTATATGCCAGATACTGTAGTAAATGAGTTTACATTTATTATTTATTTCTCCCAATAATCCTGAAAGGTAGGCAGTATCATCTCCATTTTACAGATAAGGAATCTAAGGCTTGATAAATTAGTAAATGGGATTATGTCATTAAGTCACTTGCCCAAGATCGTATGGCCATAAGAGGCAGAACTGAGACCTGAATCTGTGTGACACCACAGCCTATGTTTTTAAATATCAAGACTGCCCGGCATGTAGCTGGCACTCCATAAAGATACTCTCTACTTCCTTCAGCCTCTCCCCACACATCCCTTTTTCTCTTTAACAATATCTGAAAATGATCTCTCTCCATCTTCTTGCATATCCAGTGTAAATGGAGAGGGATTTTTTTCCAACTTGGCCTCTTCTGTGCATATTCTGGTACCACCACAGGCATGATATTCTGGTGGTGTGTTCGTTTTTGTTTTTGCTTTTTTATAGGGAAACTGGGAGAAAACCTGACTCTTAAACGAGCTGCATGGGTGAAGGTGCCATCTGGGTTCTACGTTGGCTCTTATGTCCACGGAGGAATGCACAGTCCCTCCCTTCACAACCTGGTGCTGGGCAAGTACGGGGCCCTGGTTGTCTGTGAGACGTCTGAGCAGAAAGCAAACCTTGAAGACCTTGGCCGCCGCCTCGGACAGCATGTGGTGGGCATGGCTCCTCTCTCTGTTGGCTCCCTGGACGATGAGCCTGGGGGAGAGGCAGAGACTAAGATGCTGTCCCAGCCATACTTGCTGGATCCCTCCATTACATTGGGACAGTATGTGCAGCCCCAGGGGGTGTCTGTGATAGACTTTGTGCGGTTTGAATGTGGAGAAGGTGAAGAGGCAGCAGAGGCTGAATAGGTTCCAGAGACTTTTGGCCCAGGAGGAATGTTTATTTTTAGTTCTGGACATCATTACAAAAAGAAGTTATTTCCTAAGCCTCTTCAAACTCAGAATTTGTTTTTCATTTGAATTTATAATGAAATTACATAATTCATGGGTAAAGGTATTAAATAAAATAGTTATATAATAAAAAGAATAGAATTTTTTCCATGCTTGCATAATACTGGGTTTAGTTTTTTTGTGCCTTTCTTGTGACGTGTTGTAGAAAACAACAGGTGGGCCTTATTGATGTGACTGACAGTGTCTTGGAAAACAGGCATCAACGATTATGCTGCTGCTACCTTCAACATGGATTTACTATGGTGTCCCTGAAATTTCTAACTCACACATTCTATCTTACTCCTTCTGTGAGATAGAACTCTTTTGTTCTGCTTTCACTGTGTGACGCTTTATGCTTCTACCCTGGAACTTCCCCAGTTATATTACTTCTGCCACATGGATTTCTTTGGAATTACTGATTCAAACTTAAAGTTGTCTGGAAACTGTGGGTTCATTTGTTCATGTCTGTACCATGCTTTGAAGGCTTTCTGCAGTGGTATGCTGGTTCTGGCCTTATTTACAGAAATTAATGACACATGGCCCTACTTCTCTTTTGGATAATAGAGTGTGGGTGGGTACTGAGGTTTCCTGGATAGCTGTAAGGCAGGTTTTCACATTCTTGCATCAGAAACTAGAATTAGAGTGGGCCAGTTATCCAGAGAGCTCGCTAAACATTGCTTTACTTCCCCAGTACTGAAACATTTCTCTCAACATAACATAAAATTACTATAACAGGCTGGATGCAGTGGCTCACGCCTGTAATCCCAGCACTTTGGGAGGCTGAGACGGGAGGATTGCTTAAGCCCAGGAGTTTTTGAGACCAGCCTGGGCAACATAGTGAGACCCTTTCTCTACAAAAAATTGTTTTAAAAAATTAGCTGGGCATGGCAGTGCATACACCTATAGGACTGAGGCAGGAGGATCACTTGAGCCCAGGGGTTCAGGGTTACAGTGAGCTATGCATGCCACTGCACTCCAGCCTAGGCAACAGAGTGAGACCCTGTCTCAAAAAAAAAAAAAAAGAAAAGAAAAATATTACCACAACAAGCAAACCCTGATACTGAAAAGAGCTTCATTTGCTCATTACAGGTACTTTATTTGAAAAGTTAAAAATGCTCTGGCACATAACAGATCTGGGCATTTCGATTTTGACTCTGGGGTATATGTGTGATTCAACGATTTGCAGTTAAATAGATTTTAGAATTACTGATCTTAAAATTTAAAACAAATGTAGTCCTGGCACAGTATTAAATGTTTTAAACTTAGTTTTTTGGTTGCCTTTCTTTAGACTTCATGCAGTTGTAGTGCTTTCTCCTGAGGCTTTAGCTAGAAGGCCACAAAACCCAAAAAGTGAGTAGTTAACATTTTAGGCATGTAACAACCAAGGAATGCAAGGATGAGAAAAAAATGGAGAACGTGCTATGATTTGCAGATTATTGTATCTAAATTAAGTAGCTGAATATCAGGCAGAAGTTGGTAGGTAAACTCTTTTCTGATATTGGCACACTATCTGCTCTCTTATGTGGTCTTGCAGAAGGCCTGTGTCTTCTTGCCTTAGAAAAGCCCCTTTTCTTTCTTCAATTGGAGCTGTTTCCAGCCAGGCAGAGCAGCAAATTGCCCTCTTGTGATGCCAAACACAGACACAAAGTCCTGTTCAGAGAGGTAATTCTAAGAGAGAAAACAAAGTTTCTAGTTAGAAGGAAGACCGATCGATGCCAACAGAGGTGAGGAGAGTGGGCACAACTGGGAGTCCTAAGTAGGTGCTTGAATGGGGAAGTAGAATGAATTTCTCAGAAACACTGTAATGGACTTAAATTATTCATTGGAGAAGTGTTCTTCAGGTCATGGAGTCCCATTTTGGCCTGAGGAAGAAGCTTGCTGGATTCATGGCTTTCACAGCCCCAGCTAGTACCAGTTTCTTGCCAGAAGGCAACAAATGGGTTATATATTATGGATGAATTACAGACATTAGATTTTGGCAGAATGGAGAACTAAATCAAATGATGGTTTTCCTTGCTTTATGCCCTTAACTACCATTTTTATCCAGAAATTTTCAAATGCAAGATTAGGTAGATCTTAACTGAGAGCATAAAATTATCCTAACATTTATTTAATGTTGTAATGAATGTTTTGTATCCAAGTAAAGATTATTAAGATAGGGCCTCTGCTTTTAAGAAAGTTGTCCAGATACTTAAGAATTAGTTAGATAAGACATTGTGGGAAATCCAGAGACCTTCCCAAATCAACTTCTTCAAGGGGAAAATGAATTAATTCATTCAACATGAATATGTTAATTCATTCACTTAGGTGGTGCTCATTATCTGCTAGGCACCGTTTTAGGTGCTGAAAACCTGAGGATATGGTAGTGAACAAGACAGGTCCTTCCTCTTTAGGATATTACTAGAGCGGGAGATAGAAAATGAACAAGTATCAGGGGACTGCAGAGGGTAAGGGAAACAGTGTTAGGGTGGTCAGGGAAGGCCTCCCTAGGGAGGTGACATTGGAGCTGAGACCTAAATTGTGAGAAGGAGCTGGCTCTGTGATGATCTGAGAGAAGAATGTTTTTTTCAGGCAGAAGTACTAGCAAGCCTAAAGGCTCAAAGGCTGAAATAAACATATTCGGGAACAGAAAAGTAGCCACTGGATACCGGGTAGTAAGTGAAGGAGAGTAGTGGTATATGAGACTAAATTGGAGAGGTAGGCAAGGGCCAGATTGTGTAGGCTTTCTGATTCTTTTTTTAAGTGCAGTGGGAAGCCATTTGAGGTGTTTTAAACAGGACAGTGCCATCTGTTTTTTTTTTTTGAGGCAGAGTCTCACTTTTTGCCTGGGCTAGAGTGCCATGGCGTTAGCCTAGGTCACAGCAACCTCAAACTCCCGGGCTCAAGCAATCCTCCTGCCTCAGCCTCCTGAGTAGCTGGGACTACAGGCATGCGCCACTATGCCCGGCTCATTTTTTCTGTATATATATTTTAGTTGGCCAATTAATTTCTTTCTATTTTTTTTAGTAGAGATGGGGTCTCGCTCTTGCTCAGGCTGGTTTCGAACTCCTGACCTTGAGGGATCCTCCCACCTCGGCCTCCCAGAGTGCTAGGATTACAGGCATGAGCCACCACGCCCGGCCAGTGCCATCTGTTTTAAAAGATCCCTTTGGCTCTTGTGTAGGGAATGGATTGTAGGGACAGGCTTGGAAACAAGTTGGATTGCAGTAGTCCATGATGGCTGGACTAGACTGGCAGCAGAGAGATGGAGAGAGGAGCGGACAGAGGCCAACTGGTAGATTGACACAGGAGGTGAGAAAAAAGAATCAAGAAGGAGCCCTGGATTTTTGGTTTGAGCCACTGGGTAGCTCAAATGTCCATTGAGTGCCTATGATGTACCTGAATTGTCCTAGGCCATTTATTGAGATGGGTGCTTTATCACAGAGAGCTCCACTTACCACAGATACAGTTCCTTTAGCCACTCACCTCCTTTTTAGCAGGGTTCACATCCTCAGGCAGCTCCTGATTCTGGTTTTTCAGCAGAACTTCTATGGGGTAATATTTTGGCTCACTGTCAGAATTCAGGGAGATGGTAGTGTTCTTCATGTCCTACATAGGATAAGATAAGAATATAAACACAGGAGAATAGACTGTTCAGTGTAGGTGTGATTACAGTTCTGTGTGTAACATTTAACATTCTGACTTATACCACTTCACCCTTTGTAATCATCTTTCAGAACAATGGTCCCCAAACCTAGCTGCATGTCAGAATCATCTGGGAATCAAAAATATTCAGATTTGGGAATCCTTCTTGGGAAAGCTGATTCAGTAAGTCAAAGGTGAGTCCTGTATATCCATTCTGGCATACATGCTGTGCCTAAATCTCATTTAAATATTGTGATCACATACCTTCTCTTGGCACTTCTATTTAGGCCCTACATTTCCAGTCTTTAAATGACTTCAGATTGAAGTCATACTTTTCTTAAATACAATTTAAAGACACTACATCAACATTAGCTTTGGAATCTGAATTTGTAAAGCACAAAGGACAAAATTGCCAGATGGTTTGAACACCTGATGTCATATACTCATCCTGAGCTTAATGAGCTGCTGGATTCCTGGCCAGAGGCTCTGCTTTTTTTAACTATTAAAATAAGGGTAAATGACCTAAGTTTTTGTGGACTTCACTGTCTGAAACTGAGAAAAATATCTTTTGGCAAGACATTGCCTCTACAAAAAATAGAAAAATTAGACAGGCATGGGTTTGCACGCCTGTAGTCCCAGCTACTCAGGAGGCTGAGGCAGGAGGATCCCTTGAGCCTGAGAGTTTGAGGTTGCAGTGAGCTTTGATAATGCCACTGCACTTTACCTGGGGCAACAGAGTGAGACCCTGTCTCAAAAAAAAAGAAAAGAAAAGAAAATTCTTTTTTTCTCCTTTTTTTGAGACAGAATCTCACTCTGTTGCCTAGGCTGGAATGCAGTGATACAATCATAGGTCGCTGTAGCCTTGAACTCCTGTGCTCAAGCGATCCTCCTGCCTCAGCCTCCCAAGTAGGTGAGACTACAGGTGTGTGCTACCATACCCAGCTAGTTTTTAAATTTTTTTTAGAGATGAGGTCTTGCTATGTTGCCCAGGCAGGTCTCGAACTCCTGGACCCAAGCAATGCACCTGCATTGGCCTCCCAAAGTGCTGAGATTACAGGTGTGAGCCACTTGGCCCAGCTGAAAAATCTTTTCATCAAAATAGACAACTAGAGTAATACTGAGAAGGACATGAGTTTTGCCTATGAGCATCTATAGCATTTGTTGTTTCTCTTTGGCTCTGGTTGCCTATGTAACTTGCTTCTCCAAGAGCAAACCCAACTCACAGCAGTGATCCGCATGATAGCAGCAGTATCTCCAAGCTCTTCTTTTAATTGTTCATATGATTTTCCTGCCTAAGAAGAGACAGGAAACACGGGATGAAGTATTTCTTATAGAGAGGGACATCTTAGGCCTGGTCTGTATCTTCAGGAAAAGCAAAAGAGCTAGGGAATCAGAAGACATTTCAAGAATAAGTAAAAATGAAAATTCCCCTCCTGGGTCCATGCAGGGTTGAAGAAGGTACCAGAGTGCAGTGGCATACATTCTTTGATGGTGCCCTTTCAGTCCTCCCTACAAAATTTAAGAAAGAGCAGTTGACTAGGAGTCAGAAAACCTAGCTTTTTCCTGTTGGTTAACTGTGACTTTGGACAAATAACTTATCCTCCTAGCTTCCTTATCTATAAAATGGGAAACATAATACTTGCACTGGCTATCAGGATGGTTGTAAAGATCAAAAAGATGATATGTACGGATACACTTTATAAACTGTTTATTACTTCACACTGCTTGTTGCTGAGACAAGCTGTGAATTATGGACTTCTTGCTGAAGTAGGTGAAAAAGAGAAGAAAAATAAAAAGCAGGGAGTGAGAGTGGGGGAAATGAGGTCCTGGTTCTTTTCAGCCCTTGAATCAGTACCCTACCTTACCACTGAGCTCTTAGTTCTCAGCTCCCTGGCAGTAAGAATATTTTCCCTGTTCTCATTGTTCTTACGCTCCAGATGTGAGGGTCCCAGGCCAGGAACCAGCCTGTGAAGGTGGGGGGCTCAAACCCCTGTTTAATGATCACGATTGGTGTGTCAGTGTCTCTGCCGCTGGGGTGAGTGTGCAGGTACTCCTGGGCTGTAGCAAGGGCCCTCTCCTTCTCTGTGGCATTGGCCTCAGCCCCAATCCACAAGAACACCTGTTGTGGTAGAGATTTAATATTTGTTAATATCATTGTTCCAAAGACAAAGTACTGGGTCTTACATACTACCCTATCTTGTCTCTTTGTTTTGTGAGCAATTCACAGCATCAGAAAACTTTCCCAGCCTAATTTGTTCAGCAGAAAGAAAGGTTTTCTTTGGATATTTATCATCTTGATACTTAGCATTTTAATTGCAACATATATCTTGCAAATGTACATCTCCAAATCTGAGCTTTCTCTGAACTTCAGCTTCCTGAATCCAGCTTTTTACAAAACACTTCCTCTTGGCTGTCCCTAAGCACTTCAAATATAACACTCCTAAAATGTAGCTCTTCTTTTTTAAACTTGTATCTGTCTCAGCCTCCACTCTTGGTAAGTGGTATCCATCCAGTCACCTAAGGCAGAAACCTGGAAGTCATCCTAGAAACCCCTCCATATCCAGTGAGTCATCAGGGCTGGCCAACCTTATCTCGTAAATATTTGTCAAATCTATCACCATCCTTCCCTCCCTAACCACTGCCCTTTTGTGGGCCCACAGCAGCTCTGACTTGACCACGATAGTAGTCTACCTACTGGCATACACTCTTCTTTTTTGTCACCCTCATCCCTCTCCTACATTTGCCAGAGTGATCTATCTAAGTGCAGTCTGGCCGTGTCACTTCAGACTTTCCAGGATAAATGTTAAATTTCTTGACAATGGTAGGTTAGGTCCATACCTACTTCTTCAGCTTCATCTTTATGGGGCTCCTTAACTCTATCCTATGTTCTGATAATATTTCATGCTTTGCTTTTCTTATGCCATTTCTTTAGCCCGAATTCCTTCTTAATTCTTTTTTACCGACTAATGCCTACTAATCCTTTGAGATTCAGCCTGGGAGCTATCTCTTCCAGGAGGTCTACTTTGAGTCCCTAAACTCTGTTGAGTGCCTCTAATTTGTGCTACCTTGGCACCTCGTATATAGTTCATTGTAGTGAAATGATGTTTCTCTGTCCAGCTCCCCCCATTAACCTGTAAACTCAGAGCAGGGTCCCTTTACCTTGGTGACACCCACTTAGCACAGTGACTAGCATGGAAGAGGTGCTCAGAGTTATGGCTGAGCCAAACTAAAGAAAATGGCATGTGAAGGAGGGGTTGCATTGAACATTTCCCATTCACACACATTTGTTCCCTTAAAGGCCCATATTCTCTAAATTTGGAGCCTGTTACTGATTCTAAGATAAAGAAGTACATGATGATGGGATGGCCTGATTTTCCCAAAGCAATGTGGGAAAATTCCCAGGATGGTGAGTTTTAAACATCATTCTGTTCTTTCCAACCCTGGCAAAAAGGCTCTTCCTTTAGACACCACTGACAAAAGTCCGATTGACTTGGGGACAGTCCTGGGCTACCCTGGGTCTATTCTCGGGTGGGGATGCTATATAAAAACAGCCTAAACTATGAGGATCTTTGTCATTTTTTCTGAGTTCTATGGCTGGGTCTTACCTGGTCCCAGGTATCTAGGAGCATCACATCACCTGGGTTCAGGTCATCCTGGGTGAAGTCTGTGATTTCAGTGACAATGAACCGGCCAGTCTTATTGGAACATTCAAAGAGACGTGACTGGACATCCAGGATTTCTTGCTGTAATCTGCAATACAGTCAATGTAGAGGCACTGAGCTGCTTGGAACTAGTTTGCAAACTGAAAGGGAGATTAGGCTTTGTGCACTTCACAAGCCTGGGAGGCAGGAAGAGCCAAGAAAAGGGACCTACTGTGTTCCCATACCTTTTATCATTGGCATAGGGAGTTTTCCCTCCCAATAGGTCCCAGAACTCGGCTGGCTCCTGGCCCTCAGCCACAGTGTTCTCGGTGCCGTCACAGAGAAACCCGGCCAGTTCCTTAGCCATTGCCCGCTCGTCCCCGCTAGACCCCTGAGAGGGTGCGAAGAGAGCACAGATGTTAGTTGCATGGGGACATGTTGACGTGGGAAGAGAAGCATTTGAGACTAATAGCTCAGTGTGGCCAGGATCAGCTCCCAAGCCCTCAGGATGGGGACATAGATAGGTTATTCTAGTGCTGGGAAGGCAGAGGAGGAAAACACTGTGGTGGCAAAAAGCAGGACTAGACTGAAGCCCACAGGGAGTGTTGACAAGAGTCACCTTTGTTTCACCTTGAGTTGGAGTTTTAACACCTACATTTTTTTTTTTTAGAGAAAAAATTTAAATCTACTTTTAAACTCCTTTTGGCATACTAAGAATCTTTACAAACAGAATCATGTTACTGCCACCACAATAAAGATACAGAACAGTTTCATCCTCACTCCCCCGCCCACATTCTCTGGAGCTACTACTCCTTTGGAGTCAAATCCTCCCGAATCCTTAACCTCTGGCAGCGACTAATTTGTTCTCCATCCCTATGGTTTTGCCTTTTCCTGAATGCCATAAATGGAACCACAATATTTAGCCTCTGAGTCTGGTATATTTCAGTTAACATAATGCATCTGAAGTTCATCCGTATTTCATCAGTGGTTTATTCCTTTTTATTGCTGAGTAATATTTCACTGTATGGATATACGACTGTGTGTTTATCCATTTTCTAGTTAGGTTGTCTCCAGTCTTTGGTGATTATGAATAAAGGTAGTATAAACGTTTGTGTACAGGTTTTTGTGTAAAGATAGTTTTTTAATTCGCTTGAGTAAATACCCAGGGGTAGGACTGCTAGATCATATGGTAAGTGTATGTTTAACTTTATTAGAAACCGTCAAACTGTTTTCCAAGTGCTGTACCATTTTGTAGTCCTGCCAGCAATGCCTGAAGGTTCCTGTTGCTCCACATCCTCGTCCACATTTGATACTGTCAATTTTTTTAGCCATTCTAATCTCATTGTGGTTTTAATTTGCATTTCCCTAATGACTAATGATGTTGAGCATCTTTTCCTATTCAATTCTCTTTTATAAAACAATTTTAGTGCTTTTTAATGCACTAATGCAATATGAATTAACAACATCATATTTTTAGTATTTTTTGTTCTGTGTTAGTGCTTGTCTGTTACAATCCACCAACTCATGGGAAGATTGACCTATCCAGCCTCTGTCTGTGTAGAAGTTCATGGGATGTCTCCTGAGTATAAGCAGGGCTGTCAGTGAGTTTTTAATTGGAGCCTGATTGTGGGGAATGTTGGTCCTCCCTTTGACAATTCTTTAGGAAGAAGTCTCCTCTTTTCAAGGACTATTCTAGCTTACTTTTTAATTCCTTTGATCTTGACCTTGCTGATGGGTGGAGGGGTGTGAGTCTGGGCTCTGAAGGGCTGGTCTGACCACTGGGCCCAGCCATCCTACCTTGCCATACCACAGGTAGTGCTCTGCCTGAGTTTGCAGCAGAAAGACATCATTGGAATTTAGGGAGGAGGCAAAGGCTGAAACCTCCACTGCTTTGGTGTTAGATTTGTCATTTCCTTGAATCTGGAAAAGTCTTACTGGAGGGTCAGGCTCGGTAGTTCCCTTCCTGGAAGTCCCACCCTAGAGAGAAGAAGAAAAGCAGAGTCCAAATCTAAGGAGCACATGTGAACTTTTAGATGGACTAGCTGTTGTGGGCAACATGGATGTTTTGATACCATCTTTTCCCTTGAGGGGCTTCTAGGCTAACTGGAAGGGCGAGGATGAGCTGGAGTTATGGTATGCTCCATGCCAGGCCCTATGATTGATGTCTTACCTACATCATTTCATTGATCCTCATAATAGCTCTATGAAGTAGATATTATTATCCCACAGTACAGATGAGGAAACTGAGACATAAAAACCTGGCTAACAAACGACAAGACTAGGACTTGACCCCAGACTTTTGTGATACCAAGTATGTGACATTATGCATTGCCTGGTAGTGCTTCAGCCAGGGCTTCATGGAAGAAGCGGGGCTGGAGTTTGAAGGGGCATGTTCACAAGGGGAGGGGGCATGGTATGACACGGCACATGTGAGGCCAATGAGGAGACCCACAGCATAGCTGACTGGAGTGGAGGGTACAGGTTTGGGAGCTGAGGATAATGCACCTGCACAGGTAATATGGGTCAGCTTATGAAAGGCCTTGGACATTAATTAGACAGTGGTTCAGACTTGAAGCCCTAGGCACTCAGGATTCACTGAATGTCTTAGAGAGATCAACCCCCTTCTTTTCTGTGTCTAATCCAAGCCTTGCTCCCCACTCCACCCCTCCTGTCTTCTCCAGTAGCCACCTGTTAGTTCGTTCATTCTGAGCATTCCTGCTCACAGTGTAATTTATCTGAGGATCCTTACCTCAAAGATAACTAGCTTCCCCTTGAAGATGGCCATGAAATGGCGTGGCTCCTTCCCCATGCTGACTCGAACCTGCACAACTGCCCCGTCAAACTGCCGATCTACCTCCACTGCCTGGTATGCCGAGGCTGCCAGCTCATCCTGGGAGGCGTGGCGGCCCTGCAGTATTGAGAGGGGAGTGATGGACCCTGCTTCCCCACTCTGGCCCAGTGGGAAGAAGCAGCATCAGGATCCAAAGCTGAGAGTCTGCGCCAGGCCTACCTGCCAGATGTACAATATGTAATGTGGCTTCCCGTTCACCTCGTATGTGTAAAGAACCAGATAGCAGTCTCCGCCATAGAAGAAGCCATACCACCGATGTTCCACAGGAACCAGCTCCAGGTTCTCAATTCTCCAGACCTGGGTATAGAAGAAGACACAATTTCCCAGAGATGGGTGGCCCTGAAGGGGACTGGGCCATGCTAAATGGAGAACCCAGGTGGAGAAGGTGCTAACATCCACTCCAAGTCCCCTTTGCCCTCTGGTTCTCGCCCAGTGGTGAGGGCTTATCACATTTGCATGATTTGAATCCTGAGAAGAACTTGGTTGTCCTGGTCAGGTGCATCCCATCACGGCTCAGTCTTTGCAGACTGAGCGATGATTTGACTATATCTGCCAGGTGAGTTATTGAAAGCACATTTAGGGATGTGCCTTTCACTCCCCTGAAAACTCTGCAGACTTGCAAGACTCTCAGAGACTACTTTGAGATCCCAGAGGGGAAAAGGAAAGCAAAGCAGACATAGAATCACCTGCACTCTGTCCCCCCCCACCTACCTCCCCAGCAGGAACAGCCAAGAGGGACAGTGCTGGCTGCCCTGACATTTGAATCATGGGCTTACCTCAACTTTTCCATTGCCATCATCGACCATTCTTTCCTGGGCAGCTACCTCTGGCTTGGTGTGCAACAGAGTCACATCAAACTTATCCTGGAAAACTTTAGCTGCAGGGAGCGGGGTGGGAAAAGCTGAGTGAGTGAGAAGCATCTGTACCTGCCTTTGTAGAGAGTCCCAGCAGTGAGAGGACGATCTGGGAGCAATCTTACCGATTTTGCCAGTGCTAAACATTTTCCCCAGGCCCACGGTCTGATCCTTCACTGACCACTTCTGGAATAGCTGCTTGAACATGGCTGACTCAGCACCATCGTTGACGGTCTCCACGTTGGTGCCGCTGGGGTAGCCCTTACTCTTGATGAAGCCCTGCAGACCCACCATCCCCCAAAGCAGGCCAGTCAGGGAATATACTGACTTTGCTTATCAGGTAATTCACTCTTGGAAGCCAGTTAGTAGGATCTCTCCCCTCTGGGAGTCAGAGTCAAATTCTAACTGACTTTTGTCTAAGGACCAAATTGCCTGCCTCAAAAAAATGACAGAGTGGAACAATTTGGCATCTCTTCATTGGCCTGTCATGATTATGATTATCAATTTTTTTTGCAAGATCATCTATGCCGTGTTCTTTCAGCGCTTATGTGCTCTGCTGACTTTGTGTCACATTTGTTTGCTAATTTATTGCTTTGTAAGTGCATCTTACTTGGTTCATCTGCATGGGTCTGCACGAATATCATAGGCATCTTGAGGACAGGGCCGTTAACCTTGATATGTGATATCCCTTTTGATAATAACAGGTACCTTTTATTGAGCAGGGGGTGTGTGCCAAGTACTGTTCTGAGTGCTTTACAAATGCTTTTTAATCCTTACAACAACCCTGGGAGATGGGTATTATTATCCCCAAGTTAGATGTGAGGAAACTGAGGCTCAGAGATGTTAAGTAGTCTTCCCAGAGCACTCAGCTAGAAAAGGCAAAACCTGGCTTTGAATCCCAGTTTGTCTGATTTTGAAGTCCACATATGTAAGTGCAGTGTTATATGCTCAAGTACCTAGTAGGGCCCTCTGAAGTAACACATCTGAAGGGTTATTGGCAGAATTACTTGGACAATATCACACATCTATAGCTCCTACCAGGGCTTTAGACATGGCCGCCTGCTTTTCAACCTTCGTGGCTCCTTTTCCTTTCCACACGTAGATCTTGGTTCCATTTTGGTCCAGGATGTAGCAGTCCTGAAGCAGTCAGGGATAAATGTGGTTACTGCTGCTGAAGACTTTGCCCAGGGTCTGCTTCTGAATCCAGGTCTGGCTACCCCGAGCTAAGCCCACCCAACCTCTACTTACATCGTGGCTCAGTAAGTCCTGGACAAGAGGCCTCTTCGCTACCTCTGTGACTGCCAGCTGCCCACCTGAGTCTGAGACACTAGAGAAAGGGAGAGATTAGCCTGTGCCTTTTCTTCTACAAAGCATCCTGTAGTCAAGTTGATGTTTTCCTGGCTTTGTTTTAGTGTGGAGTTTCTAGGTAGAGTTTGACTTCTTAAGACAGATATAGCTTGAACGCATACAGGAATGTATGCATTGTTCTTTGGAGAAGATTTTGTGCATCTGTCTTTCAAACATCATCTCTTCCACATCTCTGGGCATGTATAGACCAGAATAAAGGAAAGGTCTCCCTAAGAGATTAGGAGAGTTGCTAACAAGAACAGAAGGTAGCTGCCTCTTTGAGTAGGGGATCTCCAAGCTCCTCCTTGGAGCTGCATTTGAAAAGGACTGAGAAGAAAACCAGACACCTACACCCAAAAGAAAGAGCTATGCAAAAGTGGCTGGTGTTCTAAGGGACTCATTCCCCCCACCCACTTCTAGCCAGCAGCTGGGTTTAGCTACTCACTGATACAACATGATATTTGATTTCTGCTGTTGATCTATGATCTCATCAGGGACCGCAGGCTTGATAATGGAACGTCGGCCAAGGGTGTCCTGAAGGACCTTCATCAGCCCCGGGCTCTCTGCCTCCTTGTCGCCCTCGATCACTCCTATTTCAGCACGGCCCCCTCGCTCCCTGTCCCGAATGTCCTTTGCCAGAAGCATAGCCTGTCAAAGAAGCCCAAGAAAGTACTCAGCTCATCTGGGAACCCTTTCTGGCTTTGGGGGGGAGCAGCCTGGATCCCAGACACAGGAGTTATTCCAATGCTGAGGAGCCCAGGGTGAGTCACAAACACACTTGGCCAGTCTCCAAGACAGATGCTATGCAAAGGCAGGGGTCTACCTTGATTTGGGGGCAAGAGCCAGCATGGACGGAAGAAGAGAAAGGCACCTGAGATAGTGCAAGCCCCATGACCAGGCCTGAGGGAAAGGAGAGAGGCTAAGACTGGAAAGAGCCATGCCTTCAGGCGCTCCCCGCTGGTGCTCTCCGGGCCATTCCACTGGATGATGACCTTCCCAAGGTCCAGCAAGAAGACATCACCTCGGTTGAAACTGTCCCAGCTCATTTCCACCTGCAAATGAGAGGTATGCATTGTTCAGGAGGAATTCTTAGGTGCCAGGTGGAGAAGTCCCGGGCCCGGGACAAACACTGGGCAGGACTTACCTCAGTAGCCCTGATGTTTCTCCTCCCCTTCACATGGAGCAGCCGCTTCACATCGTAGGTGTTGGTCTCCACGTGCTTCATCCCAGAGGCCACACCCCCCTTCTTGTATCTGAGGGAACATCCATTCAGTTATTTGTTGAGTTGTGACTGCACTGATGCAGCCTCTGCCCATGTGGTGCCGACAGTAAATCAGCAAGGTAAATGCAGATGATAGTAGCTGCTGCCCCACAGATAGACTTGGCAGCTGACTTTCTGGTAGAGAGGTCAGGGCAGTCTTTTCTCAAGAAGAGACATTTGAGCTGAAATACTATAAGGAAAAGGAACCAACAACCAGAGGAATAGTGCTCCAGGCAGAGGAAACATCAGCAATAAAGACTGCAGCATGGAAGGGCTTGTTTTGTTCTGGAAACTGTCTGCATATCAGTATGCCATAAGGAGAGGGGCACAAGTTGTGCAGCAGCAGAAGCATTAATGACGCCATGGCTGTAAGAGCAGCCACCCCAGGAGTCAGCTCTCCTGCCCCGCACTCAACCCAACCCAGCCTTGGAACTAGGTGTCCTGCACTTTAGGGGAGTGCTGAAGGTAACCCTGGAGCAGAGGGGCTTTGTCCTTGGGCTCTCTAGTGACTCAATGTGGGGTTCTCTGCCCAGCAGGTCCTCAGTCAGGGGAGACTGCCAACCTGCAAGAAGCTAGCCTTGCCCAGCCTCAGAATTCTCAAGCTCATTGGAATTTCTCTTTTGTTTTTAATCCCAAGTGCAAAGTTTTGAGTTAAACTTCTCAGTTCGTGGGACATTATCACTACTGGCCTTTACAAGCCCCCTGTCTTGTGTTTTTAAGTGTCTGTGCTCCATTTGGTCTGCATGCCTTACTCCCATTCCTCCCCCCACCCTAGGATTCCAGCCTAACAGTTTAATGTCTCTTTTATTTTCATTCTGGTAAAATGTGTCCTGTTGGTTTTCGTGCATGTATTTTTTTTCTTTTGAGACAGAGTCCCACTCTGTTGCCTGGGCTAGAGTGCCGTGGCATCAGTCTAGCTCACAGCAACCTCAAACTCCTGGGCTCAAGCAATCCTCCTGCCTCAACCTCCCGAGTAGCTGGGACTACAGGCATGTGCCACCATGCCCGGCTAATTTTTCCTATTTTTGGTAGAGATGGGGTCTCGCTCTCGCTCATGCTGGTCTCGAACTTCTGAGCTCAAATGATCCACCCGCCTCGGCCTCCCAGAGTGCTAGGATTACAGGCGTGAGCCACCACGCCTAGCCTGTGCATGTATTTTTTAAAACAGAAATTGGTATTCTATTATATATCTCAGTCTGCTTCTTTCTTTGTTCACTATGCACCATGTTAGTAAGATCTGTCCATGCGTTAGGTGTGTGTCTAGTCTGTTGCTTCTGGCTGCTGCATAATACTTGTATGCATGTCCAGGCTTCCAGTGATGGACACCTGGGTCGCCTGCAGCTTCCTACCATCACTAATGGTACCACTATGGACATTCTGGTTCATGGGTCATCATGGACCTGGGTACGTGAGGGTTTCTGTGAGTTATACACCCAGTATCAGGATTTGCCTGAGTGGCACTGACTACTCTCTAGAATGCTGTGCTAGTTGACACTCCCACCAGCAGGCACAAGGGTTCCTGTTTCCCCAGAGCCTCACCAACACTTGGCACTATCCAGCTTTTTAATTTGTGCTAATCTAGTAGGTAGAAGTGATAGCTTTGTTTTTATTTGCTTTCCTCTGATTACTTTCTTCATATGCTTATTGGCCCTTTGGGTTTGCTCTTCTGTCAACGGCTGTTTCTGTCCTTGCCCTGTGCATCACTACTCACATAATGCCCTGCTTGAAGTAGCCTCGGAAGGTGTCAGACTCATGGTACTGGACCTCTCGATGCTGCACGGGGCTGCCTCCCAGGTAGTCGTCAAGCTGGGTGGTGTAGATGGCTGCACAGGTCTGCTCATCCTGGGAGGAGTCCTTACCGATCCAGAAGTGGATGTCCTGGGAGAGGCTGCTGCCCACTCTCCGGGTCTGGTATGCAGCCAGAGAGAACGGGTCAGGGGCCAGCTCGCTCCCCTTTGCTGCTGGCCCCTCTGGCATGGAACGAATGCAGCATACAGTGGCTTGTGCCGTATCCTTGGCAGGCCTGTGCCCTCTTTTTCCCTGCAATGGGTGGTGGAGCTGCCCCAGCTCCTTTGCAGACCTGAATCGCGGCTCAAGCTTTGGCAGCCTAAATTTCTCCCCACATTTGGGGAAAGTTGACAGCTTGTTGTTCCCCAAATAGACGGAGACCAGTGGGGATCTTTTCTGGCCTGTATGCTTCCCTCACAGACCCGCTTGCACAGCTGGCACAGTGCTGATCTGCACACCTGCACAGTGCTCAGCGCCGTTCACGGGAGACAGTGTCTCCCCCACAAGAGTGAGCACTTAGAGGCCAGAAACAGGCCTTGTATTTATTGGGCTTTCCTCCACACCACTTTAATGTGGGGCCTGGGTCCCAGAGGCAGAAGTGCTGCTCGTGGGTGGCTTGCTGAGATTCAGACTGAGGGCCCTACTCCCACCCTCTGATGCAAAATTAAGACCCCAGGCCTAAGGACAGTCAAACTGGAGGTCTGCTCTGCATAGCACTGAGGAACAATTGCAACAGACAGCAGGGACCTGATTACCTTCCCTCACCAGTGGATTTCTCAGTAGAGCCTAAGAACTGGCTCTCAGGGGAGCCTCCCCTCCTTGGGGAGGATGTTGCTCACCGAGAGGATGACATAGCAGTCCCCCTCATAGAAGTTGCCATGGGTGTTCAGGGGCACCAGTGCCAGCTCCATTTTCTGGAAAGAAAAGAGCTGTGTACAGGCTGCATTCCCTCCTTTCTTTCTCCCCGACAAACTGTCCTCTCTGTCCTTTGGCACAGGTAGTTGGGGAGAGGTAAGGAGATGTTCCCAGTGGCCTTACAGGGTGAGACAGCCAGCCACAGATTGACATAGCCCCCTTTGGCTTCTGTGAGCTCTGTCTGCAGTTCCGAATCTGGGTCCCTGTCCTGGTCTCCTTCGCCCTGTTCTCCTCTCCACTTCCTGCTTGGTCTTGCTATACTGGGGGAGCCTTATGAGCCACTTCCAGCCCTTTCAAGGGAAAAGAGCAGGATATAAACTACCAAGTAAAAACCTTCCTATGAGCGGTTGTGCCAGCACCTTCAACACTGTGCTCCCAACTCTGACCACTGGTGCTGGCCAAGGCCTCTGTGGGAAAGAACAGCAGGATTCTGTGGGGCCATGGGAGGTGAGAAGGATAACGACATTTGGAGAGTACCAGCAGTCTGCAGGGCTTCATGCCAAGTGTCTCATATTTAGAGTCTGGGTCAGGGCCCTGATTTGTCCCTGCATGTATGGCTTGTCCCAGGAGGGCCATTCACACAGCTTCAGCTGTAGAGTTTCATCACTCTCTCCAAGTGAGGGAAACCTGCAGCTGTGCTTGTATGTGTTCTATGTAAAATATATGTATTAAATGAAATAATATTAAATATACCACAATTTTTGTAACTCTTTTTTAGTACATATTAGTTTTTAAATAAACTGGGAGTCTCACAATCTCTGAGAGGCTTGCTAAAGAGCTGTGACTCCCCCTCCTAGCTGAGGATAGTAAAGTGAGGCATCACCTCTGGGTTTTATGCAGCAGCAACTGATTGGCCTCAGAGCACGGTAGTGGTGGAGGGGGGTCCTCACAACTGGCAGGTGGAGCTAGCCAGGCCAGTGTGGTTCCCAGCTGTGGATTGCAGGGACCCAGAGGGGCTCAAGCCCAGGTGGAGAAGGGATGAGCAGTACCCCATCCGTGCCATGCCCTCCCACTTCTTCCCATGCTTTGTAGGAGCCGACGTGCCCTGTGGAAGACATGTTCCATTTCTCTGATGGAAGCAATGAGGAGTCTCCTGGGTGGGTCCCACCTATCTTTCCAGGGCATTTACTGGAAGTGCAGACTCACTGAGCAGATGGCTAGATAAAGGACAAGCTTATTTTTGCTTGGAGCCCTGTTCTCCAGGACTAAGAGTATTTCTCCCACCTGCCACCCACCTCCTGGGAGCACCTGGGAGGGGTCAAGGATGCAAAAAACGTCCATTTGATGCTGACTTTCACTGTTCTCAAACCACTGGCTAAGGTGTGCTGGAGGGCTGTCATCTAGCATCCCTGGCTGCCAGACCCTGCTCCCAGATGCCAGTGGTCAGGAATAAGGCATGCCTTCAGCCCAGCTCACCTCTATTCTCCAGGTGATGATCCCAGGGTCATTGCCCACAGCCCTGAAGGCGCTGCTCAGAGACATGGTGCTTGTCTTCCCAGGACTGAAACATCACAGAGCAAGAGGGAAGATGATGCCTTTCACAGTGGGCATCAATTCAGTTTTTCTTCTAAGTCACTTCCCAATCTCTTGCCACCCATCCTGCCATGTCCTTGGGTACATCCCTGCACCATTTCACAATGATGGAGGCAATGCCCTGTCCAAGTACACATGTAAGCCCGGCAGACCTGGGTGTCCCTGCCCCCACTGCAAGTTCTATTTTCCACCTGCCACTTCCCTGTTAAGAGCTCTGGTAATAGCCACGATTACTTACCAAAGGGGTGATGAATATGTTAAGCCCTGTGTTGATTCACTTTGCATATGTTATCTCATTTAATGCTCAGGTGAGTGTTATTTTCTTCAGCTTACATTGCAGTAAAGTTGAGATTTAGGGAGATTAAGTAACTCACTCAAGGTCACACACTAGAATGAAATCCTTACCTGATCCTAAAAACTGTGCTTCTGGCCACTTCCATGTACTATGACCCTTCCTAAACCTATCTAAATTCACTTGGGGCAGAAAAGCTGGTCAAAAAAAATATTTCCATACTGAGTTGTCTTCTCTGGCTCTCATTCCCTCTAACTTCCCAGATTCCCTGCTTGCGAGGTTCTCTGCACAGTCAACTCTTTGGCCTACTGTTTGGCCTTCTCTTTTGGCTTTTACTTTTTTTTTTTTTTTAAGTAAACTCTCCTAAAACTCAACCCTTCCTGCTTTTGTCATATGACTAATATATTCCTTGTGCCTTCCAGAAACAAAGGGAAAGTAAAATGGCAGGGCTGAGCCTGGGACAAACAAGCAAAATAACAGCCCAGGAAAGTCGGGCGTGGCCTGGTCTTGCCCAGGGCAGATGGCTTCCTCGCCCACCTCCTAGCTGACTCAAGCTTGTCTGTGGATGAGTCGCCCTCAGAGAACTTAGAGGTCTCCAGTTCCTTCAGGACTGAGAAAGGCAGTGTGGGGAGAGGGAGGAAGTGGCAACGAGAAGTCCGTGTGGATTGTGCACTCTCTGTATTCCAGGCGGGTTATTAAACACGTACACACATCCAAGGTCACGTAGAGAGACTTTATATAATTAAAATGCCTGCCTGGTTCCTGCTCTCAAGGAGCTTACAATCTGATGATATGAATAACTAATAAATGCTGGATTAATTTCTCCCAAGAGGCAAATGAAAAAGGATGGGATTGATGGGTTTACATAGGATAAAAAAAAAAAAATCACCCAGAAAAGACTGAATGGATTTTTGCTATTTGGGGGCATATTGTGCTTGTTAATAGGAGCATGTCTGACCATTCTTTTCTTGAGCCTTGATGGATGAAGCCAGGTTTGGAAAATGGGCCATTATCTAGTATGGGCTTTGGCAAAAAGCAAACTCCCTTTGTCTCCTGCTATAGCAGGGCTAAAGCAGGGCAGTGACGCAGAGCGGCCAGTGTTTGAGGATTTAATTTGATAACTTGCGCTGCCCCACCCTTTACTGCTCAGTATTGCCAGGAAATGTTTGTTCCGGTTTTCTTCAGACCCTAAATTTCAGTCATTAAAAGCAAACGCCATGACCTAACTAGGGGAAGGGGACAAGGCCCAGTGAATTCATTTCTTGGAGATAGAGAAGTAGAAGTGTCAACCTGGGAAAAGCCAAACCAACTGGCATTAATTAGGACTGTGAGCCTCAGAGGCTGAAAGCCATCCTATTTCCCAGCAGGAACACAGGAATTGGGAAAGAGCTCATCGGGCCAGGGACCCCAAATGCAGAAGATATGTCCCTTCCTGCCACACTGGAACACCCAGAAAACTTAATTCTGACATCAAAGTCTCCCAAAGCTGGTTCTCTCTCTCTCTCATCCCTAAGTCCTAATTTATTCAGTATCCTTTGGGAGTACTGCAGAATCCCCTAGAGTGGGTCACTTTTGAAATTCCAAGGTAAAAGCCAGTGGCCTTTAATTCTCACAGAGATGCCCTTACAGATGGATGCCAAGCAGAGGGAGCTGGTTTTAACTTCTGCCTTGCCCTGCACCTAATCTTTAAGGAGAGATAGGTGAAAGGGGTCTGCTCTGTCTTTTCCAGCTTTTGAAAATGTGCCCTATCTGTTGAGTTGTCTCTAAGAAGAACCTCTCTACTTCTCAACAGAAAGTTTGCAAAATTGTTCACAGATTCCTTGTTCAACCCTTTAAAAGCCTCATCCCAGAAGACAAATCCAAGAGAATTGCAAGCTTCTGTTCCTTTTATTTCTTCATTCAGTAAGAATGAACAACTGACATACCCCTCTAAACCAGAGACCTTACCTTGCCTTCTTGCTCAACAGTCTTCCCAATTTTCCTGGCGAGGAAGCAGCAGCAGTATGCGAGAACACCCCAAAGTGGAGGCTCCAGGTCCTGCTGCTGTAGCTTAGTAATGGCTGTACAGACACTGCGTTATATTTGCTTGTGTTTGCATCTTAACCGCATTTTCCTAGTCCTGGCCAATCACAGCCACCCTCGCACTGGGCTTGACTTATTCAAACCAGAGGGAAAGCTTTATCTGTTCCTATTCAAAACAGCAAAAACAAGAGCAGACTTTTAAAGGCTTCTTTTCTCTTTTAACTCCAGTGCCACGCCCTGATCTAATTGATTTTTAAAAAGTACACAGCCCATCAATAATGCAGGAAAGAGGGTGGGAGGATATAAAATTTGCCATATTGTAGATATGGATGCATTACGCTGATGACAGGAGGCAGAGGCTGGAGCAGCCCTGAGTGCCTGGAATGTCCAGGTTGGCAAGAGCCTTTCTGAGAAGCTTCTGGGCATTTCTCAGAGGGAGGGGAAGTCTGGGAGAGGGGCCAGGAGAGTGTTATTAGGCCATGCTGTTTTGCTTATTGGAGGTCTCCACTAGTTATACATCAATCCAATCAATATTTGAGTGCCTACTATGTGCCAAGAACCATGCTGGGCTCTGAATTTCAGGGTTCTTGGTTTGGGAGAATCAGTGAGGGGCACAGAAGAATCAAGACTGCAATTCCCTTAGGGCTTCTAGTTCATGTCCAGAAGTCAGTAAGACACCAAGCATATGCTTGTTAAGCACCTGGATGGCAGTGGAGTTGAACACAGCCAGACTTATGTAACCTTGAGCAGAAGCCTGGTGCCAAATCTGCAGCTGGTCTCCCAGCTGGGTGCAACAGCTTGCTCAGCCTGGGTTCTCTGGCTTCATCTGACAGAAGAGGTTGCAAGGGAAGAAGGGTGGTGCCCACCAGGTGCCCAAGTGAACAACAGCACAGTCAGGAGGCAGTTCTCATTCCTGGATAGGTTTTTTAAACCCACTTTTATTAATTAATTGTAAGTAATACAAATATTCCAAAAATATAAACAGACACTTAATGGCGTCCTACATTTCAAGTTTTTGAATACAACAAATTTATCAAACCATGAATCTGTAAGCAAGGTAGTCAGAATCCCATAGCACAGTCACAGTGGGAAGCAGATCCCCTACCCTCCAAATGGCATCTTGAAGGGGGAAAGCGGCACAAGATGGAATGTGTCAAACTTGGGGTAAATATAAGCAAAGAAGCTCACGAGGCCCAAAGAGGAGGGTCTGCATCAGGGGCAGACCTTGCAACGTTAAAGGAACATTAAAGGAATGGGGCAGCTGGCCAGATCTCTGACCCTTTTTCCCCTGGTTGAATGCAAATATTTATGGGCATTTAAAAAAAGAAAAAGACAAAACTAAACTAGACCTCTGTTTTACAAAACAGGTGATTGAGGACAACAGTGGTTAAGTAACCAGCTGAAGACCTGAGGGGGAAAATGGACTTACCTGTCTCACACACTTGGCCTGGCTAGGACATTGGATGTAGGACAGCCTTAGAGAGGACTGCCCTACTAAATGAGGCTTCAGGAACAGGGCAGGGGCAGCAGATAGGATGGGATCCATTTCCCAGGGAATGACTGCCTTTAAACTTCCCATGCTTTTAGCACAAGGAAGCTTCTGGGCCATTGTTAACAGAGGTGAGTTTATACATTTACAAAATGGTTAAAATCTTTGGGAGGCAGGAGGGAGCTAAACAGAAGGTCCCAGGTTAACTGAAGGCAAATTCACTCAACCTCTCTAGTAAGGGACCCATGGGCCTACAGAGTGTCCCCTCTACAATGTGCAGAGTGGAAACCCTTACCTGACCCTTTTCCAAACTGGTCCTGTGTCCAAAGCTCCCCCTATGAGAGGGACACGAACATCAGGCTTTTGATTTAGAAGCCCAATCAGAGAGACACACTGTGTCCCTGAAGAGGCACCTTAAAGAACTGAACCTGGCAGATGGGCAGATTCCTGGCATGGCTTGAACTGGTTCTGATCAGGCATGGTGGCCTATTGCCTCCCAAAGACCAGTGTCCAATGGGAAGGGCTGGTGGGAAGCCCTAGAGCAGAGCCCGGGATGAGTTGGGTTCCTCCCAATCTTGCCCTCCTGCAAAATTGAGTCTGGCCTAATTCCTCTGATGAGCAAGTGTTAGAATCATCACTTGCCCCTAACACACTTAAACCAGAAACCGGACAGCAAATAATGACTAGGCTGGCTCTGGTCTGTGTGGATGGACCCTATTTAGAATTGGCTGAATTGCTTCTCGGGGGGAGGAGGAGATGGCGATGGGAATAGCATTTCTGCGGAAGAACTGCAGGTGGGCAGGCAGGGTTCTGACAGCAATAGGCCTATGAAGCAGGGGCTTCATGCAGAAGCAGCAGGGACACTCCCACCAAGCCATCCCGGGCTTTGGTCACAGTTCACACTCCAAGCACTTGGACAAGCCTGTTAGGAAAGGAAGGGGGTGACACGGGCTCTCCTTCCACCTGGAAAGCCATTGAGATCTAAAGGAAGGCAGAAAGAGTCGTTGGAACTCAATCAGCTTAGAGCCTCTTATTGCTTTTTAGTCAGAAAAGCTTGGCTGGGCTCAGGCATTGAAAGATTTGGCCAAGGGCTAAACCCTCAGGGTGGGGCTCGGGAGAGTGGCTCTTGCTGCAATGTCAGGGGAGAGGTCTATGCTAGGGTCTGGATCTGAAGCCACAGCTGGCCTTACTCTGAGCTCCCATTTTCCTTCAGGAGATGGTGCTCCTGGCTAGCACCTGGAGTCCTCTTCCCTTCACCTGCAGCAGGACCCTATAGGCACCAGGGAATGATGCTGGGGGCACTGACCACAGGAGCTTTGGGGACTCTTCCACTTTTGTGATGCCAAAGAGAAAGACCAGGTCTTACAACCTTGGGACAAGGAGGGAAGTGGCACCATAATGCTAGAGAAAGATGCTAGCCAGCTATCACTCAGAACACCAAGCTGCTGCTCCACCACCTGCTTTTCCGAAACTGGTTAGTTCCTGAGGCTGGACCTAGTGTGTGGAAATTGAAAGGGAAGATGGGGATGCAACCTGAGTAGGTGGTGCAATTCACAAATGCTTTGTGACACCTGCTTCCAGGGAAAAAAAGAGATAGGGATAGGACTCCCACCCCAGGAGGGAAGGAAGAGAGGAGAGAACCCCACCCAGCCCCGGGGGAGGCCATGATTAAGGCAGTGATGCTGAGGTGGGGCTCCCTTTTTGGGGGCCCCTTGTGCTCCCAATTACAGCAGCGCTTCCCCTCTTATTTTCCACCCTGGGGAAACTTCCACTTTGTGATGATTTTTTAAAGCATTCACTATTAAGAACCTTTGAAAGCAAGAGATACCCAGAGCACAGGTCTGTGAGGGGCTGGCTCACACCCGTTACCAGAGGCAGGAAGCATGCACGTTTGGTTGGCAAACTAAATGACAAGAACACCTGTTCCCCCTCAGCCCAGAAATGGCAGAAGTTCTGAGGCCCTGGAAAGGAAAAGTGACAGCCAGGAAAGATGAAGGCTGGAATAGACAGAACTCAGCACAGGACAGGCCCCGGGGGAAGACACAACAGGAAAGAGCCCTGCCCAAGAAACAGGAGGGGCTGGGGCAGCTTAGCTCTCCCCAGCCGTTGGAACAAAAGTCCTTGCACCAGCACCAGCAGAGAATCCCTGAAAGGAGACTTATGGAAACAATCCGAACTCAGCTGATCTACAAGCCAAGAGGACACACACATTCATCTTTGAGGATTTATCTCTTCTCTGCACCCCTAGCGCCTCCCACATTCATCTCGGGCCCAGGACTGCAGCTTTGTCAGAAAAAAAATAGGCCCAACACTCCATTTTAGAAAGAGAATTTTAAAACAGAGTCAAAAGAACGGAAATCAGGTATCTGTCCTCTTCCAGGGCAGGGAGAAGACCTCCTTCCCCACAGGTTCAGGACTATGGCTAGGTGGTGAGGAAGGCAGGCCCTGCGCTCGAGCCTTGGGGAGACACAGAAAGGGCCCAGGCCAGGCACTTGGCTGGAGGCAAGCGCAGCCCTTGGGCCATAGGACCTGATGGCCACTGGGGCACTGGTCTGGAAACAAGTTCTCATCTTCCCAGAAATGTCATCTTTCTGTCTGCAGCAGCTGGCTAGAGAAGGATTTCAGAAAGGTGTGTGCCTGGGACATCCAAAGGCAGCCTCTGACCCTTCTTTTCTCCTTGGCATAGGCCTTAGAACACTGGGAAAGGCCATGGTTTGGCAATGGAGCCTTCAACAGTCTTCATCCCTGTAGAGCTAAGTGGCTCTCAGGGTGACAGGAGAGGAGTTGAACTAACTTGGAAAGAGTCTTGATCTTTCAGCTTCCCCCCCACGGCGGAAACACTGTGTAAGCTGGGGCCACAGCTCATGGCAACACACACTCACGCACTCTCTCACATGCTCAGCTTGGGAACCAACTCAGGGAGCAGGTAGCTCTGGTTATCGCTGGTCTGATATTTGCCCATTCAGCATCTAACCTGTCCTAAAGCTCTTTCCAATCATTCCTCACTATTTCCAGGCCCCATCTGGTGAGGTGCTCCAGCTTCCACTCTGTCAGGCTGATCATAAAGGCACAGTATAGCAAAGTCCCCTACTAGGATGGCCGTTGCTTGGAAGCAGGGAAGGCTAAGGGGCCCGCAGCTGCCCAAGGCTGGTGTAGACGTCTTCTGCTCCACTCAACTCCTCAAAGATTGGGATCAGGTTCAGCAACTCTGTATCCGCCATGTCATCAAACCAGGACTGCACGGGCACCTGGGACAGGGAAAATGTGGCGTAAATCTCCTGACTGCCGCTTCTTCCCTCCCTCACCTCGGAGCCTATGAAGGCTGGCTGGGTCTTACGGGGGTGGTGCGCTCCCCTGGGTAAGCCCTTGGTTCCATGGCCCACTCCCTCTCCAATCCCTGCCACGTGGGCATGCAGGACCACTCACTGCATTCTCTGGGTGGAAGATGTAAGAAGCAGGCGAGTTGTCCAGGATGAGGGTTTTCCTCAGGTCCCTCCCGAGGCGGCTGAGGTCCTTGACATAGCAGCCCTGGTGGAACACACAGGACTCACGGAATAGGCGGGCCCGGAACACCCCACACCGGTCCAGCAGATCCGTCACAGGGTCAGCATACTGGTGGGAGAGAAGAGGACTTAGTGTGGATGCAATCCTGGTCCCCTGTGGCATCCTATGAACCAGGAAGGAGCTACTGGACCACTCCTGTGGCTGCCATACCTGCTCCTGGCTCTTTTCCCCCCTCCTGCCCCTAGGTACCTTGGCCAGGCTGGCAGTGAAGAGAACACATTCAAAGAGTTCCCCCATGCGTCTCAGGAACTCATCCACATAAGGCCTCTTGAGCACATACACCTGAGGAGAAGCAGAGAGGCTTATTGGAGGCATCCTTGTGAGGCCGACGCCCTGCAGCATCGTCACCTTCACCACTTACACAAAGAGCACCCAGTAGGTCCGACTCCCACGCCTAGCCTCTTGGACCACCTGGCTGGAAGTCTTCTGCCCCGCAGACCAGGACACTAGCATCGGCCCCTCCCCAGGCTCCTGCTGGCTCAGTGGTCCCAACCTTAACTTGGCCCAGGAAGAAGCGAATACACCATGTCCCAGGAGCCATCTTTGTCTCCAGCGGCGGACCATCGGCTGCCTCCAGAAACAAGTAATCAAGAATAGGCCTCACAGATGGAAACAGCCTATCCTGGATTACTTGAATCCAGCCACAGCCTCTATGGGAGCTTTCTGTCCTTGGCTCCGGCAGGACAGTCTGTCCAGGGCACCATCAGGCAAGGACACAGATACTCATGTCCTCACACAGCTTCTCTGTACCAGGGAAAAGTGACTAGTTCCCCTCAATGACCACAGACTAGACACCTGCTGCCTCTTGCCCTAGCACCCCCTATTTTGTGCCAGCCACACTTAACACCTGTGTCCATCTTTCATGGTCTTTCACATTTTGGCCTACACGGCTCTTTGGCTGCATGTCCCCCTGAATGACTGCATTCTATTGCTTCCCTGCCTCCAGCACACACAGGTGCTACCAGAATCATTTCCTCAAAGCTCCTTTCATCCACTTCACTCCCTAGCTCAAAGAGCGTGTGCCTACCATGACTCATGCTCCTAGAGCTGGCCTGAAGTGGCCACCAACTCACCAGACCCCCTGAAGCTCTGCAGCAGGGACCCTTTGCTCCAAGCAGCCACAGCTTGGCTCCTGTTAACCTGCCATTCCATCAACTGTCAGCAAGCCCCTCCCTCTCCCGAGCTATTCAGCAAGCTTGGCATCCCTTCACCACTATTTGCTCAAACCCCACCTTGGGCAGGTAGCCCACCCTCATTTTAAGCTCATTCCCTTTTTATTATTCACACCCCTCCATGTTAATCAGGAGTTCAGAGTGTACATTGCCTGTCTGAAAACATACCTTTGTCTTTCCTCATGGGTTTTGCACATCTCTATACCCACAACTAGACCGTAAAGGGCTGCTGGGCCAAGCTGGTTCTGACCAGGGGCTGGTGCAGGGCCAGGCGGAGCACTTTGGTTGGGGAGGTGGTGATAGAGAAAGTGTCTGATGGATGCGGGACAGTGACAACAACCCACGGAAGCCTCAATCTCTGTTTCCCTACTAGTAACTTTACTATTTGACCTGACCATGCTAACAAGTATCAGGGCTACCAGGGCATCTGCTCCAGTGGTCCCTGACTCTCAGGCAACTGGCAGACCACGTGGGCAAGCACTGTGAGTAAATGGTCTTTTAGTACCAACATCCCGTGATCCTTAACCCTGCACTGAGCAGCTAAGCAGGGCTGGAGGCTGGTCTTGTTTAGATTTGAGTGCTCTTCACTTTGACAGATGCATGCTGAGCACTTACTTAGGCAGAACCCAGGGTAGGGCCCCAAGGGGAAGGAGTCAGAGAGGGCTTCACAGAAGAGGAGAAGCCTGGGCTGGGGAGGAAGAAATTCACTCGCTATTCAGGGGTGGGTGGGCATGAGGAGGAGTGCATTCTAGGCAGAAGAAACAGCTAGTACTGGTTTTCTTGCCTGTAATAGGTAGGGACACCAACCACTCTACTCAGGAATAGAGAAAATGTAATAAATCATGTAATAGTGCTGGCATATGGGGGGTGGGGGCTAACAAATGATAGCTATTACTATCATTAAATAATGTAAACTGTTCTTTCAAATAGCTCGGCTGCAAAGAGAAAACAAGGATGACAGCTATAGGGGGATGTGGGGTTGAAACTTTTTTTTTAAGATGAGAAAGCCCTGAGTGTCTAATACCAATAAAAAGGGGGGCTGAAGTTACACAAAAGGGATCAACTGATGGAATACAAGCCCTGAGAGGGGCTGAGGACCCCAGCACAGGTGAAATAGAAGGCAGACTGCCACCTTCTGGACTGGGTGTGGCTTGGCAGGCAGCTTACCTGGTGAGTGGTCCCCTCAATCTCGACAGGCACTATGAAGTCAGCATTGTTGATTGGCTGGAAGGTAGAAAAGTTAACGGCAGCATGGCGGGAGAGACAAGCAGCCCCCACCATACTCCTGGGAGGGGTGGGGAGAAACAGATCTTGGAGTCTCCTGGACGCTCCTCCTGCCACCATCCCACTAAAGGGTTCTTACCCCAGCAGAGTGTGATATCCCTTCTGGCTTTCCCTACTTCTCACTGCCTCCACCCCACCAAATTCTACCTAAGCTGAGTGTTTGACAGTCTTCCCTAGTTAACAAACATCATGATGAGACAAACGGGCAGGGACCAATGCTGATTCAACCAGTCTTCTAGGCCTGCCCTATATGGAGCCCTGGTGGCTCTCTGTGCTATGTGGCTGGGGGGCAGATGCAGCCTGTTAGCAGTGACTGGGGAGAGCAGGGGGTTCCTACTCAACATTCTTCAGTGTGGCCACTAGGTATCTGTGACACTATGGTGGCCAAAATGCCAGAGGCCTGGCCCTCTCCCTTCTGGTCACTCTTCTACCCTCATCTTTATGCTGCCTTACAGCACTGTTGTCAGGCTCACAAAAGGGCCCAAGATAGGGGCAAGAAGGGCTCTAGATGTTGGATTACCTTAAAGGAGCTATGCACAAGGGTTTCATCCAGGTCAATGACCACACAGATCCTTCCTTGATCTTCCTCTGTCACCTCTGGGAGCAGGCAGGTCCCTGGGATCTAAAACCAGAGTCAGGCTGTTAAGATCTGCCCACCAAGAAAGCCCAACTCTAGGAAGAGCTGGGCTGTTTGTGGAGACAGAATCACCAACCCACGACAGACACCACTTAAAGGCAGAGAACAGAGGAGGTAGGGTTGGTTTCTGGGTCTCAGACTTCCAATGGGAGTATTAAGTGATCTGGACACTGGAGGTGGTGGCCAGGGCTGGTGTAGGATGGAGCACCAGCTGTCCCCCACCCAAAACCTGATGCCTTGCACATAGTGGGCCCTCAGCACATATCTGGAACAAATGGCTTTCCAGGGCAGGCAGGTGATCGGCCAGGAGCTGAGGAGTGAGGGCATCACCTGTCCAACAGGGCTAGCCAGGGATCTACAGGATCCTGAGCTTCTGGCACCAGCCAGATTCACGTACCTGATAAAATTGGTACTGGAGACACTGGAGCAGATCCGACTGAGAAAGAGAAGAAGGTGGTCAGTGCCCATCCAAACCCACTGCCTCTCCCTCAGGCCTGGAGAACAACTTTCTCCCCAAGACCCAGACACCTGGAAGCTCCTAACATGACAAAAGTGACTTTTCCTAAGAGCTAAGCAGGAAAGGAGAAAAGCCAGTGCTTCCTTCCCACATTAGGCCTGATGAAGATTGGAGAAGATGGTGTCCCTGTTCGCAGCTACACTGCCTCTCTGTTGGACAAAGTAAGGAACAGGGAACTCAAGCAGCTGATTCAGGGACACAAAGTCAGAGGCAAACCCAAAACCTCATTATGGTGATTTAACCTCCTGCTTAGTCCTTACACCCAGGCTTGAGACTCCTGGGTGAGAACATGTTTTCTATGCCCTCCTTGCGGGGATGTACGGGGGAGCACTGAGCCCCTAACAAAACATCAAGCCACACTGCAGGCACCCAGAATGTGGGGGGAGGTGGGGTGCTGAGAGATTAGAAAGACCCCTCCTCCTCTGCCTTTTGCTAATAATAAAGTTATAGTTGTAAAAAGTGGTAAGTGTTCTTAACAAAAACCTTGAAAAAACATTGAAATCTTAGCACTTAATGTTGGCATTTCAGTGTATTTCCTCCAAGTTTGTGTTATCAGTCTTTTTTCCATAATATAATACTATATAATTTCACATTCTGCTTTTTGACTTAATGTTGCAACTCAATACTTCCCCATGTGTTATTGAGAACTCTTTGTAAAAATTAATCACTAAGTATTACTGTCAGATTGTACTTTCTTTAACCATTTCTCCCCATTGGAAAATGAAGTGATTTTTCATTGATGTCATGTCTTTTGCCTGGTTTTGAGAGAGAGGAAGGACAGTTAGACAGTTAGACTTCGGTGTTTCAGAGAGAGGTACCACTGGCATTTGGGGCAAAATAATTTTTGTTGGTTGGGGCTGGCCCCACCCTTGAAATGCTAGATGTACCTTTTAGTCATTGTGACTAAATACCCACAGATGCTAGATATACCTTTTAGTCATTGTGATAAAAAATACCCACAGTATCAACTGAGCCCAAGAGTTCGAGGTTACAAGTGAACTTTGATTGTACCACTGCACTCCAGCCTGGGTGACAGAGCAAGACCTTGTCTCTTAAAAAAAGCTCTGGGTGCAGTGGCTCACACCTGTAATCCCAGCACTTTGGGAGGCTGAGGTGGGAGGATTGCTTGAGCCCAGGAGTTCAAGACCAGCTTGGGCAACATAGCAAGAAATTTTTATTTTTTTGCTTCCCATTTGTAGTATGGGCCACCTGGATGCCCCTGTGGTTTCTGAAGACCCCTGTGGTCCAGATCCTTCCATGTTCTGGGAACCATGCAAGGCACTTTGCATATATTGACTCAAGTGATCCGCACAGAAATCTCTTCTGTAGAGATTTCTCTATAGAAAAATAAAATAAAAATTAGCTAGGCATGGTGGTGTGCACTTGTAGTCCCAGCTACTCAGGAAGCTGAGGCAGGAGGATCTCCTGAGCCCAGGAGTTTGAAGCTGCAATGAGCTATGATCACACCACTGCACTCCAGCCTGGGTGACAGGGTAAGATCCTATCTTAAAAAACAAACAAATCCAGAAATCCTTCCTCTACTCCCATCTCTAAATGCCTTGCATGGGTACAGGTGAGAATTGCTGGCAGGGGTTATTAAAAGCATGCTAGAGTTTCAATTCCTTGGTTCCCTGGAAGTCACATAACTTGGAAGATAGCTTTACATAGTAGAAAACAACAACAAACCCAGGTTTTAGAGCCAGAGAGATCTGAGTTCAAATCCTGTCACTACCATTTATCAACCATGAACTCTTCAGGGACTATATAAACCCTCTGGGTCTCAGTTTCCATGTCTGCAAAATGGGAATCTTATGAATCTCCTTGCAGGGTTGCTATGTGGATCACTTGAGACAATATATGCAAAGTACCTTCCTTGGTTCCTGGGACCTGGAAGGATCTGGACCACAGGGGTCTCAGAAACCACAGGGGCATCCAGGTGGCCCATACCACAAACTGGAAGCAAATGGATTACAAATAGAAGGATAGAGGAAGGACTTCTCTGAGCTAGAGACCTTCACAATCTCAGGCAAGGCCACTTGCCCACTTGCCCTCATCTGCAGGGATCTCCCACTAGCAGTCCCTTCCTTGCTAGTGTCAGCACCACCCCACCCCAGCTACCTTAGCAATGGTGTTGGCTTCCTCCTTATATGCAGCGAGCTCAGTGGAGGAGCTTGACTGGCCAACATGCTGGGCGCGAAAACAACAGAAAAGGGCCTTGAAGATGTTACGTCCACGAGGCTTCTTAGGAGAGGACTTGGAGACCAGGCCTAGAGTGGAAAGAACGACAGAGGCATTACCTACAGAGACATTAGTCCACAGCTACCCTCATGGCCATATCCCCTCTAGTCTATAAGCTCTACCAGGGCACACAGCACATGCCTGTTGAACGACCACATACAGTAACAATAAAATGTACATGCTTATTCTAACATTTTATCTTTAAAGCATAAGTGGCAGGAATCCCCACTCCCTGGTTTGGAAAATGAGAGACCTAAGCTACAGAGGATTTAGGATTTGTTTTTCATTTTGGGGTTGCAGGGGACAGACAGGGAGAGACTCAAAGATGGGGCCAGGTACAAACTCTTAGGTGTTCTGCTGCTCTGGTTACAGCACACTGAAGGTGCCCTCAAAATTAATTCACAAAGACAAAAATCCTCCCTAACACCAGCTCCCAGGAAGACTAATCATTCTGGACGAGGGAGTAACCTAGTCCCCTTCGAGTTAGTAGAGCTGTAGTTCTGTTCAGTGTCAGCTTCCCTAGATGCTGGGTCAGTGGCAGCCTAGCAGCCCAATTTGCCTAAAAACTCCAGACCAGAAACAAGAGACGAGAAACTCCAGAACAGTCACAGCCCCAAGGAAGAAGCTGTAGTCTTCCTTTATACTTGTGTCTCTCTCCCACACTCCAGCCACTTGCCTTAATGCTCCCTCCCCTCAACGACAGGGAACCTGATTGGTAAAACACAGGCGGATTAAGCCCTTTGTATACACACATCCAGCCTCAGGTCCTAGGCTGATGTCCTCGCTTCTGGACTGCAGAAGCTTAGTCCTACCTTGACAACCTGGGTGTTGGAAACACAAAGCCCTTTTAACAGTAGGCTTGGCAAGGCAGCCAAACAGATACAAAAAGCTATGGGCATTATAGGTTTGACTGGAAATCCTGAATATTCCTGATATCCTGACTTCAGAATACCTTTTGCAAATTCCTTTTGCTTTAGATAAACTTTTCTGGCCAACTGTTAGGCAAGAATGGGGAAGACACGATGGGTACTGTGGCCAGGAGGTGGCGCTGCACAACCACTTACAGAACGGCCTTCAGCCACAGGTCTTTCCTCCTGAGGGCATGAGTATCCTGGAGGCTGAGCAGGAGATGGCCTAAGGAGTAAACCCAAGCCTTTCCAGTTTAAAGCACAGGGCAAAGTACTGTGCAGGAAATAAACGCTGCAGATGCCTCTGTCTTTGTGGGGTCAAGAAAAGCAAACAGCGTACCACTGAGGACAACTTCCCCAGTGTTAATCCTTGGGATGGGGATGAAGGCAAGAGGAAGGCGATGTGGTGGTGGCCCCCCTGGAGCAACCTGGAGCTCCCTTGGCTCGGTCTAGTCCTTAGAGTAAGCATGCACCCAGGTGGCCCTTGCAGAAGTGAGTGATGGGAGAGCCATTTAACACCCAGTTATTGGCCTGCCTGTGCCCCTGGAGAGGAGAGAAAAACCAAACTATTCCCTTAGGACCAAGGGTGAGGAAATGGCCCCTACACAGCAGTCAGTCAAGTGCAGTCAGCACCACCCCAGGACCACAAATTCAGCTCTGACTCAACAGAAAGGCAGAAGACTTCCTGCAGGTGCAGGCTGGGGCCTCCCCAGTCAGCAGGTCCAGAACCCTGTCCCTCTCCTCCCTTGGGTAAGGCCAGATCCTTAACACTGGTATGGCCATTGGAAACCTTTTAGAAAATGACTGGGCCTCTCTAGCAAGTAGCCTAAAAACATGGATGTCACTTTCAAGCTTTTGGCCCTGGAGAAAGAACCAAGATTCCCAGGGACTGGGGATTTTGTCGGGGGTTATCCCCCGAATCCCCTGTATCAAGGAGACAAAATTCCAAGCAGAGCCCAGCACTTAAAGACAGCAGAATGAGAGGTTCCTTGGACTTTCCCCACTGCTTGTATGCAGAAATTGGAGGGAAAGGACAGATCTCCCACCTGCCTGTATGGCCCACATTAAATTCCAAGCCCAGGGACTTAAAGCAGATGCTGACACAAAGCTTAACAACCAAAGCTGAACCTTTACTCTTCCTTTGGTTTATGGTTTCTTCATGCAGAACCACAATCAGAGGCTTAACCCGGGCATGGAGCCTTTTTCAAAAGGCCACACAGCCTGGGCCTTTCCTGAAGAGAGGCCGTCAGGAATGCACACAGCATCTTAGTGACAGACGCTGTGAAGGCTGAGTAATCCTGAGAGGCAGGGGGTGAAAGGGGCAGCTGGCTGGGGCCATAGGGAGGCCTGGCTTGCGCCCGCTGCGAGGAGCCCAACAGGCAGAAGCACTTCAGCCCTAGACAGGGAGCTTGGACTCTGCAGGGGATGAGGGTCTTCTCAAAACCACAATGTGGCCGGCAGCCCCTGGGCCTCCGAGACCACAAATGCCTTGACCTTGGGGCCAGGCATTGGAAGCAGAGTACCTCAGACCCCTAACAGCAAGG
Source organism: Cheirogaleus medius (assembly GCA_008086735.1). Classification (NCBI taxonomy): domain Eukaryota; kingdom Metazoa; phylum Chordata; class Mammalia; order Primates; family Cheirogaleidae; genus Cheirogaleus; species Cheirogaleus medius. The sequence continues at coordinate 13,871,408 of VBSM01002616.1, read as the reverse complement.
TCAATACCCCAGACATCCCTCTCTCCCCGCTTCCCCATGGGGCCCCACTTCCCTCAATCCTTTTCTGAGTTGTCTGTCCTCCTTACCTTTGCAAACATTGCTCCTGAGAATTCATCGGGGCCTGCTTCAGCCTCCCCCAGCATGGCTGCCACCCTGTAAGGCCTGCAATGGCTGGTACGTTCATTAGCCTCCCGCCCTCTGTGCAGCAGGTGCTCCACAACTGGCTGGCTGAGTGATGATTCCAGGGGCCTCCAGGGCCTCTGTCACTTCCACAGAGGACCTGGCGAAGCCTCCACTAGTTTGCAGCAGCCCAGAAGAGTTGGAAACAGAAAAGCCTCCTTTATGTGAGGAGAAGACGTGGGCACTGAAGGAGCTGGGCACCTGAGGCAAGCCACTTAAGTCTTTCTAGGCCTCAGCTGTGTTTGCCGAGCACCAGTGATGTGCCAGGCTGGTGTGAGACACTTGACATCTTCGCCTCCTTTGAGCCTCCCTACAAACCCATTTGTAGGCACTAGTTCCCCATTATACAGGAGGGAAACTAAAGCACAGAGAGGTTAAGTAACTTGCTCAAGGTCATGCGGGTAGTATAACAGCAGAGCCAGGATTTGAACCCAGATCTGTCTGAACCCAGAACCAAGGCTCTTAACCATTACTCTGTGTAGGGCCTCTTTACTCATGCAACAACTGGGAAGTTTGGGGGCACTCTTAAGGTCTCTTCTTGGGAACGTTGCTCTACTCCTCTCTAGGATGGGCTGGTAAAAGACCAGTTTGGGATCTAGCTCCCTATGTGTCCTCTTGGGCAGGCCACCAAAAGTGCAAGGGGTAAAACAGTGCAAGCCTCTGGGATTCCACTCCAGGGACTCCACCCCACCTCTGGGACAGCAAGAGGACAATGAGGGGGAGGGGAGGAGAGAGGGACTAGAGTCAAGAGCTTCCTTCCAAGACCTGCTTTGTTTAGTGGATTTAGATCCCACACAACAGAGTGGGATCTGAAACCTGTGTCAAAGAGCCTTTCAAATGGCTTCTTTCGGCTAGGACTCAACATTGTGTCCCTGACAGCCAGGTGCAGGCCACCCGTACCCCTCTGTGTGTGATGGTGATGGGGAGGAGCATCAGGTTGCCTTCCCAGGAGAGGAATACCAGCCACAAGAGGATTTATAGGCCTACAGGGATTTCATTGCACAGTTTCCCCAATGAGGGAGGGCAGGATTCCATTGGGTGCCATGTAGCTCCACAACCAGCTGCTCTCCCTCGTTCATCCCCTGCTCCCCTCTTCGCAGACACCCAGCCCTCTCTCCTGCCCAAGTGCTGATGTGCATCTGCTCTCCCTTCTCCAAACATCTGGTTTGGGACTAGATGTCCGAGAGGACCAGCACAGACCCAATGAGGGAGCTCTGGCTTAAGAAGAAAGTGGGCAGGTGGCTGAAGACATGGAAGCCAAGCCAGCCCTGCAGCGCACTGCTGCAAGCTTCTTATGAGGCAGGGTGTGAAGAGAAGGTGTCCTCCTACTCTGGGGATCACCTGGGCTAGGGTCCAGGCTCTGCCAGTTACTGACTCAGCCACACAGCCTCTTAGAACCTTAGTTTCCTCATCCATAAATTGGGATAACAGCAAACCCTCACTCAGGACTGAAAGGATAAACAAACTTAGAGTAAGGTACTGTACAAACTCTAAAGCTAAATGCTGTGCTTGTTTTAATTAATTATCTAAGGGGAGATGACTACTAATTGGCAATATCATGGGCCTCATTCCAGGAGGCCAGCCACAGGAGATAGTCGCCCCCCCCTCCCCACCATCATGTGGATGAAGCCCAAGAACAAAAGATGAGGAAAAAGTGCCCAAGGAACTCTCAGCAGCAGCAGGTTTCAAAAAGTCAAAACAGGCCAGGCGCGCTGGCTCACACCTGTAATCCTAACACTCTGGGAGGCTGCGCTAGGGGGGATTGCTTGAGCTCAGGAGTTTGAGACCACCCTGAGCAAGAATAAAACCCCTTCTCTACAAAAATTAGAAAAATTAGCTGAGCGTGGTGACACCACTGCACTGCAGCCAGGGTGACAAAGTGAGACCCTGTCTAAAA
>VBSM01002616.1:13852094-13869231 GCA_008086735.1 Cheirogaleus medius | reverse complement strand
TTTTTGAGACAGGGTCTCGCTCTGTCACCCAGGCTAGAGTGCAGTGGCATCATCGTAGCTCATTGCAACCTCAACTCTTGGGCTCAAGCGATCCTCTTGCCTCAGCCTCCCAAATAGCTGGGACTATACGCGCTTGCCACCATGCCTGGCTAATTTTTTCTGTTTTTAGTAGAGACAGAGTCTTGCTCTTGTTCAGGCTGGTCTCGAACTCCTAGCCTCAAGCAATCCCCTCACCTCAGCCTCCCAAAGTGCTTGGATTACAGGCATGAGCCACTGCACCCAGCCCACAACTCTCTTCTTTCTAATAAAGACTTCTTTCAGACCTGGGTCCTTAAAGCCATCTGTGGGGTGCGGGGTCATAGGTCACATGCTACCTTGTCTCCTGCCTTTTCTCTGTCCCCTTCAGCAATCTGGTCTCTGATCTCAGTTAGAGACCTTCCCTCAAGAAGGGCTCAGTTTTGGGAGAAGGGGATTCCTGGCAACTTCTTTTGAGTTTGGTCTGTTGGTTTCAGAATCAGTCTAGAAAGGAGTTATTGCCAAAACATCCTCCTGGGCAGCTCCAACATACTTTTAAAATCTGCTGGGATCAGGGGGTTGTCCCCCAGAAGCAGCAGCAGGTCCTGGACCAGTGACAGAGGCCGTTATTTCCTCACATATGTGTCAGCAGCAGACTCAGCCCCCAAACCTACTCCAGAGAGCTCTTGGAGGATGTCAGGAAGTGATCTCATGACCCATAGGGCAGCAGGGACAAATGTGAGATGCCACCCACAAAAACTCAAAAGGGTTGGATCCTGCCCCTGCGCCTCAGCAGAAGACCCTGCCCATACAGCACCTGCTAGAACAGAAGTGTCATTGTGGGTGGCTGGAAACCACACTTGCCCACCCTGAGGCCCTCTCTCCTTCTCCTAAGGAGGTGCTGAGCAGGCCCCTGTGGGAGGCTGTGAGGCTAACAGAAACCCACCAAGCAGGACACAGACACCCTCTTAGTGGTTGTTTCAAGCTCCTGCCTTGGCACTCTGCCCCTGATTCCTAGAATGATTGAATTTAGTCAAAGACCAAGAAGAATCCTGTGCCTCTTCCCCATCCAGCTATGTAAGCCTGCTTTAGGTTGACACAGCAAGAGATGAGAAAGCAGCCAAGACACAGGACAAAGCAAAGGAACCTCCAAGTGTCTTTCCTCTGACCAGTGAAAACAAAGTGGTTATACAAGGTGCCGCAGACTTGAGTTTAAATCCTGGCTCTGCCATGTATAAGGTGTGTGGCCATGGTCCTCAGTTTCTTCATCTGTAAAATGGGAAGACTACCTATTTCTCAAGGTGTGAGAATTACAAGGAGCCTAGGGAGTGTCCTGGCCCTAATAAAAGCCTGGAAAGTGTCAGCTGCTAGTCATTAAGTACAAAGCATTTTCATACTCTCATCCCAAACTCAATCTCAAAATTTTCACAATAAAAGGGACCACAGAGATTTCTTCCAACTCATTTCAGAGGTTACACAGAGGTAGTGACAGGGCCAGGCCTGAGAAATGGCCTTTTCCAGGACTCCACAAAAACCAATCACATTCTCTCTTTCTACCTCTCTCTTCTCTCTCTCTCTCTCTCTCACACACACACACACACATTCACTGACATTGGCCAACCAGTTCCTTCTTCACGTGCCGGCCTCTGCAGCACTGGCAGGCGTCTGCCAGGGAAGCACCCACTGCCCTGCTTCTACCTCCAGGGACACTCACTCACCTGCTCCTCCCTCAGCTTCACCTGACAGCCAAGCAGTATAGGCATGTCCACCTGAGAGAGCACTGAGCCATCAGTCAGGAAACCCACCTCTGGCCCCAGTTTGGCTTCTTAACAGCTCTGTGGTTTTGCCTAAGGCACAACTCTCTGGGATTCAGTTTCCTCACAGGCCAATCTAGAAAGGTCTTCCCTGCATGGTCCCTTACAAGGTGGCTTCGGATCACCTAAAGCATGAACTCAGCAGCACTCTAAAAAGTGGAATGGCAATGTGAATGAGAGGCAGCGTGGGTCACGGTTAGGGCTGGACCCTGAGTGCAGGGTCTGGCTGACCCTAACTGTGTATTCTTCAGCTCTCTCAGGGAGGGTTTTCCTGATCTGTCAAGTGGGGATAATTCACATCTCATAAGGTTGTTCTGAGATGTCAGTGAGATACTAGATATGATATGCTAGGAATGGTACCTTGCCCATGCTAAGTGTTCTATAAATACTGGCTGTGACTATTCTTGGGTAAGTGAGGCTCACTGCTCTGTCCACTCACTTAGAAAACTTTAGGATTCCCCTTGAGGAGCCATAGATCTTTAACAAACAGCAAAACTGGACCCCCAAGGGGAATCTTCCTGCTCAAGGCTAAACAAGCAGTTGGGGCCACTGCTGTGCTTAGCTGGCTCTTCTCCAGGGACACCTGTCAGAACCACAAGGAGCATTTGGAACACACGCATGCCTGGCCCACCTGCCCATGCTCTGATTCAGGAGGTCCCAGGTGGGGGGTCTATATTTTTAGCAAGTGTCACAGGAAATTCTGATGTGTGTTCCCGGCTGAGAGCCAACATCTAAAGGTTGCCAGGGGTCTCTGACTAACCCTTCCAGGACTAGAAGGCAATTCAGCCAAAGTCCCCTTGCTCCCTTCTCCCCACCATATCTGACTGGCTCAGTATCTCTGAAGCCTCAGAGGACGCATGCCCAGGATCTGCTTTTCCTTTCTAGGGTCATTTATTCTATTATGTACATGAGTCAAAAGACCTGAGCCTGCTGTTTCCTCCTGCAGGCCCCCGTTCTTGTGAAGGAGGGGCCCCAGCCCCATTCTGCTATGGAAACCGAAGAGCTGGGATCCACTGCCCAGGAAGGCTTCTGCAGGCGACCTGAGCCTTCCCATGAGCCTGCTTGGCTCTCACTGGGGTTGAGGCCACATTTGTTCCCTGGGAATAGTGCGGCTGGGAAAGAGCAAATTCAACAGGATAGAAAAGCTGCAAGAGATAAAAGAAGGTATAGAATAAAAAGAGTAAGAGCAAAGCTGATTTTAGGGAGTTGAGGTGGAGGGGAGGACTAAGAGCAACCATGAGGGAAAGGAAATGACAGATCCACTCAAAGATTAGGTTCAAGGCTAACCCCTAGAACAGCTGACAAATAAAACAGGGTATACACACTTCCTGCCCAGAGGGAGGCTGCGGTGCTCACTGGAGTACCCATTCTGTAATAACAGATCCTGGTGCAGGCACACTCGAACCTGAAGGGCTGGGCACTATGCCGGACAAAGAAACACTGTTTGAGTTGGTCTCTGGTCCACAGAGGCCTCCAGTTCTAAGGAGTCAACTTCTCCACTTTAATTTCTAATAGTCCATAAGATTTGCATGTTAATGCACTCAATCTGCATCTGAGTTGAGAACTAGTCCTCCATTTCAGAAGAGGGAGGGAATCATGTCAGGGCCACACCCAATCCCATGTCCCCAAGACAACTGGGTTAATTCCATGCTTCCCAGAGCTGGCCAGCCTGAGACAGGATGAAAAGCAGGTTGAATGCTATTTGTGTGCTTCTCAACGTTGTACCCCTAAACCACAGCAGCAAAGAAACAGCATAAGAATATTTATTTCTCTTCAAAGATCCATTTTCTTTTTCCCTTCTTGTTATTAAAATCCCCTAGAAGAAATCTGAATCTCACTGAGTTCATTAACTCTCAGAGCAAATGCAAACACAGTAAGAGAAGGTAGCACATAGTTGTCTTGAATATTCATTATATCCATATTTGAGAGGCTGAGCCACTGCTAAGAAAGTTTAGACTGTAGAGACTCTTAGCGGCTCCTTGGCTTCCTCCTGTCCCATGCCCAGGAGCCAGATAGGATGGCAAAAGCCCCCAAGCACATGCAAATAAAATTCCATCTCAAGTCACACTGGCACAAAGAAGGGATCTGAGCATCAAGGCTGTTTGCAAGCCTCAGAAGTTGATCCTTCCAGAAGGCCCAAGCCCCTACATCAGTGTCCCCCTTGACTCCCAGCCACCTGTCTTGAACAATAAAACCCACATGACCATGTGCTATTTACACCATGTGTCCTTGGGGGGATGGAGAAGGGTGAACAGAGTGATAGTCTGGCTGTGTAAAAAGGAGGACATTAACACTTATCACCTACTAAGTACCAGGCATTACAGAAGGGTAGATATTATTCTAACTTTACAGATAAGTTGTTCAGAATACTAAAGAGATTTGTCAAATCTCATTGTGAATAGGAAAAGCAGGGATTTGAACCCAGGACAGAAGCAATTAATTTTGCTCCTCGATCAATTCTTTGAAATACAATGAACACTTTAACTCCTCCTCCCACTTGGTCCCACTTCACCCAATCCAAGAATCAAACCTCCCAAGATGGGAATAAAACAATACTCTCCCCTCCAATTATCCAAGAGCTAGCAGGAAGAAAGGTGAGGAGGAAGAGGAAGGGAAGAAAAGTTACGTGTGTCACACACACACACAATCCCATCTATATTTACATATTTCCCATACTTAGTTATGAACATTTCGATTGCTTCTCCACAGAAAGGCTGGGAGCATCAATTCACCTTGGCTGGAAATGTGATTTCTATAGTATTTACCATTTTAACAAAGTCCATGATAAGGGATATGGAAGGTCCCACACAGGGGATGAAATGGGACCTCTCTGCTACCCAGTTTCTTTAAGACTTCTACAGTTGAGAAGAGAGAAGACAGAAATACTACTGCCATCCCCAGGGAGTTTTCACAGCAATTCCAAAGTCCTACTCAGCTGAAAGCTCTGCAAGTCAATTGAAAACCCCAGCCCCAGATGTTGGTATTTATAAACATCCTCGCTGAGTTATCAGCACTCCCCTGGGGTTCTTGGGGCAGGAACAAACACAAGCTTAAGTCCTCACACAGGCTCCCACCCCCACCACAAGATGCGGAAAAAAAACTACAAAGGACACACAGGAGTGAGCCTCAGCAGTCACCCTAAGAGCACAAAGAAGCCCAGACCCAGGCTGGGCAAGGGGAGGTGAGAGGCACCAGAGGCAGGGTGAGGAGCAGCTATAAACATGCACCCTGGACCCTATAGGCTGTGCCACAGAGCACCCACCCCACACACAGCAGGCTGAGGAAGAAAGCTCCAGCATATAGATTCATTTCTAAGCTTTTCAAGTTAAGGACTTAGCTACATGCACAGGGAAAGGTGTTTGAACTTCTTGAGAGAATAAGGCAGAACTTCTCCTTTATGTGGAAAACCCAGAGCTAGAAAAAGTTACCACCATCCTAATTTTTAGGGATGATCAGTTTCTCAGAAGAATCCTTGAGATTAGCTATCAGAACCTGTTTAGTTCCACCATGTGAGACGAGAATCCGAGGCATCGTCATCCCCTCCGGGAGAGGAAGGGTCATCAGGTCTCCTGGACAACAAAAAAATCTCCGATTCTCCCAAAAGGCCAGAGGGTCACTGAGAGCTTGGGAAGAGGCTGCCTCCACTCTTCATTTCACACTAGGAGGTTACAGGGCCAGTCCTATTTCCTTGGCTTTTCCCCATCTAATCCCAAAGCCCAGGGCATGACACCCTAGCAACTGGGCGACAACTTCATATAGGACTGCAATAAATGGCCATTCTTGACAAACTGATACTAACTTTTCCTTTTGATGTTACACATATTCCTGTCCTTGCTGTACCAGGAAGCCATTTCATCCATCTGTCTGGGAAGATGATCCAATTTTGGTGCTTTTATCATCAATGCTTTCAGCAACTTTGTTCTACTTCCCCTACTGTAATTACTTTTGAATCATCAACACACCCAGACAGTCTTAAACCTCAGAGAACAGAATGCTAAAAAAGAAAAAAAATCTGCAATGGCAAACAGCTTCACCAAAAGCCACCCAAGCTAGGAGCAATTTGTTTCTTTCCAGAAATTCACTTATTAATAAGCTGCCTCATACTCCTTTCCCCTTAAGCAAAGGAAAGCAGGGCCTGGAGATGGGATGTTGGGGTGGGGAGGGGAAAGAACACCTATAAGAAGTTAAATGAAACATGTTTTCCCCCTCTCCCAGTTTTTGTTTTGTTTTGTTTTATGATGCAAGTTTTGTTTGTAAATGATGTGGGACTCAGAAAGTTGGCTTAGTGGTTCCTGGGTGTCCAAGCAGCCCAGGAAGAAAATATGCCTTCTCTGGAATGCAATCAAATTATATGGGGAGGGAGAGACCCAGTGGCTGCTGGCTTGAGAATTCAGATTCCTCTAGGGCTAAGTTTGAAGGACAAACCACACACACACACACACACACACAAACACACAGAAAAACAAAAAACATAACTTCAAGAAAATCCAACACCAGCAAATTAACACTGTCAAGAAGCCAGCTGTTTTGCTTTCTGTTATCTATTCTGTTGCCTCTATTCGCCCTGGTAGATGAAACTTCACGCTCTGATTTATAGGATGTGGCTTCACAGTTCAGCTTTCCCTCACTCCTGGTGTGGCCTCATCATCCCCAAGGCACCCTCCTGAACACCTACATGAGAGGAGGACGTGGTGGGGAAGCACAGCTCCTCCCAGTTTCTCATCACCACTGCCCCCTCTCTCCAACCCTTCAACATCCAGATTTCTTCACCTCTGGCTAGCTGCTAGGGTCATTTCCTGGGATGAGATTAGGAAGAGACTGGGAAGAGTCAGGATTTGTAAACACAGGCAGCCTCCCTTTTTCAGCCCTCAGCACAAGCTGAGCTGCCAGCAGAGGCTGTGAAGTTGCTGCCTGGGTCACACAGCCTGGTTGGTGATGCAGCCAGGAGAGCAGGAATCAAGGCAGCAGAGAGGTCAGGGGGGCGGGGGCCTTCTAGGGGGCTGGGATTTGAGTCGGCAAGGCTCTATCCCTCCTCAGGGCAGGCTTATTTAAAGCAGGGCCACAGATGCCAGAGGCACATACTGTCTCCTCCCCCCCACACCCCCGTTCCACCAAGGGAATTCGAGAGAGGCTGACTCCACCAATCCAGCTGCTTCGCACCTAGGCAAGTTGGGGAAGCTTCTTTGGAACGTGAACCCCAGGCGTAAGTGACCTGCTGACTAATGTTGCCAAACGGGATGTGGGGCGGCACCGAGGCCCCGCAGCTGGCTGCCCACCAGGCTCTAGGCCTCCGTATATTCAGTTGCAGCACTGGCCCTCACGCTCTGTTGGGGGAGGGGGAAGGAACGCTCCGGATTTAGTCCCAGAGGCGTGCTCTCTCCCCAGCCTCCAGGGCCAGGTGGCCACAGTCCGAGGAGTTCTCCAGAAAAAAACCGACGCTGGACCTTCCCTGCGGAAATTCTGCCCGCTATTTTGGACACATTCCTCAAGGCCAGAAGAACTTGGGGGAGGGGAAAAGAGTTTCGGGACCCCCACTGTGACCAAACTAAGAGAGGTTCCACCCTCGGACCCCAACCTTTTCCCCGCTCTGGGAGAGGCCTGGCCTCACCCCAGAGAGGGCCCGCGACTCCCCTCGCGTCTCCACACGACCTTCTGGAGGGCGGGGGCCGCGAGCTGCTGCCCACAGAGAACTCGCACTTTTTCGCTGCGCGATTCAGAAACATGCCGGGTCTGATGCCATCCGGCGAATTATGTAACCAGGGACACCGCTCCTGGGCTAAACAAACGCGGCTGTGTGTGTGCAGCGGCGGCGCCGGGGGAGCGCACCGGGGCAGGGAGGGGCTCCGGCCGGGCTTGTTTGCTCAGCGAAACCGGCGGGAGGCAGCAGGGCGAGAGCCCCGCGCCACCGCGGTCCCGGGCCCAACGCTGAATCCCGGACGGGCCGCGTCCAGTCAGCCAGGGCCGGGGCCCCTCCCCCACTGCGGCCGCCCCCGCCTCCAAGCGGTGAACTTGGTCCCAACTCCCGCCGGACGCCGTCACCGCCTGCAGCCGGAGCGACCTCTGGCTTGGAGGGGCCTGGGAAGAGCTGGACTCCAATCCCGGCTCCGTTCCAGCTCGGGACCCCTACGACCCTCTTCCAACCCCTCCCAGCGATCCTGGGGCTCAGCGGTGCAGGAAAGTGACGACCCCACCCCCCAACTCGGCAGGGGGCAGACGTGGGGTGGGCTTGTGCTTCAAAAGCAACCCCTACGTCTCTCTGCCTCGGGGGGAGGGGTTTCGGGACAGGGTGACAGCTGCGCTGATGACGCCCCTCCCCCTCGGCCCCGGGATCCCGGGCCCAGTGCAGCCTCACGGGGGTCTGGGTGCTGCCGGGAGGCGGGGGCGGATGGACCAGGGGGTCTGGTCGCAATCGCCCGCTCTGAGCCCCAGTAGGTCAAAGGCCTGGACCAGGTTCGGGGTTCTGCTAGCCCCTCTCCCCGCCCGGGGGGCGACGCAAAGTTTTGGGAAGTTGCTGCCCCTACCTTGCTTGGTGAGCACCAGGGCGTCTTCCCTCCGCGCCTGGGTGATGATGGAGCCGTGTTCCATCTAACAATCCCGCGGGCCCGGGCTGGCTGGGCGGGAGGACGGGCGGGCGCGCAGCCTAGGCTGGGCTGGGGGGCCTGGGCGGGGGCCCGCTCCGGCTCCCGAGACTCCGACTCCCACAGCTGTTCACATCCCCCCTCTCGTTTCCTCCCCGGGCCGGGAAGGGAGGCGGCTTGTACCGAGGGCGGGCGGCCCGGGCAGCGGCTCCCCCGGGTGCCCCCGGCCCCGATCCCCCGGCAGCAGCTCCGGGCTCCTCAGTTTGGGTCCAACATGGAGAATCCGGAGCGAAAACAAGAGGAGGAAATGGGACACGGGGCGGTTTCCAGGCTCCCCCCTCCCCTCCGTACTCCAGATAAACAACCCGCGGCTGCAGCGCCCACCCCCGCGCGCCTCCCGGCTCTCGACCCGGCCTTTCCACGGGCCGCTGGCGCTTTCCGCTCCGAGACAGCGTCCTAAGCCCTGGGCCCCTCCACCTGTGAGCTGCCGGGGCAGCTGATCGTCCAAAGCTTTGCTATTTTGTTACGGAAAAAGCAAATCCCCGAGGGGGGTGGGGTGGCGGGCGGGCAGGCTGGTGGGGGAGACTTGAAACCGCTCGGACGCTCCGATTGGTCCTCCCGGAGAAAAGGGGCGTGGCCCCTCCTTACTATGCGGTGCGAGGACCCAACAACATTCCAGTCGCTACGGCCACGCCCCCGGGCCACTCCCCCCTCGCCAGACTGAGGCCTCCCAGTCTCCTCGGCCACACCCCCTTCCCAACTACTTAAAAGGCCACTCCAAAGCTCACGTTTCCGTGCTCGGTGCTGGGGTGTTCTTGTGTCAGCCACTCTACTTGGGGTAGGCGGGATTGTTCCGCTCTTCGGGTAACGGAGGCAAGCTGCGAAGCCTAACTCGAGTCGGGCCGGGCCGGGAGTGGGGGATGGGGTTCGGGACAGTTACCTTACTTCCTGCCCTGCCCTCGAATCAAGGATTCACATAAAAGTGTACAACCCTTGAATCCCGAAAGAAAGGGATGTGTGTGGAGGCAGACCTAGGACTCTTGAGTGTAAAAGCTAGAACTGATCTCGGGACTGTGTGACCCTACATTTAAAATGAGACCTGAGGCCGGGCGCGGTGGCTCACGCCTGTAATCCTAGCTCTCTGGGAGGCCGAGGCGGGAGGATCGCTCAAGCTCAGGAGTTTGAAACCAGCCTGAGCAAGAGTGAGACTCGTCTCTACTAAAAATAGAAAGAAATTAATTGGCCAACTAAAAATATATAGAAAAAAAATAGCCGGGCATGGTGGCGCATGCCTGTATTCCCAGCTACTCAGGAGGCTGAGGCAGGAAGATCGCTTGAGCCCAGGAGTTTGAGGTTGCTGTGAGCTAGGCTGATGCCACGGCACTCTAGCCTGGGTGACAGAGTGAGACTCTGTCTCAAAAAAATAAAAAATAAAATAAAATGAGACCTGAGGTGCAAGGCTTTCCTCAAAACCACTCACTTATTCCCCTTTAGGCTGGGCTGCCTCCTCTAAACCTAGCCCTATCTCCTTCCCCTCCCCCACTCCATAGTTCCATTCTCGGTTTTGATGGAGGGAGGTCTCTAAAAGAAGAGCATGTTTTATGGACTCCCCTGACCTCTTTTCTCGCTCTAGGCCCTGGGGCATCCCCTACTGGCAATGGCTCCCGGACTCTCAACTCAATCTTGAGTTCCCCGCCCAAGATTGTAGGTGAAGGATTTACATTTGTTCTCAACAGGTCGTGCTCCAGAAAGGCAGGTTTCAGCTCAATATCAGGTCTTTTCCAGTGATCTGCATCTGTCCACAGGTGACATGGGCTGCCTTGGGAGGATGGGAGCTATTCAAGTCAAGGCCGGGACGAGTGATGTAGAGTGAGGCTGCACTAGGTGACTTCAGAGCTAATCCCAACCCTACTATTCTGTGATTCAATGAAAGTTGTCCTGTCAAGGAAGGGGCTTCCTGCAACAGAGTACCCATTGTGCAACATGCATCAGGTCTTACTGGTGGTCAGGGGACAAGTAGGTCACAACTCACCAGGTACTATGACGCAGCTACTCCCTATGGTCTCTTTTTCATGAAGACAGATGAAGTCATCATATGTATGTGCCTGGGTGCCTTAACAGTGCACATGCGTGGCTGTATCTACTGTTCCTACGCACATACACAAAACCTTTTTATATAACACCATTTTAATGGAAATGCTGTTTTTCCAAAATGAAAGTGGCTGTTACAGAAGATCTGAATGATGCTTATGTAACTTTAAACACTGAATTTGGGTAGATTTTAATTCATTAGCAGAAGGGGAAATGGAGAAGTTCTGACATATTTACCTCCCATTATTAAAACAATGAGATCCTTAAGGTAAATCTTCAATAGGTTGCTAGGGGGCCTTTTTGGACCCTGCCCCTGCCCTCTTGTAAGGCAGTAGGTAGTTCCATTGCAGTGGGAGAAGCACAAGCAGGAGCTGAGGTCTGGGGATTGAGGGGGACCTGCTACCCTTAGTGCTGTACTGGTGGGTAGGTCACCTCACCTCTCTATGCTTCCATTTCCTCATCCATAGAGACAATCCCTCCCCTTCTGTAGTATACAGAGTACTTTCACATACATTATCTTATTTGATCTCTCACTTCTTTGAGGTTGACAGAGCAGATATTATGCCCATTTTTGTAGATGCCTGTTTTATAAATGAGGAATCAAGGTTTGGAAAGGTTAATTGACTCACCTGAGATTTCACAGCTTGTTAAGAAGAGGAGGCAGGACTAGCTGTCTTTCTTTAGACTTTAAGCCTAGAATTCTTGACACTTTAACATAGTTCCCTTCCTAGATATAGCATGGAGGAGATACTAGAACCTAGTCCCTGTCTTTTCTTGCTAAGAACTCTGACTGCATCACCTCCTCTGGAAGCCCTCTCAGATGCCCACTCTCAGGTCACAGTTTTACAGACCCTCTCAGTGCATTTAGTACCCTATCTTGCATCTGTTTATTTATTGGATTCCCAACCAGAAGATGGACTGAGACTGGAGGCTGTCTTATTCTTTATTGGGTCTCTTGTGCCTAGCATAGTGGCATAGTGCCTAACACAGAACAGGCAGCCTTTATGTGTTTGCTGTATAGATCTTGACTTTATGTCTTAACCAGTGTTCTTTTGTCCAGAGGTTCAGTGACACACAGAAAGAAGCACAATTTATATTGTGAGATAACTGAAACAAGGTTTCATGGACAAAACTTATCCTTACTATGTGTGTACACTCTAGTATTTTCAATTGCATGTATTCTATTTGTTTTTGTTTCTTTTTTATTGAGACAGTGTCTCACTCTGTCGCCTGGGCTAGAGTGCCGTGGCATCAGCCTAGCTCACAGCAACCTCAATCTCCTGGGCTCAAGCAATCCTCCTGCCTCAGCCTCCCCAGTAGCTGGAACTACAGGCACATGCCACCATGCCCAGCTAATTTTTTCTATTTTTAGTAGAGACAGGGTCTCACTCTTGCTCAGGCTGGTTTCCAACTCCTGAGCTCAAGTGATCCTCCCACCTCGGCTTCCCAGAGTGCTAGGATTACAGGTGTGAGCCACCACACCCGGCCCAGACACCTTTCTTTGACCTCCGAGCAAGAGGTGCCTGAGGACCATCTTCTCTGCATCTTTCAGAGAGAGTCAGAGCCTTACACACAGAAGGCATCCACAGCATACAGGAAGTAAAAGTATAATAGGATTATTCTAGCACTGGGTCACAACCCAGTGGTGGATCATGAAATCACTTTAGAAGGTCACAGCTAAAAAAAAAGAAAGAAAGAAAAGCATATGGATTATGGATAACAGACGAAAACCTTCTAAGGCCAGAGGCACAAGGGTGAGAATAGAACCCAGCAATGAGAGGGGTAAATGAGCAACGAGGGGTGGATGAGGGAAGGTCCCCAAGAAGCTTGGTGGAATCAGGATTCCGGGATCCTGTGCCCTCCTATCACAAGGCTAGTGCAGTGTAGTCTTGTTCTGGCTTCTCAGGGCAAGGTCCTGGGACTGAAGTGGAGTGGGGTAGAGGAGAGAGACCCAGTGACAATGACTGAACAGCTGTTGGATGCCAGATGGGGAGGGCTGGGGAGGGCTGGATGAGCTAGTGGTGGGGAGTCTAGCTTCTCTGCAGAGCAGCCTGGGAAGCCTCCTGGAGCTTCAGATGTTGGCTGATGCATTCTGCAAGGTACACAGGCATGCTCATCATTCCAACCCTACCACTTAGATATGTAACCTCTTGACTCAGTTTCTCCATATTAAAATGGAGGTAACAATAGCACCTTCTTCATAGGCTATTGTGAAGCGTAAGTGAGATAATATGTGAAGTTTTTAGTACTTGAAACACTAAGTGCTCAATAGATATTACTCTCATCATCATTTTTTCCTCCAAATCTATTCCCTCTGTATCCGTCATCTGCCCAGTTCCCCAAGCCAGAAACCTGAGACCCCCCCCCAAGTCTCCTCCTCCCCATTCATGCCTACCCCTAATCAGTCCTGGACACCAGTGGCTCCTCCTCTCCCAAGTATCTGTTAGGCACTTTCCTTCTTTCCATTCCCAGGGCTGCTGTCTCAGGGGAGGCTGGCAACAGGCTCCCAATCAACCCTTTTCATTCTCTCCATCCCAAATCCAAATCCATCCCCAGCCCTCCTAGAAAATGCAAGTCTGATTCTGTCTGATCCTGATCCTGTCTATATGGAACGATTCACCAGTTCCCCAAGACTTTCAGAAGCTCATACACCTTGCTGGGCACACATGGTCCCTCCTGTCTCTTGCAGTTTCCCCACACTGTCCTGTGCTGCTGTCAGGAGGGACTTAGTACCTGGGATTCTGTGGTTGACATCCTGTGCCTCCACACCTTTGCACAGGCAGGTCTCTCTGCCTGGAGGGCCTTTCCTTCTTTGTGATTTAACTCCTCATCCTTGAAGACACAATTCAGGTGCCACCTCTTTCTCAAATCTTTCCAGGTCCCAGTCTGATTTAGATGCTTCTGGAAGCTCTTGTATTTTCATTTTGGTTTAATTGCCAGTTTCCCCTCTGCAGTGTAAGCTCCTTCAGGGAAGCCGCTGTCTTTTTAATGCACACCCCTGATGCCTCTCATGGAGCCTGGCACACAGGGCCCTGTTGGAAGCCAGTCCCAGCGGGCACCTTCCTTTCTGGGCACTGCTGATCTCCCTAGGGCAGTGAGCCAGGGAGGCTGGGAGGCAGGATGCCAGCCTCCTAGGCACTTTCTCCATGACCCAGTCAGTGACGGAGTCCCAGACCCAGAGCGGGGCCTGCTCCCATCCACCCCAGGCACAGGAGCATGGCACCAGGAGTCAGATCTACACAAGCCTGAAGCCAGCTGAGGCTTGGCGAAACCGACAGACACACCTTGCCCTAGCATTCAGAAAGGGCGTGTGGAGCGGGACCTTCCCATCCCACAGTGTGGTGGGGGGTATGAGATAAAGGCAAATAGAACTATTTGGGGCGGAAGCCGGCAGGGCTGGCAGAGATTACCGCCTGCCTGATCATACGTCTAGAGCACAGTCCTGCCCACCCCATGTTCCCAGGTTCCAGGCGCCCACGTGACCTGCGCCCCCAGCAGCCACTAATCTCTTAGCTCCAGCCCCTCTCCTAAATAGGAAAGCGACAGGAGCTGATCGAGTTTCTCCGACCGCATTTACAGGTTCCCTGGATGAGGCCAAACCTCCCTCCTCCCTTGCTCCTCCCGACTTGCTTGCGTGGTGGGGAAAGGAAAGAGGGGGCCCCTCCTGCACCTACCCCCATCCCTCCAGCCCTCCCTGCCCCTGGTGCAGCCCCTCCTTCCTTCTCCCCTCCTTCCCCCGCCGCTCTCCTGGCCCCTCAGGGGCACTGCTTAGGCCGCAGCATTCTAAAATCCAGGCGGTCCTTTGAGGTCTGGAAGTGCGAAGGGGGTGGGGTGGCAAGATGCCTCTGACCAGCACTGGCGACCTTGAGGCTTCCCAATGATGCAGATTTTGGTCCCTTCTTCTCAGACCTCCTGGGGGCCAGCTTAGTTTTGGCCTGGAGAACTGGGAAGAGATGGGGAGGCAAGGCTGGTTTTTACCCTCCAGAGTCTTGAGTGTCTGGCAGGTGCTAAGCCAAGGCTTCAGGTCCGGTCCACCCTGTACACCAGGCCCGGGCCACATACCTTCCCATTTGAAGACGCTGGCTGGGAGTCACCAGGGCATGCCAGCTTGAAGGGCTAGACTCTCAGCTCTTGGCCTGCAAAATGGATGGACCAGTGAGAAGGCTGGGTAGGGCCAGCTGCATAGCTAGGCCAAGCTCTATCCTTGTCACACAGGCCAAAGTCCAGAGCTCACCCGCTAGCCTCTGTTGGGGGTGGGGGCAGACCTCTGAGAGGTGCACTTTGGGCCTGGGGACAGGGAAACTAAGAGGGGATTGATTTCCTTCTGGGCTAAGCAGACAGATACCCACCACCTCAGCAGCTAATTCCAACCCAGTACAAATTTAGGAAGGGGCCCTAGCTTCTTTATGGCGTTGAGGTAGGCGTTAATGGATTGGAAATCCAGCACTGGCCACAGCCAACTTGCCTGATGAGTGTGACCTTGTAGGAAGAAGGGAGAGTAGTTAGTAGAAGGGAGATGGCAGAAGGGAGGCAAAGACTTTAAATATTTAGGGGGAGGGGTCTGTATTTCTTTTGTGAGTCATTAATTCACTCATTCACATATTTATTGAGCCCTTACTGAAAATAAGTCAGGCATTCATCTATTTGCATAATTACTAACTCCTTAACCATGCATCAGGCCGTGTCCTGGGGCTACAGTAAATAAGACAAGAGTTCCTGCCCTCATAGAGGTTGCAGTCTAATGGGATGCCAAAGTGAGGGGCAAAACCATACAGTGTGCTAAAGGCTCCAGCAGGGGAAACAGAGCAGGAGGAGCCTGTAGCTCAGATTAGGTGGGGAGAGGAACAGCCATGGAGGAAAGGTTATTTCAGCTGAGACTGGATGTATAAACCAGAGTTAATCAGCTGAGGTGGGAGCGGAGAAGGGAAAAATAGTCTTTCGGGTAAAGGGTACAGTGCATTTAAAGCCCCAAAGGCATGTTCTAGAAACTTAGAGTTTGGTACAGCCACCCAGCTGGTAGCTGCTTACAGGAACAGGAGGAGACGGAGAAATTGCATTTGAGAGAGGAAGACAGGTGAGCTGATGAATAATGCCCACTCCAGAGTGGAAGAGGATGGAGAGAGCCCTGCTCCTTTGAGTCCACACAGAGTCCTGCAGGCATGCAGAAGTGGAGGATGTGGCACCAGAGTTATAGCTGCTTGATAAAATCAATATTTATTCTATCAAGATGATACATATCATGAGGACACTTGAAGAAACTGGAAAAAAAAAAAGAAAAATGATACATAACACATAGCTCAAAAATCAGATAGTGTTAAAAGGCTTGTAACAAAAACAGAAGTCCCCCTGGCTTCTCTTCCAACCCTTCTAATCCCTAGGGGCAACCACTTTCAACTTTTAGCTCTTTGTTTTGGTATTTCCTTATTTCTAAATAATATATATACTGCCATTCTGGATTCATCTAATTTGTTAACTTCGTGTTTTGGTAGAGCAGGATTTTGATTCTCTACTCGCCTCTTCTTCTTCCCCTACCATGTTGTGTTTATATCATAATTTATGGTTAAATCCATGTTCAGTGATTTGATTATTTTTATAAATATTGTTTATTCTCGAGGCAAGAATTTTGTTTACATTTCCTTTTCTAATATAACTTTATTGTAAACTCTGTTTATATTTCTTTTCTTGTACAACTTTTTTTGTTTTTTTCGGAGATAATTGTCTCATTTTTTATTTGCTTGGTTTTCTTTAATCTCTAGCTCTGTCTTCCCACATCCTTCAACAGTTCTGTAAAACGCCCTCTCAATACAATTTTGCATATGGCCAAACCTGTCATAATTTTATCCATACTTTTTTTTTTCCCTTGGAGACATTTGTCCTGGAATGATCCTTCCATCCTTGCACTTTTCTCTGAATGCGTTGCTTTATGGGCCTGTGGTTCATCCTGTCGTCCTGGACTTCTCATCACTTTTGTCCTTTTCCTCTTTCCTGGACCCAGTGTCTTCTTCTTTCTTGGTTTACTCCCTTGTTTTGATGAAGCACATCCTCCAGTGGCTTCCTGAGAAAGAGTGCCTAGGAGGTAACATTTTAGAGACTTTTGCATACTTAAAATGGCTTTATTCCACCCTCACACTTGATTGATAGTTTTGGCTAGGTATGAAATTTTAAGTTGAAAATCATTTTCCTTCAGAATTTTGAAGACATTGCTCCTTTGTTTTTCAGCTTCTAATTTTGCAGTTGAGAAGTTCTTGTGATTTGGATTCCTGAGACTTTGAATTCACCTCCTCCGTTCCCCCTACCCTCACTTTTAGGATTTTTTTTTCTTTTATCCTTGATATATTGAAATGTCACAGTGTATTGGTGTGAGTAATTTTTCATTCATCTCTCTGGGCATTTGATAGCGATTTGTAATCTAACACAGTGGTTCTCAAAGTGTAGTCCCCAGACCAGTAGCATAAGTATCACCTGTGGGAACATGGTAGCAATGCAAATTCTGGGCCCCCGCTCCACACCTATGAATCAGAAACTCTGGTGACGGACAGGTCCCAGCAGTCTGTGCTGTACCAAGCCCTCCAGGTATTCTGATGCATGCTCAAGCTTTTATGTCCTTTAGATCTGGGAATTTTTTTTTTTTTTTTTTTT
>VBSM01002616.1:13831414-13851994 GCA_008086735.1 Cheirogaleus medius | reverse complement strand
CGGCCTCCCAGAGTGCTAGGATTACAGGCGTGAGCCACCGCGCCCGGCCCGATCCTCTCATTTTTTAAAAAAATTATTTCTCTCTTATTAACCATCTCTTTGTTCTATTTTCTGGGAGATATCCTCTATGTTACATCCTAACCTACTGACTAAGTATATTGTTGGGACCCTTTTTCCTTCTTTCTTTCTTTATTTTTATACACTTTTCAAGAGTGCTTTCATGTTCTCTGGCTGTTTTTTCTTTCTTTAAAAAAAATAGTTTCACATTCTTTGGATTCATGTAATATAGTATCTCTCTGAGGATATTAATTTGAAATTTTCTTCTCCCTATATTGTCTCTATTTCCTCTAATTTCATGTGTTCTGTGGTTTTGATTTATGTCCTGCTGGAGACTTTCCTCAGCTGTCTGGTGTTCCTTCGCTGTCGTTGGTATTTGAGAGGGAGGCACTACAGAGCCTGTTGGAAGCTCTCAATGTGGGCTCATGGCAGGGCAATCAGGTGGCTGTGCTCTTCCACTGGAGAGCACCAATTGTCAGTGTCAACAGGATTTTTTCTCTGACACAGTTTGGTTTTTCCGGAAAAAGATTCTCTAGCCCGGTCTCCTGCTTGGAGTCTATAAGCCCATCAGCCAGAGTCCTACCTAGATCTGGGTGTGGTGTGGGCGGTGGGGAGAGGTGTGCAGCAGGGAGATGAAGAGTTACAATTCACAATGCCGACTTCCACGCAGTTTTTGATCCCATTCCTTTTTCTCCACCTGCCCCCAAGTCCAGAATCTCTTTGTTTCAATATTTCCAGAATCCATCTTCCTGTCTCCTGCACAGGTGGGGAAGGGGACACAATAAGTCACTTGATTGTGCTGGGCATGGCTGAGTGTCCTGACAGTCTAATTGCCTTTACACAGATCTTCAAGCAATCCCCCAGGTTTTAGACCCTGTCGCAGCCCTGCCTTTTCACTTAATTGCTACTTCCAGTTCCTGTGCTTTCTTCTTGTGGGTGTGTGCCTCTGGATGTTTTGGGCCTGCCTTTCCTGGGCCCTGTGGGGTCATTTGCCACCCTCCATCCACTTTCTGTTTTCATATGATGTGAAATGTCTCCTAGTTTAGGTGAAGATGGACTTTGGGTTTCTGTTTCTTATTTTCCTTATCATTTTGGGGGTGATTTTTGAGAGAAAAAGCTAGCTGTGCCACCATCTTGTGACCAGAAGTCAGAGCTGTCGTCTCGAGGTGGAAGTAGTGATGCCGGTGCCAGACACTCTTGCTCCTGCTGACGACCGTGACAAGGAGAGGGTTTTCTGCTAGAAAGAAGGTGGGGAGGGAAGGAGAGGAGCTTCTGGAGCTTACAAAAGCTGCTGTGGGAACTTGATTGGGAGATACCCCCATAGGGGAAAAGGCTCACTGGGCCCCAGTGAGGCCTAGTTGAGGTGAGACAGTGAGAATCTGCAGTGAGTCAAGCAGGGTACAGGTATGGCTGCAGTGAGCAGCAGGCAGCCTCCGGGCCAGAGGGAGTAGGGATGGGGGCATTCTAGAGCCAGAGGTAGGGGCAGCAAATGGCTGGCTTTGGGGCAGACCACTGGCCATGAGGCAGAAGAAGATAAGACAGTATTGGCAGCTGCTGATGAGATGTTGATTGTGTGCCAGACTGGACCAGGTTCTTCAAAGCAGGATGGGTGGGAGTAGGGAGCCCAGAGGAGGAAGGAAAGGATTCTAGGTCAGGGAAGGAAGGTCTGAGCCTCAGATTTGGGGGTGGGGCAGGTCTGAGTGACAATGGCTGGAGTCTCTTGCTCCACAGGTGGGAGAGCTGCTCAGGTACAGAACCAGGAAGCAGCATGTCCCTGAGGAGGGCGAGGATAAGGTGGGGGGAAATGGTGGTATGATTGTTCCGGTCTTCTGAAGGAATACCAGTGGGTGGGAGAGGACAGCCATCTAGATAGGTGGCCTCCTGGGCACCAAGGAAATGTCAGAATTTTAAAAGGAAGAGTGGTCACTTCAGTCCCCTTCCACATTTACTGAACATCCATGTGACCCACCTTCCCCAGATTACATAGCCTGGGCTTGTGATCATAGTAAAGTCACCTGAAATATATAGCCTCTGGCTCTAAGCCCTAACAACCCAGCCTTTAAAACCCTTTCCCTGAAAAAGACTTTCCCTGAGGTCCTGGGACTATTTCCCATCTGCTTCTGTGTGGCCATTCTATGCTGTCTCATGGATGTGTGCTGACATCACTCCCCTGCCGCGATCACTGCTCCTGTCACCTCGCTGTGCAGGCCCAGAGTGTAGATCAGCCAGGGTTCTGTGGTTACAGGCCACAGAAACCAATGCTGGCTAACTTAAGCAGAAAAACAATTTATTGGAAGGTTCTTGGGCAGCTCATAGATTCAGCAGCCACTCTCTATCCTTTTTCTGGGCTAGTAAAAGCTTGACTTTGTTCTGGAACTTACCTGCTCTGTACCCAAGGAAGGAGATCCCCCTCCTCAGCCACAGGGGATGAATGTTGATGAATCTTAGCCAATCGGAAGACTTCTGTCCTCTGTGCCAGTGATTGGGTTAGGCACAGGCATGTGACACAACCTGAGCAGTGACACAGAAGGGGAAGCCCACAAGGCCAGGGGTTTCAGAAAGCAGCACAGAGAAGCTGACTTTATTAGAGGTGGAATGAACCCTCTCTGGCTCTGAAAAATGATATACTACTCAGTGTTAAGCCACTTTTAGCATCTTCTGTGCTTTCAATTCAAAGGTTCTAACTGACACATGAAGGCCAGCTCTCTTTCCTGGGTAGCTGGTGGGGTGGAAGAGGGGAAAATAAGCTGATGGCTAAAGGGTAGAATCAATAAAAGAGTTTGCAAAATAAAGGAGGCTGATGCATTTTTGGAGAGAAAGAATTACCTAATGGAAAAGAATTGGCAGAAAATGCTAGAGAGAAGGGAACTAACTGAGGGAGCAGGAGGCCACCATTCATTAGGCAGACACTTACTGTATACCAGGCACCGTGAAAGGGGATGCGACACAGCGACGGACAGAAAGACGAAAGTCATTGCTCTTAGAGAACTTTCAGTCTGGGTGCGGTGGAGAGACGATGAGCATGTAAATAAGAAAATAAACAGGGCAAGATAATGGAAGGTAATTTTAGAGGAGTGGTTAATTTTGATAGAAGGTCATCAAGAAATTCCACTCTTAAGAGGAGGCACAAAGGTCGGGAATGGGCCAGCCACATGAAGACCCATAGGAAGACTCCAGAAGATGTCTCGGGGCAGTAGTGGGCTCTGTCCTGGCTAGAGCAGTGGAAGTCCAATGCCTATTCAGGGAAGGGAAAGAGATGGCAACAAAGTTTGCTTGGAGGTTCCTGTAGGCCAGAGCAGCCGGAGATATGTATTTTCCCAGGCCTGGCATAGAAATCACCTCTCCTGTGGCAGGACAAGCTGGGAACCCAGATGTCACTGACTTTCTGGAGGCTGGAAAAATTTGAGTGGAGTATATGGAGTGGGAGCCCATGGGTTGAAGGGAAAACACTTGGAGCCAGCAGAGAACACACATCTCTGGTCCCCAAGTACCCAGCTGCCTCTGTCTCCCCCTGCCCATCCAGTCTTGGAATTCCAGTCTGCTCCCCTGCTTAACAGCCCAACCAATCAATAAGCACTTCTGAAGTGTTTATTTTGTGAGTAGCTTCTGCTGGGTGTTTGTGCAGGGTAGACACCATTACAGAAAGATAAGACCTGTCCTCAAGGAGCTTGCTGGTCAAATATTCAAGAGCACTGCATCTGAAACAATTAGAAAACAATTTATCAGTAGAAAATCAACAATCCCCAGTAGAGTTATATACTATGGGTGGCCATTACAAGCCACCTATGGCTGTGGTCACCAACCACCAAGCTGTAGACCGGTATGAGTCCATGGCCTGTTAGGAACCTAGCCACACAGCAGGAGGTGAGTGGCAGGCCAGTGAGCAAAGCATCATCTGTTTTTACAGCCGCTCCCCATCACTTGCATCACCACATAAGCTCCACCTCCTGTCAGATCAGCAGTGGCATTAGATTCTCACAGGAGCGGGAACCCTACTGTAATCCGTGCATGCAAGGGATCTAGATTGTGTGCTCCTTATGAGAATCTAATGCCCGATGATCTGAGGTGGAGCTAAGGCAGTGATGCTAGGGCTGGGAGGCAGCTGCAAATACAGATTATCATTAGCAGAGAGGTTTGTATAATTATTTCATTATATACTACAATGTAATAATAATAGAAATAAAGTGCACAATAAATGTAATGTGTTTGAATCATCCTGAAACCATCCCTCCCACCTCTCACCCCCATCCATGGAAAAATTGTCTTCTATGAAATGTGTCCCTGGTGCCAAAAATGTTGGGGACTGCTGACCTATGGTATATAGTGCATTGGTTTCTATACTGTCTACTGCATTAGTTACAACCACTCAACCTGGCACCAACAGTCCTCCTCGCCCTCTACTTCCTTCTTTCCCCCCCAAATCCTTTTGGGGGTGATTCATCAAGTTGGAGCCTGACACATGATTTCTGCTCATTATGTGCAGCCTTCCTCCAGTCTCCTGGGGATGCAAAGGAGGAGGAAGGAGGGGCTAGTCAGCTGGATAGAGACTTCTTTGCCTAAAGATGACAGTACCACAGTGGGGCTCTTCAAATGCAGCTACTTTGAGGATCTGCCCAGCATGATGTTCTAGTTTTGGGGGTCCTGTGGCTTAACAAATTTTTTTTTTTTTCTAAGAGACAGGGTCTAGCACTGTCACCCAGGCTGGAGTACAGTGGCATGATCATAGCTCACTGCAGCCTTGAACTCCTGGGCTCAGGCAATCTTTCCTCAGCCTCCTGGGTAGCCGGGACTACAAGCTAGTACCACCACACTCAGCTAATTTTTTTTAAGAGATGGGGTCTTGCTATGTTGCCCAGGCTGGTCTTGAATTCCTGGGCTCAAAGGATCCTTCTGCCTCAGCCTCCCTAGTAGCTGGGATTACAAATGCAAGCCACTGTGCCCAGCAGGAAAATATTGAGTGTTTACTTTGCGCCATAGTCTGTTGAAGAGGCAGACCACTGTCACTTTTCTTGTGTTATTTTGTTCAATCCGCACAACAATCCTCTTTGGTGGGAATTTTATGTTCCATTTTACAGTTGAGAAAACTAAGGCACAGAAAGATAGAGTCACTTGCCCTAGTCAAACAACTAGTAAGCAGTGGAGCCAAGATTTGAACCCAAGCAGACTGACTGCAGCATCCCTGGTTGGCACTGCAGTGCACATTGCCAACTTGGCTTATTCTAGGAATTTCCCTTCTCTGTGCCATGACATATTAAGAACTGAGCTACAGGTCATTTTGAGCAAGAACCAGCACTCCCTTCCCTGCCCCTGTAAGAGGGAGTTGGGATCCCAGAGAAGAGTTCCAGAAGAGACATTGCCACTTTGGCTATTTTTCATGAATGTTCCCCAGGCAGGGAAACCAACCTTTGATTTGCCAGGTGTCTCTCTGTTCTTCTAATTAACACCAGAATCAGCCTTTAGCCAGAGCCCTGCCTATAGCTGGAATCCATAACCTTGTGGTTCAGGGGCCAGTCTGCTGTGACAGCCAGAGAGGACAAAGCAGGTGCTAAGGTGAGGTGGAGTCTCCTGAGATGATGCTCCCTTCACCTTATCTATAAAAAGCTCCAGCACGATCTACGCCATTTATGGTGGAGGCCAGGGCGGCAGAGTGTGCAGGAGGAGGAAGAATCAGGCTGAAACAGCTCCTCTTTGCCTCTCTGGATTCTCTTCCAAAATGCTGTCAGCACTGCCAGTTGGAAAATATTTTTCTCCCTCCTTTTGTCTTCTTTCTTATTAAAAAAAAAAAAAAAAGCCATCTGGTGTCAAATTCACTCCTGGCACATCATAAAGGGTAGCACTAAAAATGTCCCTGAAAAACTAAAAGCAAAACCACAGCAGTACACATGGGATTTACTCTCAGCATCCTAGAATTGTGGAGTTGCTAGGGGCCTCAGAGATCAAATCCTTTCTTGTACACAGGAGGAAACCAAGGCTGGAGGGATTGAGTCCGTCACTCTTTCAAAAATGTTTATTGAGTGCCTACTATGTTCAAGGCACTCTTCGCGTGCCGCAGATTAATCTTGAACCTAACAGACAAGAAGCCTTGACTTCTTGGAGTTTTCCGTGGGAAGTTCTCGCCTCAGTCTTGGGGCCCGCCTCTGCTGCCCTTCCCAAACGCCTCGAAGGCGGGGATACTTGGCTCGGCGGTCTCTGCATGCTACGCCCCCATGCTCCGTGGCTGTCACCCGCAGGCCCCGCGGTTCCCGCCTGGAGCTGCTGTTTACACGAGGGCGAAGCTGCAGCGCGCCGCCCCAGCGCGGTCCCCCGCCAGCCGGCCGCTGTAATCCCCCGCGCTTCCTCCCGCTGCAGCTCTGGCTCCGCATTCCTCAGGGTTGAGCAACAACTTTCCCTCCGAAGGCGGCTGGGCAGTGGCCAGGTGGGGCTGGTTGCGCTGGGCCCCTCGCGGGGCGCGGCCCGAGTCGCCGGCGCTGGGCCTCTTGGCGGGCACGGCCAGGTGACCCGTGCCTCCAGAGGTGGCACCCGGGGCCAAAGCAGAGCGCAGCCACCAGCCCCTCCCCTGGGAGCAGAAACTGGCCTTCAGGGTGGGGCGGGGTGGGACGCGTGGGGTGGGGTCGCAGGGCCTGGGTACTATCCAGCCTTTCCTGCTGGCTGAGCCAGGACTCCTAAGGACCAAGTGGGTGCGTGGGCCTAACCCTGACCTTGATCTTGGAGTTGGTCCAGGCTGACCGCCCACTCCTGCCCAGGGTGAGCACGCAGTTTGCTTCCACTTTTTTTTTTTTTTTTTTTAACTCCGATCCTGGGGATTCTTTGACGATGAAAAGAGGGGTGTGTAATAACTCCAGAAGAGGGGTCCTAACCCAGTTCTTTGTCTATATCTAAATATTTACAACAATCATGTTACTAGTTTTATTCCTTTGACACCATGTCATGTCTACTGTACTTGGGCATATCTCTAGGAGAAAGTTGGCTTCTTATTACTTTGCTCATCTTATAAATGCGAGAGCCCAGACACACAGTTCTATGACAGGTCAGAAGCCAAGAAGCAGTTAGCACAATCTGGAGCCCCCTGGAGCCCCCTCTCTTCAGTCAAGCACATCCCTCCCTGGACCCTGATCTGACCCTAAGAGAAACTGGTCCTGCTTTTAGTCCTGGGAGCCCTGCACTGACTGGCGCCTGTAGGGTGCAGTGGGGTTAGATGAGCAGACTAAGGTCTAGCTCCACTAAAATGTAAGCTCCAGGAGGGCAGGGATTTGACTGCCTGTTCACTGCTGTATCTACAGCTCTGAAAACAATTCTTGGCACATGGCTCAATATGTATTTGTTGAGTGGATAAATGAATAGAGTGAAGGTCTTCAGATTCCTAAGAATTAGACATAACCTCTCTTCTTGCTTCTTTACCTTCTGTTTAAACTTATGCTTTCTAGGCCAAGGCGGGAGGATTGCTCAAGGCCAGAAGTTCGAAACAAGCCTGAGCAAGAGCGAGACCCCGTCTCTACTAAAAATAGAAAGAAATCAATTGGCCAACTAAAAATATATATAGAAAAAATTAGCCAGGCAAGGTGGCGCATGCCTATAGTACCAGCTACTCGGGAGGCTGAGGCAGGAGGATCGCTTGAGCCCAAGAGTTTGAGGTTGCTGTGAGCTAGGCTGACGCCATGGCACTCTAGCCCGGGCAACAGAGTGAGACTCTGTCTCAAAAAAAAGAAAAAAACTTATGCTTTCTTTCTTTTCCTGCCTCTTAAATCTTGAGCTTAGGTATTGAAGCCTTTTTAGTTTTGTCTTATTTTAATATGCTTTTTATTTTGGAAAAATTTTAGATTTACAGAAAAGTTGCAACAATAGTATAGAGAGTTCCCATGTATTCTTCCCCCAGCTTCCCCCAAAGTCAACATCTCACCTAATCATGGTACATTTGTCAAAATGAAGAAATTAACGTTGGGCTTGTCTGAGTGCAGTGGTGCTTACAACTAATTGATCACAACCAGTTATAGATTCTTTTGTTTCTTCTCCACTCCCACTGCTTCACTTGACTAGCTTTGAAAAAATATAAAGAAATTAACGTTAGAATAATACTATTAACCAAACTACAGACTTTATTTGGATTTCACACTTTTCCACTCATGTCCTTTTTCTGTTCCAAGATCCAGTCTGGGACATCACATTGCATTTAGGGCTTGAAGCCTTTTAATATGTAATCCAAGTCTCATTGTGTAGGGTTTCTCTTCCCTTGGCAATGAGGCAGGAAGTAAAGTCCCTGGCACTGGACTGAGCTCCCCGTCCTGGGGGCCTGGTAAACACCTTGAGCCCTAGATTTCTTGAGAGTGCTATTAAGGGATTCTTGCTGGGTCAGCCTGCTGGCTCTGGTAGCGCCCAGTAAAAATCCAGATCCCAAGGCCTACTGGGTCCAACTGGGTGGAGACAAGGAAGTCCATGGGGTTCTCTAGGGAACACTGAGGAACACAGAGCTGAGGAGGTGAGAGGGCACCTGAGCCCTCCTATCTTTAGGCATTTCAAGACCTGCTAGAATTCTGGAAGTGGCTGGAGTTTCAAGTGAAGGTGCTCCTTTCTCTTTGGTTGTGGGAGGGGCCCAGATACCTGGAAACACCTGTATGGGCAGCTCAAGTTGCTAGGAAGAAGCCTATAGCAGATTTCTAGTAACTACCATTGCAGAAACCCTGATTCTTAGTTGAACACTGTCAGAAACTGTGAAGGTTCTGAAATTTTATCCTACTTACAAGCTAACAAATTAGCCCACCAGTGTCACAGCTGCTGGCAGAAGCTGAGACTCCTGGGTCAGAGATCTTCATCTGTGAGTTTATTACCTACAGCAATAGCAGTAGCAAGAGTATCAGCCCCAATTCTCACAGGACTCCACAGAGAGGGCCAGATGATGTCTGGACTTGCAGCAGGATACATTTCAGGAGAGGAACCCTGAACTTATAGAATAACAATTATTATTATTTTTAGAGATGAGATCTCACTCTGTTGCCCAGGCTGGAGTACAGTGGCATGATCATAACTCACTGTAGCCTCGAACTCCTGAGTTCAGGTACTCCTTCTGCTTCAGCCTTCCAAGTTGCTGGAATTACTGGTGCCCACCACCAGCCCTGCTGGCCCATGTATACATTACAGTGGGCAGCATGCCTGCCCTTGCTCTGCAGGGGGACACTACATATTTCACAAGGCTATTCACTGTATTCTGGAAATGATAATCTAGGACAAAGCACAGTCAATGCCTCACTTGCAAGATGCGTAGAAATGGAATGAACCCATGGAGAATTGTCTCCCAACAAACACGTGGCCATATAAAATGAACATTACGTTTCCCAACCTCTCCTGCAACTAGATGTAGCCGTGTAACTAAGTTGTCATCTATTCAGTGTAAACTTTTGCTTGACAGCTTCTGGGACATCTCAATGGCCACCATGCACCCTGGGCACCTTCTTCCCATCTTCTTTTTTCCTGATGGCTGGAACGTGGAGCAGTCATGTTGGAGTAGGGGCAGCATGCTAATGAATGACGATGTCAGAGCAGCGGGATGCAAGGGGCCGAGGGATAGTGGTGAGACTGACAAACTAGGTCTGTACTGATTATCTCTGGATTTCCTTACATGAGAAAAAAAGAAACTCCCATCTTGTTCTAACTTTTTTTTGTTTTTATTGATATGTGCACCTGAAGTTAATTCTAGCTGATCCAGGGTTCGAGCAGAGGAGGACCAATGGAGGGTTAAACATGTCAGCAGAGAGAAGGGTCAGGGGCTCAGCAGTGAGAGGGGCAGGAGGGGGAGTTGCCTCTGGCTTGTTCACCACCCACTGGTGATGCCTCATTCACAAGGGGGCCCGGCTGGCCACGCGACCCAGCAGCAACCATTTGAAGGCAGCAAGCAACAAGCTGGCTCCATTCACAAACCCTGTCCTCCTTTGAAAACCAATCACCGTGCGAAGCGTGACTGGGTGGTGGCCAGCGTCGGGCCCATCTGTCACGCCCTTTCAGAGAGCCAGGAGACGGCAGCCGGCCTGGGCTGAGCCAGCCCCTTTCCCTTTGTGCCCCAGGGACACGCACTGTAACGAGATCACAGTGCCTACTGAATTATTCAGAGCTGCCCTGAGTGTCAGTTTTATTATAAACATGCAGATTGCTCCAGGCTCCAAACTTCCAAACCTCCAGCAGCCATCTCCCTCCAGGATTTTGACTGGCTGCTTTGTGCCTGTGATTTCACTAGGCCTTGATGGCCTAATTTGCCTTTGACTGGTTTCTACCTGCCGCTGGGCACGAAGGCCTGGGCACCCTCTACCCACGGCTTCCCACGGCTTCTGCGGGCTCCATTCTTTGCTCAACAGCTGTCCTCACCTCCACCCCAGCAGTCTTGCCTCTGCCTCTTCCCTCTCCTCCTGGATCCACCACCCAACTCGGTGACATCAGACTCTCCAAGTGCCTGCCTTCCCCTGCTGGGGACATGTTAATAACAGGATCCTCTGCTCCTGTGGGCTACAGTCGAATCTTTAAGCCCATGAGGTCTCCCCTTCCATCGAGGTGTTCCAGCCTGAACTCTGCCCTGCCCTGCGTGTCCCAGATCCCCAGTACTCTCCAGAGCCGATCTGGAGAATACCCCCCAGCCGGTAATGAGGCAGAGATGGTAATGCACATTTAAGAGTAATGAAATGCAGTGATATTTCAGGCCTGACAGACCTATTTCTGGCAGCCTTAGAATTAAAGTGTGAGGCTTTGTACTGCAGCTGCTACGAGGAGCCTTCAGAGTTTTTCTAAAGATGTGAATAAAGCTTCCAGGGCTTCAGCTCAGATCACTGTGGCTATTTATCCTGCTGCTGCTTTCATTGTACCTTTTTATTTGAAATTTTAGAGCTTTTAGATGAAGGAAACGCAGCAGTAAGTGCAAAGCATACAAAATATCCTGGTGGGGGAGAATGTCCCAGTTTTTCTCTCCAATTGTCCATGACAGCTCTGGGGAGGAAGAGCTGCGCCCAGGGAGCGTTGCCTCTGTCTCCCCTTTCAGTGCTCCTCCTGAGTCCTGCCCCACTGCAGTAGGAAGTGGGGCCTCCTGAGAAAGCTCTAGGAGGGAGTCCATGCCACCAGGATTGACAGGGCTAGGCAAGGGCCGGGCCTCCCTCACTGCCGTGAGCTGGGCATATGCTGTCCCTAGTTGAATATGGCAGGAAGGAGTCGATCCACTCTAGGCTGACAGTGAGAGCTCACTCCCCCCTACTCCAGTTAGAAAATCTGGCTCCATCCGTGGCCACCCAGAAATTTGGAGCCATCCATGAGAAGAGGCAGGGCAATGATGCAAAGCATGGGCTCCACAGTCAGACAAATCTAGAGGAGAAACTTGGCTCTGCCCATCAACTGCGACGTCCAGGGTAAGCCACTCCCCCTTTCTGGGCCTCAGCTTCCCCACCTGTAAGAAGGGGATAATAAGACATCTATCGTTCAGGTCCTTGGGATATATGTAAGGTACCTGGCACATAAGAAGTCACAATGTCGATTATTCACATTGAGGTTGTCCCAGGACTAGGATAGCTAGGCTTCCTTCCTGGCACTGACACGTGCCAAGCCCCTCCTCACTCTGGGGCAGTGTAGTGCCGGGAGAAGAGAAGGGGATTTGGAGTCAAACAGAACCTGGTTCAAACCCTGGTTCTTTCATTTTCTGACTTGTGAGGCTGGGCAGGTTACTTGATCTCTCTGAGTCCCAGATTCCTCATCTGTGAAAACAGTGATAATAAATATTCAGCTCAAAGGGTTGCAGTGAGGATTAAATGAGATCATGTTTAGAAAAGCACCCACACTGTGCCCGGCACACAGTAGGTGTTGATAAGTAATGGTTCTCTTCCCCCTTCCCTTCTTCTCCCTCTGCCTCTGTTAAAAGGAGGGAAGTTTTAGAACCAGCCACCAGTTTACAGGAAATGCAGGAGGAGGACAAGCATGGTAAATGATGATGTGGGATTCCATCAGCAAAATCTAGAATTTGGGAAATCGTGTATGATGAATGACCTAGAATCCTCAATGAGCAAACAACAAGAAAGAGAAAGAGGGAGAGACAGAGGAAGAACCAAATGAAATGTGAGGACCTTGTTTGAAATCTAATTCAAACAAATCAACTAGGAAAAAATAAAAGAGGCAATCAGGAAATTTTTTTTTTTTTTTTTTTTTGAGACAGAGTCTCACTCTGTTGCCCAGGCTAGAGTGCCGTGGCGTCAGCCTAGCTCACAGCAACCTCAAACTCCTGGGCTCAAGCAATCCTTCTGCCTCAGCCTCCTGAGTAGCTGGGACTACAGGCATGTGCCACCATGCTCAGCTAATTTTTTCTATATAGTTTTAGTTGGTCAATTAATTTCTTTCTATTTTTTAGTAGAGACGGGGTCTTGCTCTTGCTCAGGCTGGTTTCGAACTCCTGACCTTGAGCCATCCACCTGCCTCGGCCTCCCAGAGTACTAGGGTTACAGGCGTGAGCCACCGTGCCTGGCCAAAATTTTGATATTGACTGGATATTTGATAACATTAATAATTGTTGGCCGGGCATGGTGGCTCACGCCTATAATCCCAGCACTTTAGGGGGCCAAGGTGGTAGGATTGCTTGAGATCAGAAGTTCTAGACCAGCCTGGGCAACATAGCGAAACCCTCTACAAAAAATAAGCTGGGTGTGGTGGTGCACGCCTTTAGTCCCACCTACTCGGGGGGCTGAGGCAGGAGGATCGCTTGAGCCCAGGAGTTGGAGGTTGCAGTGAGCTATGACGACACCACTGCACTGTAGCCTGGGCAATAGAGCAAGACCCTGTCTCAGGGAAAAAAAGTAATCACTGTTAATTTTTAGGGTGATAATGGTATAGTAGTTATGTTACAAAGGAGTGTTTATCTTTTGGAACACATACTAAAAAAATTACAGATTAAATGATGTAGTAATTGAGATTTGCTTGAAAATAATTCAGTGGGATAAAGTGAGGGTATAGATGAAGCAAAATTTGCCATGTGTGGATAACAATTAAAGCTGGGTAATTGTATGTGAGGTTTTGTTAAACTATTCTCTCTGCTCTTGTACATGTTTGAATATTTCCATAAAAGTGGGTGGGAAAAGGCAGCAGTTCTTTCTAGATGGAAAGTGTCCCTCCCATCTATCTTGTTCTGGGCATTCTCCCCACCCCTCCTTCATTTCACTTCCTCCTTATCTCTTGCCTGGACTGTTGCAGCAGCCTCTTAGAGTCTCCCAGCCTTTGGTCTCTCTTCCTTCCAATCTTCCCATTCTGCTGCCAAAGTTATCTTCCTAAAACACAAATCAGATCATGTTACTTCCCTGCTTAAAAACCCTTCAGTAGCTCCCTGTTGCCAATAAGCTAGCAGAGTATAAAATCCTTATTATGCTATTCAAAGTCCTTCGAAGTTTAGGCTCAGCCTTCCTGTCTAGCCCGGATGGCAGTCCAGTCCCCATCCCCTCATGAAGGCTGACTTTGGTCATACCAGCCAGGCACTTTCATGCCTCCATGACTTCTCTTATATAATTATCTGGCAGGTCTTCCTCCCTGGCCCTTAACCTCATCCATTGAAGACTAAAATATCTTTCAAAGCTCAGTTCAAATGTCATTCCTCCTTGATGGTTTCTGGAAGTCTTTCCACCGCTCACTAAATATCTCTGCCTCTCTGCCTTCTGGCATATGGTGTCTCTCCTCCCAGCTCTCTGTAGTTGTGTGGAGCCATGTGACCCATTTTAGCCAATGGGCTATGAGTGGAAGTCATACATTTCACTTCTGGGCCAAGAATTCAATTGCTAATTCAAAGCCCTTCTGAGCTCTCTTTCCCTGTGGCTCAGCAATAGGCGACACCCGGATAAAGGCTGCTCCATTAGGCTGGGTTTTGGAGTGAGCATGATGCCATGGAGTGGAGCCTCCTGTCCACCTGTGAGGGCTGGGGAGTGTGGGATACCTAAACGTGAGGGGTTGTTTGTTTCTTCAGCATAATCTCCTCTATCCTAAGTCTTCCCTCTCTGAGCTAGAATCAGGTGTGCTGTCCTCTGTGCTTTTGCATTGCAGTTATGTGTATGTATTGTGTCTAGATGATGCCCCCTTTAGGTCAGGAATTGTATGTTACAGTCTTTGCATTCTGACCCCCAGCTCCTAGCACGGTGCCCTGCAGAGTGGAGGTAGAAACTGAATGCACAGCAGTCCCTAGCTCTGGTTGATGCAGGTGGGTGTATGTGCAGGGGTCGAGATGTACTGTCCTTGTGAGGGGTCCGCTCATTAGTCGTGGTGGCTGTGATGGTTTGGAGATGGAACCAGGACCTGGCTTGATCTTCTCAGTGGATGGCAAGCCCAGCCCCAGGGAATGAAGCATGACTGGGCTAAGCCAATCCTAACAGAGTCCCTTTCCCTTGTGGTTGTGATTAGTTTAGATATGGGCACACAAACCAGCTTTGGACAGTGAGATAAAGGAAAGTCTTGTTCCCCCCCCTGAAAAACAGAAAAGCAGCTAGTCTATTCTAGTTCGGATTTCCCTGATAGCAGAGCCTGAGACAGGATTTGAATGTTAATGGTTTATGTGGGAGGGGATCCCAGGGAGCAGGAAACAAGGAGTAGGGAGAGGGGAGTGGAGAGAATGGAACAAGAAAGGAAGAAAAGTCAATAAAGAATATAATTTGGAGCTTGTTATACCCTCCCAGGAACATCAGAATTGTTCCTCCCAATGGCAAGAGGCTGGGTTATTTATGCAACAACTTTCGTTTGTTGCCGGTTACCCCTCACTTCATTGAAACTGGATGTTCACTGCTGACTTCCTAGTGATAAGAATCCAATGGGTGCTTTTCTGTCCAATTTCGTCTTTGCCAGACTGTCCACTGCTTCCTCTTTTTGAACTCTCTTCTGTCATGGTTTCTATGACATCCTCCCTCCAGTGCTTGTCCAGCCTCTCTGGCTGCTTCTGCTTGGTTTCCTTCCCAGGCTCCTTTCCTTTTCCCACTCTGTAGATGATCTCCCGGATTCTATTCTGGTCTTCCTCACTTCTACCCACTCTCACTGGGCAAACCGTCTCATGAAATGGTTTCCACTGTCACTGTTGTGGTGCCAGCTTCCAAATCTATACCCTCAGCTTTCTCTCCTGAGTTCTGCAGGCATATATCTACACGTCCTTCCGACACATATTTGTTGAGCAGTTTGAATAAAGAGTGTGTCATTGAGCTGGTTACCACTGTGGGTCACTGGGGCTCAATCCAGCTGGGGCCCTGAGGACCTGAGTAGAATGCAGCTCGGATTGGCCCTCAGAAGAACAGGAGGCCAGGGCACTTGTTCGGTGGGCTCTTACACCCCGTTTCTTGGGGATTGTGCTGGGGACGTTAACCTCCCTGCATTTCTGGGCTGCCCTGCATGCTGGCTGAATGAGGGCTCCAGGCCTTGCCTAAGGCAGAGAGCCAGCCACGTGGTGGCCATTAAGGAGGGATGGGGGTGTCAGCCCAGCTGCAGCAGAATCTGAGGGGGCAGAGGGCACAGAGTGCAGGACACCTGAAGTTGTCTGCTGCAGCTCTCTCACCCATGTATAGATTCTAAACTCCTTACTGTGACACCAGTATCCCTCTATTACCCAGGCTAGAAACATGCTAGACATTCTAGATGCTTCCCTAGCCACTCTCTCTCCCTTCTTTGTCTCTGCAGCCACACTCTTAGTTTAGGTGGCCATTTATTGAGGACCATGGTGATGACCTTCTTATCTTTTATAAATACGAATGATACCAAACAAATAATACATATTAGAAATTCAAGGGGCTGTGGAGTCCATAGAGGGTTACCTAATTCAGTACTAGGGCTCAGGGAAAGCTTCCAGGAAGGAGTGACATCTAACCTGAAATCTGGTGATTGAGTAGAAATTAGCCAAAGAAGTGTGATGAAAATGTTCAGTTAGAGGAGAAAGCATGGTTGAAAGCTCAGGAAGGGCACAGCA
The DNA here is from genome assembly GCA_008086735.1 of Cheirogaleus medius. Classification (NCBI taxonomy): domain Eukaryota; kingdom Metazoa; phylum Chordata; class Mammalia; order Primates; family Cheirogaleidae; genus Cheirogaleus; species Cheirogaleus medius. Next base: position 13,836,003 of record VBSM01002616.1, on the reverse strand, counting down.
AATTAAATACACTAAAAAAGGTCAATTTATCTGAAGTGTGAGGGAGGAAGAGAAGAGAAGGCGATTGGAGATAAAGAGTGCCCAGGTAATAGAGGACCCTGCAAGCCTTATTAACAAGTACCTCTTATTCTAAAGGAAGTGGGAAGCCTGAAGGATTCAAAACAGGAGAGTGACGGGATTGAATCTGAGCTTTAGTAAGATCACTTTGGCTAAAGCATGGGGAAAACAATGAGAAGATCACACTAATTGTCGGCTATTTGGCTATAAACTCCTTGTTGATTGCCTACCCAGTGTCTACTCCTTGTCTCTTGCCATAGTATGTGGTTTTCCTTTAGGGGATTTCACATTCTCAACCATGTAACTTGAGTGAGATGTACTTTTATTCCCAACCATCACCAAGGTCATTAGCGTATTGGCCGCAGTGGCTGGTTCAGGGACGAGCACTTGACCCATTTCAAATTGGTGAGAGAATATGAGTCTCAGGACTTGTGTGGCAGCTGCTAGTATGAGGACATGAGTCTGAATTGCTGTGGCCACTTTATAACTGTAATGGGAGAACCTGGAGCTGCTGTTGGAAGGCCATAGTATGAAACATGATGATGAAGCCACCAAAAAAGGCAGAATGGGAGAGAGGGGAAACTGAGTCCTTGGTGATATTGTATGAACTTTTGGATCAAGCCTTGTTCAAAGCTACCTTTTCCTCTGGACTTTATAGTAAGGTGAGCCAATAAAAATCTCTGTATTGTTTAAGCCTGTTGGATTTTTGCTTACGCCAACCTAAAGATTCCTGACTGATATAGAAACTAGTTCCATGAGTAAGGTATTTCAAGAGACAGGCCTAAAAAGTGGAATTGGTTCAAGCAAAGATATAAGATGAAGGGCAGTAAGAACCTCTACTCTTAGGTTGAGAAATTGACCAGCTAATATAACTAGTTAGACAGTTTCCTATTATCCTATTATGTCTTGGATCATGGGCCTACTGTGGCTGTAGCAGTACATTAATTAGCAGAAAAATGGAGAGTGTTGGATTGGGTTGGCTCCTTCTTGTTGCTATTAGTGAGGTACTATAAAAAGATAGGCCGGGCGTGGTGTAATCAGCACTCTGGGAGGCCAAGGCGGGTGGATGTTTGAGCTCAGGTGTTCGAGACCAGCCTGAGCAAGAGTGAGACGCCGTCTCTACTAAAAATAGAAAGAAATTAGCTGGACAACTAAAAATATATAGAAAAAATTAGCCGGGCATGGTGGTGCATGCAGAAGGATCACTTGAGCTCAGGAGTTTGAGGTTGCTGTGAGCTAGGCTGATGCCTGATGCCACAGCACTCTAGCCTGGGCAACAGAGTGAGACTCTGTCCGCCCCCCCTCCCCGAAAAAGGTAAACTTATGTTCAAACTAGCCTACGCAAAAACAGAGAAGGAAGAAAATACAGCTTTGATAAGAGAAGCCCCTTTCTCCCTATAGTAAAAAAATGGCTGAGATTCTAGAAACTAGAAGGACTGGAAAATCTCAAAAACTTTGCCCTGAGGTATGTTAGTATGAGCAGAAGCGGGGATGAGGTAGCGCATTGTATGAGATAAGGGATGCGGGTTATAGTTGAAGCTTGACTCCCTAGCCCCTTGCCAAGCACCTCCTGGTTTTTACTCCCCCCAAAACCAAGGGGACCATCACTTCCATTACAGATGTGAGTGGGATACAGCCTATAGGCAAGGACCAGATTTAGAGTGCCTCCCAGCCTGCTTCTTCAAATTGTTCTAAGGTACAGTTCAAGATTAAACATAAGGCTGGGTGTTCCAGATTAAACACTAAGCCCTATGTTTTGCTTAGAGAAAGAAGTACCGAGGCCAGATCCCATATTCAAACACTAGTCTCAGCAAGAGCTCTGGTTTTATATACTAGCTCATATAATCAACCAGAAGCAAATAGACTTGAAGCCCACTGTGGGAGTTATAGTGCCAAAGAAACTCTAAGCCCAGGTGACAATGGCCAATATAATTCTCAGGTCCCAGAACACAATGAATCTCTCTTCATAGGGATGAAACATTAAAGCAGTGGTTCTCACACATTTGTGTACATAAGAAGTTTATTAAAAATATAGATCTGGCTGGGTGCTGTAGCTCACTCCTGTAATTCCAGCAATTTGGGAGGCCGAGGCAGGAGGATTTCTTGAGGCCAGGAGTTTGTGACCAGCCTGGGTAACATAGAGAGACCACATCTCTACAAAAAATAAAAATAAAAGAGGTAGTGTGGCATGTTGGCCTGCACTTGTAGTCCCGGCTGCTCGGGAGGCTGATGTGAGAGGATTGCTTAAGCCCAGGAGTTTGAGGTTACAGTGAGCTATGATTGTGCTACTGTACTCCAGCCTGGGTGACAGAGCAAGATCTTGTTTCTAAAAAAGAAACAAACGCTCAAACAACAAACAGATTTTTGGGTTTCATCCTCAAAGAGTCTGAGTCCCTCCATCTGAGATTGGGCATTATTAACAAATATCTCTGATGATTCACATGAAGGTGGCTAGGGAACCCCACTTGGGAAACATTGCATTTAAGGAAATTATTAAATTCCTTAAAGACAGGCATCAGGACTTATTTTGTGCTGGTAGTATCTGTGTACTGTGTACTCTGTAGGGTACAGAGTATGAGCTCAGCAGAGGCTTGTCTCTTAGACCTGAAATGCATGGGTTTCCAGAGCCAAGGTGGGTTTGGGAAGTATGCAGACTGTGATTCCAGGGACTGATCTGTCCTGAGTCCCTGCTCCCCTGTTCCTTAATCCTGTCTGATCCTGCTTTCCATCTACAGGGGCTGCCTTGTCCAGACATTGAGCTGGCAATGAGTATACCTAGGACCTTTTGTCAGTGTTCCTTGTACAGGTAGAGAGTTCTGGACACATCTGTGAGAGGTAGGGAATGTACCAAACATCAGAGACAGTGTTCACTAGGCTTTCCATGTTTATTTTCTGCCCTCCACCTCACCTCAGGACAGGGAGTATTCTGAGAGCCTTAGAGAAGCAGTTATACTTTTCTGGCATCTTGGGTGACTCATGTGTCCACACACCCTCCATTGAGGGCCTTGGGATTTTCAAGGTCAGGATATTTAAAGTCACATTCTTGGGAGTGTTCTGGACACTGCCAGTTCAGCTAAGGATGAGGGAAGTACACAGAGACAGCTGTCAGTGTCAGTGTCCGTTGTTTATGGTGACTCTAACAGCACATACTGGTTATAGTTATGGTCTTATCATTACTTAGCTCTAGCTCGTGATGGCCAAGCAATCATGGGTTTCTCTTCATTCATTTTCCTAAACATTTAATTCAGCACCTACTGTCTGCCAGACACCAAGGAGGATAACAAAGATGTGTAGATGCAGTCCTACTCCAAATAAGCTCAGAGACTAGGAAGTAACATAGTGGCCCTACAGAGAGACTCATGAATAATAATCATACTCACAGGTAAGATATTATAAGCTCACTAAGGAAGGGCATCCAACCTGCAGTGGTGGAGATAATGGTGGGGTGTAGGGAAATCTTCTGAAAGCAGGGTCCTGAGTTGCATATATAAATTTAAGGTGAGTTATCTAGGCCAACTTCTGTTTCTGGCCAAGATGGAATAAGAGAGATGGAATTTATTTAAAAAGTTGTACAAAATATATGAAGCAATGGTTTTGGATATCAGATAACATAGGACAATGATCTCTGAGAGAGGGAAAACAAGTGAGCTGAGCTCTACCGTCGCCCCAGCCTACTGCCTTGAGAAAGTTTCCAGGCTGCAGCACAGAGAGGAGGAACCCAGGGAAGTGTCTAACAACCTCTCTGAGTCGAGGAGATGGAATAGGGAGTCCAGGCAGGCCAAGGCAGTAGGGCAGCTAGAGTTTAAAGGGCAGTGTACCAGAAAGGAGAGAGATCAGAGAGAGGAAAGAGGAGAATAAGAGAGAAGAAAGACAGGGAAGAGAGAGAGAGAGAGAGAGAGAGAGAGAGAGAGAAATACATGGAGGATTCCTTCAAGTCTTCAGCTAAGTACCGATCAGAGCATGTGTGTAAGGAAAGTATCTGAGTTGAAGGAAGCAACCACACTAAATGAGCAGAAGAAATAATCCCTGGAGCTCACACAAGGCAAAGAATGGTTTATGTTCTCACCAGCCAGATGGAAAACCTCATAAATCACAAGGCATCAGATAGAGTACTTAGAAGGGTATTATATCAGCAATGGTGCAAAATTAGCCCTGGACTAATGGTTATTCTGGTCCCAACTAACAAAGCTTAAAAGCAATCAAACTTGAAAGGATCAAATTATTTCCCAGTAAGTTAACTGTGTTCTAGAACAAAGCTCAAGAGTATGTCTAGGAATACAAAATTATCCAGCAGCTAATAAGGTAAAACTGACGATGTCTACCATACAGTCAAAAATTACCAGGCATACAATCAGGAAAATAAGACCCATAACAAGGAAAATAAATTAATCAATAGATAGACTCCAAAATGATATAGGTGTTAGAAAAAGGAGATTAGTAGATAAGGATATTAAAATAGTTATATGTTCAAGAAAGTAGGCTGGGCATGGTGGCTCATGCCTGTAATCCTAGCTCTCTGGGAGGCCGAGGCG
>VBSM01002616.1:13808018-13831314 GCA_008086735.1 Cheirogaleus medius | reverse complement strand
AAAAAAAAAAAAAAAGAAAGAAAGAAAGATTAGGCATGTTAAATAAAGTCATGGAAGATTTAAAAATGATCAAAATCAAACTTCTAGAGATGAAAAATGTAATGTGAAATAAAAAATTCACTGGGTGAAATTAACAGCAGAGTAGACACTGCAGAAGAAAAAAACAAAATGAACTTGAAGATATAGTCATAGAGACTATTCAAAACAAAACACAAAGAAGAAAGACTGAGGAAAACAAAAAAGAGCAAAGCATCAGTGATCTATAAGAAAACTTCAGGTGGCTTAATATTTGTATAATTGGAGTCTCAGAAAAAGGGGGAGAGGCAGAAAAATATTTGAAGACATATGGCCAAATATATTCCAAATTTAATGAAAACTATAAGCTCACAAATCCAAGAAGCTCAATGAATCCTTAGCACAGAAAACTGAAGAGCTACACCAAGACGCATCATAATAGAATTGCTTAAAACTAGTGCTATTAATAAATAGAATAGCTTAAAAGCAGTCAGAGGAAAACAGGACACATTATGTGCAAAGGAACAAAGTTTAAAATGACATTGTACTGAAAGAAAAAAATTATCATCCTAGAATTCTATACCCAACAAAAATAGCTTTTGAAAATGAAGATGAAATAAAAAACTTTTTCAGACATGTAAAATGTGAAGGAATTCATCACCAGCAGACTTGCACTATAAAAAATGTTGACAGAAGTTCTTCAAGTGGAAGGAAAATTATACTAGATAGAAGTCTGGATCTATACAAAGCAATTAAGAGCACTGGAAATGGGGTGTTCCATTTAATAAATGAAGGAATGATGGAATAGAATAACACAATTTTGCAATCTCTAATACATTAATGAATCTAGGCAATGATCAACAACAACTGATAATATGATAAAAAGAGAGGCAATCAGATATTATATACCCTGGTGGTGGCACACTTCACCACCTATGTGAAGAAGTATTGTCAAAAAATAAGAACAAAAAGGGATATTAATAGTAACCAAACCTGACGCTGGCCTCTAGATTTAACTACCAACTTACTGGCTTTGCAAGGGACCAAGAACTATGTTAAATTATACCACTGTGTTTCAATTTTAAAAAATGCATGGTTGGTCCGAGTGCAGTGGTGTTTACAACTAATTGATCACAACCAGTTACAGATTCCTTTGTTCCTTCTCCACTCCCACTGCTTCACTTGACCAGCCTTAAAAAAAAAAAAAAAAAATCCAGACCTGGGAAATTCTGTAGAAGAAATAACCAGATTTTTTTCACCTAAAAAAAAAAAGTGCAAGGAGGGGGGAGCTATTGAAATTTTGTAGAGAGGGAACTACAGACTACAAGAGACTTCAGAGACTTATCTATCAATCATAATGTATAGATCTTGTTTAGATTCCTAAACAAACAGGCTAAAAAGGGAAAAATAAATTTATAAATCATTCTGGGAAATGTAAACACTGATTAGTATTTCATAATATTAAAGAATTATTGGAGGGAAAAGTTACCCAATCCAAGAGAGGAGGAAGATCACCCCAGGGGGTGGGGACAGCCTAGGCAAAGGCATGCCCTCCCAGTGAGAGGGGTGGCCCTTTGGCAGTCACAGCAGAAAGGACTCCTACCACATAAACATCCTCTTACTTTCTCTCTGGACTAGGGCTGGCTGTGGTGCTCTGATTTCTGAGAAAGGAAAATGCAGAATATTGACAGGGAGACTATTTTTGTCCACCTCTTCTGGGTTTCCTGGGTGTGGGGGTCACCTGGGGGTGGGGACAGTCTTGTTGAGGGTTTTCAAAGCCACTCTCAGCAACAGGGGAACAGGACCCGGGGATTTGGGCCAGACAGAGGCTTTGAGTACTTTAATTTCACTCCACCCTCCCAGCTCTGCTCTGCAATTAGAAGACGAGGAAGGAGGAGAGGCTTAGCATGAAGAGGAAAGGAAATAGGGAAGGGGAGACAGTGAAGAAAGGAGGAAGAGAAAAGGGAAAGAGAAAAGGAGGGGCTGAAGTTAGAGCTCAGGAAGTGTTCAGTTGCTTTAAGGTGACTCAGGACCCTGAGTGACTTAGGGCCCCTAAACAGTAAGTAGAATGCTACCCTCCTCTCCTCTCCCTACCTGCCGTTCAGTTCAGAGGCTAATCATGGTGTAAGGAGGGATAAAAGGGGTGCTCTGACTATAGAGATTAGGCAGTTTGTTGTGCTGTGGTCAACAGGACAAGCCAAGGGACCTGCTCCCTGGTTGATCCATGGCCACCCAAAGTGGACCATGTATGCCATGGTGCCTTTGTCATGTGGTTTCCTGCTATACCAAGATGCCCAGGGAGCATTTCAAAAAAATGAATTAATTTAGGGCCGGGTGTGGTGGCTCACATCTGTAATCCCAGAACTTTGGGAGGCCGAGGTGGGTGGATTGCTTGAAGTCAGGAGTTCAACACCAGCCTGGGTAAAATAGCAAGACCCCCGTCTCTACAAAAAATAAAAAAATGCCTATAGCCCTAGTTACTCAGGAGGCTGAGGGAGGAGGTTGGCTTGAGCCAGGAGTTCGAAGCTGCAGTGAGCTGTGATTGTGTCATTGCACTCTACCCTGGACAAGAGAGCACGATCCCCCATCTTTAAAAAAATTAATTTAAAAAAATTATTTTTTTCTTTTTCAAGATAGGATCTCGCTCTGTTGCCCTGGCTAGAGTGCAGTGGCATCATCACAGCTCACTGCAGCCTCAAATTCCTGGCTCAAGCGATCCTCCCACCTCAGTCTCCCGAGTAGCTGAGATTACAGGCACGTACCCAGCCCAGGCTCTATTCTAAGTCTTTACATATTAACTTATTTCATCTTCTCAACAGCCCTTTGAGGAAGGTACTGTGATCAAACCCATCTAACAGATAAGGTAACAGAGCCCAGAGAGGTTAACTGACTTTCTCAAGGTCACACAGACATTAAATGGCCCAGCTATAATTGGACCTAAGAAAAGTCTAGTTCCAGAGCTCATGCTCTTCACAACTACCCAGTGTCCACCTGGGCCAAGTCTAGTGACCTCAACCCCTCCCCCAGATAGAGCTTTAGAAAGGCTCCTCCTCTTCCCCCAGAGCAGCTGGGGCCCAGGGCTGGAAAGGAGGCTTCCCAGTGCCCTGGAAGAGACCCCGGAGCGCACTGGGAAAGCCACTCTGGGCTCGAAAGGCTGTTAGGGCCCCAAGGCTGGGGAATAGTTTGCCAGAAACAACAGTGTGCCTGTCCTAAACTGTTCCCAGGCTGCACAGCCTGGATGCCAGGCTGGCTTGTCCATGGTTCTTATCAGCTCTCGAAGGAGTGAACTCTGAATTGCGGAGCATTCCAACCTCAGCATGTTCTGAGGAGCCTGAGAAGTGGTGTCCACTGCGGCACTCTGGCAGGGGGGAGCTCGGGACGGCCGGTCTGTGACTCCCAGCCTGGGTCTTGGTGGGCAGCTGGGCCCCCTCCCTAGGTTCTGGCAGAACACCCTTGAACAATTTAGCCCGAAATAGCATAAGAACTTCTTTCCTATTTTTTCCAGGCTTTTGGATGAAATTATATTTTACAAATGACTCATTATTATATTTATAGCTTCTCTCCAAATGATTCAAATTGTGGTTTGTCGCCTCCCTGTCTCTCAGCTCCCCCCAACTCGACAGGAAAAAGTGCTGTTTACTGTACGGCCAGGTGTGGCTGCCGAGAGTGGCTTTGCCTCTCCCTATAATTGCGTTTGCCTAAGCCCTGACAAGCACCCCGGCGCATTTAGTCATGAGCAGCCTTTGTTCCAGCACGTCGTTGGGAGACAGTATCCGACATTAGCTCGGCTTGGAATCTGCTCCTGGAGGAAGTGCATGTGTGTGGCGGGGGTGTGGGGAGAGTGGGTAGCGTGAGGAGGAGGCTGTGACAGAGGGTGCCTTTGTGAGGGCACAGGCTGGAGGGGCCCGTGCTGCAGCTCCTCAAAGCACCCTGTGAGAAGGCTGGGGTGGGCCAAGGCCGGTGAGGGCCTCGGGGGGCCTCGCTCCTCCAATCCCCCCAGTGTCCATCGCGGGGCTGAGAGGGCTGCTGGTGGAGGAACTGAGGGCTCATACATTGCAGGCAGTGCCAGTGTCTGGCTGGTGACACCTCCCAGTTTCTTGTGAGGAATCACTCTGGCTCTTTCAGGAAAGGGAGTTCTTGAATTCCCTCTCTCTTCCAGGGAGCTCCCAGCCAGAGGGACAGCTCAGCACCCCCACCCCTGCCCTCCACCCCAGCTCCTCCCAAGCTCCCAGGAAGGCATGGTAAGGTTAGAGCAGCTTGCTGCTAAGCAGGCCATCTCTGAGAGGAACGGCAGAGATAGGGCCAAGATGAGGCCCCATTTGCTGTAACAGTTTATCCTAGCAGGTGCCCACGGGATCAAAGTCCCCTTGGTCTGACCTGCCTGGGTACTAAGAAAACTGAATATCCCACAAAATAGGAAAGAACATTTGAGAGCTTATGGTGACATTCTCAGAGCCCTGCAACAGCCCTCTGACCCTTTGGGTCCATGAGCCTGGGGTGTGGTGATCCATAGATGACCCCAGCTGGCTGTGGATTGAGGGCTGTGGGGCAGCAGCAAGGCCAGAGGAGGGAAAGGAGACATTACCCTGTGGGAGAATGGCTTTGCAGGAAATCTCCCCATATCCCCTCCTTGGCTGTAAGTGAAAAGCTAGCTACTTTCTGATTCCGCAGCCGAGGGGCAGCAGCTGCTTGGGAGGCTGGGCTGGACGAGGTCAGAGCCTGAAGTTGTACGTGGTCCAAGCCTCAGGCCCTGCTTAGGTCCCCAGACACAACCCCAGCCCGGGTTCCTTTGGGTCTGCTTCCATTTTCCCTCTTGGCACCGCCTTTGTGAGTGGGAAGGGGACTCGGAAGGAGATGATGTGGGAATGGGTGTGGACAAGCATAACGTAATTATTGGTGAAATCAGCCTGAAGCCCTAAGCAGATGACTTCCATCTGGGCTAAGCTGGGTCACTGTGAGGTACAAGAGGCAGGCCCGAGTGTGGCTGGGCCAGAGAGTTGGAGTCCCAGGACCTCTCTCTCTGGGGTGTTCCACAGAGGAGGGAGGGGAAGGCTGAGGGAAGGACCAGAGAGGGTCGTGGTGAGGCAGGGGTGGCCAAAAAGAGCAAGGGTGTGCACTTACCTGGGCTGTGGTGACCTGAACCTCTTCCTTAGGCCTGAGAGAAAGAGACTCATTGGCAAAAAGTGCTGCCTTCTACAGCGAAACCAGCTGGTGGTCAGACTGGGGCAGCCAACGCCACCAACTGAAGCCACCTTTGGACCACTTTCTTGGATGAGATTTGTGGTCGTGCAGCCATGCTACGTGTGCCGACATATTTTCATTTGTCTTTCAACAGTCAACGTTATTAGAAGGGCCATTTTTGGACACATGCTCATGGGATACAACTCTTCTCTCTGCCCCTCTCGTACCCCCTCCCCCAGCTATGCTCCTGCTTGGAACCCTACGCCACATCTAGTCAAAGCAATGCACAAACTGTGGACAAAGCTGGATATTGCCTCTGAATAAAAGCTAATCATGGATGGAATTGCACTGAGTATCAAAACATTTTTTTAAAAAAGTTAATCAGGAAGAAAATAAGTGTCTCAACAGAATGGAGTTTTCCTGGTAGAGACCAGACTGTGAAGGACTTTGATTCTTTCCACCTTTAAGGAGGAGGATGATTTAGGGATATTTGCTCAAGATCAAAGTATTATTTTTAGGTTGTATTTACTGAGCTATTTGCTGGCTACCTCCTTATTTCCAGGGAGCAAGTTCCTTCTTATGTTTGAGATGTTTTTAGTTTGACAAAGTGAAATAAGAGATGATGAGACCAGCTTGCACACTCTTCTCCAAATGTGTTCGCATCCATTATTTCACTGGGGACTGGCTCTGTTAGCATCTCCATTTGCTTTATAAGGACGTGGAGATAGAGATTAAATAACTTGCTCAAGGCCACACAGCTAGTTAATGACTGAACTAGGCTTAAAACCAAAGTCTGACAGCTCCTATTCCAGTGGCAACTGCTCTCTGCTTCTTGTGTTTTCCATCAGTTTGAAAGGGAGCACATGCCTTCAGCAATCTGGGTGAGGTCAGCAGAAAGATGACGGAACACCAGGTCTGGCAGGTGAGGGTGACCTCCTTAGCTTGGGAGCTCTGTGCACAGGTGTTCACAGATATGCTGTGATCCAAAGTTATGAATTCCCTCTTGGGTTTGGAGTGAATGTTGCTGACTTATTTTTTTTAGTGTGGCAAAGTATACATAATATAACATTTACTATTTTAACCACGTTTAAGTGTAGGGTTCAGTGGCATTAAGTGCATTCACATTGTTGTGTAACTATCACCATTATCCATGTTTTTCATCTTCCCAAACTGAGACTCCACATGCTCTAAACATGTGGCCCTGGCAACCACTATTCTACCCAGGCCCTGGCAACCACTATGCTACTTTCTGTCTCTAGGAATTTGGCTACTCTGGGTACCTTATGTAAGGGGTACCATATAATATCTGTCCTTTTGTATCTGTTTTATGCTAACATATTTAACTGGATCACCATTTTCAACTACAACAGGGATGTTGACTAGCAATGCTCCATACCCAAAGAAGAGTGAAAAAAAAAAAAAAAAAAAAAAGAAGAAGAAGAAGAAGAAAAAGAAAAAAGAGAACAGGAGCGATTTGGGGTGGATTTCTTGACTGTCAGGGGTACCAGATGTAAGGGGGTGGTGGTGGGGGGTGGATAGGAAGAAAATGTTACATAGAAAACAAAATGCTATGCTTTATCATTCCAAAGGAGGGGCCAGCATCTAGCCTCTTTTATGAGGCTTATGCTATGATTTTCCCTGATGGGGAAGCCTCTGGTGAGAACAGTGAGACCCTCTGGGCATGCCAAAGGCAAGACACATTGTTCTGCAAGAGAAATGCATGGGAACATGGAGTTTGGATAGAAGGGTCTGGAAGAGAAGAGAGGCTGGAGAGAAGATGGATATAAGTTGGGACTCAGGGAATAGTGAGAGGTTTCCTGAGATGGGGAATGGTTAATGAATTCTTAGGAAGGTAATGTCTGTTAGTGGATTCTCACTTGCCTAGTGTGACCCCCATCCATGACCCCAAACCTTAAATAAAGGTCTGCTGCCGTGTGACTTGGGGGTGGCATGGAGTGTGTGCAGGGTGATAAAGAGGTGATGGAGGGGAGAGCAGCTTCAGGAGAAGAGGTACAGGTAGAGGCTGAGGGGCAGAAGCCAGAGGTCACTAGAGGAAGCACAAACCCTCTGAGAATCTTGGCACACGGGCTGGGGTGGGGACAAGGTTTGAGAGGGATGTGGGGTTGGGGAGGCACCATGCCTCCTACAGTTGAGAGGATGGGACTGGAGTCATCAGCTTGAATATCACATGGTGACCCCTCCAGTTAGACAGCCCAAAGGAGGAAGTGGTGCATCTTCTTGGAGACCTGCGGCAAAATCTGGACAAGGCACAGCCTGGGTAGTTTAGGAGGTCCCTTCAACTCAGCTTACTGCCTCTAAGGTTTCCATATGCATGGGGAAGTGTACTGCATTTTGAGAGATAGAGATGGAGCTAGAACTAAGCTAAGCCCAGAACCTGTCTTGAGCTTTCAAAACGACATTCTCTTTAAAATTGTCTGAAAGCAGAGATATGGGGCTGTGACTGTCTCTGATGGAGACATACGCCTTTTGGACCCGCCACACATAGCAAGAATCCAGTGAGAGGGTTCAGACTGCTCCCACCCAGAGACCCCAGAGGAGCCTGGCATGGAAAGCGAGCCATGCTTCATGTTGCCGGGAATGCTTGGTGATTCCCTGGCCAGGTCTGGGGCTGAGTGTGGGCTGGGGATGGAGCCCTGCCTGGAATCACTGATGCATCCTAAGATCTCTGGACCAGCCTGCGTGGTGACGGAGACTGCAGTGAGGCCGGCCGAGGACATTTCCCTCCAGTCTTCTCCAGCCTTGGCTCAGAGAACCAGGCTCTGGGCTTGCCTGGCTGGATCCCATGTTGGTCCAGCCCAGCATCCCTGTGTTAGTTGGGACCTGGAGAAAAGGGCCTGGCTTGGCTCACACTTGAGGAAGTTTGCCAAATGTGCTAGTTACCACTAAAAGCTTGTAAGCTGGGGTGCAGGATGCCATGGGGCCTGGGCTGGCCCAAGGATGTGCTGTTTAGAAGTTCCAGAAGTTCCCTGCTGGCTGGGAGGAAAGAATGTCCCTGCAGAGTCAGAGGCAAGCCTGCACTGGGCCCGGGCCAGCTTTCCCTGTTGCGGGCCCCTCTGCTCTGGGGGAGCTGCATGTTCCCTTCTACTCAGGCAGCTTGGGAAAGACCAGAGGCCCTTTCAGGGAAGGGAGAGAGAGGGAAACAGGCCTGAAAATACTGTCGTGAAAGGCCAATTCTGAGCTTCAGCCCAGAGCACAAATGCATTCTGTACTCCGTTATGAGAAGGTACAGCATTCCAAAAGGTTGTTTAGAGGAAATGTAGAACCTCAGAGCTTTGGTGCTCAGAGGACCTTAAAGACCAGTTAGTGTAGCCCCCTCATTTTACTGGAAGGCTAATTTGAAACAGAATGGAATTTGGCAGGGACTGGGATGCCTTTTTTCTTCAGAGGCCCCATTTCCTGAAAGAGACAGTGTCCATGATGAGCTGATTTCACTAATTCACTCATTGCATTTTTAAAAAACCTCAGAGGTCCAGATCTGGCTTCTTTTGAAGGTATCAGAGTTTGTGGCTTCCAGGGTGTTTTCAGCTTGGGGCCATAATTCCTGTTTGTTCACTTAAAATGTTTGTTCACCACAGGCTTATTGCCAGGGCTCCCTTTGCACATTATCAGGCTGTGCTTGTGAGTGGCGGGGGGGGGGGGGGGGGGGGGGGGGGTGGTGGTGGTGGTGGTGGTGGTGGTGGTGCTGAAAATAGGAGTGATCAGGAACATATTGGGACTAAGGCAGGGGCTGGTATGGCCTAGCAGGGTTGGAAGGGCAGACTTGTGTTAAGGGTGGACGTTTGAGCACCTCACTGAAAAGGCCTTATAGCAACAGAAGAGACCAGGAGACTTTGGGCGGGCATCTGTGCAGGGCCGAGGGGCTCAGGACCCCCTGTGGAAGCAGCTGAGCCACACTGGGAAGATGGCACCTGGGAGAGCTCTGAGATGGGCAGGCCCCTGGCACAGGAAGCTGAGGAAAGGGGAGACTGGATGGGGGCAGCCAGGCATATCAGAAAAAGAACAAAGAGAGAAAGAAGGCAGGTGGCACAGAGTGAAGTAGGGCCTGAACTAAATTATAAATTTTGGTGGCTATATCTTTTTTGGGAGGGGCTCAGGAGGTTGCCAAGTTTGATCTCATTTTCTGAACAAGACTTTAGGTTACTTCTTATATCAACCACCCAATCACCAGAGAGTCGGTGCCTTCTAATAGAAGCAGCTCTTGGCAAAACACAGGAGACACAAGCAGCTGGGGCTGGGGGGCAACACCTGCTGGAGTGGGCTGGGAAGGAGACAGACATATGCTGGTGGAGGAGAGGAAAGTCTAGCATGCCTTCTGTCCTGGGAGGCAAAGTGGCAGGGCAGGAGGTTAGGACTCGGGAAGGGCCATGTCTGTCTTATTCACATTATACCCCCAGTGTCCAGCTCAGTACCAGGTACCCACTAAATAACTGAGTCATTAAATAACTGAATGAGTTAGTATCTGTCCGAACATACAGAGTGCTATCCTCTTGAATCCCTGTGGTAACTTATATTTTTCTTCTTCAGGATTTAAAGAATAATCGGGAATATTTGCCTAACTTGAGCTTTCCCTTTCCAGAATGATCTTCTCACTGCTGGCATGGCAGAGGGCACCAAGGCTCTGTTGCTGAAGTGATCTTGGCATAAAGACCCTCCATGGGACAAGGGGACAGGGATGGGGCACAGGAGGAGGGCCAGGGTGACCGCCCAGGCCCAGCTGGTGTGTGGGATGCAGGGGGTGGGCTGGTAGGGAGGCTGATGGGGAGGGCATGGGAGATGAGGCATTAGCAACTTTGTTAATTGCATCATGTTTTTCCTCCATGTGACAGTTCTGGGCTGCCCAGCAGATGACCAGTGGAGGAAAATACAAGGGAACTTAACCTTTATCTCTGACAAGCTTTAACCCCTGGAATTGGTCACCCTGAGAAGCCATGGGTTCCCTTCCTTGTGCAATTTCAGAGCCCATCATTGTGGTTTAGGGAAAGGAAGTGGCACTGACAGACTCATGCCCCTCCTTCCAGCTCTTCTCCCAGGGACAGGGGGATGGCTGAGATGACCTTTTCAGGTCTTTCCCGTTTCAGTTTCTCAGGAGGATCTAAGTATTTATTTCCCTTCAGAAGCTGTACAGATTCAATTCCTCATGGGCGTGGGCTCCTTGCAGCTACACAACCCTCCCTCTAATATTTAAAATCTATGCTGGTGCTTAGGGCCTCCCAATCATACATTTTTTTTCCTTAGTTCTGTCTGAAAAGGCCACATCAGGTTTTCTCCTGAAAGCTAGGTTCCCAGGGCTAAACACAGCCGCCTCTCAGCTCAAGAAATGGCTGATTTCATTATACCCTTTGCCAACCAGATTATTTCTTCCATTGCTCTCTCTCCCCCGTGCTGGGTGTTCCGGGACACAGAAGCCAGTGTGTGGGGTCCCGGCTTTCCTTTCTCCCTGAGAAGTTGGGGGAAAGCCTCAGTTTCTCCATCGCAGCACACTTTCGCCCGAGGGGGGCAGGCTGACCGGCCAGGGAGAGGGGGATGCGCGGGCAGCTGCGGCCCTTGGCTTTGTGCTACCTCGGTGGCCGGGGACCTCCCGAACGGCAAGCCACCGCCAGGCAGTTTGGGGACCCAATTCTGCTGCCCCAGAGGCCTCCGCCGCCTTTCCCGGCGTCTGCCGGCCGCAGGGAGGCGCAGCAGGCACGACCCCCCCGAGCACGAGGCTTTGTGAGCCGCGTCCCGCGCCCCTCACCCGCGCCCCTCCCGGCCGCCCAGGCCAGCCCCGCCCGGGCCCCTCGGGGAAGGGCTCGGAGGCGACGGGGGAGGGGGCCGGGGGAGGAGGGAGCGTTCCTGCAAATCACATGATTTTCCCGCTTATATAAATCACAGCTTGTTTTTCTCAACTGGCTGCAGACTTAAAGGTGCAGTGTCTTCTTTCTCTCCCAAGGGCAGAGGCTCCCCGGGGTGCGATTGACCGCCCCCGAGCTGGGCTGAGGTGGTTTCGCCAAATCAGAGTGTCAGGGTTCAGTGTTTAGGCCTCCTCCCACCCCCGCTGTACCCCCGAGAGGTTTCCTTTTAGCTCGGGACCAGGAAAGGGCATGGATATACGATCACCGAATCAGCAGGCAGAGCCGGGCTGGGGCGGCCTCCAGCGTCTCAGTCCGCTACCGCGCTGGAGACCAGCAGCCCCTGACAGCAGCGACAGCTCTGGCCGCCTGTGGAGGACCCTGAGCCGAGGGCTTAAGATGCAGTTGGCTTGTGGGAGATTTGTGGTGGCCAAAATCAGGCTTCAAAGACAGATGCTTACTGTTCTGACTAGCCCTGGCTAGTTGTTTGAGGCCAATGTATGTGGGAAGAAAAATGAAATCAACACATTATATATACACACACACACACACACACATGTATATCCATCACCTACTCTCTATTAGGCGCTGTAGAGAGAAGCCTAGACCTATTAGAAAGTCTTCACCTTCAAGTGGTTCATACTATTTGGAGTGATGAGATATATAGATACAGATAAAGATGGAGACATGAGATACGAAGATGAAATAGCACTTGTCCATTTCAATGCCTGTTCCAAGCTAAATAGAAGAGAGTTAAAAGCAGTGCATAATTATTAATACTTGCCGGATGAACAGTACAGATAATGAGGCCTGCAGCCTTTGGGAGGAGGGCTCTAGAGGGCTTGACTGAGAGGTGGGCAGGAGGCGGGAGAGGGCAGCTGCTGGGGGAACAGGGGTGCCACAAGTGGGGAGGGGGAAAGGAGCTTGGTGCTGGGGGGGGGCGTGCAGGTAGTGAGCAATTCTTTTGCTAAACAGAGGACTTGGGGAGTAGAGGAGCTGGGGATGGGGCTGGGAAGCCATGGGGAGGCCTGGAGTGCAGGGCTGCGTGGTGTTTACTTGTCTGATGAAGGCAGTGGGCTATCCAACAAAGGTGGGGGACAGGTAAAGGGTGTGTTGGAGGTTGTGTTTTTAAGGACAACAAATCTGGCAGCAGTGTACAGGATAAACACGAAGCACTGAGGGTGACCAGTTGGAGGCTTCTGCAAGGAACTAGGCAGACATAAGGTCACAGGGCCGGGGACTGTCAAGAGAAAACATAGAAACAAACAGCGAGAGGTAAGAGATATTTTGAAGCAAGAATTGAGATAATTGAGTGAGTGTGTATATGGGGAAGAGGAGAAATCACCAAGAGTGATGTTGATTTTGAGCGTGGGAGGCAGGGAGAAGAGGGCAAGCCCCAGGTGGAGGGGGGCACATGCAGAGCTCCTTTTAGAGATGGCGTTTGCGAAGATGGTGGGCTCTTAACTGGGCAATGTCCAGGGGGCTGGAAATCAGAGGAAATGACCCAAGGCATGAAAGTGATACTGCAGATCTTTTTTTTTTTTTTTATAGCACAACTTGTATATTTCAAATGGACAAAAAATTAGTATCATTTACAGTATCTTAAGATAAACTGCCTTTGAATGGGAGCTTCCTTTCCAGTACGTTGAAGTCTACAAGACGTATCTAGAAAATTTACTACTGTGGAAAATGAAGACTGCTTAAATTGAATGGGGGTAAGGGGAAGGGCCTGTGGTTTTTCCTTTTGATTAATTGCTGTAACACTGTCCTTCAGGTGGCTGAGGGAGTTTCATATTTTCTTTAGACATCATTAGGCGCCGAAGCTCTTGCAGGACAACTTTGATGCTATATGAATTCTGCCATTTTGCTAGCACTGATATGGCTCTTGGATCCACCACTCCATTAGAACTATTAACTTCATTCATATTAATTTTTGTTATAAATCTTACAAAGGGGGGTGCTTCTGGGTATTTAGGTCCACATTCTATTTTAAGGCTGTGTATTCGGTTTTCATAAATTGTTCTTGGAGGCCCAATTATCATCCCTGTCCATCTTGTAAGTGTCGTGTCTTCATCATCTTCTAGACCCCAGCTAACTGTGCCATCTCTTACTCCTTTCTGGCCTTCTTTGAGTTCTTCCAACAGACGGAAATTGTGAGAGACTTTTACTCCTGAGCCCATGGTGGCTGCCATCTTGCATCGCTGTCGCTCGAAGGCTGGCCAATACTGCAGATCTTAAAGGGAGAAAGAGAAGTAGGGCAAAGGAACATGTACCTTTAGGGGAAGGAGCCTGGGGCAGGGCTGTGGAGGGAATGTTCACACCCTGGAGGGAGGCCAACCTGGGTGTGCAGTGTCTCTGCCTGACCTTGGCCAAGTTGTTTATTCTCTCTGAACGTTAGTTTTCTCATCAGCAAAATGGGAATAACAGCACCTGCATCATTAGCTAGGCCCAGTGGTGCTCACTGTAGTCCCAGCTACTTGGGAGGCTAAGGTGGGAGGACGGCGTGAGCCCAGGAATTCAAGTCCAACATAGGCAGCATAGGTGTTAGGTAGATATCGAGGGATTCTGGGTCTCCCAGGGACAAAAGTGGGTGCTGTTGCTCCCATCTTGATCCTGCCCCACCCTAATATCCCTAGGGACTGCCGTACCTGGGGGAGGAGGGAATACCCTATGAATCTGCCAATCATAACTTAGCATGCTAGCTGCAAAAGAATGCAGAGGACTCTCTAGCCCATGCTCGGGCCAAGCAGCATAGGTACCATAGTGTCCAGAAATTAATTTAGAACAACCCACATGCGTAGTAAGGCAACTCCCAACTGTCCAATCAAAGTGGTGATGTCTGAGTCACTAGGGAGGTCCCAATCTGGGCATTATAAAGCAAGACACAGACCATAACCAACCCCTTTTTCTTTTTGTGCCTTTCCTTTTGCTCTCCCTTTGCTGCGACAATGGGTCCGGCCGTCATCTGTGGCATATATATCATGCTCTGTAAAACTACATCTTGTTCTTGCCCTATAATCCTATCTTTCTCTCCTCAATAAACCTCATTTTCATGCTTGCTTTACTTTGGCATGTCTGGTCATTCTTTGGCCATGGGGGCACCAAGGACCAACATTTTAGACTAAAACCTAACATAGGGACACCCTGTCTTTATTTAAAAAAACAAAAACCAAAAACAACCCAAGAAACCCACCTGCATCACTTTCTGTGAGGATTAAATGAAATGTTTGAAGCATCCTGCACACTACACTTCCCACCTCACTTTATGTTTCCTTCAATGGCAGGCACTTGAACACACTTTCTCTTTTTAAATTGTAACTGAGCTGTTGTTGTTTTTCCTTCCTTCCTCTTCCTCCTCCTCCTCTTCATCTCCTTCTCCTCCTAGAAGAAACACACAGTTTTGTTTGCATGCCTATTTATTTGGACAGGAAATAATTGCCATTATGCAGGAAGGAAATAATAAATTTGTTTCCTAAGGGCCTCTTAGCTGAAGATGGCTGTTACCTGACTGGATCCTTCCAGCATCCCAGCAAGGTTGGGGAAGGCAAGTGTTATCAGGCCTCCTCCCCAACCCCCCAGCTGAAGAAGTAGAAGAATGGTTGTAAAAAGTTTTATTATTCTGTTTGAGAACCACATGTCTATCAGTACTCTCTAGTTCAAAGATTTCCAAACTTCTATTTGTAGCCCTTTATTTTTGGAAATAAATTTTACTCAGTAGTCAAATAAAATAGATATAGGTAACACAGTTCTGGTTTCAGTGCAGTGGGGAGGTTGTGAGTCACGACTGCCTGTCTCTGCTCCCACTCCCAGCCCCCAGGCCAGGCTGAGAAATGGGGCTTTACTTCTGGGGTAACCCAGTACCCCGAGACTCTGTCTCTATGCTAAGCTTTGTTCTTTTCATTTTCAGCCATGAACTTCCTGACCGGAAGGCCAGGCCTGAGCCCAAGAAGGATTCACAGACCCCTGGGTGTGCCCACTGTGTGAGCCAAGTGTTGACTGTGATGATGATGCCAACAGCCCTGCTTTGTCCAGGTTACAGCCGCGTGGAGTGAACCAGCTGAACGGCACCCGCCCAGTGCCAAGGCAGAAGGCCAGGTGTGCTGTCTCTGGCCAGGCATGATGAATAGCAATGCCTGATGTCACTGGGGCCCAGGAACCACCCTGGCTGGGTGCCTTGGGTTCATTTTCTCTTTGAATGAGTTTCTTAAAAAACAAACTCTCCTTTTTTTCCCCCTGAGACAGAGTCTTGCTCTGTTGCCCTGGGTAGGGTGCAGTGGCATCATCACAGCTTACTGCAACCTCAGATTCCTGGGCTCAAGCAATCCTCCTGCCTCAGCCTACCGAGCAGCTGAAACTACAGGTGACTGTCATGACCCCCAGCTAATTTTTCTATTTTTAGTAGAGACGGGGTCTTGCTCTTGCTCAGGCTGGTCTCAAACTATTGACCTCAAGCAGTCCTCCCTCCTTGGCCTCCCAGAGTGCTAGGATTACAGGTGTGAGCCACTGCACCTGGCCAAAAAACAAACAAACAAAAAAACCCACAAAACCAAACTCTTCAGGTGAAAAAAGTTTATGGTTTTTAGAATGATGATTTGAAATAAAGGAAATACTGGTGAAATGTTCTGTAGATAGTTATCACATGTGCTAAGATAAATTCCTGGCAGTGAAATTAGATTTTAACTCTTTTTAAATAATTTAATATTTAAAAAATTTTTAAAAATATTATTCCAGTGAGGTGGCTCACACCTGTAATCCTAGCACTCTGGGAGGCTGAGGTGGGAGGATTGCTTGAAGTCAGGAGTTCAACACCAGCCTGAGCAAGAGGTAGACCCATCGCTACTAAAAATACGCATCGTGGCACATGCCTGTAGTCCCAGCTACTCGGGAGGCTGAGGGAGGAGGATCCCTTGCGCTCAGGAGTTTGAGTTTGCAGTGAGCTATGATGACACCACTGCACTCTAGGCAGGGTAACAGAGAGAGATTCTGTCTCAAAAAAAAAAAAAAGAATCTATGCTGTTTAAAATACACAAAAAGACAAAGAATAAAGGCAACTTAAAAAGCAACACTGTCAACACAAGTAAATGCTCCTTCCTACAACCCTATTCCCATCCTCTCCCTTCCACCCAGAGGATGCCAGGATCCTGAATTTGGTGTTTATCATTCCCATGCAGTGCTTTAAATGTTCTCACATTTTATGTAAATGGTATTTTGTTGTATGCATTCCTGTGAAACTTGCATCTTTTCTTCAATATTATATTTCTGAGATTCTTCCTTGTTGATACCTTTTTTTCAGCTAATTTTTTTCCTCTGTATAACTTCATATTATATGAATATACCACAATTTATGTGTCCATTTTTCTGGTTAATGGATATTAAAGTTATACTAGTTTTTTTTTCCTGTTACAAACAATGCTCTATGAACATTCTTGTATATAACATCTCTTGATTATACTTGTGTAGGGATTACTCTAGGATATTTGCCTAGGAGTGGAATTGCTGGTTCATGGAATATGGGAATCTTCAATGATATTAGAATTATTCTCCAAAGTGATTGTTCTAATTTATGCTCTTACCCCTAGTCGGTCACTCCACATCCTCACCAACACTTGCTATTGTCAAACCTTTTAGTTTTTGTGAATTTGATTGCTGCAAAATGTTCTCTTCGGTTTTCATTTATATTTCTCTGGTTACTAGTGAGGTGAACATCTTTTCACATGTTTTTTGGCCATGCATGTTTCCTCTTATGATAATTGCCTTTGCCCATTTTTTTTTTTCTGTTAGAGTGCTTGCCTTTTCCTTGTTGATTATAGAATTCCATTATATATTATGCTTGCTGGTCTGTTATCAGTTAAATATTTTGCAAATATCTTTTCCCATCTGTTATCTTTTCACTTTTTAAATGAGTAGACTTTTGATGAGCAGCAAGTTGATGTAATATAGTTGAGTTTTGTATTTGATTTTTTTGAGACAGAGTCTCATTCTGTTGCCCAGGCTAGAGTGCTGTGGCGTCAGCCTAGCTCACAGCAACCTCAAATTCCTGGGCTCAAGTGATCCTCCTGCCTCAGCCTCCCCAGTAGCTGGGACTACAGGTGTGAACCACCACGCCCAGCTAATTTTTTCTGTTTTTAGTAGAGACGGGGGTCTTGCTTTTGCTCAGGCTGGTCTCAAACTCCTGACCTCAAGCGGTCCTCCCACCTCGGCCTCCCAGAGTGCTAGGATTAAAGCGTGAGCCACTGCACCTGGCCTATATTTAATTTTTTGATATTGTTAATTGCTCACTGTGTACTTCTGTCAATAGCGTATAAGTGCCTGGTTCCCCACACTCCTACCAACAATGGGCATTATTGATTTTTTATTTTTTATAGAGGCAGGGTCTCAGTTTGTTGCCCAGGCTGGTCTTGAACTCCTGCCTTAATTGATCCTCTCACCTTAGCCCCTGAGTAGCTGGGGCTACAGGCACGAGCCACTGCACCAGCTTGGGCATTATTGATTTTAATTTTTGTTAATCTGATAGGTGAAAATGGTGTCTCCTTGTTTTGATTTGTCTAAATTATGAGTAAGCCTGAGCATATTTTTACAGGGTTATTACATTTTCACAGGCCTTTTACATTTTTTTTATGTTGTTATTCTTCATTTTTCTGTTGAGCAGTTTGCTTTTTCCTAATTGATTTGTAAAGGCTTCCTGAATATTAAAGAATGTACCCTTCTTCTGCCATGGTATGGCTACATGCTGTATCCGTGCATCTTAACTGCAGCCCATTAATGATGGGATTAGAAAAGTCTCAGCCTCTATAACACGTTTACCCTCCTTGGCTCTTGAGCACTTGGCCATATTTCACAATAAAGTCAGAAGCTGCAATCGGAGCTTTGAGGAGGCGGCAGGGGGAGTGATGTGGTTCTGCGTGAGTAGGAGCAACTGAGGCAGGGAGTGTGTGCGTGCACTGTGGACGCCCACCTTCTACTGAAGAGTATAGAAAAATGGAGACTGGAGAGAAAGTTTGAGTGGGGCAATGGGGACGTGGCCTGCTTTCTTATCTCCTAAGTGAAAGGTTCCTAGTGCCTGGCTGAGGAAGCCTAGGGTGTCATAGGTGCTTGGCTACTCTTGGCTGGTTTTGAGTCGGAATCGAATGGTCCTGGGGGTCCGCATGTGCCAGGCACACTGTCCTGGGGTAGGGGCATTCTATGGGGGAAATGGAGGTTCAAGAAAGCTGACTTGCTCCAGGTCACTCGGCTGTCATTGGCCAAGCTGGGCCTCAACTTTGGGACTAGCTCACTCCCCAGCCCCGTTCTTTGTAGCATACTAATAGTTCTACCATGATTAGGCTCAAGTATGGGAAGACTTGGCTTTTATAAAGAGATTTGTCAGGAGGGCCTTCTAACAAGAGAATAAAAGTAAGACATATTTTAAATAGATTGCCATCTCAACAGTGAAATTTCACATTTCTATGTTTTAATGTTGATAATTGGCTTAAATAGTCCCTTTTGGAGAACACGGGTAAATTAACAGTAATTATGATTGGGCTCTATTGAAAAAGAGCAATAGTGCTAATAGTCCTGTTCACACCTGAAAGAATGTTCAGTGTGGAAACCAGCCAGGATTCCATATTCCCCCCTCTTGCATTTGGTAGAATTTGGATGACACTAAGCCTTCTCTTCATTCATTTATTCATTGGACAATTGCTTATTAAATGCACATTTTGCGCCATTTTGGTAAGAGCTGTGAGAGTGGTGAACAGACCCGGGTCCTGCCCTCATGGAGCCTATAGTCTAGTGAAGGGCATCATCAATAAACAAGTAAACAAACAAAAGAAATGCTTAGCAGCTGTCACAGTGCTGTGAAGGACATACACCAGTGCTGGGATGGAATGATACGGGGATCGACTTTAGTTGGGGGTGGTCAGGGAAGGTCACATGCATTTTGTGGGTTATTGGGCACTAACATTTATTTTTTGGTTAAAAATACCTACTCTAATCAGCCTCCCTATAAACAGTTTTCTTTTAGCTGAAGAGAAACAGCACCAGTATATGAAGAAGAAAAGCAGGGCATTGAATTATTTCTTCCGGGGTCTACAAAATGAAAATAGCCCTGCAGCTCCCTGGACAGCTTTTCCTGCTAGTTCTTCTGAATGAAAACACCATACGCCCCCAATGCAGTCTTTTCTTGCAATCTGGACGTGAATCTTTGTTTTTAATGAAAATTTCTTTCTTGAGGTAGATAATTACCACCCGTCTTTAATGGGAGGAACTGCGAGCATCCTGAGGGACAATATAAACTCCAGAGGTCTTTCCAGAACGAACATGAAGAATCCCTCTCTTGAATTTGCTGTCTTTCAAGGCGAAACAACTTCCCAACCATGTTTGAAGGAAAGTCTCGCCCCCTCCCCCTTCCCACCTGCCATTCCGCCAAGGGCTTGGTAACAGCACGTGGCCTAAACTTTTTTCTAGGCCCAGCAAAACTGTCTCCTAGGAGGATTTTTTCCAGTTCACAGACCCCTCTCATTTTGGTTGTTTGAGCCACATGAGAGCACCAGGCTTTCCGGAATGTAATTTGATGAACGAGGTTGGGATTCATTATCTTCCTCCTCCCAGGATTTTTTGGAGGGCTTTTATTTTGTTTGCTTTGATTTTAGGTTTGTATATTTGTTATTTTCTTATTTCTTACACCATTAACACACCTAAAAAAATTAACACTAATTTTTTGCATTCACCTACATCCTTAGCTGGCATTCAAATTTCTGGTTCTTTTTATTTGGATTTGAAGAGAGCCTCTTTTTCTAAACATTTTTAAAAAAGTTTTTAGTGTTGGCTGAGTGTAGTGGTTTATGCCTGTAATCCTAGCGCTTTGCGAGGCCAGGAGTTCAAGACCAGCCTGAGCAAGAGCAAGACCCCATCGCTACAAAAAATAGAAAAATTAGCCGGGTGTGGTGGCACACACCTGTAGTCCCAGCTATTCAAGAGGCTGAGGCAAGAGGATCACTTGAGCCCAGGAGTTTGAGGTTGCAGTGAGCTATGATGACGCCACTGCACTCTAGCCTGGGAGACAGAGCAAGACCCTGTCAAAAAACAAAACAAAACAACAAAAAACAACAAAAAACCAAAACAAAACCAAAAAATACACAAAAAAGTTCTTAGTATTGCTTCTTTTTTCCCCTACAGTTCCTCTTCCCAAACAAGGTAGCATATAGCATTAGACAATTGACAGGCATTTGTTTGGTCATCTGTGGAGGAGATTTCACTATTCCGGGAGAAGGAATAAAAACAAAACAAAACAAAACAAAAAAAAAACGGGTTCTGAAGTGCACCTGATTTAAATTAAGGCCTTGCTGCCATTAAACTGGTGTTTGGGGTCCATCTGGTGGCCAGAAAGTTTTTAACACAGACGAGGTCTCCCTGTTGTCCTCTGGTGGCAAAAGGTGGCATGACACCCTAGGAATCTTTTCCCCTGCCTTGTTTAGGATTACAGAAATGAAGATACAGACCAGGAAGGAAGTGAGTTAACAGTTAACGTTTATTTAACACCCTAAAGCAGATGGGGCTCAGAGATGAACCAGGACAGTACCAACACTGACATGGCTGCAGTGGCTGCCAGATGTCCACAGGAGATTTAAGAAAATCCTAAACATGAAAATCCAAATCCATACTTTTGAGTGGAGTGGGGTGGGATTTTACGACATATTCTCAATTTTTTTCAAAAAAATATTTATCCTGTTCTTGAATCATAGAATTTTAAAGCTGGAAAAGATCTTAGAAATGAATCAAATAAAATGTTATTGAGTTTTTACTATGTGCTCTGTCCTAAGTGCCGTTAGGGACCGAAGGATGAGTTAGGTATGTATGATCCCTGTCCTCAAGGAATTAAAAGTATAGGGGAAATGACAGACCAACAAGTAAATGCCATGTAGTATGGCGGGTGCAATGACAGTGAAGAACATGCATGCTGTGAGGACAGAGATGCAGAATGGCCACCTCCTCCAGAAGTCAGCGAGGGCTTAAAAGAGAGGAGCTAGCACCTAATCTGTGTATCGCAGAATAAGGAGTTTTCCAGGTGGGTGCGTGAAGGTGGAGAGAGGCAAGGAGGCCCAGGCAGCTGGAAAGCACACCAGACATGGGGACGTGGAGCTGGGCTGCAGCCTGTGGTGTGAGGTACACAGCAATGCTCCCCGAATCCTTGCAGGATGCGTGCATGCACGATGATGATGTGGGAGTGTGAGAGAGGAGGGTGAAGAGGTTATGTGGGGCCAGGTCATAACACTAAGGAATTTGAATGTTATTCTGGAAGAGGTGAGGGAGGGTGGCGGGGGAGGGCCTTTGAAGGGTTTAAGCAGCAGAGTTACATGATCAGATTTATATCTGAAAATAATTTTGGTATCGGGGAGAAGGAGGCAGAGAACTAATTAGCAGGCTACTATAATAATGCAGGGAACAGTGATGAAGTCCTAAGGCAGTGAAATGGGGACATTGAGGAAAGAACAGAATCAGTAGAGGCAACGAGAAGGAGGGAAGAGTCCGGTATGGCTGCCACCCAGGGTTTGGGCCTGGCGTCTGGGTGGTGCAGAGTTTGGGAGGCAGGTAAAGAACGTAGGGGTGTCTGTGGGACTTGCAGATGGATGTCAAGTGGAGGAATGTGTGAGCAGAGGAGAGAGCTGAGGGTGAACTCCGCTGAGCAAAGGATTGGTGGGGAGGGGTCGAAGAGAAGCTAGGAGAGGAGGAGAAGTAGAAGGGAAAGTGGCCAAGAGAGATGTCCTTGAACAGGCCAGCAAACTCTGGGCTAGAGTCTGCTATAACAGGATCAGAAGCCTGGGATGGATGGAATTGTTATTTTAATGACTCTTGAGTTTTTTGTACCACGTGTTTGCTTATTTATTTATTCAATGCTTATCTTTGTATTTAGTAAAAGGGTTTTCTTCCAAAAGCCCCTTGTCCCCAGCTTCTGTTCCATAAACAGAGGCCAGCTGTAGTTGAAGTGGGCTCCCCAGCTCCAGGCCTCTCCCTTCCAATCCACCTCACCACTGTGAGCTCGTGGGCTTGGCTAATATACAGTTCTGATCACTTTCCCCCATCGCAATCGTTCTGCCTCCCTTTCTTCATCTCCTTCTTCTGGGGATCCCCACTGCCTACATAATAACTCTCTAGCCTGGCATTCAGGGCCTCTAAAGTCAGATCCCAACTTCTCTTTCCAGCTTTATCTCTGTGCACTCCTCTGCTCACGTCCACTAAGCTGGACCCTTAGACACACTGGCGCACATTTCCTTCCCTCTCTACCATTACCAAAATTCTCTCTGTCCTTTAAGATCAAGATCAAATAGTCCTTCTTCCAACATTCCCTGATTCTTCTAGCCCAAACATTTTTTTTTTTTACTTTCCTGAACTTCTACAGCGCTTAACATATTCTGTATCTTTTTGTAGTAATTTTGAATCCATTTTATTTCCTCTAAGCCTGTTGAAGTAGAAGGGTCTGTATTACTTTCCTTGTTTTCTCCCAAGAGCCTAACGAAATGTTCAGGTACTCAGTGAATATTGAAAAAGAAAAAACCATTGATTACAGAGAAATCCTTAGAATGTAGCTTAAATGGGGGAAGTAGCGATTAATATGTTTTTCTAAACTAGGAATAAAGGTGGAAGCAGAAACGCAATATCAAGAGGCGCTGGGAGGAACTGGGGGTGGGAGACAGAACCAAGGCAGAGTTTGGGTGCCTGCAGAACGGCAGAAAAGGACGAACAGCAAGGTCCTGGGACTACCGAAGGGTGACACGCAGGATTGGGCCCAGTGGTTAACGTGGGGTTGAAACTTAAAGCAACACTCTGTTAAGAGCTTGATAATGTATAAGTCATGACAAGCAAATGTAAAGACTAAAAGTATTTATAGAATTACCTGGGTTGTGTGCAGTTTGTGTTCCCCAACTCCATCTACCACAGTAGTTGAAAGTCTTAGGTCATATAAATTTAGCGCCTACATTTCAAGCAAGATGATAGGTAATTTTCATCCATTCTTTCTGATCCTTAAAAGTACCTTTCAAGATAGGTATTATTACTGTGATCCACATTTTACAAGTGAGGAATATGAAGCTCAATGAGCCCTTTTTTTTCCTGAGACAGAGTCCCGCTCTGTTGCCCTGGCCGGAGTGCCGTGGCGTCATCATAGCTCACAGCAACCTCAATCTCCTGGGCTCAAGTGATCCTTCTGCCTCTGCCTCCCTAGTAGCTGGGACTACAGGCATGTGCCACTATGCCCAGCTAATTTTTTCTATATA
>VBSM01002616.1:13790266-13805794 GCA_008086735.1 Cheirogaleus medius | reverse complement strand
GAGACAGAGTCTCCCTTTGTCACTCGGGCTAGAGTGCAGTGGCATCATTATAGCTCACTGCAACCTCAAACTCCTGTGCTCCAGTGATCCTCTTGCCTCAGCCTCCAAAGTAGCTGGGACTACAGGCGCATGCCGCCACCACACCTGACTAATTTTTCTATTTTTTGTAAAGATGGGGGTCTCGATTTTGCTCAGCCTGGTCTCAAACTCCTGGCCTCAAGCGATCTTCCTGTCTTGGCCTCCCAAAGTGCTAGGATTACAGGTGTGAGCCACCATGCCCAACTCCATTCTTTTTTCTTCAAACTAAATCTTTGTTATCTAGTGTGTAGTTTACACTTACAGCACATCTCAATCCTGATTAGCCACATTTCAAGTGCGTAGTCATCACACGTGGCTAGTGGTGACCATATTAGTGCAGATTTAAAGAGCAATGAAGCATTGAAATGAAAATTTTGAGGCATAAATTTTATTTAATAAAAATTATATCATGTGTGTGTTACATGTACACAATACACACACATATACACATGTATATGAAAATAGCCTCAGAGGCCAACATACTTATGGTGGAGGAATGAGTGCCACTGGCTGCTCCCCTTGATCATGCACAGTGATGTCCTTGGCAATAATGTGTGAAGGAAGAAAAAAATAAAATTTAAAGATTATCTTTTAGCAGATTTTAACTTAAGCAGGTTGACCTAAAGAGATTTATTTGACCTTCTTTGTACATATTAGGCCTTTAATATGCTTCTGTTTATTTTTGCCATTTAAAATAGAACTTTAGTTTTGCAAAAAGCCTTACAAATCATTTATTTTTTCAGGTGAGGAAACAGATTAGATGATGGAAAGAAAAGAAAGTATAGTCACCTTTTTGCCCTTCCTTACATGGGGTTTTCAAGTAGGACGCTAAAGTTCCTTCTCTCCTGCCCTCGCCTCTACCACTGGCAGTTACCACTCACTGAACTGCTACTGTGTCAGACACTAAAACCATCATTATTAATCCTGCAGCAACTCCGCAAGGTAGGTCTTGTTATCCTCATTGAACAGATGAAGACACTGAGACTTAGAGGAGCTGTATAACGTGCCCAAGGTCACAAAGCTCGTTAACGCAGAGCCCAAAGTCAGATTTACTTTTTTATCCAAAGCCCGTGCTTTTTCCACTGTGCCACACAGCCTCCATCAGGCCGGGGAGGGAGAGCCCAGATGGGCTAGTTGAGGTACTAGTGGGTGATTGGGGCGGTGGCCGAGGGAAGGAGGGGGAAGGGGGTAAGGGAGAAAGAGCAAGGGGAAGAATGTAGAGGTGTGGCAAATGTGGGGAGAGCTGGCCAGATGCAGCTCTGGAGTTAGTGGGGTAGCTTCCTCCAGCCTCCACAGGTGGATGGCGCGGAGGCCCTTCCTTGACAGCCAGCTGGGTAGGTGGGTTTCTAGGAGGTGGAAGAGGAAGACATGGTGAGTTGCTTGACTCCCGTAAAGAGGAGCCGTGCCTGGTGGCTCGTTCTACAATATCACCCATTGCCAGATGGGCCACTTCCTGCGTGGGATTCGGAGGAGGGTGAGAACAACGTGGGGGTTCAGGCATGTGTCCACTCTGTTCACTCAACAGTCTTGAGATTTTGAGATTTGCAGTGTGCATTCAGTCAGATCCAAGAAACGTCTGCTGTCTGCTGTCTTCTCCTTGATGTATCTTTGATGATGTTTAGTTTCACATCCCTAGGTTTAGCTTTTCCTTGTTTCTTAGTTTCCAAAAGTGAAAATTTTTTTCTTATGTGATGAAAATAATTACTAAAACAAAGACACATTTTGCAGGAAAGACAAACACAACACAGCACCAATCTCTGAGACAGTGACAGGAACCAAGAGTGGGTGGGTGTAGGTTTGAGTGGTTATCCTCAGGGCATAGTATTCCCACGGCAGCCTGCTGGGGTGGCAGCCAGACTGACTACATGGTGGGGGCCTGGTGCTCGCCTCCTCCCAGCTTCTCCACCACATTGTTCCTGAGCATAGCTGCGAAAGAGAAAAGGAAAATCCACATAGAAAATCCATGTGATTCCAAATCCACATAATGTAAACTCATGGGTGCAAGCTACTTACAGTTCCATGGACTTTCACCTAAAATTCTTTTGGGAAAAGCATCAGTTTTATGATACATATAGACATGATGGTTATGGTTGTACTTTCTTTTTTGTATTTTTTTGAAAATGAGTATTATCAGTAGTTTAAAAAACACTATGAACTCTATTGTCTAGGCTATGGAAAAACAGGCATTCTCATCTATTGCTGGTATGAATGTGGAATATTTAATATAATCCCTGTAGAAGGGAAATTGGCAATATTTAAGAAAACTACATATGAATTTACCCTTTGACCCAACAATCTCACTTCTAGGAATTTATCCTGAAGAAACATCTTTAGCAACATAAAACTACATATGCATAAGATTATATACTGCAGTATTATTTGTAATTGCAAAATGTAAATAACCTAAATGTGTATACATAGGGTATGGAGTGAATAAATTATATTACATTATATACACAGAATAGAGTATTAGACAGCTTTTTTGGAGTGATTTTCAAGCTTTACTGCTCAATGAAAAAAGCAAAGAACAAAAAAGAATATATGGTATGCCACTATTATGGATAAGAAATAAGGGGAAATAATGCACATATATCTGCTTACTTTTTATGAAAAGGCACCTTAGAAAGACAAACCAGAAACTGGGGAAATTGTTTTACTTACAGGGGGATGGTGGGAACAGAATGGAAGGCATATGGAGAGAGAATGATACTCTTCTGGGTACACATTTGTCCGTGGTTTTGACTTTTGGAATCATGCTAATTTTTTATGTATTTATAAAATAAAATTGATCAACAAGTTTGGAGAAGTCCTAAAATTGAATACAAACAGAAACAAAGAAACTGGACTGTACATAAAACAGAGACTCACACAGAAGAAAAAAAATAACTTATTCAAGTAACATTTGGACACAGTATCTTGACTGTATATCCGGAGTTTAAAAACAAAAGAACTGTAAAGAAGTCTTGAACTCCACTTAACAGGTTTTTGTTGGTAGTGGCACAGATGTAGCAATTCTGAAACTATTTTGTATTTATTTTAGTATTGAGCAAATAACTGCATTAATAGTGTTGGAAACCAGAGTTCTCACTTAGAGAAGGGAGATGCAAGTATGGAATGGGGCAAGGTAAGGAAGAACCCTGTGGTGCTGGACTGATACAAACTCATGCTTTTTTCTTTTCTCTTTTTAAAACAAAATAAAACAATTCCCTGGATATGTATGCTGAAAGAGTAAGTAGCAATGAAGACATCTGGTTTCCAAATCTTGGTTTTAAAAAATCATTCCCTACCAAAAGGAACCAGGGCTTCTTGGAGAATTGGCTGTTTTCATGGCTAGGGCAGGGAGAATGCAACATGGACCTGGAACACTTGCTATGCCAGAAAGTGAAGAAGCACTAAAAAAGCATGCAGATATGTCAAAAGGACATAGGAGCCAGCTGATGGGCTTTCCCTAGCCAAACCTGGGATAATTCGAGCATCAAAATAAGTAGTGATATTAATGGATTATATCCTATTGAATATAAAGAATCCATGAATCCTGACACTAAAAAACCACCAAGCAAGCAAATGGCAGAGATGGAGGGGAAAAGGAAGTTTCTTTACAGTACAATACCAACTAATTAATGTAGAAGAAGAGTTAGAAAATCACCATTTATGTAATTACCATAGTAGTAATTTATTCAAGCAAGAATCATCAGTGGATGCTAAGTTTGTTGTAGAAAATTTATTTGGAGCCAGACAAGCTGGCATGCACCTGTGGCCTACTTGAGAGGCTGAGGCAGGAGGATTGCTTGAGCCCAGGAGCACAAGGCTCCAGTGAGCTATGATCGCACCAACTGCACTCTGGCCTTCAACAGAGCAAGACCCTGTCGCTAAAACATACTATAGAAATTTCTATGGAGTTTTTAGCCCAGATTCCACATTTGACAACTCAAATGAACTTTCTTTAGTTTCTTACAGGGGTAGCTAGAAAGGCAAAATGCAGTATAATGCATCTATTATGCTTTTAGGCTAAAGGTGACAAGGTCTATATCTTTTTCTGAGGAGGAGGGTTATGTTCCAAGGTACTTACCTTTCTAAATTGCTCTAGTCAGGCTCACTTTGTTACAAGAAATTGAGGGCCACTCAAGCTAGTTAAAAGTAAAGGTGATTGTTGTGCAACATGGGGACAAATTTTTCTGGTGTTCTGCAAATAGGAGACATACTGGGATCATGCCTTCGGGAGACTAGCGCTGGAGAGTGGCTCTGGATTTAGGCAGAAACATATGGGCCTCAGCTCCATGCTTTGGCATTAGTGTGACTGAGTGACACTGTGCACATTTCCATGTCCAACTGGTCAGCCTAGGGATTGGCTACTCTTGAGTCAGGTATATGATTTTATCAGTTGTGATGCTCTTGGCTAAAAGTAATAGAAAACCCAATTCAAAGTGTCTAAACATTTATTATCATATATAACAAGAATCTGGAGATAGGGCATATCCTCACTAACCTCATTAAGGACCCAGGTTCCTCCTATCTTTCTGCTCTGCCATTCTCAGCAGGTTGGCTTTTCCTCTGGGGCTGGCTTCTTTCATGATTCCAAGTTGGCTGCTATAGCTTCAGGCATCACAGGAGTTGACAACATTGGGAGACAAAAAATGAACTGTCCTTGTCATATGTTACATTTTGAGAACAAGGAAAAACTTTTCCAGGCCTCCAACAGATTTCCTGTGACATTGCATTGGCAGAGTTAGCAAGGGAAGTAGCAATACTGTGGTTGACTTAGACTAATCAAGATTCATCCTCTTAGGCTGAGGAGGTGCTCAGCCTATCATAATGCATTTGGCCAAGGTAACTAAACAAAGAAATTTTCTATTAGGATGGAAAAAGGGAGAAGGGGGAATTGTATTTGATGTGCTATACATCCTGGTCCAATCAGTGATGGTGTTGATAAGTATTTATATGATCTAGTAAATTGTCCTTTAGGGAAAAAAAATCTGTGCACAAAACAAGTTCCCTTAGAAGAAGATGTGGGCTGGCAGACAATTATTGGCATCTCAAACATACTGACATTTGCCACATCATAAAACTAGTAATGAAGGTAATTATCTGATGGGTATATTATTTTATTTATTTCAAAATAAATAACTTCTTGTTAAATTACACAAATATAAAATCCTTGTCAAAAATTTAAACTATAAATAAAGAAAATAATTGCAGTTGTAAATAGAAACGAGAAGTATATTTAATCATAATTATGTTATGATCTTCAGGTCTACTGTTAAGTTAAAAAACAAGGAGCTCAAGAGAATGAGAAGACAAGCCACAGACTGGGAGAAAATATTTGCAAAGACATAGCTGACAATGGACTGTTATCCAAAATAAACTAAGAACTCTTAAAACTCAAAAATAAGAAAACTTAATTTAAAAAATGGGTACGATACCTGAACATACACCTCACCAAAGAAGATATACAGGTGGCAAATAAGCATATGAAAAGATGCTCAACATCATATGTCATTAGGGAATTGCCAATTAAAGCAACAATGAGATATCACTACATACCTATTAGTGATATCTAGAGTGGCCAAAATCCAAGACACTGACAACATCAAATGATGGTGAGGATGTGGAGCAAGAGGAACTGTCATACATTGCTGGTGAGAATGCAAAATGGTACCACCTCTTTGGAGGACAGTTTGGCAGTTTCTCATAAAACTAAACATATTCTTACTAACAATCCAACAATCATGCTCCTTGGTATTCACCCAAATGAGCTGAAAACTTATATCCATACAAAAACCTGCACATGGTTGCGTTTATAGCAATATTATTTATAACTGCCCAAACTTGAAAGCAACAAAAATGCTCTTCAGTGGGTGATTGGATAAGTGAACTGTGGTATATCCAGATAGTGGAATATTATTCAGCACTAGAAAGAAATGAGCTTTTACAGCATGAAAAGACATGAAGTAAACTTAAATGTATATTACTAAGTGGAGGTAGCCAGTTGAAAAGGCTACATACTGTATGATTCAACTATACGACATTCTGGAAAAGGCAAAACCATTGAGATAATAAAATAAGCAGTGAATACGATCGCACCACCGCACTCCCTGCACTCCAGCTTGGGTGACGGAGCGAGACCCTGTGGCACTAGACTAGCTCACAGCAACCTCAAACTCTTGGGTTCAAGTGAACCTCCCACCTCAGCCTCCCGAGTAGCTGGGACTACAGGCATGCACCACCATGCCTGGCTTATTTTTTCTATTTTCAGTTGCCCAGCTAATTTTTTCTATTTTTAGTAGAGATGGGGTCTTGCTCTTGCTCAGGCTGGTCTCAAACCCTGGACCTCAAGCTATCCTCCTGCCTTGGACTCCCAGAATGCTAGCATTACAGGTGTGAGCCACCCTGCCAAAAAAAATTTTTTTTGTCCCTTCAAGGGCCAATATTCACTTCCTTGCTATCACCCCTTTGAGAATGCAAGCTATAGACATTCCATATCTTATTTCCATGTGTACTATTTTTGGATATTCCAATGCTATATTGTCCATATTTATATTTATACATACATTTTGTTTCTAGAATTGAAAAGCTGTGTTAAAAGATATTAATATTTAAAAAATTAATCAATATTGAAGATTGTACCAATCATCTGCCAACAAATAGTATATATATATTGAGAATCTGGCTTCAATTTTTACATTTAAGCCATAAATTCATTTGGAATTTATCTGGGATGATAAATGAGGCAAAGGCCTAATTATTTTTCTACCCTAAATCTAGCTCATTGTCCTTACATACTTTACTGAATTCATCTTTTCTTGATTTAACATATGTCAAATATGGTAAATACTCTTAAATATATTCAGGTTTTGAATTCTGTTCCATGACTGTTTATTCCTACTCCATTACCACCCAATGTTTATTATTTTTGATGTTTTAATATCTGATAATACAATTCCCCTTTATGAATTCTCCTATTTTCTTGGTATTTTCATGTTTTTTGCCCTCTCAATGAATTTTGGAGTTAATTTTGTTTTAGTTCCAAAACAAGCAAACAAACAACAAAAAGAAATTTTAATACTACTGGGATTAAGATGGGACTTTTACTAAATTTGGGATTTAGTGAGAATTGTAGAATACTTTTAGAGTACATTATAGAGTAAGACATTTAAAAAAAAACAGAGAAGAGAAATAATGTTGACTTGATGTATTCCTCTGTATTCAGATGTTTTAAGTAGTAAATGACACAAATCTA
Source organism: Cheirogaleus medius (assembly GCA_008086735.1). NCBI lineage: Eukaryota > Metazoa > Chordata > Mammalia > Primates > Cheirogaleidae > Cheirogaleus > Cheirogaleus medius. Next base: position 13,798,479 of record VBSM01002616.1, on the reverse strand, counting down.
GGTAAAGCCCAAGTTTAAGTAAAAAAGAGAGTTTATTGGCTCATTTAACTGAGGAGTCCAGTGGTAAAGCTAGTTTTTAGGCATGTCGGGATCCCTGAGTTCAAACGATGTCATCAGGACTTGGTCTCTGTCTTTCAGCTTGACAATTCTTTAGCTTCAAATTTAGACAAACCACCATGTGGTAGCAAAGGTGGCCTGACTGCTCCATGCTAATATGGTCTTTAGCACCTGCAACATCAGAGGAAGAGAGTCTTTATAGCGCCAGTAAAAGTACCAGTGATAGTTCTCATTAGACAGGTCTGGATCAAGTGTAAGAGTGGAGACGGGGTGGGGAGTTGGGAATTGGTCCCATTTGAACCATACAGACTAAGGTTGTGGGAGGTGGTGGCTTCCTGAAAGAGATATGGAGCAACCAAAAAGCAGGAGTTGTACATTGTAATACCCATTTATTTATAAAAAGAGGATTTTAAAGCAACATTAAGAAATATTACTAAGCTAGAGTTCTAATACTATTTTTTAGCATATGAAAAAGTTATTTGGGGGCTGTATAAAAGTATAAAGAAACCAGGTTATCAAAATATGTTGAGAGAGATTAAAAAAATTACCTTTGTTATTGAATAACATTTGCTAGAATTATAATGCTGATTCTTGACACATGACTCTTCCCTCATTTCTTGATCTCATTACTGTTTAGATTCTCCCAAATCTTACTTCATAAATTTATCCTGTTTTGCAACTTAATCTCTCCTTCTCTTCTAGTTTTTTCCCCTGCTTCTAAGGAACCCCATTCTCTGCCTCCCTAAACAAATCAACAAGCCTCTCAATTCTACTGCTCGTTTAAGCTCCTCTCCTTATATTCATTGGCCAAAAATAAATTGCTTAAAGTCATCAATTATTTCCATAATCACCAAATCCAATGGCCTTGGATCCTCCTTGATAGTTTGCTGTCTCTGTAGTATTTGACAGTGCTGAATGACCTTTCCTTCTTGAAACCTGGATTCTTAGTTCCTATGAAATTCACTCTCCTGATGTTTCTCTTAGGCTTTCTGATAACTTTTTCCCAGTTTACCTTCTTTACATGTGGGTGATTCTTAAGGTTGTGGCTTCAAACTTTTTCACTATTCACGCTTTTTCTTTGCAGTCTCAAGCACTTCTTGACTTTCAACAGAAGACTATACATCTTCTATTTAGCTGCTTCTGACCCGTTCCTCTCAACATCTGTGTGATCCAATTCTAACTATCCATTATGAAGATACAGCTTAACTTCTACAAATTTTTTTCCCTTCTGAATCCCCTGGTGTTTTTTTTGGAAAAATGGTACTACTTATAAACTTGTATTAGTTATTTATGTATAAGACTTGTCTTACTTCCTGGCTTATAAGCTTCTTTTTAGAAGATTTTCTAATTCAACTCTGTGTCATATTGTAAAGCACAGTGTCTCCTATTTATTCATTAGTTTATTCAACATACATTAAGCACTGGCTATGTATTGTGCTAGGCTATGTATTGTGCTATGGGTAAGTGGTGAAAAAAAAACACATGGTTTCTGTCCTCATAGGGTTTAAAATCTTGTGAAATAACAAATACATATTGTGATATATGTTCAATAAAACTTTATGGAAATAATGAATCTTTAACTCCTCTTTTATCTTCTTTCCCCAAACTCCTGTCCTACATTCCTGTACCCTTACCCCTGATAAATCTCACAGATTTCTCAAACTCAATAGCTGAATTTGATTCATGTGCTGTGTACACACATGAATGATAAGTTTTCCCCATGTTCAAGAAACTCACAGTCAAAAGCACCTTCTCTCCCTAAACCTTCTTCTGACTTCGGTATTTCTATTAATGTTGCCACCTCCTCCTCATTCCCCAGGGGAAATCTTGGTATTCTTTTTGATTTCTTCCTCTTTCTTCATATTTCATACTTTTCATTCAAATGCTTACCACTCTTGTTTAGGCCCTTCCACCTATAGCAGAAGTTGAAAATTAGTGACCCATGAACTGTATCTAGCCAGTAGAGGTGTTTTGTTTGTTCTGTATAATATTCTTAAAAACATAGTTTTCTAGTTTCTCCCAAAAAATCAGAAGATCTGGCAACACTGAGTTCTTATTCTTGCAAGAACTGTCTGGAGTTTTAGAGGGGATATCTCTAAACTCTACCTCTCTAACCTCTATCACTCCTTGGTTTTCTTCTATTGTCCCTTTCCCCATTTATGAAAACTTCTTAGCCTCTAATCGAGGCATTTGAATTTGCAATCCCTGGCCTATATGATCATAGAATGTTAGTACTAGAAGAGATATTAAGAGATCATCTTGTCAAACAGTTTTCGTTTTCTTTCTCCTCCTCTTTCCATCCTTTAAGAGATGGGGAAATAGAGATCCAAAGGACTTATATTACCAGATCAATTTCACATAGCTAATGTGTAACAGGATTCTATTATATGCCATCAGGTCCCTCCCTCAGCTTGATGGGTTAAGTCCCCAATTTAGTCCCAGTGTCAACACTCCTCCCCCCAACCCCAATGTTCTCATAGGGAATTTTCAGGTTCAAGGTCTCTGTGCTTAAAGCTCAGTTTTATCAAGTCCACTATGCCCTAAGGCCTGAGACCTTTATCAGATAAGCTATACCCAAAGTGAAGTGAACTTTCCTGGGAAGTTCTAGAAGATTATGATTCTTAAAAAACAGCTTAAACCAATGACTCCTGTATAAAAAAGATAAAACTTACTAGACTGGCATTGTTATAATGTCCTTAAAAATCTGTCTCCAGTCTTTCCAGTCTTATTCTCTAGTGCTCACTTGCATATATTTCATATTCTCAGGAACTGTGTGTGTGTGTGTGCTGTATCCAAAACATACCCTATGCATTTCCAATCTTTTTGATTTCATTTAGTGTTGTTCTGTCCACCTGGATTATCTTTCCTCAATCTCTGCCTGACGAAACCTTTTTCATCCTTTAAAATACCCAAATGCTATCTCTTCCATAAAGTAGGGTATCTAGTTAAGAAAATGGTTTGCATGGGACAGACTTGGTGTGAAATCCTGGCTCTATCCTTTACCAGCCATGTGAACTTGGCCAATTTATCTAATCTAGGTAAACCTCAGTTTCTTCATCTGTAAATGGGAAATAGTATCTCCTTTTACACATAGTTGTTTTGAGAATGAAAATGAGTTAATGCTTAGAGAGCTTAGCACAATGCAGATGTATTATATGCAAAAAATGGTAGCCATAATTATTACCTCATTGGCTGAAAGTATTTCTAGTACTGTGAAATTTCATCTCACTTTTTTGGTCTCAAATACTGTTTTTTTTTTTGAGACACAGTCTTGCTCTGTTGCCCAGGCTAGAGTGCCGTGACATCAGCCTAGCTCACAGCAACCTCAAACTCCTGGGCTCAAGCAATCCTTCTGCCTCAGTCTCCCGAGTAGCTGGGACTACAGGCATGTGCCACCATACCCAGCTAATTTTTTCTATATATTTTTAGTTGTCCAGATGATTTCTTCTATTTTTAGTAGAGACAGGGTCTCACTCTTGCTCAGGCTGGTCTCGAACTCCTCACCTTGAGCGATCCTCCTGCCTTGGCCTCCCAGAGTGCTAGGATTACAGGTGTGAGCCACGGTGATGGCCTCAAATACTGTTTTGATTTATAGTTATTCACATTAATTATTCTAGCGTTCACCATACTAATTATTCATCTTACTAGCTATTACAAATATATTTTAGCTATATTATAAATATGCTATTACATATTATAATTATTCTTACATAATAAATGAGGGTAGGGACTTTGTCTTACATATGTTTATATTTCTTACAGCATTTAATAAGAACTTATAATTGCTGAGTTAATGAATATGAGTCTAAACTTTCTGAGATGTTCCTAAATTCTATAAAAATAGAAAACACAATAGTAACAGTGAATATCACATTATTCCCTTAAGAGAACCATGACAGAAATTTTTTGCAGGCTTTTATACAAAAACTATGCTTCTCTTAAGCAACTTAAAAAAAAAAATCTTTTTTTTTTGAGTCTGAGTCTTGCTCTGTCACTTGGTCTAGAGTGCCTGGCATCAGCCTAGGTCACAACAACCTCTAATTCCTGGGCTCAAGCGATCCTCCTGTCTCAGTCTCCCGAGTAGCTGGGACTACAAGCACACACCACCACGCCCGGCTAATTTTTCTATTTTTAGTAGAGACAGGGTCTCACTGTTGTTCAGGCTGGTCTTGAACTCCTGACCTCAAGCGATCCTCCCGCCTCGGCCTCCCAGAATGCTAGGATTACAGGTGTGAGCCACCTCACCCAGCCAAAAAAAATCTTATGGACCGTGTGAAACTTATAACTATGTTTTTCCTTTGCTTTAGTTGTTAGGAGACTCAGAGCCCAATTTGTGGTAGCCTCTAGCAATTATACAGGACCTTTGGGCATAAATTTTTTAGGGGTATTAACATACCTCTGGCTTTATTTTGTTTTCCAATTACCTTTTGCCTCGATTTTCTCTTTCAATCATTTTCTCCTATTATAATGTGCATCTTTTTAAAACATACTCAATCTTTTGTGAGAGTGGGGAGACATCAATAAATAATACACATCTATAAAACACATTTTAAAATATAGTTCTTAAAGCTTGTTAAAGCTTATTTTTCCTTTGATCTCCTGCTTCACAGAGCATATCTACTTCAAGGCCACTGGGGAGGCACTTCTCCAACTTCCTATCTTCACTTATAAGCTTATCTGCAACTTTATTTATTTATATTTCAAAGTATTACAGGGATACAAATATTTTTGGTTACATGGATCAGTTTTATAATGCTTAAGTCATGGTTATAAGTGTGCTCATCACCCAGATATTGTTCATTGTACCCATTAAGTAGGTTACCACCCATCCCCTTCTCCCCCTCCCTGCATCTTCAAAATAATGTTTTATTTGTCCTTAGAAAATATATTTATCATATAGGATACAAATAAGCAAAAAGAATAGCTAACAAACAAACAAACAAAACACCATGTGGTAAGGCCCACTGTACACACTACTTTCATAACTCACTTTTCTCTCTTTACAATGTATTTTACAAATCTTTCTTTATCATTAGTCTTCTACATCATCATTTTTATGGTTCAAGGCATCCTACGGATTGTCTAGCATGGTAGTCAATCAGACTGCACCTCCACATTCCCTTCTGAGAAAACTTGAGGATGCTCTTATTTCAACTAATGTGAATAAACTTATCTGAAACAATGTTATCCATGTCCAAGAAGCATGGGTGTAACATATTTAACCTATCTTTTGTCGGTGGAGTGGACAATGCTGCAATGAACTCTACCCAGCTCAACATATCTGTTCAGTTTTGAGTATTTCATTTTGAGAACTTCCATATTTGCTTAGTCAAAGTATGTATGCATTTTAAGGATTTTGATACAGAATTCTAAAATGCCTGGCAGGGGCAGGACATGTGCCAATTTCTATTCCCACCTGCAATGTCTATTCCACTGAATCTTTGCCCAACACAAATATTTTCTTGATAATCTTTGACAATTTAACAGGCATTTAATATGCCATTTATATTTATTACTAATGTGGCTGAACATACCTATTTATTGGCCATTTGTATATATATCTTTTGATATATTTTTTTGCTCTTTCGTAATAGTTCTTTAATTGTTATTAACACCCACATCCTCTCTGACATCCTCTTTCCAGTTCCACTTCCAATATAAACTAATTTAGGTACCTGATCTATGAATCCCATCTGCTCCTATGTATTTAGGGAGTCAGTCAGTTATCCTCTTTTTTGGCAGTGTCTTTAATCTCTTCCTGACTATCACTGTTTTTTTTTTCAGGTACTAATAAACATCATTCTCTCCTCCTTAAAGAAAAATCCCAATTTCTTTCTTTCACTTGCCATTCTCCTCTGGCTACTAACCTTCTCTTTTTTCCTTTACAGCCAAACTTCTTGAAAGAATTGTCTCCACGTGCCGCATCCACTTCATCTCTGTCTTTTCAATTCACTGCAAACAGATTTACATTAAGGTCTTCAATGACTTCATTGTTGCTAAGATTTTAATACCAAAATTATATTATATATATCTCTATAAAAGCAGGATACAAAATAGTTATCCCCAAATTAACTCAACTATGTCAAAAATTTTATGCAGAGAAGAAAAATTGATAGGTGATACATGAAAATTTTAAGTTACTTCTGTGTAGCTGGATGAATTTTGTTTTCTTCTTTTTTATTTTCCATAATTTTAAAAACCAGCACATTAGAGCACATTACGATGTAAATTAGAAACTCAACTTACATTTTCTAAAAGGAGGCAGAAAACTAGAGAAGAGACAGTGAGGAGCTACTGGGCCACACTTCATTTACTCTAACGGACTGACTCAAAGAAAAACAAGAGGGCGCGAGCAGATCCCCAGGTCCGGCAGTTCTACCGCGGAGAACCTCGGATAGCCTCCTGATAGAACAATCTTCTCTTAAGAGGGTTCTCATGACCCTGTCGCTCATCCCAAAAGACCTCTGAGCATCTCAGCCTCTCTCGCTAACGGCTCCAATCCGCAGATAACTGTCAATAGCCTCCGGTTGCCCCGGTAACAGCCAACAACCTCAAACTCGCCCTCGTAACTCTTCCCAGAATACTGCGCGCCTTCGCTTTTCACTTCCGGGTTGAAGGGCCGAATCCTTCCGGAAGGAGGTGCTTGCTTGTGACGCCGCGTTTCCTGGTTGCGTGGGGTTACTAGACTGAGTGTGGTATATTTCGGTGGAGGTCGGTGGAGACTGTTTTGTTGTTTCCCAACATTTAAAATGACTTCAGGGCTATGGAAAGGCTTTAATCTCACGAAATTTTTGTTGGCCTTTGACAAATAGATTAGACGTTAGTGATTGAAAAGCTGAAAGGTGCATATGTTAGCTTTATTTAGCTATTCCATAATGTAGAAATATTTCAAAACATGTACACTATAAGCATATACAATTTTTATTTGCCAATTAAAATAAAAATAGCATTAAATGTTAAATATCTGTGTTGAAGTGAAAATACAGAAATGAATTTTTGAAATTAAAATGTTTTATTTGGCAAGAAAGAACTAATTTGGGGCATGCATGTAGACGAGGTGGTATTTGGTATGTCTGAAGTATAAAGAGAGGATTAGAGGTTGTCTAAGAAGGAGAAATGTTACATATTCTTCAGGGAAGTTTATTGGCACTATAAGGTTTTGGGGAGTTGGCAAGCTCTGATTGGTGAGTGACTGCAGTGAGTGAAATTAGAGTTGTAGCAGGTTGTTTTGCTAGTCATTAGATAAAATTTGTTGTAGGTTATAGTAGGCAGTTTTACCAGTCAGGATTATAGAGAATTATATTTTTGGAGCAGTGTTTTGTGCCCTGAGTGTTTTTTCCCGTTGGCTTCTCAACTGTATTTTAGTTGGGTATGCCAAGAATGACTCAATTTGTATGATCAGCTTTCATGGTTTTTTGGATCAAGGTCTTTTTTTGAAAGTATCACTGAATAATTATTATTTTTATTTTAAAGACAAGGTTTCCCTGTGTTGCCCAGGCTCGAGTGCAGTGGTGCGATCTTTTAATAGCTCATTGCAGCCTTGAACTTCTGCGTTTAAATGATCCTCTTGCCTCAGCCTCCTAAGTAGGCTACAGGCTGGTGAAACCATGCCCGGCTAATTTTTTAATTTTTTGTAGAGATGGTGGTCTTGCTATGTTGCCCAGGCTGGTCTCAAACTCCTGGCTTCAAGCGATCCTCCTGCCTCAGTCTCCCAAAGTGCTGGTTAATTATTTTGCATTGAGGGGTTTAATTGTCTGTTGGTGTTGGGCTGGACTTGTCTCTGTGGTCTTTGTCTCATGTTGGGGGAGGTTATGGGCTCTATGTCAGGCATTTGGGCTATATTTGAGTAATAAAGAGGCCAGAATGAAAAAATTTTTTAGGGTAGGTTTGTTTGGAATCTATTATTTATTTTATTAGTCTATAGACATTATATAGGTATTATATATAGGCATTATAGCTTGAGGCATTGAGTTAATATTACTCTGTTAGGAAGAGTTGGTTTTATAAGTATTAGACAGGTAATAAGAATTAAGTTTAAAAATTATAATATAAAAAATGAATAAGAATAATAGAATAAGGCCAGGTACAATGGCTCACACCAGTAATCCTAGCACTTTGGGAGGCCAAGGTGGGAGGATCACTTGAGGCCAAGAGTT
>VBSM01002616.1:13771814-13790166 GCA_008086735.1 Cheirogaleus medius | reverse complement strand
GCTGCAGTGAGCTATGATCATGCCACTGCACTCCAGCCTGGGTGACAGAGTGAGGCTCCATCTCTGGGGGAAGAAACCAAAAAAAGAAAAAATAAAGCCCAAGTGTAAAGGCAATAAATTAAATAAATTAAAATGTCAGGGGTAGGCAGGCATGGCTCATACCTGTAATCCCAATTTCTTTGGGAGGCTGAGGTGGGAGAATTGCTTGACTACATGAGTCAGATTTCTGTGACCTATGTTTGCACTACTGCACTTCAGCCTTGGCAACAGAGGGAGACCCTGTCTCTAAAATAAATAAATTAAAAAAAACATTATTTTAGTAAACTCTGTATAGTATTTTTCTGATTTTAATTTTCTTTTATCTTTGAAGATAAAAATGTCTTTGTTTTTAGTATAGGGCAGTTGTCTTTATATGGGAATTTTATCTTTGTTTTTTTAAAAAGCATGAAGGTTAAAATGATTTATAAAAATATTTGTTAGTTTTTAAGTGTTTTATTTAAATAGCATGTCAGAATAGTTGAGGAGTTTTGTAAAATAGTTTAGTTTAGAGAAGGGTAAAGAGGAGGAATTGGGTCGGGTGCGGTGGCTCACGCCTGTAATCCTAGCTCTCTGGGAGGCCGAGGCGAGGCGGGTGGATCGCTCAAGGTCAGGAGTTTGAAACCAGCCTGAGCAAGAACGAGACCCCATCTCTACTATAAATAGAAAGAAATTAATTGGCCAACTAAAAATATACAGAAAAAATTAGCCGGGCATGGTGGTGCATGCCTGTATTCCCAGCTACTCAGGAGGCTGAGGCAGGAGGATCGCTGGAGCCCAGGACTTTGAGGTTGCTGTGAGCTAGGCTGATGCCATGGCACTCTAGCCCGGGTAACAGAGCAAGACTCTTGTCTAAAAAAAAAAAAAAAGGGGGAGGGAGGAATTGTAAGGGGAGTGGAAAGTTCTAGAGAGGAAAGAGTTTTAGTTTTAAGACAGTATTTTATAATAAGACAATCTTTGAGTCCTGAATGTTTTGGTTTTTTTAGTTTTAAGGTATTAGTGAGATGTATGCTTTTATAACCTCATGTTTTTAGTTTAGTTTAAAATCTAAGAAAGTCTATTAAAGACTTTGAATAATCTTTATAATGTTTGAATATGTTATTAGTTGGAGTCAGAAAATATTTTGGTATGTGTTAAATTTTGAAAGCCCATTTTGTGGGTGCTCTGGTTTAATGTCAGATATACAAAAGTCAATTAAATGCAAGTGCTGAATATGTAAAGGCCAAATAAATGTAAGTGCAGATGTAAAATAAAGTGTATCTTTACCAAGATAAGTTGCCTTCTCCAGCTGAAGGGAAAAGGAAAGATAAATCAACCTAAAGGGAAAAAAATCCCTTCACCCAGACCCACAGCCCAGGTCTGCAAAGAGAAGAGTCCTCCCAAGTAGGAGATTTCCCAACCAGAGCATACAGGAAAGGGGAAGACCCCTCCCCACCAAGTCCCAAATAAAACAGAACTTGACCAAAATTGAGAGTTCAGTGCAAGAGAGACTCACTAGGGGGAAAAGAGGCGACTAGTGGAAGTAGGGCCTCAAGGGGCACCACTGTGGGCACCTCATGCCCTAGTTCCAAGGGCTGGTGATTTTCTCCAAGGTGTGTCAGCTTTGGAACCCTGCCTCTGACACTAAGTATGTCAAAATCAATCAAATTTAGAGACAAATGTCTGAAATTAAAATGTTTTATCTGAGAAGAAAGAATTGTAATTTGGGGCATATATGCAAACTGGGATGTCTGAAGAAGAAAAGAGAGGGTTAGAGGTTTTATAAAGAGAAATGTTATGCATTGTTTCAAAAAATTTTGTTGGCACTAATAAGGTTTTGGGGAGCTGGCAAGTTCTGATTGGTGAGTGATGGTGGTGGGTAAAATTAGTTTTAGAGTTGTAGCAGGTTGTTTTAGTAGTCATAGATAAAATTGGTTTTAGGTGATAGCAAGCATTTTCAGCAACCAGGCTGGCAGAGAATTATTAATATATTCTTGGAGCAATATTTTGCACCCTGAGTGTTTTTTCTCTCTGGCATCTTGACTGTTTTATATGATCAGCTGTTTTATATGATCAGCCAATTTATATGATCAGCTGAAAGGTGATAAACATTTAAAAATTATATGTAACTTCATTTGTTGCTGTGATAGATTTAAATAACTTATTTCCTATAAAAAAGCAATTGTTTTTGTTTTAGAAGATGAAGGCAAGCAAAAAAAACAAAACAAAACAAAAAAAACCCCGCAAAACCTCCAAATCCCATTCACCCAGAGACAACTACTGTGAACACTTTGGAGCAGTCTTCCAGATACTTTCTATGCACATAGTAAATAAAAATTCAAAATGGAATCATAATGTATATGCTGTTTTGCAACTTAAAAAAACTTTTAATGAATGTATTTAATGAAAAAAAACCCACTTATGTTTGCATGCATTCCATTATGCCTCTTGTTGGACGTTTAAACAGTTTATGTCCTTTTTGCTCTTAATTAGTGCTGCAGTGGAGAAATGAAAATCCTTACAGCTAAATCTTTGCCCATGCTCTCACTTCTTTGTGGTAATTATTTTTCCCTTTTAGACTCATTTGTATTTGTACTTCTTTATCTCTCCCCTAACGCCTTCTCTTTCCACCCCTAAGTCTTTATACTGTTTGTGGATGAAGCTGCACATGGCATGTAAAGCCCACTCAATTTTTTTAAGTTCATCTATCTGATTATAAAGGTAACGATAATGCTTATTGCCGAACATTAGAAAAATTAACAAGAATATAATAAAAATATCCCAATACCTAGACAACCACTTTTGCTATGAATCTTTTTTTTCTCTCTGTTCCTTCAGCAGTAAGTATTAAAGTGTTAGCTAATTTGGTGGGGAAATATTGCAGTTTTTAATTTGCACTTTTTTTGCTTATTCCTGTAGCTGAATAATATTTCAAATAGTATTTAAAACGTTTATAGGCTGTGGTCCACTTTGGGCCCCACCTTCTCCATCTAGCCTTCCTTCAATATTCCAAACTAATTACACTAAATTGTAATGGTTTAGTTTTCCATATGTGTACATTTTAATTCCCTAGATTGAAAGCTGGTTGTGTGGTCCTGGATTTAATTTTGCTGAGCTTATTTTCTTTATTTGCAAATTAGGGATAATAAAACTTATTTTGCTGGGTTGTAGTGAGGATTAGAAATAATGTATCCAAGGTGTTAAAAGTAGCAACTTTTTTTTAACTTCTACCTTTAGCAATCTATGTACATAGGAGGTGTTTGTATTTTTATATTTCAAATGAATAAATAATCCAGGCATCCCACCCAATTTAGATACTTATTGAGCACCTATGACACATGAGGTACTGTTCATAATCCTTGAGGCCTTGTGAGCCTGTATTATTCAGAGATGTTTTCTAGAAGTAAACCATATGCTGCTCTTCAACTTCAGCAATTTTCTTATTCATCTGTTTCCTCAGTCTTTTACCACCCTGCCTGTTCCCTTAGTAGGTGCTGAATAAATGTGTGAGCCGAGCTGTATATTAATAATTTCGTGGGAATTAGACAGGTGTGATAGTGTGTGCCTATAGTCCCAGCTACTTGGGAGGCTGAGGCAGGAGGATCAATTGAGCCCGGGAGTAGGAGGCTGCAGTGAGCTATGATGATGCCACTGCACTCTAGCCAGGGCAACAAAGCAAGACCCTGTTTCAAAAAAAAAAAAAAAAATAGTGGGAAAAGGGAAACACACAAATTATATAAAGCCTGGCAGGCTGTGGTGAAAGTGATTAACAGGTACAAAGTACTTTGTACATAGGGAGATCAGTAGACATTAATTTTGATTAAGGTATCTGAGAATACTGTGTGGAGTAGGTAGATTTGACATGGGCCCCAATCATAGGGACTGAGGAAAGGGGGTTAAAGATGGAAGTAACAGTATGAATTAGGGCTTGGAGGTAGAAGTAAACAGGGTGTGTGTTGCTATCAGAGAGTTATTTGGGGTGGGAAGAGAGTAGGGTGGCGAATGGGTTCAGATGAGGCAGAAAAAAGGTAGTTAGGTCCGATATTTTAAGGATTTTGATGTGACAGTCATTCTTTATAATTAGTTTTCAAACGTTTCTGAAAAACATTGCTTTCAATATGGCCTGGGGCATCCTTGGGTAGAGTGGATTAGAGGGACAGCAAGGGTCAGGAAAGTGGTGGGCCGGTGGGAAAGGCAGGGAGTGGGAGGATGGTAGAGACCTTCAGCGGCAGGAGGGGACTTAGTGGCTAGTATTGGCCAGGAGGTGAGGAAGTGTCCACGAGAAGGCGGGACACCTTTAGCTCAGCAGGCAGCAGGAGGCTGCAGAACGACTCTTATGGGGCCCGGCCACTCACGCCAAGGGGCAGCAGAGACGTCCGCAGCAGCACAGGTATCGCCTGCGAAGTAGTCACCAGGTCCAGCTCCACCCGCCGGCACCCCGCCCGCCATCCCCACACAACCGCGCATCTCTCACCCCGCCCTTCGCCCCGCCCCGCGCCTCTGGCTCCACCTCGCGCCTCTCCCGGCGCCCCGCCCCGCCCCGCCCCGCGCCTCTGGCCCCGCCCCGCGCCTCTCACCGCGCCCCGCCCGCCCTACCTCGCCATGCTCAGATCCCCTTCTGGCCCAACGTCTCTGTGCAGCCAGTCTGCCTGTCGGCTCTCCGGAGGGAGGGCCTGGGCAGTCGGGTTGGTTGGCGGGAGGGAGGTGACCCCTCCCAGCCTCGCCCCGGCCGCCCGAGCCGGGAGGAAGCGGCGGCGAGGTCTGCGGGCGGCATGGCGGGAGGTCCGGACGAGCCCGTGCCGGGCCCCGCGGCGGGGGAGCAGCTGCAGCAGCAACACGTCCCGTGCCAGGTGTTCCCCGAGCCGCTGGCCCAGGCGAAGCCCCAGCAAGGGTTCCTCTTCAGCTTCCTCACCCACAACCAGAAGTGCCAGCTCATGCTGCTGAAGACGCTGGAGACAAGTAGGAGCCGTGACCTGGAGACTGGGGGTCGTCGGCTGGGTGGTGTCTGAGACCGGGTGGGCGGGGAAGGGCCTAGGCACCACTCAGCCGGGGGTGCTGCAGATTCATCCCCAGGGCTGGACGGGTCTCGTTCAGGCACCTCCGTGCAGGCTCTAGGCATCATGGGGGCAGGATTGAGCGTTTGGGCCTCAGTTTCCGCATTAGAGGGGGCATTGAGGCCCCTTTCAACACTCTCTTGCTTGTGGAATGAATGAGGAGTCAGGCTAGGAGTTTGCCCTTTTTCGTCACACTCACCGCTCTGGTAGATCCCCTGATTTCTTATGTAAGTTTTGCAGCAACACGGTGACTTTAGGGTAAGGGTGAGGCAGAGTTTTAAAGAGCCGCGTGAATTAAGGCGTATATTGCTGCCAGTGCAAACCTACCCTTCATTGGAAGGGGGTATTAACCTTCATGCATAAATGGGCTTCAGAGTGTAAAAATCTCGGAAAAGGTCTGTGAAATTGTGTGTGTGTGTGTGTGTATGTGTCTAAGTGCATTTTTTCTGGGGAGAGAGTGCATAGCTTCATCATATTCTCAAAGAGGCCGACGACCTCAAAAAGGTTAAGAACCACTGCTGTGGGTTAAATAGGGACACAAATACGCAGTTCTCTTCAGTCTCTGGAATATTGGACTAGAAAAGATTTCTTAACTCCTTTATGTTTACATAGACTTCCTAAGTTTATTTCAGATGCATTTAGAAAATCAAAGTCTTAAATGTACTTGTCCCAAAGCAAAGTTTCTATTTCATAGCTGGCTAGTCACAGTCCAAAAGTCAACCACCCAAGGTTTTCCAACCTTTTTGGGATTACCTGCATTTGGAGACTGCTGGGGGGTGGGAGGAGGAAGAGGAATAGAGGGTAAAGGGTGGGAGAATGATGACGTTGTATCGACCGTATAAATATGTATTGAATGTCTCCTAGGTTCTGGTGGGGGGAAATACAAAGATAAGTAAGGACTCTGCTTTAAGGTGTTTCAAAGTGGAATACGGCAGAAAGAATGTGGGTTGCAGAGTTAGATGTGAGTTCAGATGCTGGTCCCTTTCCTTATTAGGTGTGGAAGAATGACTTAACCTCCCTGTTCCCCTCTATCCTTATTGGTAAAAAAAAAAGGGGGGAGGGGATAAAGATCCTTCTCTTAGGGATGTTGTGAGGAATAGATTTTATGACTGTAAAGTGCCAGCATATCAGGAGCTGACTAGAGGGTAGCTGTTTTTACAGTGAAGCCACACAGTGGAGGACAGTTGAATAGGTGGGCCGTGAGGATGATAGGGTGAAAGGGTGCTGAATATTAGCCCCTGTAGGAGTGAACCGGCCTCATCCTTCTAAGGGGAAGGCCTGTTGGTGGTATTAAAGCATCAACCTGAAACTTTAAAATCCTATCCCTGGGCAGGGGGTGATGGGAAAAATCTGGCCTCATGAGAGACCTTTTATTTTTCTTAAAAGCAAATTTATGCAAAATACTGCTGCAGGTCCTTTTTGAAGACAAACCACTGTGCTACCTGCATTTTTTGTTTTTTTAAGTAAGGAGACTATGGACTTTTGAAACTATATCAACTTTGTAAAATTCTCTTAATTGTGTGACGTATGATGCACTTAATATGGTGCCTGACACCTGGTATACACTCAGTGAATAATGCTTATTTTTAATAATAATTATTCTACTGTTCACATTCTTAAGAGAGGGTGGGTCAGTAAAGCCGTAACCTATATCTAACTTTCTCATCTCATACTACTTTTACTGACCTGTTTTTGCTTTTAATGTTTTTTTTTAAACTTTGGTTTCTTTTCTTTTTCTATTTTTTGGGTTATGTCATATAATTTGCTGTGCATTTATATTCTCAGAAAAGATGCCTTTGCGAAAAGTTGGTATGAGAGGCGTTTGGGTTCATTGTACTTTCCTGTAATAGTCACAGGCTCATAGAGCCTTAGAAGTG
The DNA here is from genome assembly GCA_008086735.1 of Cheirogaleus medius. Taxonomy (NCBI): domain Eukaryota; kingdom Metazoa; phylum Chordata; class Mammalia; order Primates; family Cheirogaleidae; genus Cheirogaleus; species Cheirogaleus medius. Next base: position 13,783,220 of record VBSM01002616.1, on the reverse strand, counting down.
GGAAGGCCCTCAGAAATCATCCAGGCCTCCCTGACCCCATACAGGAAAACCTCAGTGCCATCACTGACCAGATATCCCGTAGACTTCTCCTGGAACAGGTTACCTGTTCTTTGAGTCTACTCTATTGTTTCAACAACTTTAATTGTTGGAAAAATCCTTTCTCATACTATGTTGAAATCTGCCACATGTAATTTCCACTCTTTGGTCCTTGTTCTGCCCTTTGAAGAAATATTGACTAAATCTATTCCCATATGGCACCCCTTCAATACTCGAAAGTACTGTGGTCCTGGTTAAGGATTCCTTTTCTTTCCAAGGCCCCAAATCCTTTCTTTTCTTTTTTTTTTTTTTTGAGACAGAGTCTCACTCTGTTGCCTGGGCTAGAGTGCCGTGGCATCAGCCTAGCTCACAGCAACCTCAAACTCTTGGGCTCAAGCGATCTTCCTGCCTCAGCCTCCCCAGTAGCTGGGACTACAGGCATGCACCACCATGCCTGGCTAATTTTTTTTGTATATTTTTAGTTGGCCAATTAATTTCTTTCTATTTTTAGTAGAGATGGGGGTCTCGCTCTTGCTCAGGCTGGTTTCGAACTCCGACCTTGAGCAATCCTCCTGCCTCAGCCTCGAGTGCTAGGATTATAGGCGTGAGCCACCGCGCCCGGCCCCCAAATCCTTTCTTGCTTCTTACTGAACATAGTCCTGCACTATTCTAGTCACCATCCTCTGTGGAGGGGCTTTCAGTGGCAGGTCTCATTTAGAGTGAGGTAGAGACTCAGCATGGGACGTGGTGTTCCCAGTGTGGTCTGACAGGACAGAGAACAGTGTGGCCACTGCCTTCCTCAAAGCTGGATACTGTGCTGTTGTTCATTTGTAGGAAGGTGGCCCAAAATTCCCTCAGTCTTTTAATAAAACATTGTAATACAATGTATTTGATCATTTAACTAAAAATGACCTTTAAAAGCATATTTGATATTGTTGCAGATGCTTGGTGGTACAATCTTGGTATTTGTATTAGTGTTTTGTTTTAGTTAAGATTTACTTTGATATTAATTTAAGCTTGTCTTTTCATGTCCGTTTTTACCAATGTTAAGGTAGTATTACTTCATTAGGATTTACTTTTTGATAATTTGCTGTTATTTGGGTAAGTTAATTGCTGCTACTTTTTCCAGTTAGTTTACTTAATCGAATCAATATCTTTCTAGATCCATATGTCAAACTTCTACTTGATGCTATGAAACACTCGGGTTGGTAAGTAAATCTTTCTGAAATGCTGCTTTATAGTCTGGCTGCTAAAAACAAAACTGGACCTGCTTAAGATTTCTCACTTCTGGTCACGAAGCCTTTTCCGTAGGCTAGATGGTGGGGATTGGCTACATTCTTTCCAGGCAGGCCTTGTTCTCTTTGGACATCTTCTATCCCTAACTCAATTTCTGGCTATACCAGTCACCTTGGGAATTTAGTAAAGACAATACTTAAAATCTTTCTTGTAAGTAATTCAAACCTGGCCTTTCTACTATACCAGCCTGGGCATCGTTTTTAATGGAGAAGAAATCTCAGCTTGTTATGTAGGAGGCTTCCAGATGTTATATAACTCTGAGGGGATTAAAGGAAGTCAGGTCTGATGTCCTCTTCTTGACCTGGCCCAAGGGCAGGAACTTCAACATATTTCCAATAGGGTATTAATCAGTTGACCAAATGCTTTATGGAAGCATATCATAGGATTTGAACTAGGATTCAATTTTGCAGAGATAATCTCCTTATTTTTTAGACAAGAGAACTGAGTCCTGAAGGTATTAAGTTGCTTTCCCAAGGTTCATATGTGTTAGTGGTGGAGGGGATTTACTGTATATATGGTGGAGGATCTGACTCCTGGCCCAGGGCTGTTTCCCACGTATACACTGCTTCTGGACGTTGTCTCTTTAATTTACTCTTCTTTTTTTTTCTTTGTATGTTGATCTTTATTTCTTGCCTTTTAGTGCTGTTAACAAAGACAGACACTTTTCGTGCGAAGATTGTAATGGAAATGTCAGTGGAGGTTTTGATGCTTCAACGTCTCAGGTAGGCATTTTTGCCAAATTGTTACCTTTCCTTTAATCTTCTCTTGTGATATTCGCTGAGCACTTGCCATATGCTGGACATTCTATTTGGTGAACTTTGGGTAGAACTTTAAAAAACAAATTAGTCATGGTCTTTACTCTTAGGGAGTTTACATTCTCACAGGGGAGATGAGACATGAACACAAAATAAAATTTGAGGCAGGCTAAACTTTTTTAGGAGGGCTTGGTTACCACAATGAGACAGTGATGTGATTGATTAAAAGATGCCAACAGATTCAGCTAGAGGATATAAAGCCTCCTCAGGGTCAGAGCAGGGATACTATGAGCAAAAATGGCAGCTGGGAAACCAGGGCATGTCTGGGAATGGCATGTTGTCCAGTTTAGCTGGAGGGCACGAGCACGTGGGGATTTAAGGGAACTAGAATTGGAAAGAAAGGAAGCCATATGGCAGGAGGCTTTGAATGCTAAATAAAGGTTTCCACTTTTACATGATGAGAAGTGATATAACCTGTGAAAATTTTACATTAGGGGAGTGAGTAAAATCTGTAAAATTTGGGTAATGATTATATCTATCTTGTAGAGTGATGAGAATTAAATGAGATGTCTCTTCTAAAGTTGCTTAGCTTAGCGCCTGGCCATAGTAAGCATTTAATAAATTTTATTATTAGTTTTAAGTCACTGAGGGTTTTGACAGAGTCTTGGAGGTAGTAGATGGATTAGGTCATGTGATGAGGGTAGACAGAGGTGTTGTAAGTATTAGTAACTATTTCCAATTTGAATATATAACCCATATTTACACTTAACTGTTTCCTGCTGGAGAATTTTATATGTATTTTGGTTATTAATAAGGTTTTTATAGTATTCGTGGGAAATGGAAGTATAGCACAGGAATGAGAAGTCTGGGTTTTGGAGTCAGATAGAGTTCAAATCCTAGTTCCCCTGCTTATTAGCTGTGGGGCTTGGGCAAGTTTTGTTTTTTATTCTCAGTTTCCTCATTTGTAAATTGGTAATCACAATATGTGATACTGTGGATCTCAAAATGGCTCTTGATAAGTTCACCCCCTTTCCTGCCCCCTGGGGTTAAACAGAGTGGACATCTTGAACTTTGATTTTAGTTCTCAGTAGTGTTGAACATAGTTGGACATTCTCTCCTTTTATTTTTTTAAATTAAACTTTTTATCATGAAGTATCTCATTCATACAGAGGAGTAAAAAACATATAGGTACACCTTCAGTAATAATGCTAAAGTGAATACTTGTGTAACTGCCATTTGGATTTTTTAAATAGAATATCACCAGAACTTCAGAAACCTGTGTGTCCCTCTTGAGTCAGTTCCTCTCCCTTCTTTGTCCTGACTTTTGTAGTGATCATTTCCTGCTTCTCTAAATAGTCTCACCATCTACATATACAGTCTAGCAATGTGTTATTTAGTTGCCTGCTTTTGAGCTTTATACATGGAATACTGAATTATATGCAATACTTTGTAGTATTATGAAATTGTATAGTAGGTAGTCTTCTGTAACTTAATTCTTCTGTTCAGCAATATTTGTGAGATTCTTTTATGTTGTTGTATGTACCTCTCTGGTTTATTTAGTTTCACTGTTGTGTAGTATTCCACTGTGTGTTTATAGTACCCTATCTAATATTGATTGTTTCCAACTTTGTCATTATGAACAATGCTGCACATTTGTAATAGTTTCTCCAAGGTATATGCCTAGGAACAGAATTGCTGGGTCATATAGTATGCATACACTTTTTTTTTTTCCTTTAGCAAACAGAATTCAGACCAGCATACACTTAACATTAGCTGGTAATGCCAAACACTTTCTTTCCCTGGTTTCTAGTACACAGCACTCTTCTGGTTGCTCCTTTGCTAGCTTATCTTCCTCTATTAGTTCTTAAATGTTAAAGTCCCTCAATCCTTGGTGTTAGATCTTCTTTTTTTACTCTATACTCTGCCAAGGGGATCTCATTAAATTTCCAAGATTCAAACTCTCATTTGAACTTCATATTCCATATATCCAAGTGCCCACTTAATAATTCTACTTAAAATGTCTTAAAAGCACTTTAGACCTGACATGTCCAAGATCAAATTCATGATTTTTACCATGCCCCATATCTACCCAACCTGGTCTTTTAGTTTTGCATATCTCAGTGGTGGTACTACCATCCATCCTATTACCCAAGCCAGAAATTTACGGATATACTTGAGACCTCTGATTCCTTCCCCATATTCTATCTACTGCCACATTTTGCTCAATTTACCTTGAATCTCTCTTTCGGCTCTCACCATTCTAGCCCATATACCATTGTCTTTTGCCTAGAATACTTCATTAGCTTTCATCTAGTTTCTCTGCATCTAGTTTTGGTCAATGGCCTCTGCTTACCTCACTGGCTGTATCTGTTGCCTACCACCCTGGACTCTGTGCTTCAGCTCTGTGGCTCTGCTTTCAGCCTCTCTAGCAGTCTATTCCTTCAACCCTCCCCCTACTCTTTGCATATGTTGTTCTCTGTGCCTAGAATACTCCCTTCTCCTCACTGCAAATTTGACTCCTGTTCTTCTGTTAGATCCCAGTTTAAACGTTCCTTCCACAGAGAAGCCTTTCCCCACTCTCCAGACCAGGTCAGGCATTCTCACTGTGTATGCTCATGAAAACCTGGGTTTTTCTTCATGACAGCTGTCATTTCATGTATTTAAATATTTTGGTAAATATTTGATAATTTCTATCTCCATTAGTAGATTATAAATCTTCTATTAGGTCCCAATAGATATTAGTTGAATGAATGTATATAAAATATCTGGCATGTATCCCAGTGTCTGGCACATTGTAAGTACACAATAAATAGCAGCGGTTACTATTAGGATCCCTCATGTCTTTCTTATTCTTATAGGGTCCTGCTCAGTGTGCTGTTGGCTTTTTGCACTTCTTTCTGAAGGTCTTTCTGAGGATTTTTCCTGGCATTTTTCCTCATTCTAGTAGAACGAGGACAGTGGTGGTCATTCATTGTTCATTCATTGCTCATTCAGAAACTTGATAAGTATTTTGCATGTATTCTCGTTTAATTCTCACAGTTCTATGAGGTAGGTACTCTAATTATCTCCTTTTTATGGTTGAGGAAACTGAGGCACAGAGAGGTTAAGAAACTTGCCCAAGGTCACCAAGTTAGTAAGGGCTGGAGCTGGAATTTGAACCTGTCCACTTCATTCCAAAGCCCACACTCTTAACCATAACGCAGTGGAGTCCAAGACAGATGGGTGTGGTCAGCCCAGTGAGGATGGTGCATGAATAAATGTCCTTAATCTAAGTGCAGTTGTAGTCCAGAGAGAGAAGAGAGAAGTTAGTCATTGGGGAAGGCTATGGAGCATAGGCAGTTAGGAGTGGGACTTGGCTCATGGGTGAGGTGGGGTCGATGGAGAACAGTGGGTGGAGGCATTCCAGGCAGGTGAGCTTGTGGGAGAAAGATGGGATCTATGAAATGAAAGTCGACTTTAGAAATCACTGAGCTTCTCTTATTTTGGTGCCTCCTAGATAGTTTTGTGCCAGAATAATATCCGTAATCAGGCCCATATGAACAGAGTGGTCACCCATGAGCTCATTCATGCATTTGATCATTGCCGTGCTCACGTCGACTGGTTCACTAATGTCAGACATTTGGCCTGTTCAGAGGTGAGTTTTACTGTAGAAGACAATAAATTTTTCCCTAAAACACTCTGTTTGACCATTTTATTAGTATAATTTATTTAAACTTATTCCTTTCCTTACTGTCATAGTTCCACCTTAATCTTGCATTTCTGTTTTTAACTAATATTGAATAAAACTTTTTGAGATATATGTAACTAGAGAAATTTTAAGTATCTATTTAGAATTGTCTTAAATGTCACCTTTAAGTCCTAATAATAGTGATGACTGACTTTAGTAATAATAAACTATTAATTTTTCCTATGGGATGAATTATATAAAATAAAAAAATAATAATTAACATTTACTGAAGGTTATGTGTCAAACACTGTTCTGTTTGCATGGATTCTTATGTAATCTTCCCAACAACCCACTGAGGTAGATACTATTATTATCTCCATTTTATATATGTCTAAAGTGAGGCAGTTGTTTAGATTCCAAAGTTAGTAAGTGACAGAGGCAGAGTTACTACCAGAGTTCGTGACTTGTTTGCTGTGCTGCCTTCCATTGGTTTAGTTCCTTGCTTGCCCTAGAGTAAAACATATAGTCTCAGAAATATAACACAAAAAGATAGTTATTATTAAATACTCTGGATTGCTCTCAGAAGTATCATATGTATCTCCTAGAGAGACATATGTATTTCATACTTGTATTTCGTTAATGAAGAGTGCAGTGTAATGAGGAATTAAGAAATGACCATAAATCTCAAGCTTATACTTTATAACTTAGATTATTTTTTCTTTCCCTTGAAATTAATAAGTGGCCCCATAGCATCTAATTATAATTCATATTATTTGGAGAGTAGACTGAAACCCGAGTTTTTAAATAGGTTTCTCTCTTGGGTGCTATGACAATGAATGCTTGTTAGCTAGTTAAAGTGTATTAAGTACCTTGAACTCCTCAGAGGAACGAGGTCATGTTATTGCAGAAGTAACAAGAAGTAGTCCATTCTGTTTGCAATGAATTAGCAAAAATGTGGCCTGGTTGGCTGTAGGGTCTATGTGGGTAGTTCTAAGACTTTTTCATCTATTAAAATATAGTAAATTAGAAAATTTTTACTTCAAAAGTATAGTAAATTAGAAAATATGTCTCAACTTTAGGCTGTCATGCTCATAGCATGATCAGTTTGGAATGTTCTTGATTCTTTGTGCTTTGTGCTACTTAATTTTTTATAGGACAATCAAGGCCCTAGAGAAAGGTCATGAACTTCCATGGTTTTAAGGGAAGGTCCAAGAGATATTTGGGCTAGGACTAGGAGAGTCATATGCTCAAACTGTCTTAGATATTGATGCATTCAGTTTTAAGCTCACATTGAAACTCATTTTGTTTCAAGAATGCTTTCTTGAAATTTTTTTGGTAATTTCTAGAAGTATTTGTATCTTGTAGAGAGTGTGGACTTTAACCCTGAGGTCCAACTCTTTGACTTTTGGTTCTATAGAAATCAGTTTTGTCAGTAGAGCTACAGTGTAAAGTTTAGAAAATTCTCTTTGGTAGGTGATCGAACTTTTCCCCATCCCTGCAGTGTATTTGACATCATCTAGCATGGCTTAGAGATATCTGCTCTGTTGTCAATAGAGTTTAAAAAATTCTTTAAAAAGTCTTACAAATACTCTGTTCTCAGAAAAACATGCTAATTTTATATTCTTTTCCAATATTTTAAAAAATGATTGATATTGTAGAGATATATAGAGTGTGAGCATTTCTTTATTTTTCATTTGCCTTCTGTCTTTGTGGTAGGTTCGAGCTGCCAACCTTAGTGGAGACTGCTCACTTGTAAATGAAATATTCAGGTTACGTTTCGGATTAAAACAACACCATCAGGTAAAAATTAGCATGAGATCACCTACCCTCAAGAGTGTTATGAGTAGAAATAATGAATAAAGAAATGAGAAGTACATTTAGTGTTGGAAATGTGAAAGAACTGCCTATATTAAAAGAATACAAAATGAGTACCATTGAAACAAAGTAGGTGGAATTTAGTTCTACTTTATAATTATGGGCAAGCTATAAGCTATGTGACTGAGTGAGCGGGAGATTTTAACAGTGAAGAGAGCTGTGATCTTGCCCCTGGAGTACTTTTGGATGGGGTTGGATAAGGAATGGAAGTGAAGTTACAGGCTGTCTTAGTTTTATCCTAACAGTCCTGGACTTATATTTTGAATCTATCATAGTATTCTGGAGACAAAAAATGTGACTCCTTTCAGAATAGAGACTGTGTTTTAGCACAAGTTTATGGCTGTGTGTCAGTGCACCTGTAAAGGCTGGGTGATGTGCTAGAAAAGCTTTGTGTTGGCTCATTCAATCCATTGGTTAAGGGGAGCTTAGCTGAGAGGGAGTTTGTGAACAAAACAAAACAACAACAACAACAAAAAACTCTATAAGGCAAGACTATCCTGCCAGAAAGCCTTTGAGATCCATGATAGATGGATATAGGGAGAGGAAGTGTAGAACTCATGGATTGATAATGAATATGAACAGTTTTGCCACGGGAAAAATGCTGGTCAGAGATGTTTTTTTTAGATGGGATTTATATTTATTGACCAGGGAATATTTTCTTTTCTTTTCTTTTCTTTTCTTTTCTTTTCTTTTCTTTTCTTTTCTTTTGAGACAGAGTCTTGCTCTGTCACCTGGACTAGAGTGTCGTGGCGTCAGCTTAGCTCACAGCAGACTCAAACTCCTGGGCTCAAGTGATCCTCCTGCCTCAGCCTCCCGAGTAGCTGGGACTATAGGCGTGTGCTACAAGGTCTGGCTAATTTTTCTATTTTTAGTAGAGATGGGGTCTTGCTCTTGCTCAGGCTGGTCTCAAACTCCTGACCTCAATGGTCCTCCCACGTTGGCCTCCCAGAGTGCTAGGATTACAGGCATGAGCAAGAGATTTTCTATTGGAAGAGCCTGCTAGGCCAATTTGTGAATTATGTGAGCATCAGGATATCAGTTTCAATTAGATGAAAAAGCGTGGGCTTGGAATAGCAGGAAGGCCCTTGGTTCTCTGGAGAAGAGAGGAATTCAACTCTGGGTTGGAGGGTGGAAAGTCAAAGTGAGCTACTAAGAGAAGTTGTGAACTTAGTCAGTATGAGCTAGAAGATAAGCCTGGTGCCTGGAAGGGGTGATTAGTGTGACTGGACTGTTAGGCTTTCAGCCTGTGCCAAGACAACTTAGTGATATGCCACTGACTTGTTTTGTGGTGTATGTTTTCTGTGCCCTCAAATCCCTGCTTCTCTGGTAAATTCTGTGCGTTCTGGTTCAGTGGAGAGGGTAGAAGTAGGGTACACGTCAGCCTTCCCTCAGAAAAGAGGATAATGTGGTTCAAGCATGTGATAGCATGGCTCGTAGATGTCTGTTCTTGTTGTCAATAGAGTTTAAAAAGTTCTTTAAAAGAAAGTCTTACAAATACTCTGTTCTCAGAAAAACATGCTAATTTTATATTCTTTAACAATTTTAAAAAATCAGTTGATAACGTAAAGAAATAGAACATGAACATTTATTTTCATCTGCCTTCTGTCTTTGTGATAGGTTCGAGCTACTCACAGTCTTTGAAAGAGAAGTCTTTCCTCTTTTTGCCATTGGGTAGCAGAAGTAGAAAATGAATAGAACTAGCAATAGGATGGAAAATAGTGTGTGGATGAAGTAGGATTGTGGTGGGGAAGAGTCTTAGAACGGAGTCCCTGCTTTTGTAGAGCATGTACCCAAGAAATATAAACAGCAAGTATAGTAACTGTAAAATTGCACAGCAATACTTTTATTTTAACAGAAATATATTATATCTGGAAAGAAGTAAATCTGAATTGTGGTATACACTTGTGTCTCCCAACCCCTCTGGCTCCAGGAGACAAATTTTTGACACCTTTTTTTTCTTCTGAGGGGAGAAATTTCCTCTCTCTCTCTCTTTTTTAAGTCTAGTCAAGTGCAGTAGTGAGAAGGGGGAACTGTGATCAATCAAGTGCAATAACTCACTGCCTTCAGACTGGTCTTTTTTTGTCATCAATTGTTGTTGTGGCTGCATATGGTTCTTCCTGTTCTTGTTCTTGTATGCCTGGGGTTTATTTTTAAAATCAGTATTTGGTATCATTTAGGTTTAGAAGCACTAGTTATATATATTCCAGTATTAGTGAGTATCTCCAGCTCTAGCATGCTAACCAGGCCAAAGCAAAACTAGCAATATGCAGAGAAAATTGACGATTGTCAGGATGTACAGCCATCAAAACTAGTGTTTGATTATTTTTTAGGAAAAGGTCAAATGCCATTCTTTTGAGTCTTAGTTTGGGGTTGGGAAGAAATAAATTGATTAAAAGCTCTCTGAGAATTGGAATGACAGGGCCTTATATTTCTTAAAATATTTAAATTAAAGTATCGAGAAATTCTAGTCTATTACTGTGTAACATTAGGTAAATTATTTTCTTAGAATACAACTTTAATATCCATGCAAAGAATACTCCCCTAAAAAATTAAGGTACTTTCCAAGTTTCCAATAGTTTCTTATTGCCTCCAGGGAAGAGAGTTTGAGATAACTCTCAAAGGAAGAGTTATCTAGCTTTGGTCAGCTGAAAAGTTAAGGAAGAAAGGTGCAGAAGTGAAGTATATTTTACAGTTAATTAAATTTTCTGAAAATTAAGTTTTATGAAAAAGTCAATCAGGACCTTGCTTATAGACTTTGGTGATTTTGCAAATTGAGAGATATTATTTGGCAGACACTGTCTAGAACTTCAGATAATGACATCTGCTTATATTATTGGAAAAGATGAGAAAAAGCAGGTCTTATGCCTAAATAATTTTAGATTGAGCTAAACATATTCCATAATTTAAGAGTTATGTTTCTTTGTTAATTTTGTTTTCTTCTTTGGAATGACAGAAATTAACAAAATAATATGAGAGGAAGTTAATATTAATTGTGGTTCAGACATATAAAATATATTATTTTTGGCTCACACTTGTAATTCCAGCACTTTGGGAGGCCAAGGTGGGAGGATTGCTTGAGGCCAGGAGTTCCAGACCAACCTGGATAACATAGCAAGGCCTTGTCTCTACAACAAATAAAAATAAAAAAATTAGCCTGGTGTGGTGCACACCTGTAGTCCCAGCTACTTAGAGGCTGAGTTGGGAGGATTTCTTGAGCCCACTAGATAAAGGTTACAGTAAGCTGTGATTGTGTTACTGGACTCCAGCCTGGGTGACAGAGCAAGACCTTGTCTCTAAAAAAAAAAAAAGCATTATTTCATGATTAAATTTTCATATAAAATTAAAGCTATATACTTTTCCTTCTTTTTAGACTTGTGTGCGAGACAGAGCTATTCTTTCTATCCTGGCTGTTAGGAATGTCAGCAAAGAAGTAGCTCAGAAGGCTGTTGATGAAGTTTTTGAATCTTGTTTCAATGACCATGAACCTTTTGGAAGGATTCCACATAGTAAGACTTATGCAAAATATGCTCATAGAGACTTTCAAAACCGTGATCGGTATTATTCAAATATATGAAGACAATGACATTTTATATTACAGAGCTTCAATGATCATGAAGAAAAAAATATGGTTCTTAAGTGAACAAGCAAAAACCACAAATGATCAATTAAATACAGATAAAACACAGAAGTTTGTGACTCTAGCATATGACCAGAAAAAGTAACTGTGGCTGGCCGGGCGCGGTGGCTCACGCCTGTAATCCTAGCACTCTGGGAGGC
>VBSM01002616.1:13738826-13757921 GCA_008086735.1 Cheirogaleus medius | reverse complement strand
TGAGCGATCCGCCCGCCTCGGCCTCCCAGAATGCTAGGATTACAGGCGTGAGCCGCCGCACCCGGCTGGAAAGGTTTTAAAGACAACACTATGTGCACTACTTTCTACAACACATCCCTATAAAACATTTTAGAAGGCATCGGAAGATTGTGGTGGCTGTTTCCATATTAAAATGCTAATGTATGAGTCAAATTGATGGCTTTTGAACCTGAAAGATCAAATAGTTCCATTTAATTGTATTAACCAAATTGATTTTAAACCAGCAGAATTATTTGCGGTGCTTAAAAAGTCATTATTCTCCACCCAGGCAAGGTAAATGGGTCACCTTGGGATTTGCAGCTGGAATTTTCCTTGATGACAATATATTGGGCATCATGTCGTTTGTCCTAAAGACACTCTCAGCAAAGGTTCACCAAACCTGTCTTGATTAATTTTTCAAAAGCACTTGAGGAGATTTACCAATTGCACTTTCAAGAGTTGATTTGATCAGCTTCACATGGTTGCACAATCTGCATATTGCTACTTTAAGTTCCAATAGACCAAAATGGTTAAAAAAAGTCTGATGGAAATGAACTATGAACTAAATTCTAATGTGATCTAAACGTGTATGCTTTAAATTACTCCATATGTGAGATGCTGCACATAAAATGACCTAATGCAAATTCTCACACTATTTCTGAAAAAGTAGTCAGGGAGCAAATATTCCCTGAGGACTGCTTTTTGCTAGTGAGAGATACTGTGACAGAAAGCAGTAAAGTCACTGAGGAACAGTACACCCCCTGCAGGGCTATTAAGATCTGTTTTTCTTTCATTTCCATGGCAGTTATCATTACATTCTGGCAGTAATGTTGTTGTAAATAATGTGCATTTTCAATTCACACAATTCAGACATTATGTAATCCCATATTGAAACAAATTACTCTTTCTTTTTTGGTTTATCCTTATATCTTGCTCCTCAAAGTGTGGTCGTTGGCCCGGTGGCAATGGTATCAACTAGCAGCCACTTAGAAACGCCCAGATTCTACTGAGTCAATCTGTGTTCATTCATGTGTACGTCAAGATCAAGAAGCACTCCCCAGAGGGACTTAGGGCAGTGGTTTGTCACTTTGGCTATATATTTAAATTGCTTCACTTTTAAGCACAAGATTCCTCAGGGTTCTAACTTCAGAGATTCTGAAGGTACAGCCTGGGCATCCTTGAGTTTTATTTCTTTCTTTTCTTTTTTTTTTTTCATCCTTGAGTTTTAAAACTTGGACAGGTGACTCACTGCGCAGCTTTGAGACTCATGGCCTTAGGGTAATGTTGCATCTGGCTATCCTTACTTTCCAATTTGCCATTCTTAAAATCAAAGCAAAGAAAACCAAACCTTTTATATGGTTTTCATATAGTATCATTGTTGCTGTGTAAAGGAAGTTGAGGAATTCAGGATTTTTCTCATTTGATTCATCCGCTAATTAAATAACTTTTCTTTTAAGAACTTTTCTTTTAAGTGTTTTTAATCTCATGCCTAGCTAACCCTGCTAATTCAGTCTTTTGCTTTAAGCTTGGATATATTAAAATCTATTTGGTGTCTCACAAAATGTGAGGGAAGAAATAGGAAACAGAGAAAGAGATGGTTTGCCTTTATTCATTATTATGGTAGGATAAACACTCTGAATATCATAAGAGAAAAGAATTTCAATTATGAAGTTCAGAGCACACATGAAAATAGATAAGGTCACCAGATAAAATAGAGGAAATCCAGTTAAATTTAAATTTAAGATAAATAATAAATACTTTTTAACTTAATACTTTAGTATTTTTTAGTACAAGTATTTAGTACAAGTACCCAGGACATATTTTTCTTTGCTACATCTGGAACCCTAAGACACAGGCAATGTAAAAGAGGAGTAAATCATTTCTATAATCAATAAAAATTGGAACCTATATGATATTCTAGCAGGATACCTACATAAATTGCCTTTTATGGGACATTTTACAATTTAAAGGGCAATAACATACTGCATCTTATGATTGCAGCTCAATATAAAATCTAAGTGTTTTCGATCACGAAAACTCTTTATGTGGGTGTTGGAACAGAAGAAGAAATAATTTAAAATAATTCCATGCATTCTGATGGCCATTCTACTACTAATTTTCTTAATTTATATGTAAAAAACAGAACCAAAACAACTCACCACAATGTGCTTAAAAGAAATGAAAAAGAAAGAAAAAGCAGTACTGAAAATCTGAGCTGTTGGAAAACCTAGCCAGCAGCAGAGGGCGCTAATGTATCACTGATGAGTTTGAGTCACAAAACGCCATTTTTGCAACGCTTTGTTCAACTTAGATTTTATTTAAATATTTATTTTAATCAACTTTGCCATGCAGTGTTGTTAAAACAGATTAGAAACTAAAAGCATTTCTTATGTACTGTTCAGCACTTGCATTGCTCTAAGTGATATATTTTTTTTTGCTTAAGATCCGTGGCTAAGAAAGTACTTTAGCCCATTTTGGCAGTTGGAAGCACTGCGCTTCCGGTTTATGCTGGAATGCTTGAACCTTTGCAAGTGTGTTGACTGTGTGTGAGTTAATCACAGGTCTAAGTAAGAAAGGCAGTGGTGAGTGGAGGCTTATCCAGTTAAGGAAGTAAATCCCAGTCGGGGTGGGAGATGGTGGTCATGGCTGGGTTGACTTGGCTCTGAAATCAGACAAAGAGATGGCACATGCCACAATTCTGTCCCAAGACATACAAACCTATATAAAGGTGTATACGAGTCCAGTGAAATTCAGGACAATTTCCTTTTCCATAAGGGCTGTCTTTATGGACAGAGAAAGAGCGTTCATTTTGGCCCTCTTTGTGCTAGCCTTGGCATCTCATACATTGAATTTCATTTCAATCTCACGACAACCTTGTGAGATAAGTGCTATTATCATCTGCTTACAGATAAAAAAAAAATCCCCGAGGCTGAGAGAAAGGCTATGTTTCAATGAACACTACTACTCTTGCACACAGTGGGCACTCCTTTAACGTTCATCTGATGTTGCATTTCTTAAACTTTGTTTTGAAAGACACTGGTACACTTTAAGTTTTCATAAGTTTTCCTTATCAAACGATTTTGGGAAATGTCGCAAACTTTACCCTCTCTTGGAGTTTCATAGTGCATAAAAATGTTTTAAAGTTTCTTAAGAAATTCTGCGGCAATGAAACCTATTTAACTTTATACAACCTAGGTTTCTCAATCTTATTTGACTAAAGAACACTTCTCCCTCCACTTTTAATAGAACAACCATCAAAATTGCAAAGCACGTACACCTTTTGTGAAACGTGTTTTGAAAAACATGGGTCTAATGATTAAATATATGGAATATATTTCCTGGTGGGAATTAAGAGGAGTTAGTTCATTATTATCATCATCAGAGGAAAACATGCATTCAGCACCTTTGATTTGTAGGGTAGGATTCAGAGATATGACAGACCCCGTTTTATAAAGACAGAAGTGTAAAGTTTAGATGAGGAGGCAAAAATGCCTTTGGTTTGAGTGGGAATATAACTTCAACTCCAGTGATCTCATTTCTCCAATTTTTAGAGTAGGATGGCGGTAATAAATAATAGGGTATTCAATGATTTCTTAATGTGGCATTCTGTTTTGTTTCCCTAATGAACAATTACCATTTTCTTCCATTAATTTAGTATGGCTTAGATGTTCAGAAGATGAAAAATTTAAACATTCAAATACAAGTAAATCCTAGATAGAAGTCATTAAGAATCATATATCTCTGACATACCCTGGGAAAACAGGTGTCCTCCCTTTCACACACAAATGTACACACAAGTACATGCACACACACACGCACACACACTTTCATCTCATCAGCACATCACATCTTCATGTCATTTGTTAGATGAACAAAAGCAAATGAAGGATGCGGATATCTTTATCAGGGGGTTGGTCAGAGGATTGGGAGTTTATAGAATAAAAAATATCAGGTGTTTTTCAGTAGTTTTGATGGTTGGCAAGTTAGTACTAAGCCAGATATCTATAGTCTTTCTTCTTCAGAGATGTGATGATATTTCACACTCTTCTGGCACCTTTTCTCTAAGAATCTTTTAAAGACTTAGAAGCAACCTAGCATATTACCAACTGGGAAAATGAAATTAATCTGTAGTTGTACCATTAATAGAGGAGTTGGAAATTCTGAAATATTCAGCTGTGATTAGAGATGCAAAGGGAAATGTGAAGATGATGAACAATAATCCAGATAATTCAATCTTGAAATATGCTTTCCTGAGGTATCCAGATGCCTATAACAAAAAAGATTTTCCTCCCTGAATCACCTTATTTAAGCCGGCCCTATTACTCCACCCTGTGTGTCCCTTTGAAGTAGCGCTCTGCATGGCAAGGCTCTGGGCGTGCAGCCACGCTTTTGAAAGGATCACGACTTGCATCTCTTTCTCATCAAGTTCATCTTCTTGCAGAGAATAGACAAGAGGCTTTATCTTTGCTTCTACATATCTTAGCAGCATTCTCATCCTATTAAACCATCAGGCCTTATTTATTCAGGTCACAAATAACTGAACGGTATAGAAATAATAGGATACTGATGGCAAATTGTGTTGTTTTTCCACATCATGACTATAAATAAGTTACCTGAGACAACTTTTCAGAAGCCAATTTCAGTATAACGGTTTAAACTAAAATCCAATGAAAGGAAGTCATTTTTTCATATAATGCAGTCATGATTAAGAATGATTATTTTCTCTTTACATTGATAACACTTAAACCTTAATCCTCAATCCTCCTTATGAGATTTGCTTTAACACCTAAAAATAATGGACATTTCTGAAAATGTGCTTGCAATGGAACTACAGACTCGCTAGAAATTGCAGAGGATGTCCATGTGAGAATTTTTCATATGAAACTGGAAGTGGCTCATGACATTACATTTGGATAGTTCCCTTGGGGAACATGACGCACATCTGACAATATAAATGGGTTAATTCGTGTCTTGGTCCAAATGGGCACTATTAGCAGGTTTTCTGCATTGGCGTCTCGTCCTTTCAAATAGTCACTTGGTGGGGTTCTGGAAGAAACAGGCAAGTTCATCATTTAAACTGTTTCCTGCATTAAGATATTGGGAATACCAAACAAAAGGAGTTGATCCCAAGAGTTATTTGTTGTAATCTCTTCCAGCACTACGAACAAGTCACAGGTCCACCATAAACTTGTTGGCGCAACTTGGGCAACCCAGCACTCTGTAATCACTTGTTTATAATAGAAATCAATTTTTTTCAAAAAACACCTTTTACTCCAGTTGTAAAATAAAATCATCACTAGAGTTGGTTAACCAAAAACCTTTCTTCAGTACTCATATTTTATTTCTTCAACAAATATTTATTGAATGCCTATTATGTGTCAGGCACTGTTCTAGCCACTGGGATACTGGTGAACATGACAGATGAAGCCCCAACTCACTTAGAGCTTGCTTTCCAGTGGGAATGAAGACTATAAACAAGTTAGTAAAAAGCCTATGAAGAAAATAAAATAGGGTAATGTGGTTGAGAGTTACAGCTGTGGAGTGAGAAAGGCACCTCTGAGGGGTGTTGTTTAGGGAAATGGAATCAGCTAGAGAGGGAGAAGGAGAAGAGCATCCCAAGCGTTGGAAACAAGTGCAAAGTCCCTGAGGCAGGAACAAACTTGGCAGTTCAAGGTACAGGAGGGAGCTCTTGTAGCTGGAGCCCAGGGAGCAAAGGAGGGAGAACGGAGATGAGGAAGGAAGGGCAGGCAGGGATTGGGTCATGAGGGATCTTGTAAAGTTCTAATGAGAGTTTAGGTTTTATTCTAAGTGTAATCAGAAACTATTGAAGAGTGTAAAAAATCATTCTAGCTACTGTGAAGGGAACAACTATGGGGCAAGAGCAGAAGAGCACCTGGGCTGTTAGCCAGGTAAGTCCAGGGGCTTTAGACTAAAGTGGAAATAATAGAAATGGAGAGAAGCAGTTGATTCCAAAACATATTTTGCAGAGAGAAACAATAGCATATATTGGTGGATTAGATGGAGGGATTGAGGGAAAGAGGTTCTTGTCTTAAACAATCTCTTGAAATAGGAAAGAAGAGGTTTAGGGGATGAAAACTAAGAGTTTGGTTTGGATGTGATTAGTTTCAGATGCCTTGGACATCAAAACACTGATATCAGGTGAGTTTGAGATGAAGATACAAACTTGGGTATCATTTGCATATAGAGGGTATTTGAAGACCGAGGAAATGACTAGCTGATCCTGAGAGTATAGATCCAAGAGAAGGTGATTCAGAACTGTGTCCCCAGGAGGAAGTGTAGAGTTACATAATGTGTGCCATGCGCGCCACCTGGGGATTGGATTTGCTTGAAGCTCTGGCATGTTGGGGAGGAGGGGAGGTAGGGGCTATGTATGTAACCCTAACAATATTTGTACCCCCATTATATGATGAAATAAAAGGAAAAAAAAAAAAGAACTGTGTCCCCAGGTCTCAACAATATGAGGTTGGGAAGAGGAGGAGGAGGCAGTCAAAGAGATGGGGAAGGAACAGCCAGTGCGGTGGGCAGGATGGTGGAGAGGTGTGGCTGGGGAAACCAAGAGTAAAAAGTGTTTCAGGGAGGCAGTGTCTACTGCTGCTGAGAGGTAAAATAAGAACAGAGAGATAGTCATTAGGTTTGTCTCTTAAAGGTGATGGGTGACCTTGAGCAGAGTAAGACCCTTGACTAGGACATAAAAGAGAATGAGATTCAATCTTTGTCTTTAAAGAACTGATAATGTAGTCACAGAAACCTCAGAAGTTATACATAAAAACATGCTTATTATAAAAATTCAAATAATATAGAATTGTATCACGTAAAAAGAAAAAGTCCCCATTCATACTCTCTTCCCTAGTTCCTCATCTCCCATGTGTTAAGTTTGGTGTGCAGCCTTCTAAACTTTATTAGTTAATGCATTTACTGTTTACTTTTTGTGGTTCAGTTGTGTGTCCCTTACGCCTATAGATTGAAAAACAAAATCTACTATACATCTACCAAAAAATGTCAGAAATTAAGCAATTTGAATTAATTAGAAATCAATTCTAAGTTAAATTAGAAACTTATTACTAATGACTTGTTTTTTAAAAATAATTGTTTTATGCCTGAATTATACCTTTCACTCCTGTTAAGGATGATTTGTGTGCAGAATAAAGAGATTGTCCTTGAGGGAGTGTTTGGGGATAATGGGAAGAGGTGCCTTGTTCAGAAATTCTCTCCCACCACTCTGTCATAAGCCTGATATTTTCTTATTAGAGCTGCATCTCTTTGAGTTAAGGCAGTACTGCCGGAAAGCCCCTGAAAAGCCGCAAGTGAGCACAATTCCTGGACAAAGCAGCTTAATGGGAGGGAAGGCCCTGAGAATGATGAACCTGGAAGCGTTGTCCAAGTCCAGGTTTGACCTTTGGCTCCTCCTGTTTAGGGAATCAAAAACCCAGATCTGACTCTGGGCTTTCACTCTTTTCATTCCTACTTCTTGATTTTGTCATGCTCTGATTCTTTAGTTAAATTTCCCCTCTTCAGAATCATTTTATATTGTAAAAAAACGGTAGGAGGAGCTCTTTGGATGAGCTGAGGCTATAGACATCCTTTGCTAATAAATTTTTATTTCTAAGGCACTATGCAGAGACCTAGAGGCATTTTACTGTGGTAGGTTTTTATCTCTTTTTAAAATAAATAGAAAAGGACACATGAATTTTTATCAAACCATCGATCTAAAACCACAGCCCACAGTAACAGAATGTTGCTCCATATTTCCTAATAATGCTTTATTACCAACATTTTGTTATTATCCTAACAACTAGTTATTTCTCTTCTGATTTTATGATAACATAAAATTATTGGTTGCAATATTATTATAGCTATTTTAGATTTGAAGATATGTTTTGGGACCGGAGTTACATCTTTAGGAAAAATACAATTCTATATTCATAGATGTTGCTGATGTCTTAAATACATCTTTTAATTTTTACAACATTTTAAGACTTTTTATTTGTCTAAATGTTCAAATCATCAATATCTCAAGGCTTAATGGTGCTTACAATGTTATTGCATTTAGGACAACAGATTTCATACTGACAAATCAGAGATCCCCATCTAGTTGATGATAGCAAGTTAGGAAACCTCACTGGCTGAAATCTGGGCAGATGCTGCTGTTATAATGTTCTCTTTCTTCTGGGGCTAGTATTTTATGTGTAAGTTAGCAGCTATTAAACTTCACCCCTATGAACACCTTTATCCTTTCTATTGATTATAAGATTCCCCCCAATTTTTTTATTGTGGTAAAATATACATAACAAAAAATTTATCATCTTAACAATTTTTAAGTATACAGTTCAGTGTTACCAAGTGCATTTGTAATGTTGCGCAACCGTCACTACCATTCAACTCCATTAACTCTTTTCATGTTGTAAAACTGAAACTTTGTACCCATTAAATAATAACTCCCCATTCCCCCTTCCCCAGCCCCTGGCAACCACCATTCTACTGTCTGCCTCTATGATTTTGACTACGCTAAATACCTCATCTAAGTGGAATCATACAGCATTTTTCCTTTAGTGACTGGTTTATTTCACTTACTATAATGCCCTCAAGGTTCATCCATGTGTCAGAATTTCCTTCCTTTTAAAGGCTGAATAATATTTCATTGTTTGGATATACCTCATTTTTCTTATCCATTCACCTGTTGATGGACACTTGGCTTGCTTCCATAGTTTAGTTATTGTTAATAGTGCTGCTATGAACATGAGTATATAAATATCCTTTGAGACCCTGCTTTCAATTCTTTTGGGTACAGAAATGGAATTGCTAGATCATATGGTAATCCAACTTTTAACTTTCTGAGGAACTGCCATACTGTTTTCTATAGCAGCTGTACCTTCCTACTAATGGTGCACAGGGTTTCAATCTCTCCACACCGTCTCCAACACTTGTTATTTTCCGTTTTTTGTTTTTTTTTTGGTATTAGCCATCCTAATGAGTGTGAGGTGCTATCTCATTGTAGTTTTGATTTGCATTTCCATAATGATTAGAGATGTTGAGCATCTTTTCATGTGCTTATTGGCCATTTGTATATCTTCTTTAGAGAAATGTCTACTCAAATCTTTAGCTCATTTTTGAATCAGGTTTTTTGTTTTCTTGATGTTGAGTTTTAGGAGTTCTCTATATATTCTGGACATTAAACCCTTTTCAGCATATAATTTGCAAATATTTTCTCCCATTCTGTGGGTTGCCCTTTTACTCTGTCAATAGCATTTTTTGACGCATACAATTTAAAAATTTTCATGAAGTCCAATTTATCTATTTTTGTTTCCTGTGCCTTTATTGTATTATCCAAGAAATCATCACCAAATCCATTGTTGTGATGCTTTTGCCCTATGTTTCCTTCTAAGTGTTTTATTGTTTTAGGTCTTACATTTTATGTTTTTGATTTATTTTGATTTAATTTTTGTATATGGTGTTAGGTAAGGGCCCAACTTCATTCTTTTGCATGTAGATATCCAATTTTCTCAGCACTATTTGTTGAAAAGACTGTCCTTTCCCCATTGAGTGTACTTGGCACTCTTGTCAGAAATCATTTAATCATATATAGAGTTTATTTCTGGGGTCTCTATTCGATTCCATTTGTCTATATGCTTGTTGTATTTATGCCATTACCATGCTGTTTTGATTACTGTATCTTTGTAGTAAGTTTTAAAGTCAGAAAGTGTGAGTCCTCCAGTTTTGTTCTTCTTTTTCAGGATTATTTTTGTTTGGGATACCTTGAGATTCTATATGAATTTTAGGATGAATTTTTCTATTTCTGCAAAAACATTATTGGGATTTTGATAAAGATTGCATCAAATCTGTAGATCACTTTGGGTAGTATTGACATTTTAACACTATTAAGTCTTCTAATCTATGAGCATAGGCTGTTTTCCATTTGTTTATGTCTTCTTTAATTTCTTTAGCAATGATTTATAATTTTCATTGTATGAGTATTTCACTTCTTTAAGTTAGTTCATAAGTATTTTATTCTTTTCGGTGCTATTATAAATGAAATTTTCATAATTTTATTTTCAGATTATTAGTTGTTAGTATATAGAAATGCAACTAAATTTTGAGTGTTGACTTTGTATCCTGCTACTTAGCTGAAATTCAGTTATTAGTTCTATAGTTTCTTTTGTTGGACTCTTTAGGGTTTTCTATGTATACAATCATATCTGTGAACAGGGATAATTCTATTTCTTCCTTTTGCAAGTTTGGATGTTTTGTTTTCTTCTTTTTCTTGCCTACTTGCTCCAGTAGAACTTCCAGTACTATGTTAAATTCAAGTGGCAAAAGTGAGCATCCTTGCCTTGTTCCTGATCTTAGAGGAAAAGCTTTTACTCTTTTACCATTGAATATGATGTTCACTGTGGGTTTTTCATATATGGCTTTATTATACTGAGGTGGTTTCCTTCTATTCCTAGCTTGAGTGTTTTTATTATGAAAGGGAGTTGAATTTTGTAATATGCCTTTTCAGTATCAATTGTAATGATCATGTGTTTCTTTCCTTCATTCTTTAATGTTGTGTATTACAATAGTGGATTTTCATATGTTGAATCATTCCTGCATTCCAGGAATAAATCCCACTTGATCACGGTGTATAACCCTTTTAATAATCTGCTGGATTCAGTTTGCTAGTATTTTATTATGAACATTTGCATCAATGTTCATAAGGGACATTGGTCTGCAGTTTTCTTTATTTATAGTGTCTTTGTCTAGCTTTGGTATCAGGGTAATTCTGGCCTCATATAATGAGTTAGGGAGTATTTCCTCTTCTTTGATTTTTTTTTGGAAAAGTTTAAGAAGGATTTTTTTTTTCTGAGACAGAGTCTCACTCTGTTGCCTGGGATAGAATGCCATGGCATCAGCCTATCTCACACCAACCTCAAACTCCTGGGCTCAAGCAATCCTTCTGCCTCAGCCTCCTGAGTAGCTGGGACTACAGGCATGCACCACCATGCCCGGCTAATTTTTTCTATATATATTTTTAGTTGGCCAATTAATCTATTTCTATTTTTAGTAGAGACAGGGTCTCGCTCTTGCTCAGGCTGGTTTTGAACTCCTAACCTTGAGTGATCCACCTGCCTTGACCTCCCAGAGTACTAGGATTACAGGTGTGAGCCATCGTGCCTGGCCTAAGAAGGATTGATGTTAATTTTTCTTCAAAGGTTTGGTAGAATTCACAGTGAAGCCATCAGGTCCAGTGCTCTCTTTGTCTGTAGATTTTTTATTACAGATTTAATCTCCTAACTAGTTATAGGTCTATTCAGATTTTCTATTTATTTGTGGTTTAGTCTTTGTAGGTTTTATGTTTCTAGGGATTTTTCTATTTCATCTAGGTTATCCAGTTGTTTGCATACAATCATTCCTAGTACTTATCATCCTTTTTATTTTTGTAGAATCAGTACTAATGTCCCACTTTCATTTCTGATTTTAGTAATTTGGATCTTCTCTCTTTTTTTTGTTAGTCTAGCTAAAGGTTTGTCAATTTTTGTGATCTTTTGAAGAATGGTTTCATTGACTTTTCCTATTATTTCTCTATTCTCTATTTCATTTACCTCTGCTCTAATCTTTATTATTTCCTTCCTTCTGCTAGCTTTGCGTTTAGTTTGTTCTTCACTTTCTAGTACCCTTAGTGGTAAAGTTAGGTTGTTGATTTAAAATCATTCTGGTTTTTTAATATAAATATTTGTACCTTGAAATTTTCCCCTGAGCACTGCTTTTGCTGTGTCACATAGGTTTTGGTATATAGTGTTTTCATTTTCATTCATCTCTAAGTATTTTCTAAGTTCTCTTGTAATTCCTTCTTTGGTCCATTGGTTGTTTAAGAGTGTGTTGTTTAATTTCCACAACTTTGTGAATCTCCCAGTTTTCCTTCTGTTGTTGATTTCTAACTTTCCCAAATGGTCAGAGAATATACTTTGTATGATATCTATCTTTTTTTTTTTAGATTTAGAGATGGGGTCTCACTGCGCTCAGGCTGTGGTGAGACTGGTGTCGAACCCCTGAAGCAGCAGCTATCCGCCTGCCTCGGCCTCCCAGAAAGCTAGGACGACAGGCGTGAGCCACCGCGCCTGGCCAATATCTATCTTTTTAAACATATTGGAACTTAATTTGTTGCCTAACCTATGGTCTAGTTGGAAAATTTCCCATGTGCACTTTAGAAGAAAGTGTTTGCTCTTATTGTTGGGTACAGTGTTTGGTTCTGTATGTGTCTGTTAGATCTAGTTGCTTTTTTGTATTAAGTCCTCTATTTTCTTACTTATCTTCTGTCTGGTTGTTCTATTCATTATAGAGAGGGGCATATTGAAGTCACCAACTATTATTGTAGAACTGTCTATTTCTCCTTTCTCTCTCTATATATGGTATATATCTATATATATTTGTTTTTGAATGTTCTGGCTTTCAATGTCTGGCTCCCAAAAGGAGAAAAAGGAAAATGAGTGGGGGAAAGAAAGGGTACTGGCCATTTAAATTCTCTGAAGTCACTAAATCCAGAGGGGGAGGGACTTGCAACAGTAGGGGGAGGTGCAACACAGATGGCCACTGGCTTCTTATTCTATACCTTTTTGATCAGAAGCAGCAATCAGCTATCAGAGCACGGATCCCTGATAACTGGAGGGCAAGATCCTTTTTGCCCATCCTGACTCCTGCAAGCTATGTGCAGGCTGCTTCAGGAACATCTGCACAGCTGCCTGCCGTGGGGCTGAGGTGTGGGATGGGAAGCTGCTGCTGTGCTAAGGAGCTGAAATTGACTGAAATTAACCTCAATTTATGTCCAAGCCTTCCCCTGGAAGTTGCAAGCCTTCAGTAGATTCCAGAGTTCCAAATAGTTACATTAGACAAATTCTGCCAGTGCAATTGTCTAGGTGATGAGATAGACTCCTGGTGGTTCCTACTTCACCATCTTCCCACAATCCTGTCACATTATAAGGTTTTGATGAAATAAAAAGGAGTTCTCACAAAAATATATAATTAGAAAAGTTCATTCATTTGATATGCATCATTGAACAGATATTTATTCAGGACTGGGCACCACCCTAAGTGCCAGTGAAATATGAAGTCATAGCTGTCTTAGCCAGGATTCCCCCCAATCAGAGCCTGACATGGTCTTGCTGGTAGGGAGTTTTATTTGGGGAAACAAACAGGACTGGGGACTGGAAGTAATGAAATAGGAAAGGAAAGCAAGTGTTACTGAGCTGGCTTACCACTGTGGGCAACTGGAGTTCAATTCCACGGCGGCCCGCTGAGAAGCTGTGTAGTGTGGCCCTCAGAATTGCCCACTTGAGACATGGAAATGGGCAATATTCAATCCCTTGAATAAGGATTGCCCTTGGGAGTGTTAACTCCTTCCACTTCTAAGTTTGTGTAAGAGTCAGAATGGCTGAGTATCCCCAAGCAGAGGTGGAGAACCTCCAATAGAAAGCAAGAGATACTGCTGCAGCTGAGACAATGTGCTGTCAGTTTTCACCTGGTGGTTGCCTCGGCCAAGGCTAGACTAAAATTAGGCCAAGGGGATGTGAGATGAGGAAGAAGAGGAATCTGACAAAACAGCCCAAGTGCTCATGGACCTTATTATCTAAGGGGGTGGGGGGACTCAGACAATAGGTGCCTACAAAGAATACAATGGATAAATTATAAGGAAAAAGGGAGAGTTTATAAGTTAGAACTGTGTTTGGAGACATAAAGCAGAAACTCAGCAGTGGTAGCTTAACCCAGTGGAGGTTTATTTTTCTCATGTATCAAGAAGTCCAGAGTAGGGCAGTTAATCACTCAAGGAAGTCATCCAGTGTCAGGCTCCATCCAACTTCCTGCTCTTCCACCCATAGTGTCTGGTTTTCATCTGCACAGAGGCTCTGATCATGTTCCAGGCAGGAAGACAGGGAAAGGACAAGGGGTAAGGACATGCACCAGCTGAGTCTATCTATTTTTAGTAGGAAGACCATAGCTTTCTTGGAATATCCATCCAATAAAATCCTGCTTACATATCACTGAATAAAGTAGCTCACATTGTCACTCCTGGCTCAATGGAGTCTGGAGAGTTGAGTATTTTTTAACTGGACACATTGTATACTGAACAGAATTGGAGTATTGGAGTATTGTAAGAAAGAGGAGAGAAGGGACATTGAGTAGGCAGGCAGCTAACAGTATCTGCCTCAGAAGTCCAGAGTGTTATGGGAGTATGAAGGAGAGACCTTAAACCTGGAGGTGCAGAGAGGGAGGTCAAAGAAGGTCCTTGAAGATGACTCTTAAGTTGGGCCTGGAAAGTTGAGCTAGATTTAGGGAGTAGAGAATATGTGAACTTCTGTTGGTATGTAGTGGCAGGATCAGGGAAGAGGATGAGTGGAAGGACAATCTAGACATTACATAGAAGGATGTGGAAATATGAAAGATTATAGGACTGGGGAGGAATTCAAGAGAGATACAGCAGACTAGAGACTTGAGTACAAATGTGGAGTGGTGAGGTACAACTCTGACAGGCATTCTGGGACCAGACTAGATGACATAGGGCCTTGTATGTCATCATAAGGAATATGAATTTTATATAGAAGGTTATAGGAAGTTGTTGAAATATTTTAAGCGGCAGGTATATAGGTGGGGATTGAAGCCTTGGGTATGCCAAGGTCACTCAGATGGAGTGAGCATATAGACTATGAATGGAAGAAGATGAGAAGAATAAAGGGATAGAAAAGGAGATTGAG
Source organism: Cheirogaleus medius (assembly GCA_008086735.1). NCBI lineage: Eukaryota > Metazoa > Chordata > Mammalia > Primates > Cheirogaleidae > Cheirogaleus > Cheirogaleus medius. Next base: position 13,743,162 of record VBSM01002616.1, on the reverse strand, counting down.
AGAGATACAAGTGACTCCAGGGGAGAGGGATGTACAGAAAGACAGGGAGAAGACTCGGTATATGGTGGAGTGGTGAATAATATATGAGTTTTGGAGTCAGACAGACATTGTTTCCAGTCAAAATTCTACCCCTTTCTATTTGTGTGACCCAGGGAAAATTTCCTGAACCTCTTGATACCTCAATTTGTTTCCTCATTTTAAAAATGGGGATCATAATAGTACCTACCTCAGCACTGTTTTGAGGATTAAATGAGATGACGTATAAAAAGTGCTCAGCACTGTGCCTGGCACTCAGTGCTCAAAGGGTGGTAGGTATCATATTAATATGATACGATAAGTGTCTTCTCAAGAGTGGCAGGGGATTCAGATAGGTCAGAAGGATGATGTTACAAAAAGGTTGGAAAGAATTCCTTGAATTGTGATTTAGGGAGGTCACTGGGAATCCTTGATGGGTTTCAATGGCATGGTGGGGGCAGAATCCAGGACATAGGGTGGGGGTGAGGGAATTTGAGAAGGGTGACTGGATTGTGAAGAGGTGAATTATCATGGGCATATGGAAGTTTATTATTTTATTCTCTCTACTTTCTGGATGTTTGATTTTCATTATAAAAAATGAAATAGGGCTTAAATAAAGACCTGATGGTTATAAAAGGTATTTTACTTTTCCTCCAAAATATACAACACATGATAGAAACAGCAGAAGCCATTGGTGAGTAGGAGGACTTAGGCTTTGCCTGGTGGAAAGAAGCTGTCCATAGCCCAAGTAGGGTGATGTCCAGACTTAGGAGGTTGTCAAAAGGAAACGCAATTGTTTGCACATATCAATCAAGCTCAGAATATGTATGTATCATCCTTACACCAGTGTGGGCTTTGGAGTCAGATTGCTATATTCAAATCCTGTCTCCACCACTTGCAAACTGTGAGATCTTGGGTGACTTATTTAACATCTCTGTGCCCCAGTTTCTTCATTCATAAAATAAGGATAATAGTTCCTGCCTTACATGATTGTTATGAGGGATACATGAGCTAATACATATAGAGTGCTTAGAACAGTATCTTTATCTGTTTGGGCTGTTGTAAGAAAATACCATAGACTGGGTAGCTTATAAACAACAGAAATTTATTTCTCACTGTTCTGGAGGCTGGAAAGTCCAAGACCAAGGCGCTGGCAGATTTGGCATCTGGTGAGAGCCCACCTCCTGGTTCATAGGATGATGCCTTCTTGCTGTGTCCTCACATGATGGGAGAGACGAGACAGCTCTCTGGGTCTCTTCTTATAATGGGCACTAATCCCATTCATGAGGGCTCTGTAAGTGAAGGTGACTTTTCCTGTGAGAATTATGAGACATATTGCTGTAGGAGTCACACAGAAGAAATTCCTCGGAGAAATATGTCGCTTAATTGAGACAACCAACAGCATGCTAGTCAGGATGGGCTATCGTAGGCTGCAGTAACCTTAGCCCCCACATCTCAGTGGCAAACCCCTGAAGCTTTCTTTCTTGCTCCAGCTGCACATCTAGTTTGAATGGGCAGGTGGCGGGCGTGGGGGGTGGCATAGGGTAGTGGAGGTGGAACTCTGGCCACGTAGTCACTCAGGGACCAGCCGACAGCAGCTCCTCCATCTGGACTGTCTCTGCCCCGGCAGGGCAAGAGAGAAACTGGAGGGCTGCTGAGCAGTTGTCCAGGGTCTCCTCACTGCCATAGCTTACAAGTGACACGAGTCACTTCTCACCCTTTATTTCCCAGAACCGGTTACATGCCCTCTCCTAACTGCAAGAGAGCTGGGAGGTGTAATCTTCTGAATGCCCAGTAAGAAAATAAACCTATATATCCATAAGGATGGGACCCAGTCCCTTTTTGGGGACTGTGCATTCACACAAATACTCAATACCTACCAAAGCACACACATATTTAGGGCACTCGGGTTGCTGGTCATAGGTGGAGGGGACAATGTGATTACCTTGGAATTCATTCTTAGAAATGACAGCGAAGTCACTGAGACTTCTAGGGAGTGGTTAAATGTACCTGGCTATAACTGGCCTTTGGATAATGAGGTAAACTAGAGTTAAGACCAAATTTCAAAACCTAGGGAAGCCCGAAACCTCAAATAGGTGGTTGAGAATGGACTGTGCATACCAAATAGACTTATTAGAGCATGCAGCAAAAGAAAATCAGGATCACCCAGTCCTTAATCATGGGCCACAGAAAGAGTTCTGAGCCTCAGAACCAGGGCACTGTCATATCATTTTTTTGGTTAGTAGCTTGTCATTTACCTTAACATTTGGCTTTAGTTGGCAAACAATAACTGTGAGCAATAATAAATCAATTAGAGTCAGCTGTCCAGTAGTTTAGGTTATAAGATTTAAATGTAGGCAAATGCTAATTTATTCATTTATGCCTGTCTAACTGCTAAGACATGGAAACACACCCCTTCTTGTAAATAGAAAATAGCAACCAAAGTGCCCTTGCTAAAGAACCAGGTCCTGCTCTCCCCAACAAGAGATATCTTTAAAGTAGGGCTTGAATTTACATAAAAAGTTTTTACAATTTTTTTTAAAAAAGTTAAAATTATTAAAACTGAGCAAGGAATGAAGGAAATATGATCAGGGTGATTGTATTAGTAGGAAGCATTTGTAGAATTTCTTTATGTAATTGAATTACATAAGGGATTTACATAAGGGAATTACCTTCGATTGAATTGAATTGAATTACCCAAGAATTCTAGCGGTGTGGAATTGTCAGGTGCGATGTCCCCTCTAAACAAGATTCCTTGTTTGTTCTCATTTGACACATTTCCCATTTTTTGTTTTTTTGCTATTCGAGAATGATGGGGAGGCCTCATGCCCTGCCCTGTAGGAAACTCTCCTGGAGTGATGGTTTTTGGTCTCCTCCCAAAAGATATTTTACCTGTCCAAACTCTTTATTTAACCAATAAATAATAACATATTCATCCATTTTTTTTCTTTTAAGTTACCTAGAGGCTGAGAAAGTAGGGGCCTCAAGAGAGGGTGTCAAGGTGGTTCAGAGACCATTTACTGCTGAAATGACTGTAAACCCAATTTTTTTCTTTCCTCACTTTTACATGAATTTGGAAGCAATCTATTCTAGCTGAAAATCTGAGAAGCTGATTCCATGCCAAAAATGAGCTGTAACCTCAGCTGACTGCATTTTATGTTTTCACCAGAGCATTTCCTTTCCATGTGGCTGGCAGAAGGAACAAATTTAGCTGAGGCTTATTATTAATATTTGTGAATAATCCATTTCGACACTCTTGTAGACCTAAAAATGTAACCTCGACAACTGCCTGGGCTGCAGACACCTGGGCTAGCAGGATAGATCTTGGATCTAATCGGGCCAGAAATGTTGAACATTTGGGAGAGAAGATTAAGATTCTGATCTGATGGGCAGAGAATGACCCCAGCAGTGAAGGAAGTTGGAAGTTGGGACTTGTTTTATGGGTGGCAAGTTAGGGAATTATTTCTAGTTCTAATGACTTTTGCTTCCTTTGTACCTGGAGTCTAGAATGAATGCTCTGAAAATGAGAACTCCAGTAGGTCATGATATGTCTGCTCATATTCTGTTAAAAAACAAGTAATTTGGCCATTCTCAGAGTATACCTCATCCAAGGAGGTGGTGGGGGAGGTAGTGATTGTTTATGAACAATAATCTAAACCAGCCCAGAAGGTGCCTCTCCGTCCTCTCTGCAAAGCAGATGGCAAGTAGAAGCTAGTCTTGGTGTGGTGGAGAGGGGATAACAGAGAATCCTTGTTGGGGCCCCAAGTGGTCTGACTATTCTGTCAAGCCAGATCTTCATACCACAGTTTGTGGTCATGTAGCATTTGGAGGACTCAAAATGTTTATTCCATGTAATATATATGAATATATTAAGGACATGTTTATGTAAATAAATATCATTGAGCTCCTACTATGTGTTAGCATTGTGCTAAGTGATTTTCATGTGTATCTCAAACTTTTTCTGTTATGGGCCAGACAGTAAATATTTTAGGCTTTGTGGGTCATAAGGTCTCTGTTGCGACTGCTCGCCTTTGTTGCTGCAGTGTGAAAGTGGTCACAGACAATGCAAAAATGAATGAGTGTAGCTGTGTTCCAATGTCACTTTATTTGTAGACTCTGAAATTTGAATTTTGCGTAATTTTCACATCATGAAACATTGTTATTCTTTTTTCCTACAATAATATTTTCCCCAGTCATTTAAAAATGTGAAAACCATTGTGATCTTGTATGCTGTGCAAAAATAAATGGTGGTATTTCTATTTTTAGTTCTTTGAGGTATCTCCAAATTCTTTTCTACAAAGGTTGCACTAATTTGCAGTCC
>VBSM01002616.1:13560866-13738726 GCA_008086735.1 Cheirogaleus medius | reverse complement strand
AGGTCCCATTTGTTTATTTTTGTTGCTGTGGTGATTGCTTTGGGGGTCTTCTTCGAGAATTCTTTGCTTAGGCCAATGTCTGAGAGGGTTTTCCCAACATCTTCTTCTAGGATTCTTAAGGTTTCATGCCTTAGGTTTAAATCTGTTATCCATCTTGAGTGGATTTTTGTGAAAGGTAAGAGGTAGGGATCCTGATTCATTCTTCTGCATGTAGCTATTGTACCCCCATAATATGATGAAATAAAAAAAAATAAATGGTGGGTCAGATTTGGCTTGTGGTCCATAGTTTGCTGACCCTTGCTCACTCTCATTAAATTTTCACAATAAACCTCATGAGGTACTTATATTATCCCACATTATAGGTGAGTATTGCAGAGGTTTAGTATTTATGTTAATTTCTGGCAATCAGATAATATCCCATGAGAAAGTAAGTGTGATTTTTTTTTTGCTTTTGACTAATGATGTGTTCATAGTGCGTAATAGAACAATACAGTTTCCAGTGTTTTTTGAGTTTATTTTAAATAGCTTCTGTACCCAGAAAGAAGATACATTTATCTTATTTTCCATGATTTTGAGGATACATTGTTGATTCTTAAATTATTTGATTATGACATATAACGAATAGTTTATTTTAGACTTCTCCATAAAATTCTGTTTTGTTTGGGCTAATGTTTAAACCTACTGATATCTCCCGAATACACTTTGAGGAGAGAGCGTGGTTCTGAGTGATGGGAAGGGAAATTAGTGTGGGATGAAACTTTGCCATTTTACATGCAGTTAATGGAGAGATGGCTAAGGGTAGATAAGTATGAGTGCATGTGCATGCACACACACACATACACACACAGGTACACAAGCACACATGCTTTCCAGCGAAAGAAGAATTCTCTTGCTGAACTTGGCAAAGCCTAGAAAAGATACAGAAAGAGGTTTCTCTCTTTTGGATACTCAGTGTGGTGCATTATTGATACCTCAGTGAGTTTAAATAAAACAACTAGAGTCATAAGAATTAATACATATTTCCAGCATATTATATTTTATACTACAATAAAATTATTTTATAATATGGATTTTTTGGTTAAATGGGTTTAGACAGAATATGAGGCAAATAATGTTCCTTGAAACACAGTGTCTGTGTACAATAAAGATCTGATCCATCACACATATTAGTTTGAGCTCCTAGTGTTCTCTTGAAACTTATTTAACTAACAGACAATTAAAAAATTTCAGAATGCATCAATTTACATACGACCAAAGCATTTAGACCAAAAGGGCTATATAAAAGGACCGAGGAATCTCATGTGCTAATGAACAATGTATCCACTGTTTGTATGTTTAAAAAAAATCTAAATTACACATCATTGCTGTGTCTAATTGTGTATCACAATATCAGTGGGTAATTGTGCTTTCTATGAGAAAAATTTGTTCCAAAGGCAAAATGTCACCTTGCCATCAAATAATCCCACAGATTACTATAAACAGAGCTGGAGAAATTGTGCTGTGACTAAGAAGATGTGATGTGAATCCTGCTCATTACTCAAGACATGACTTCCATTGTAATTACCTACCTATCGCATAGCTTCCTCTGCCATCTCCTGCTCACCTGCTGCCACACACACAACTCATTAACATTTGGTCAATACAGTACCATTTGTACAGTGAACCTCTGAGCAAAGTGGGGTCATTACTTCATTATGATGGATTCTGTAATAACACAACAACTTGCATCACAGATTAATATTTCTCTTTTGTTCATTTATGGTTAAATTAATAATTAGTATAACACCTGGGTTTCATTATACTCTTGTTTTATTGATCTTGTGTTGAGAATTCAATTGGCTTAGAGGACACTTCAGAACCCTCTTGTCAAGGAAGAGGTACATTCCTCTCTGGCTGACATTTACTTTAAAAAGTAAGAGAAATATTTGGCAACATGTCTGGTCTGAATATGAAAAACATTTGTAATGTAAAATGAACCAAAGGAACATAGAGGCTAGAAAGTCCATTTTGGTTTTTGGAAATTGAGATTGGACTAAACTAGATGAAAGTCCTAGGAACTTGTTTATTGTGATGAGAAACTTGAAAGTGAGTTCATTCTGACATTTTTAAGTGAAGTGTTCAGATTTCAAGTGTGAGCTTTATTTTCATTATTCTTTAGTATATTGCCTGATTACATTTGGTAAGCCCTTATAAATGGCAGCACTCTATGTAAAGAAGTGGTTCATTTTCCCATAAGTAATTATTTGAAGTTTCTAAGTTGAGAATAGAATTATTATAGCAAGACACTTTTAAGAGGAAAGGGAATTTCACTTTTAAAAAACATCTCTCATTATGAAGAATAAAAAAGTCAGGGAGAGGTAGCAAGGGAAGAGCTAATGTTTCTGAAAATCTCTATTAACCTTTGGTATCTGTGCCCATTACTGTTTTTTCCAACAACTCTGGAATATTGTTTAGAAATTCTATGGTAATTAGGGGAACATTTTACAAAGCTTTATTTTATGCTTCCGTGACTGTCTTTGGAATGAAAGTTTGAATTAACTTGGCATGCTTACAATTTCAACCATGGGCAGTTGAATAAAAACCCTAACAATATCAGAGCAGAGGAATTCTCAGATCCAGGCCATCTTTTACAATAGGCACTTTTTTGGGGGCAAGTACTCTACTAGGTGCTCCAGATAGTCTTTTAAAACCCTATAACATGGGCATTATTGTCCTGGCTAGAGAGGAAACTGAAACTCACAGAGTTTAAGTGATCTGCTTCAGGCCACACATCTGGCAAGTGGTAGCATCAAAACTTAAAACCGAGTCTGTCTGACATTGAGCCATTGTTCTTTCCATCATGGTATATTTTACTGTGCCATTCATTCATAATACATTCAAGTAAATGTAGACAATTGTGTACTTATCTCAGAAAAAAACAAATACCAAGAGGTGAGAATTTAAAGTGAATAAAAAGCCTGCCTACAGTTTTATATTCTGCAAAACTAATTTTCATAATTGATGGAGAAATAAAGTTTTTTCCAGACAAGCAAACACTAAGGGAATTTGTCATGACCAGACTTGCCCTGCAGGAAATATTCAGAACAGCATTATACATGGATAAGCACAATAGATACCTAACAGTACAAAATCACCCAAAAGCTAAAGCTCATAGCTTATATAAAACAATAGCACAATAAAGAAAAAAAAAGCAATAAGCTACTACCCAACATGGTGAACTAAACAGCATCCCACATATCAATTCTATCATTCAATGTTAATAGTCTGAATGCCCCACTTAAAAGACATAGGCTGGCTGAATGTATGAAAAAACACAACCTAAATATCTGCTGTCTTTAGGAAACATATCTAACCCACAAGGACTCACACAGACCCAACGTGCAGGGATGGGAAAAAATATTCTAGACAAATGGAAACCAAAAGAGAGCAGGTGTAGCCATTCTCATATCAGATAAAATTGACTTTAAATCAACAATGGTAAAGAAAGACAAAGATGGTCATTATATAATGGTAAAGGGAACAATTCAACAAGAAGACATAACAATCCTAAATACATATGAACCTAACATAGGAGCTCCTGGATTCATAAAGCAAATTCTACTAGATCTAAGCAAAGAGATAAATAATAGCATCATAGTTGCCAGGGATTTCAACATCCCACTGCCAGAGCTGGACAGATTGTCCAAGCAGAAAATAAATAAAGAAACACTGGACTTCAACAGAACTCTAGAGCAAATGGAATGAACAGACATTTATAGAATATTCTACCCCCAAACTACTGAATATACATTCTTTTCATCAGCACATGAGACATTCTCCAAGATTGATCATATCTTAGGCCACAAAACATATCTCAACAAATTAAAAAAACTTGAAATAATACCATGTATCTTCTCAGACCACAGTGGAATAAAAATAAAAATCAATTCCAAGAGAAACACTCAAATCTACACAAAGTCATGGAAATGAAACAACCTGTTATTGAATGATTCTTGGGTCGATGATGAAATTAAGATGGAAATCAAGAGTCCTTGAGCTGAATGCCAAAGGGGACACAAACTATCAAAATCTGTGGGATTTGGCAAAAGAAGTCCTAAGGGGAAAATTTATAGCCTTAAATTCCCACATCAAAAAGACAGAAAGATCACAAATTAACAACCTAATGTAACACATCAAGGAAATGGAAAAAGAAGAGCAAACCAAATCCAAAGCTAGCAGAAAAAAACAATAACAAAGCCAAGAATGTAACTAAATGAAATGAGAAACAAAAAAGCAATACAAAGGATCAACAAAACAAAAAGTTGCTTCTTTGAAAAGATAAACAAAATTGGTAGACCTCTTGCTAGATTAACCAGGAATAGAAGAGAAAGGACCCAAATAAGCTCAATCAGAAATAAACAAGTGATATTACAACTGATACCACAGAAATACAAATTATAATTTGTGAATACTACAAAAACCTCTATGCACATAAACTAGAAAATGTAGAGAAAATGGACAAATTCCTGGAAACACACAACCTCAATCAGGAAGATATGGAACTCCTGAACAGACCAATAATGAGCAGCAAGATCAAAGCAGTAATAAAAAAATCTCCCAAAACAAAAAAAATCCTAGACCAGATGGATTCACAGCCAAATGTATTCTATAATACCAGACCTACAAAGAAGATCTAGTACCCATACTACAGAAATTATTCCATAACATCAAGAAGGAAGGAATCTACCACAATGCATTCTATGAAGCCAATATCACCTTGATACTAAAGCCAGGAAAGGACACAACAACAAAAGAAAACTATAGACCAATATCCCTTATGAATATAGATGCAAATATTCTTTACAAAATACCAGCACACCAAATTCAACAGCACATCAAAAAATAATTCACCATGACCAAGTGGGTTTCATCCCAGGGATGCAAAGATGATTCAACATATGCATATCAATAAATGTGATTCACCACATAAATAGAAGCAGAAAAAAATCATATGATCATCTCAATAGATGCAGAAAAAGCATTTGACAAAACCCAGCACTCTTTCATGACAAAAAACCCTCAACAAACTAGGCATAGAAGTAACATATCTAAATATAATAAAAGCCATATATGACAAACCCACAGCCAACATCATACCGAATGGGGAAAAGTTGAAAAAATTTCCCCTAAGAACTGGAATAAGACAATGGTGCCCACTATCACCACTTCTTTTCAACATAGTGCTGGAAGTCCTAGTCAGAGCAATCAGGCAAAAGAAAAAAATAAAGGGTATCCATATCAGGAAAGAGGAGGTCAAACTATCACTTTTCACTGATAATATGATCTTATATCTAGAAAATTCCAAAGACTCCACCAAAAGACTCCTGGAATTGATAAATAAATTCACCAAATCTTAGTTACAAAATCACTGTACACAAATCAGTAGCATTTCTGTATATTAATAATAGTCAAGCTGAAAGTCAAACCAAAGACTCATTATTATTCACAATTGCTATGAAGAAAATAAAATATGTAAGAATATACTTAACCAAGGAGGTGAAAGACCTCTATAAGGAGAATTATGAAATACTGAGGAAAGAAATCACAGATGACACAAATGGAAAAACTTATCATGCTAATGAATTGGTAGGATCAACATCATTAAAATGTCCATACTACCCAAAGTGATTTACAGATTCAATGCAATCCATATCAAAATACCAAAGTCATATTTCACAGATCTAGAAAAAATAATTCTATACTTCAATTGGGTCCAAAAAAGAGCCTCAATAGCCAAAGCAATCTTAAGCAAAAAGATTAAATCTGGAGGCATTCCATTACCAGATTTCAAACTGCACTATAAGGCTACAATAACCCAAACAGCATGGCATTAGTAGAAAAATAGAGACATAGACTAATGGAACAGAACCCAGAACCCATCTACCTACAATCAACTGATCTTCAACAAAGCAGAGAATAACATACACTGAGGAAAATAATCCCTATTCAACAAATGGTTCTGGGAAGATTAGATAGCCACATGTGGAAGAATGAAACAGGACCCCTATCTCTTATCACTTACAAAAGTTTAGTTCACAATGGATAAAAGACTTAAGTGTAAGGCATGGAATCATAAAAATTTTAGAAGAAAATGTAGGAAAAACTCTTATAGACACTGGACTAGGCAAAGAATTTATGACTAAGACCCGAAAGGCAATTAGAGCAACAACAAAAATAAATAAATAGGACCTGATCAAATTAAAAAGCTTCTGCACAGCAAAGGAAATAAATCAACAGAACAAATAGACAACCTACAGAATGGAAGAAAATATTTGCAAACTATACATCCAATAAAGGGCTAATATCCAGAATCTACTCTGCCTCGAGGGGGGAGGGGGGCATGGGCAATATACGTAACTTTAATATTTGTACCCCCATAATATGCTGAAATAAAAAAATATATCCAGAATCTATAAAGAACTCAAACAAGTTAGCAAGAAAAAACCAAACAACTCCATTAAAAATTGAGCAAAAGACATGAACAAAAGTTTTTCAAAAGAAGATAGAGAAATGGCCAACAAACATGAAAAAATGATCACCACCACCAGTCATCAGGGAAATGCAAATTAAAACAATTAGATATTACCTTACCACAGTTAGATTAGCTTTTATTAAAAAGTCCAAAAACAATAGATGCTGGCATGGATGCAGAGAGAAAGTAATGCTTATACACTGTTGGTAGGACTGCACATTAGTACAACCTGTATGGATTTGAGACTCCTCAAAGAACTAAAATTAGATCTACCATTCTATCCAGCAATCCCACTACTGGGTATCTACCCAAAGGAAAAGAAGTAATTTTATCAAAAAGACATCTGCAGTTGAATGGTTATTGTAGCACAATTCACAATCACAAAGATTTGGAGTCAACCTAAGTGCCCATCAGTTCATAAATGGATTAACAAAATGTGGTATATGTATACCATGGAGTACTACTCAGCCATAAAAGAAAATGAATTAATGTCTTTTGCAGCAATTTGGATCGAACTGGAGACCACTGTCCTAGTTGAAGTATCCCAATAATGGAAAAACAAACACCACCACATGTAGTCTTTAATAATTTGGAACTAATTGATGGGCAACATGGGCACAGAGAGAAGTAAAAGTCACTGGAAACCAAGGAGGTAGAAGGGGTTAGGAGGGGAGGTATAAAAAGCTACCTAACAGGTACAATGAACACTATTTGAGTGATAGGCACACATAGCCCTGACTTAAGCATTATTAAAGCTATCCATGTAACAAAAACATTTGTACCCCCTTACTATTTTGAAATAAAAAATTAAAGTGATAAAAAATTCAATTGAATTTATGATTATATAGAACACCACACACCAAAACCTACACAAGTCATTCTTTACCAAAGAGACTCTTAAATGCTCTAAATAGACATTCATATATATTACAAGTATAGAATTTTCAAAATGGATTGGCTATACTTTATTTTTCAGAACCTGGAGCTTAACATGTATGCATGGTTTTGGATTTTTTTTGAAATATCTTGAATTGCAAAGTAGCAACATTTAGAGAATTACAATATTGCAACTAATCAACAGTTTGTAATGTGAATATTGCATCCAAACAAGAACAGCTGGTATGCCAGCTATAAATTTATTGCTTCTCAGCTTCAAATCTACCCATTCCTGCTTTATGAAAATGGAGCTGGATTTTGAAATCCTTCTCCTTTGCCGGCTGGAATGACACTAAGCTTTGTCAATAGAGGGCACTGGAGGAATACTAGAGAAGAAAATGTTCTGGTTCTAGTGTGCTCTCTTGTCAGGCTCCTCCTGCTCTGTGTGTGGCTTCTGCCTCACCAGGCTGGCAGTGCAGGGCACAGCTTTCTTCAGCACTCAGTTCCTGCAAATGGTGGCTTCTCCAGCGTCTGGCTCCTTCTCCAGTGCTCAGCTCCCACGGTGCACGGCAACCAACAGCATTCGGCACCGAGCAGTCTCCCCTGGCAGTCCTTTATGCAGCTTTGCAGCAAGTTCCAAGGCACAGCATCTCCCTGTGGATGGCTTTCTCTAGCACCCCAGAGGATGGATTTCTGGAAAGTTCCACCAGTCTGACATGTCAGCAACTTCTCTCTACCCAGTGAGCTATGACTGCACTCTCTTTAACAAAGTCTAGATCTCAGCCCTAGGAGGAGGGGAGCTCTTTCTTGCGTACTGTATGTCATCCAAGGGTGGTATCTGCAATTCCTGTATTCTTTAGAGTTTTCCTTACTTATTAGCTTATCCCCCACTACACTAATCTTCTGTTATAGTCAGACTTTCTCTATTAACATTACTGTGTGTTTTCTGTCTCCTGGTTGGACATTGACTGCTACAGCTGAGTAGCCATGTTCTGGGAAGTAGACACTGCCTAGATGTTGCAGAAATCTTTGGTGGTCTAGGAAGAGTACGGATAGGCTTTGAGAGCTGGGGGGAAAGGATGTTTTAATATTTGATAGGTTTTAGAATAGAACGATCATTCAAGGGAAGGATGATTTTGGGGTGGGACATTAATTCTCTGCAGTGTAGTGTTCCCATCTAGAGAAAGCCAAAGGCTTCCCAGGGGCCTGCAAGCCCTGATATGACTTGGCTACCCTCTCACCTCTGACCTCACCTCCAATCCCTCTCCCCAGAACTCACTCCAGTGGCTCAGCCACACCGGCCTCTTTGTGGCCCTTGAACGCTCAGGTATACCCTTGCCTCAATGCCTTGCACTACCTGGAATTCCTTCTTCCTGGAATGCTTTCCTCCAGACTTACTCCCTCTCATCCTGCAAGTCTTTGCTCCACTGTCACCTCTGCAAGACTTCCCCTGGCCACTCTCTTTAAATTTGCATCCCTGACCTGGTGCTCCCTGTAAGGCTTCCCTGATTGTTCTCTATAGCACTTGTCACCTTCTAAGATGCCACATAATTTACTTATTCTTTTTGTCTATTGTTTGTCTCCCTCTGACTAAAATAAAAGTTTCATGAAGCAGGAATTAAAAAAATTTTTTTTCAATATTTAGCTGCGTCCTCTGTATTTAGAACACTGCCTAAATATTTGTCGGTGAATGAATAAACCCCCTGTATTATTAAGCTGAATATGACTCAAACTTACATAATTTATAGTTTTTACTCACAGTTGTGTGTGTTTCTTCAATTATATAACCAGAATTAAGGAGATGATAGACTTTGTGTTATGGACTTTTTGGCTTCTACTTCTTGAATGAGGGATTCCTATACTTGGCTTGCTTTTAAGAGGTATTTTGCTTATGTTTTAAAAATTAACGATTGCAGTGGATGTTTGCCATTCTTACTTCCCATTAGCTATTCCTCTTATTAATAGCATTCCAGTTTTGCTTTGGTGGGACTATGAATTAGTGGCTTGATGACTCCTGACTCATGCTAAGTGACTGGGAGGCATTTATATTATTCTGTTTTTTTTTTTTTTTCACAGATAGGGTCTCGCTCTGTTGCTGTGTTATTTATAAGGCATGATCATAGCTCATAGCAACCTCAAAGATGGGATCTTGCTGTGTTGCCCAGGTGGTCTCAAACTCCTGGCCTCAAGTGATCCTCCTGCCTCAGTCTCAAAGTGCTGGGATTACAGATGTGAACCACCACACCCAGCCCAGCATTTACATTCTCCAGAAGAGTGATATAAAGACCAAAAATGACTGACACTTTTTATTTCTGTGGCACTCCCTGAGTAACATTCATCAGGTCTTGCTTCTGTTTTTCTCTGGGGTTGCTCTAGTTCCTGCCCTTTCTGAGCCTGCTTATTCCATATCTTGTTCCATTTTGTGAGTTACCCTATTTTCTTCCCATACATTTCTTTCTCTGTTTAAGCTAGCTAGGCAGTCTGTATTTCTTGCAATCAAATCATTTTAACTGAGAAAATAATTCACTTTATCAGTAGAGGAGGATGTGTATGTTATTATATAGATTGGATACAATATGCCTGAATCAGTTATTCAGTAGAAATGTGTTTTTTAAGACACTGAATATTTAACATAAAAATGCCAACTTTCAGTAGTGCACTGCAATCTTGATAGACAAAAGGCATTTAGGCAAATCAGATCAAGAAGTAGAAATGATGTAACCTCTGCTCACACTATATTAGATAAAATATATGATGTTTTGGATGCCTCCTCTAGATCTCTTGTCATCATCAGTAGTTTCAGAATGAGTGATTGATACACTTAGATCCTGGTAAAGAAGGGCTCAGTTAAAGAGGAAGAGAGAATCTGTCGTCAATTTATGTGACAAAATGGCATGTTACAGACTTTTGCTATACAGAGAGCATCTTCATTCTATAATAGCTAGAATAAATTTTAAAGAATAATGGAAAAGTGCTCCAAGTACCTCATTCCTAAAACCACAGCAAACTGTTTACTGGCATAATGAAAAGGTTAAGAAATCTGTTGGTGATGAGGTTAAGAAAGCTGGCATATTTTTCAATGCAAATTAATTCAAGATATAATAATAAATATTGTAAACATTGTTAAAATGTCACAAAATCTGGAAAAGAATATCTGATACCTATAGAAAATGAAGTAGAGTATTAGGAAGATATGTTCTCAATAATAGAGTTGTTTTCAGAGTAAATAACTTATTTTTTTCCCTGGAAAACTGATAAAGATATCCAACTGATAGTACATACAAAATAAAATTTTGGTGGGTTAGCTTCTGTTTTAATAATAATAATTTGTTAGAAAAACCTAGGACTATACAAAAATGTATGTGTGCTAGTCATTTGTCTTGAGTTAGGTAATAGACTTAATAAGCATTTCAGTAGAGGTTGTTTCATTTGAATTTTTAAATTCCTCTGCTATAGCAATGTGTCATACTATAACTAAAACAATTGATATTTCCTGAAAGGGACTGCTTATCTGGTGTGGCCACTTTGGGGATCAGATTTAAAAAAATCCTTTTACTATAAAAAATTTCAAACACATAAGAGAGGAGAGAGAGAGAGAGAAAGAATAACATTAGCATGCATTACAATCACTTAGAGGGCTTGTTTAATTGCTAGGACTGCTCCCCTCTTTGTGCTTCTGATTCAAGCAGTCTGAGGTGGGGCCCGAAATTTGCATTTCTAACAAGTTTCCAGGTGATGCTGAGGCTGCCATTCCAGGGACCACACTTCGAGAACCAGTATAATGAATCCTCACATTCCTATTTTCAGCTAATTATCAACATGTGACCAACCTGGTTGCATTTATGCTGTCCACTTGCATTCCCCTCTTCTCCAATGGAAGGTTTGGAAGCAAAATCCACCCATTGTATACTTTCATCCATAAGCTCTTCTGAACATATCTCTAAAACAGAGATGGGCAAAATCCATCCAGGTGCCTATTTTGTAAATAACATTTTATTGGAACACAGTCTTACACATTTGTTTGTGTGTTGTTTATAGCTGCTTTCAGACTATAGTGACATAGTTGAGTAGTTGCAACAGAGATTGTTGACCCATAAAGCCTAAAATATTTATTATCAGGGCTTTATAGAAAAGGCTTGCTGACCTAAAAAATTAACATAAATGTCTTAATATCATCAAATATCTATCTAGCAATATTCAGGTTTCTTTGTCTCATAAAATTGAAAACATTTTTGGTTTGTTCAAATCAGGATTCAAATCAAGTCCACACATTGTATTGATAAGTATTTTTCTTTGAAAATTCTTTTAACGTATAGGTTCCCCCTCTTTTTAAATTTTCTTATAGTTTATTTGTTGGACAAAGTGGATTATTTGGCCTATAGCCTTTCCCCATTCTAGATTTTGCTGAATGCATCCTGAGAGTGCCCTTTAACCTGTTCCTCTGTTCCTGTAAGTGGTCGTTAAATTAAGAGGCTTGATCGGATTCAGGTTGACTTTTTGACAAGAATACTTTATAGATGGTGTTGGATATTTCCTATTGCATCACATCTTTTTATGATGTTACGATTGATCAGTGGGTGTAGCTGTTGTCTAACTGATCAATCTATTCTAGACCAGCTGTTTTCCTACCTAATTGTTCTAGCAGCCATTGATGGGCATTGCCTATACCAGTAGTCTCAGCCTGGGCTGCTCATTAGGATCACCTGGGGAGATGCCAACCCTCCCCACATCTCACTGTGAGGCCACCCCTTGGAGAGTCAAACCAGAATCTCTGGGGGTGGGTTGTAGTCATTACTAGAGTGCTTAAAGCTCTCCAAAGTAATTCCCATGTGTATCCCAGGGTGAGAACCACTTGCCTAATCCTTCATTTCATTAGGGGTTGGCAAGTGATGATAGCTTATCATTCCTACTAATTATTAGCTGGACTTTTTCAATATAGAACTTTCTCCTATCAACTATTTGGTTAGTTTGAGGTGAAGTTTGTACAGAAAAGGAAAAACAAGTGCTTCATTTTTTTCTTTACCAATTTTTAGGATAATGAGTTGGGGGACAATAATTTTGGCAGTAATGGTCAGGTGAGGGTCTACCTGCTCCAGGACTCTTTTGATTATGACAACACTTGGAAATTCCTCAGTTTGGAACTTATGGCGACAGCGAAGTGATTTTTTGGGGGGAATGATGACACTCACAGTGTAGTGTCTATGAGTACAAATGAGGTCACAAATTCATATTTACTTTCTGATGATTCTTTGTGCCATCTCCATTTCTGCATTGCTTAGTCCCCCTGCAGATTCTCTCCCTCCATTTATTCCTGAAATCCCCCTGGTGGTGTGTCCCATCCATGCCTGCTATGTGCCAGGCACATATACCTAAGAACAATTCTCCTCATCTGCTGCCTTGATGAGGAGCCTCATCATTGCATGAGTGACTCCACTCTGGCTTGTCTGGTCCGTTGGGCCTAGTGTTCACTCTAGAACAACTGCCTCCCACACATTTCATTCAAGGAAATGCGGATCTTGATTCCCCAGGACTGGGATGGAGCTGAGACTCTGCATTCCTGACAGGTTCCCAGGTGATGCTCTTGCTCCTGGTTTAAGGATTACACCTCGAGTGGTGAGGAGCTAGACTTTGCATTTCAGTTCTGGCTCAGCTGGGACACTTTACTGAACAATTAACTCACATGGGAATATATAACAAACTGTATATGGTAACACGAGGGTTTTGATACGAAAACCAAATTCCCTAGTAAGGAGCCATCCTAAGCTGTGACTGACTCCTTTCCCTGTGTGTCCAGAGTCTGCTGATCTTCATTTTTTGATTGGCTCTGGGAGGTTTCTTTCTGCAAACAGAGTCCTGATCTACAATCTCTGTTTATAAACTTTCCCCACATTCCTAGTCAGCTGTTCTCAATCCCGGCTGTGCATCAGAATCCCTGTTGGAGTTCTTTAAAAAATGCAAGAGCTCTAGGGGTGGGACGCAGGCATTCCTATTTTTGAAAATCTCCCCAGGTGATTTTATGTGCAGCCAGAGTTGAGAATTGATGTTTTAAATATCAATTTTTTTTCATTTCGGTGTTGCTAAGGTGATTTGCTCCCTCAAAAATGGCTCTGCTAAAAAGCCTGCTGCTAATCCATGTGAACTTGGGGATCCTCTTGGTTTGTGGAGCTCCACAGCTCTGCCTTTTCCCAGTGCTGCGGTCTTTGAAGGCTACAGGTTCTGCTCTCTTTCTATACCTGCTGCCCAAATGGAAGGACTATTTTATTTCACTGACTTTCACAAGATGAACAACTTCCCTCTTGGGGTCCCAGCTGAAAACAGGATTTTCCCATTAGGCAGAAACATGGATACCAGGAAATGTCCTGTGCTATTAGAAGGCTGGTTGTGTATGTTCGGACGGTTTGCACTGGGCGTTTTTCCTGATATCGGGAGTGGGCAGAGCTTTCAGGCCCGTCAAAACAGAGGCAGCAAAGTCTGTTGCAGACATCAGTCAGAAGGAGGAAAAAAGAACTGGAAAGGCCGGTTGCTGTTTAGGATTTAAAAAGCTTTAAAAGGTTGCCAGCTGAGAAATGAGTTGTGCTGCTGCCCAATTATCCATCTACCTTCTCTGGTCCGCTGGCTCCCTGGTAACCGTGTATGGAGAGAAATAAATGATTCTAGGGCAGAGATTTGGAAACCAACCTTTAGAACTGTTTGCCAGATGCTGACATTAAATATGCCAAGGTTCATCCCTTTTCAGTTACTGGAGGCATCTCTTTGTGTACTGAGCACTGGGTTTAAATGCTTTTTAAAAAAAGTGAAATAAATACATTCCAGATCCATCCCTTTCTTTCCTAGGCCAAACAAATATAAATTGTTCCCAAACCTTTTCCTCATCAGGAGAAAAAGAAAAACCCTTAAAAAAAAAAAAAAGAAAAGAAAAAGAAAAGATACTGACTCTGAGATCCTGCTTAATTTAAACTGTGCTTGCAAAAGTCTGTCCAGTAGGTCTCTAAAAAGAACAAATGTTAAAGTTGGGTTTGAACCTTGTGATTTGAACCACTGCTTAATGGCTTCTCTGCTCCTGAAGAGGCATTGTGAGGTAAAAGATGAGGTGGAGATTGTCTCAGCAAACTTCCATCCAAACCTCCTATAGAATACACAGCTCTCCCCTCCCTCGGGGTGTATTAGGGTGTAGCCTTTGCCAGACCTCAGGGAGATAAGAGACTGACTTTCTTTCTCCCTCCTGATAAGGATTATGCAAATCCCTCCCGGTTAAACCCTAGGGAGATAAAGGAATAGAATGCAAGAGGGGAACTTACTTTCCTTATCCCTCCCAGTTGTTTGAAAAAAGTTTGTTTACTCCTCCCAGAAAAGCCCTCTATAAAACCCAAGGCTCTCCCCTTTTCTCTTGTGAATGCCTTTTTCGGACTCCTCCTATCTGCACCCAGAAGTTAAAAATAAACAGCATTTTGCTACACATGAGGCTTCATGTGTCTCCCTCTCGGCGCCAGACCTAAGAGAGATCAGAGATCAGGCCGTGCTCTGTGGGAACGCCTCGCTGAACAGTCAGGACTGAGAGGAACGGAACCTGTGGAGGGAAGAGTACCTCAAGCAGAACTGAAGTGAATCCAACAGTGAAACCCTAGAGAGGGCGCCATTTGGACCTGCAAGGAAAGAAGACAACGGTGAGTTCCTTTGTGGGGACGTGACATACCCCTTGAAAATCCTTCAGCCCAACAGAATTTCCTTGTGCAGTCTCTGGTCATTTACAGACTTCAAAAACACCAGGCTGAGAGGTGTGTGTGTTTTGGTGGGGACTGGGATGGTGGGACAGGGTATGGGACACGGAGAAGGCTGGAAGATACCAAAACTCGAACAAGGAATTGACTTTGTTGTATTAAGGGAAGGAGAAGGGACTGAGCATTTGAGCATCTGCTATATTTTTGAGGGGTTTATAAATTATTGTATTAATCCTTATAATCTTCTGAAGTTGTTGATATTAAGAAATAGTAAACAGTCATTAATTGCTAGAAATTTAAGTATGAAACTAAAATTGGAAGTGAACATGACAGATGGAAAGTTTTGTTTTTTCTTTTTCCCATTTTCTTGTAAGGACGTTGAAGCAGAATGGCTCTGCATGGCTGTGAATGTCCAGGTGTTTGCAGAATGGCTGTTCATTTTATCTTTCTATGGCTCCAGGTAATTTCTTTAGTAATTCCTCCTCATTTCCTAACAAACACATTCTCTTCTCTCTTCCCCTACTTCTCTGATAGGAACCAGCTTCATCAATATGGAAAAGGCGGGTCAGTAACTGCCTTCTTCAAAGAACAATAGAAGACCTCAATTGAGGTTTAAATCACGATTACTAAAGCAGATAAAGCCTCTGGGCGAGATAGCCCCAAGCACCTCTTCTCCTTCCCACGGTGTCATCTGGGTTGTTTGGAGGGGGTGTTTTCTCACAGAAGACTAGGGAAATAGTGTAACGTTCTGGCTTATAAAATCTGAGTCAAGTGTGACTGGACCTTGGCCTAACTCCCTAGGCTGTACTCTATCCCTTTAATAACATCTAAGGTTCATCTTCACCAGAAAAAATTCTTTTGCCTTTTTTTTTTTTGAGACAGAGTCGCTCGGGCTAGAGTGCCGTGGCATAATCTTAGCTCACAGCAACCTCAAACTCCTGGGCTCAAGCGATCCTCCTGTCTCAGCCTCTCGAGTAGCTGGGACTACAGGCGCGTGCCACCAGGACCGGCTAAGTTTTTCTATTTTTAGTAGAGACAGGGTCTCTCTCTTGCTCAGGCTGTTCTCGAACTCCTGACCTCAAGCAATCCTCCAGCCTCAGCCTCCCAGAGTGCTAGGATTACAGGTGTAAGCCACAGCGCTCGACCTTTTGTATTTTTTTAAACTTTCCAAGACTCTGACAACTAAAATGAAAGTCTAGGTCCTGGAAGCTTTAAATATTATTATGTTACTGATACAGAGTCTGAGGCCCAGGAAGCTTATGTAAAGTGGCCAAGAAAGGTATCCTGTACAAGAGGGAGTTGGGGCCAGAAGGCAGGTGCATCTGATGGTAAAGTCTGTGCCCCTCTATATACGACACCTCAGGCTGTAGGATCCTTTCAGAGTGAGGCATCTTGGGGTAGGGGTATTGGGTTAAGTTAGGTTTCTAAGTCTATTTACTTTATTCCCCAGAAGTTTTTAAGACTCATGAAGTATTTTAGAGACAATTAATTGGTCCTACTGACATGTGCTTCTGTACTTTGTTACCCTGCTAGTCTGATTCTGCTGAAGGCTGTAACTAAACCCACCCGTACCCATAAATAAGCCCCCATCTACAAAACCAAACCTACACACAAATAAACACTATTTGAATTCACTAAGTACAAACCTAATAAAACTCAAGTGACTTCAGGCAACAACTTTTCATTAGTAGTTACACTTGATTCTAGATAACCTGTTCAATCAAACCTCTCTTAGTGATACACTGTTGCATAACAAATTACTGCCAAACCCAAAGGCTC
This sequence comes from Cheirogaleus medius, assembly GCA_008086735.1. NCBI lineage: Eukaryota > Metazoa > Chordata > Mammalia > Primates > Cheirogaleidae > Cheirogaleus > Cheirogaleus medius. The sequence continues at coordinate 13,721,842 of VBSM01002616.1, read as the reverse complement.
AAAACAGTGATTAAAATGTATCACCTTTACAGCTTCTGGGGGTCCGGAATTGGGAGTGTGTGATGGTTGTGGGTGTGTCATCTTGGTGAGGCTGAACAATATTCCTCAATTCCCTTTCTAGTGTGTTTCCAGATGGGTTGGGCTCTTGGAGAGATTGTCTCCTGAGAGTTGGAGGATGGGAAAGAAGCTGTGGCTGTTTTGTAGCATACACACACCTTCTCCCAGTCATTCAATTAAACACTAATCTAGGTGTGGCTGTGAAGGGATTTTGCAGGTGTAGTTAAAGTCCCTAATCAGTTGACTTTCGGAGATTATTCTGAGTGGGCCTGACTTAAACAATTGGAGGGTCTTAAACTTGGGGGCAAGGGTGGAGAGAGAGAAAGTGAGAGAAGAGAGAAGAGAGAAGAGAGAGATATTTCCATTTGTGGATAATGACTTTGGCCTGTGTCCATGAGTTCCAGCTTGCTTGTGTCTTCTTTCCCTGGTGGCCTGTGGACTGTGCCTGTGGGGTTCCAGCCAGCTTGCTGGTGATCATCCCTTTCTGATTGCCTGCTCTAGGGACTTCAGACTTGCTAAACCAGCCCCCACAATTTCGTAAGCCAATTCCTTGTAATAAATTCATACATTGCCTGCTGGTTCTGCTTCTCTAGTTGAACCCTGACTAATACAGAGTAGCTTAGCTGGGCTGTTGTGGCTTGGGGCCTCTCATGAGGGTGTAGTCAAGATGTTGGCCAGTGCTGTAGCCATCAAAGGCTTGACTGGGATGGAAAGATCTGTTTCCAAGTTGGCTAATTTATAGAGCTGGCAAGCTGGTGCTGGCTGTTGGCAGGAGGCCTTAGTTCCATGCCACATACACCTCTCTACAGAGCTGCTTAAGTGCTATCGTGGCGTGGCTGCTGCTTCCACAGAGTGAGTGGTCCAAGAGAGCAAGGCAGCAGCAGAAATATCTCCTATTGTCTAGCACTGGAAGTCACTCACCATCACTCCCACTGGTTTTTACTGGTCACCCAGACCAACCCTGAAGCAATGTGGAAGGGGACTATGCAAGAGCATAAATACCAGGAGGTGAGGCTCAATAGTAGTCATCTTGGAGGCCATGAAACCTTTCTCGTTTCAGCTCACTATTTTGGTGCTGTGTAGACATAGCTATAGTGAAAAGGACAAAAAACATTTTATTATAAAAAATTTAAAAATTTTAGATATAATTTAATACAATTTAAATAGTACTTTAATTTTAAGGGAAATTTAAATAAAGTAAAAATTTAAATATAGAGATTTTTTTTAAAAAGTAAAGGGTATAGTAGAATACACCCCCATGCATCTATCACTGAGATTCAACAAATAGAGAGTCGGCTAATTTTGTCTCATCTATTCCCTTTACTCCACCTTTTTTTTTGCTACAATATTTTAAAGCAAATTCCTGAAGTCAGGCCATTTCACCTGTAAATATTTTCATTTGCACCACTGGTAAGTTGCTTTTTTAAAGTTAACCATCATGACATAATTACACCCTCCAAAATGAGCAATACTAATTCTGTAGTATCATCTGATACCCAGTCCACATTCAAATTCTTCCCAAATCTCTTTACAGTTGGTTCATTTGAAATAGGATCTAAACAATGATCTCTGTATTTGAGTATGTCTCTCAAATTTCTTTTAATCAGTAACAGTTTCTCCATTGCATTTATATGAGTTTTAACACTTCACAGCACAGATGTGTTTCCATCGACTGCAGTTATTGTTCTTTTTGGTTTTCTTTAGGCCAGTGAGAGCCCCTTCAAGTTGGCTTCTATTTCCCTTCGACACGAACTCATGAGTTGTTGAAAACTTCCTTTCAAAAGCATGTCCCAGACTCATCTTGATGCGTTTTCTGCCCCAGACTCAGAAAGAAGTCATTTATTTAAGGAGCTCTTTTCTTTTTAGTGGGAAACAGTATATAGATACCACAGGCTGGCGCTAGGGGTGCTCACTGCTACTGTAATACATTTGAAAGGTTATTTTACAACCTGCTCAGTAAGCCAGCAAATAAAAGTAGCTGGATGTTCCATGTCTAATTCAGTCCAATCTGACATGTTGTAATACATGTTATACAAGCAGGGACCCTTAAAGCAGAGTTTCTGCAGTGATACGAGATCTTTAAAACGGAATGAGTTACCGCTATGTTACATTGCAGACAGATTTCTTTTTAGAAGTCAGACTCTAATCACGGCCAATTTTAGGCAAAACGGAAGTAGACATTATTCTTTTGTCACTTGCTAGCTTCCTTATCTGTTCCTTTCCCCCATTTCTTGAGTCTTCATCTTTTCTTGCTCAGTGTTTTCATGTGCTGTTTTCTTTCCTCTCACTTAGGAGAAAAGCTCCTTCACATTTATGTTGTTAGTGACTATCCTCCAAGGGAAGCAGTATATTGTAGGGAAAAAGAACAAGAGGTTTGTAGGCAAATGAAGCTGGATTTCAATCCTGGCTCTGCTTGCTGCATTTTATAAAAAGCATGCCTGTACAAAGATTGCTGAATCCTAAATAACGTGTCATTAATGGAGAAATTTTAGGCATTGGGAAGGAAGATATATTTGGGTTGAGGACACCTTCCAGATGTCTCTACCTTTTAATGATTTAATTCTATGTTTGATAAGAAAATAGAACTCTTTATAAAGTTTTACCCCATAAAAGAAAACAGATTTTCCCTTTCTGTAGGTGTTCAAAACAAAACAAAGCCTTTCAAATCTCTCCCGGTGTAGAAGGGCATTAAATGCCTTTTGTAGAAAGACTTTCAGAAGATGAAAAGCCATACGTCCCATACATCCAGGGGTTAAAGTGGGAAAGACAGATTTTTATTTTTTCTGCACCAGAGTAAATATGTCAAGTATGGCCATATTTGCATATGCTGTATTTTAAAATCATGTTTAAAACTGCCTCATATATTCTGAATCTGGCAAGTGGAAGACAAGGAGGTCACCTGTACAGCTGGTGCAGGTAATGGAATTCCCACCAGGCACATTTAGAAGCTCCAAAGTAATGTGACGAACAGAGCACTCCATCTGCCGGGAGCCCATTGAGATGAGAACCACCAGCTCCACAGACACTTTAATATGGGTAGCCTATCTTGAGGGCAGCCATTTATATTAAGTATCTTTAATTTCATTTACTTTCCGTGTAATTATTCTAGAAGAAGTCACAAATATGAACTGTTCAGGAGCACATGTGCTGGCAAGCATATATAATATTTCAGTCTTAATGAAACTACATGAAGGAAAAAAATGGAAACATGTTTCAACACGAGACACTTTATAAATCATGCATTATTAAAAACTATTTAATAAAAGCTTGGTGACAGCTTATTCATGATATTCAAAGTGAACATGAACAGCTACATGAAGAATATTTGGGATAAGAAAATGTAATAAACCATTTTTAAAACATGCTATCATTTTAAAGACTTTGGGTCATTAAAGAAAAAACATAGGTAATTAAACAGAAAGATTCTTTTTAGTGAGTTATTAAATTTAACATGTAACCAAAAATAGGTGCTAGGATAGATTAGGTCACTACGACTTCTGCTACTAACTAACCCTTAGCATCAATATTTTTACTGAATTCCATAGCCCTCATCTGGGAGCAGCAGTTCTCAATCAAGGTATGTCCCTTGTGAGATGTGTCACAAATAATTTGTTATTGAAAATAGTTACCAAAGTTTTAAAATGAATTACTTCATCTGGAAATGAGTGTAAAATCAAAGCGATCTGCATGATGAGGTCACCCAAGGACATGGGTCTCCCTGGCATTTCTGTGAGCCTTAAGAGGGAAGAGTGAATTGGGAAGGGGAATTGAACACAACCTGCGGCATATTCTATCTGCACCAAAGCCCTTAATCTTAGTGCTACATGTGAATGTAATTCATCGTGTATGCAGTGGGTATAATAAGATTGGGAACTGCCAGATACTCAATGAGCAAACGTTGATTATGGTGCTAGAGACCCCTTGGGGTTGGCCTGTTAAAATCCCCTATGCTTCTGGCTTAGCTTTCTGTGATAAGGGATGATGCTTAATGTTTCCACAGGCTACTGTTTTTGTTATGTTTGTTAATGAAACGTCCTTCTACAGCACTTGTGTGAAGAATGCTCCCAAAGGAGAGTGCTTGCTTGTTTAGGAATGTATATTTTCCTGGATTATAGAGTAAGGGTCCAAGAAAAGCAGAGTGTGACATAACTTGACAAAAGTAAAAAAATAAAGCAGTGAAAAGTAATAATGGACTCTTTATTGAGCTCTTTTTATGATCCATAATTTTGCATATTCATTAAGTGCTTTAAATATACATTAATTGTTTCAACACTCCTCTGAGATAAGTTATTTCTATTTTTACAGATAGGATAACTGAGTCTCAGGGAGGTTAAGAACTTTGCTCAGAGTCCCAGTAGTGAGTGAAAGAACTAGGTTTAAATCCCTGTCTTTGTGACATTAATGGCCATAGTCATGTATGCTATGCTGTATTGTTGCAAAGTAAGGAAGGGTCCCACTCTCACTCCATGAGTGCCCCAGTTCAAGAGATGTAATAAAAATTATTGTTCTATATTAACATCAACTTATGCTTTCAGAGCCTATTACAGATTACAAAACTTTTCATATATACTATTTCACTATTAAAACAGCTGGGGAATACCTCCTCTATAGATAAGACCTGTAGGGTATCTGTGTGTGTGTGTGTGTGGAGAGAGAGAGAGAGAGAGAGAGAACGCAAGCATTTTATTTCTTGTTACTTGGAATGTGAAAACAACATTAAATAAGTGTATACGTTTTTTTTTTTGTTTTTTTTTTTTGAGATAGAGTCTCACTTTGTTGCCCAGGCTAGAGTGCTGTGGCATAAGCCTAACTCACAGCAACTTCAAACTCCTGGGCTTAGGCGATCCTCCTGCCTTAGCCTCCAAAGTAGCTGGAACTACAGGCATGTGCCACCATGCTCGGCTAATTTTTTCTGTTTTTTAGTAGAGACGGGGTCTCACTCTTGCTCAGGCTCGTCTCGAACTCCTGAGCTGAAACAATCCACCTGCCGCGGCATCCCAGAGAGCTAGGATTACAGATGTGAGCCACCGCGCCCGGCCAAGTGTATAAGTTTTAAAGATCCTCATTTAGATTGACCTGAAGATAAATAGACACTGTTTCCTAATAAAATAAGAAATAAGGCCCAACCCTGACTCTTTAGACATGAACCAATTCTTGGCTTCTTTTCAGTTCTTGATTGATTGAGGGTTCCTGAAGAGTCAGGCTTGTATTTCAGTTGTTCTGAATCAAGCACCTGTGAATCTTAACCCCCAGATTATATTACTCCTGATCTGTGGGCAAAAGGCATCAGTAGACTCCACTGTAAGGACCTTTGGGCCAAAGAGACAGAGAAAATTGGAGGAAGGACAATGAAGAACTTTACAAAACACTGGTTTGTAGATCATACATTCAGTCTTCCAAAAGTATTCATTGGGCTTTCAGTAGACTGGACATTTTAGGGAACAAGATAGAAGTCACGAGCTTGACCTTCAAAGGTCAAGTTGTAGAGGTATCATGCATAAACTATTTATGTGTGGAAATAACTTGAAACATCGAATCACAAGTTCAGCTTTCCTTTCCTTGTGACCATCCACCCATGCGTTACCCTAGTCCAGGTCCGGTGACAGCTTGCCATATGTGAGCCAAAATGAGTTTGCTCCCAGAAGAACTGGTTCATCTTTCTCCTTCTGGAGGGGAAATATAAAGCCAGCTGGGAGAGCAGAAGGGGCTTCTTAGAAAGGGCAGAATTCATGGAGTGTCACATTAGGCACCTGGTCCCTTTCCCTTTCTCCTTCCACAGAGGGTACAGAGGGTACTTGACCTGTTCTCTCTGCAACCTCCTTCAGCCCAAGAGGTCTTAGGAGGGTGTCCAGTGGGGTTTGAAGGTTCATCCAAGATTGTGGGGCTATGCCTTTTTGCCAGGAGCTCCCACAAATACTGGGGGCTGACAGATGTGCCACACAACAGCTGGTGGGAGAGAACAGCTGGGAGTGGTGGAGCTGAGAGAGATGGAGGGTATGTGTGAGCACAAGGCATGTCAAGGATGCAGGGGTTTTTCTGCAGGCTCAGAACCCACTTGCAGAGTTAGTGGGGCAGTGGCTAGTTTGCAATCCTGCCCCTTTCCCCAGGGTGTAGAGTTAGTGGGAAGGAGGAGAAAAAAGCTGAGAAAGAGATTTGGATGACATTGACTGAGAGAGTAATTCCTAAACTAGATTAAAAACCACCACTGGAGGGGCCTCAAGATGGCTGATCAGAGGCATCTGGTACTGGCCTCCTCCATGAAGAAGAACCAAAATAGCCAGTAGATAATCACACTTCAAATAGATCATCCAAGAGACAATACTGGAATTCAACAGAGAAGTGACAGGAAACACCTAAGGCAAGGAGGACAGGGAAGTGAGTCAGCATGCTCAGCTGGGATTGGCTGGGATCCTGAAAGGCTCCCCAGTGTGGGGAAAGAGTAAATGAGAGACCCCCATTAGTCCATATTCCCACTGCAGTCTCCTGCGATGCTAGCCACAGGGGAGACCCTAGATTCTTGCAAGCCCTGAGACTAACTTAGGGAGCTGCCTGGAGACCATGCAAAGGCATGGTCCAGAGAAGGGAGCTCATGCTGGGTCCCACACACACCCTTGTGCCCTAAGCAGCTACAGCAAGAAGCCATATTGACAGCCCAGCCCCCATTAGAGTGCAACTTGCCTGGGGGCCCAACAGCCCCTGCATTTTCATGGCCCTGGAGCCCCATTGACATTTCCTGCCTATAGCTACTGCTGTGGTTGGCTGCTGCCACCAGGGCTAAAGTAAGAGCCATTGGCAACAACTATACTGCCCCTAGCAGTGAAGTCACCATGCATTTTCACATGCTCCAAGAACAAACTCCCCAGCACACAGCTGCCACTGCTGCAGGCTGCCACCACAGAAGTCTAAGTACAAACAAAGCACATGCTCACTAGCTGCCTGCATATGGCTGCTGCCACTGAAAACAACCCTGCCCTTCCCAGTAACAGGGCTGCTGCTGCCCTCAACTAAGCATGCCACCAGAGGCTTGGGGATCACCCTGCCTCTGCCTACCACAGCCAGTGCCTGCATGCACAACTGGAGGGCCTGAGGACAGGTCTGCCTGGCCTGGCTCTGCAAATCCCAATGCCCAAGCACACTGTCTGGGGGCCTGGGGACTGCCCAGCCCCATATAACACCACTGGCACTGGAGCACACCTCCTTCAGGTTGGAGGTTGGACCCATCCAACCTGCCACTACCACTATAGCTGGCACCCACCCACATATGCCTCCTGTGGGCCTGGGGACTGGCCCGTCTAGCCCATCACAGCCACCACTAATATCAGCATGAACTGCTTGGGAGCCAGAGGGTTATCCAGCCAATGCCACCATCATCACCCATATCATATATGCTGCCCAAGGGCCTGAGAACCTGCTCACCAGCCTGGCCCACAGCTGCCTGGAGGCCCAAGAATTGGTCACTCTGGACCCACTAATACAGGTGCCAACATATAGGTTGTCCCTGGAGCCCAAGGACAGGCATGCTTGGCCTGCTGCCACCACCATGGGGGTCCAAGAACAGGCCCACCTGGCATTCCTGTCCCTAGCAAAATTTCACCACTCCCTCCACTAACAAACACACCATAAACCACTGAGGAAATCACAGACATCACTTACCGTTTATGGTCAAAGAAACCATAGAGAGACTATACTACCGCACATACCCAGAATCAAAGCTAAAGTGCCATATCCAACCAACACCACTAATGCGTCTTCAGGAAAAAGTCCTCCCCATGAAAGCAATTCAAAAATTAGAAGACGTGACTGTTATACCAGATGCGCAGATACCAACATAAGAGAACCTCCAAAGAAACATAATAATTATCCAGCAACAGATTTCAATAAAAAATTTATAAAATTCCAGAAAAAGAATTCAAAATAATGATATTAAAGTGAGATACAAGATAATTCAGAAAAAACAATACAAAGAAATCAGAAAAACAATTCAAGATATGAATGAGAAATTTACCAAAGAGATAGATATAAAAAAGAACCAAACAGAAATTCTGGAAATGAAGAATTCATTAAATGAAATACAAAATACTTTCAAAACCTTCAACAATAGACTAGATCAAACAGAGGAAAGAATTTCAGAAATTGCAGACAGGTCTTTTGAAATAAACCAGTCATATAAAAATAAAGGAAAAAGAATGAACAAGGCCTATGTGACATCTGGGACACCATAACATGACCGAATATTTAAATTTTCAGTCTCCCAGAAGGTGAAGAGAAAACAAAAGGGATAGAAAACTTATTTAATGAAATAATAGCTGAGAACTTTCCAATTCTATCAAGAGATTTAGAAATCCAGATACAGGAAGCCCAGAGACATGCAAACAGATACAATCCAAAAAGATCTCCATGGAAGAAAGTCAAAGACAAAGAGAATTTTAAAATAGTAAGAGAAAAGCATCTAGTCTCATATAAAGTAACCACCATCAGACTAACGGTGGATTTCTTAGCAGAAACCTTATAGGCCAGGAGAGAATGGTACCATAAATTCAAAGTACTGAAAGAAAAAAACTGCCAGCCAAGGATACTATACCCAGCAAAGTTATTCTTCATACATAATGGAGAAATAAAGTCTTTCTCAGACAAACAAAATCCGAGGTAATTCATCACCACTAGACTGGCCCTACAAGAAATGCTTAAGAGAGTCCTACACCTGGAAGCAAAAGGATGATATAAACCATCATGAAAACACATAAAAATGTAAAACCCCCTGGTAGAGCAAACACACAAATAAGAAAGAGAAAGGACTCAAATGTTACCATTACACAAAACCACAAAACCACAATGATAAACAATAAGAGAGAAAGAAAGGGAAAAAAGGATATATAAAGCAACTAGAAATCAATTAATAAAATGACAGGAGTAAGCCCTCATATAGCAATATTAACTTTGAATGCAAATAGGTTAAAGTTTGCCCTGCAAAGACATTAAAAATGATTCAACTATAGGATGCCTACAAGAAACTTATCTCACCTGTAAAGACACACATAGACTGGTCCCTCTGCAGGTAGTGTTTCTCCCCAACCCTCCTCCCCAACCTTTCACTGGCTACCAAATGCTTCAAATGTCAGCTTACACATCTTTTCCACAGAGAGGTCTTTTCTGACTTTCCAACCCAAATTAAGTCCTTCTAGTTATTGTTTCTTATCTTTCCTTCGTGGCACTTAATACAATTTATAACAGTAATTTATTTGTACATTACTTTATTTGTTGTCTACTCTTTGACTAGACTTCCAGCTCCACAGGGCATAGTTCAAGTACTGCATTGTCTTGTGCTTGTCAGGGTACTTGGTGCATGGAAGTTGCTCAACTAGTGTCTGTTGAATAAATGAAAGCCAAGGGGACCAGAATGTTATCTTTGTGGTTCAATAGTTGCTTCTGTCAAGAATTTACCTGGGCAGCCAAATTACAACCCAGATGTGGTACAAGCATGGAACAGTGACTTTAATGTCTGATATCTTTGAATTATGTGATCTTGATGTATCTATCTCTACTCTAAGGACGTATGTGTCAAGGGGCCTGGGCACTAAGTCTTTTGCATTTGCTTTTCTAGGCATCATGCTTACCCTTCCACGAACATGTTCTTTTATCATATAGTCAACCATGCTGCAAATAGAAATGTAGGCTTCTGAAGTTATAATTGGAATTTATTTGTACTGAAAATTCTTAGCCATTTATTTTCAGATTATTGCTTAGGATGGTTACCTTTTCTGACAATTTATTTTAGTTACTGATTTTTTTTTTTTTTTTTTTTGCAATTCACGTTTAGCCTTATCTTCAACTTTTGGGGGTATCCTTGCCACATAAGTCAATACAGTGGTATGAAACTTAAAAATGCTTGCTGATTCTGTCTTTCTGATGTAAAATTCAAATTTCTTTAACCTGTTAATGGATTCAATAAAGACAGAACATCTTAATTCATAAAAACACATAATAAACTTAGAAAATATTAATAAAAAGCTAGATAGAGGCATAATAATGATTTTTCTAATTTTTCTACCTTTCTGTTAATTACCTTTTTAGTCATATCATCTACAGCAAAAGCGCTAACTCCAGTTAAAGTAGAAATTAGCTTGTCATTCTGGCATATGTCAAAATATAGAACTTTCAGCATGTACTTGCTTAAAGTCAGTTTTCTTTCAGGAAGTTATTTGAATACTGTTATAGTAGAAACTATGGAAAAAATCTAGAAGAACTCAAATAAGAAAATCACCTTTACAGAAAATCTGAGAACCTTCATTTCCAAAATTTTGTAAATATTTTTACAAAAGACATGCCCATTAAGCTTTGCCAGGCCACTGTCAGTAATGGATGCTATGTGGTTAAGTCTATAACGTGGCATTTCTCACACTATGTGAATTACATTTATGCAACCTTATGAAACATGCCAGAGCAATGTAGCATTTAAGCTAAGATGTTTTAATGACTCAATTTGTTCAGATTACTTGAGGATAAAAAGTGATATCATAGGATTTGCTACTATTAATCACTGCAGCCCCTACTATTTAGTACATCGGGGGGCAGGTGTTTTCAGGATTATACTAATAACAAAGAAAAACAATAGACATGTTTTTAATAGCCAAATTGTAATTAGAGACAATTAGTGTAACATTTTCAATTAGAATAAAAGGGCAAGGTTATCACGTTAAAAGTATTATAATTAATGTATTAAATGCAGATACAATAATCTTACTTCATTTAGCAATTACTCATTCTGCTTACAGCAAATAATTTGGTAACAGATTCAGACTGAACTTAACTGGAAGAAAATGAAAGGCATCGTTGCTTAACTCCTGGTGTCTAGGAAGGAGAGAGAATAAACTACATTTTAAGAGACCTCTGAAAAAAGTTCATTTTAAAAAATGCCAAGACTCAGGTTTATTATTATTCTCCTGGGGCACACACTTTGAAATGATATTTTCACACAAGGTAGAATTTGAAATTTGAATCCTGTCAGAGCCACAAAATGCTGAAAGTCCAGATCTCCCAGGGAATAACATTTAAATATTAAATGTCTATGTCCAAGGCAGAGATGACAAGAATAAAAACGACCCCATTTCGAGTGAAATCACTGTCCTCTTTGCTTTTTAAACTGGGTTAAATTAGCATTTTTGTTCAGTTTGGCCTGAAAGAATACAAAATAAATATGATAAGAAGCAAAGAGTTTGAAACGATAATGTTCACATAGTTAAAATGATTCTCCATTTCACTGAAGGCCCTCCTTTGCATGGGAGCTTAGGATTGTTATTTATAGGCTGTGGGGCCAAAATGAATGGTCCATCAGTCAAACTGGATGCTTAGTGCAGTGGAAAAAACCAGAGCTGATGGGCTGAATTTTTCACTTTGCAACAAATTGTTTTGGTGTCAGAGGAGTCTTTTAGTCATTGCTGTTTGGTCCTTCTCTTCATTTGCAGGATCTATGTCTTACACATGTCAGTCACTGGGTATCCTGAAGAGCTCTAGCCTGTGCAGCTACCATTTCCTTGAATAATTAAATAAAAATAGCCAGAGTCCCCACATCCTACGTGGGTATTTGAGGAGCACACAATACATAGCCTCTTTTCTTTAATTAAGTTGTAAATTAGTAGGGAGAAAATACGAGTGATTGTATATCAAGTGTACATTCAACTGATTGCAGACAGAGGCCAAAATATCACCCTGAAAAAAAGAAGGCTCTGCAATAGGTCCAGTTTTCTGTGCAAAGTGCTCTGCCATGTGACCTAGCAGATCCAATGGTGCTTGGAAGTGTCTGCAGATCAGGATGTGTGTGGAGACTTATCTATGTATGCTAGAGTTATCGTATGTAATCTAGAGATGATTTCAAGCACATTGGAGGATATGCAAAGGTTATATGCAAATACTATGCCATTTTTTTTTATCAGGGAATTGAACATCCATGGATAATGGTAGCTGAGAGGGTCCTGGAACCAATCCCCCACAGATAGCTAGGAACAACTGTGGTCTCCTGAAGGGGTTCTCTATGACTAACACTGACTGAGAAAGAAAAAAAAATCAGGCCTGGTTTATAGATTTGCATGATATGCTGGGATATTCCAGAAGTGGCTAGCTCAGCACTACTGTTCCGCTCTGGGGTGGCTCTGAAGTACAGCAGTGAAGGGAGATCTTATCACTGGATAGTACTTCAAGGAGTACACTTAGTTTTTTATTTTTTCTGGAAGATGAGATGGCCGAGGTATGGCCTATACTGTTAGACAGTGGCTAATGGTTCGACTAGACTGTCAGTGTTGTGGACTGAATGTTTGCATCCCCCCAAGAAAGAACATAACTGGAAAACTGGTGACAGGAGGTGTGTGGATAGACTTTTCTGAATGAGCACAGAGAATGAAGATGTTTGTCCCATATGACTGTTCATCAAAGAGTGACCTCAGTAGAGGAGGATCATAATAATCAGATGCATGAGATACCCTGCTCTGTGGCCATCCACGAGGCTCTTTCCTCAGCTACCTGACCTATGCTCAATGGACTCATGAACAAAGTGGCCATGGCAGCAGGGGGTGGAGGTTATATATGAACTTAGCAACATGGACTTCCACTCATGAAGCCTGATCTGTCTACAGTCACTGCTGAGTGTCCCACCTGCCAACAGCAGAGATCGGCTCTGAGCCCATGATATGGCACCGTTCCCCAGGAGGATGAGATAGCCCCCCCACCCCCCGGCAGGTTGATTGCACTGGAACACATCCATCTTGGAAGAGCAGCACTTTGTTCTCACTGGAAGAGACATTCACTCTAGATATGGATTTGTTTTCCTTGCTCTCAATGTTTTTGCCAAAACCACCATCTGTGGACTTACAAAGTATGATTCACATCAAGACACTCTTACAAAATTGCTTCTGACCAAGGAACTAATCTAATAGCAATTGAAGTGTGGCAATGGACTCATGCTTACGGAATTCACTGATCTTACCATGTTCCCCATCACCTTGAAGTAGCTGGCCTGATAGAATGCAGGAACAGCTTTCAAAGATTTAGTTTCTGTGCCAGCTGGGTAGCAACACCCTGCAGGGTTGAGATAAAGTCTTCTAGGATGTGGCATACGTGCAAAGTCAGGGACAAATACATGGTGCTGTTTTTCATACAGGTGGGACCCATGGATCCAGGAAAGTCATGTGAAATGGGAGTGATTTCTTTCACTATTAACCATAATGAGCCACTATGTATGGAAGTTCAGTGTGGGGTACCAGTCCTCTTGCAGTTTATGCATGTTGTCACTGATCTGTTGCTCATCGTGTTGGCACAAGGCAGCAGCCAAGCCCATGGCCTCTTGTGCTTCTGCTGCATCACCTCCTTTTAGCTTCTCCAAACCCTGAGCCAGGTGTGTGTCTGGCTGCATGGTGAAATGTGCCAACTCTTTCTGCTGAACACCTGTGTTGTTGAGGCTGCAGGTAGTGAGGGCTCCAATTGGTCCTTGTGGGTTCCAGATTGTCCTTGTCCTGTCTTTTTCATGTCTAACTTTTCTTACCAGCTACAGGTGCTGAGAGGCTCTACAGAGACTTTAGATCTATAACAGACAAGGAGGCAACAGCCTTCCATAGAGTTCCTCAACAGCTCCTACAATTGTATGAGGTGTAATCCCTCTAGTAACCCCATGGAGCAGTGCTGCTTGTCTGACAAAGCCTAAACGACACAGCTTCCCTCCACTAGCTCCTGCCAACTGCCAGTTTTCTTTTTCCTTCTCTCATCTCTGTCTACCCAATCTGTGACTCTCCCAACCCTCGTCTTCCTGGCAACTCACAATTTCTTTCATTTTAAAAAAACAGCAAAAAAAAAAAAAAAAAAAAAAAAAGTAGAACAATTCAGCTCTCTCATTGTCTTGTTCTTTCTGGATCATGCTATTGCGTGCTTTCCCTTTTGTAACCAGAGGCCATCAAAGAAAAGACAATTTTCTCCTGAAGAGGAACTTTGCTGCCAGTTGTAAAATACACGCTCCTCCCTCCCCCATATCTCGAACTGTCTTATGTTAGATCTCCACGGGAAGGGGCGCCACATTCTCTGCCACCCTGCCACAGTTTACTCAAAATCAATTTCATAAAATCAAAACCTTAAAAGAAAGATTGGCAAAAATGATTGTATTAGAAGTAGGTCCTGCTAAAAAACAGCTTTGGGAAAGTTTTGAATTACAGGCAGTTTGTAACAGCTGTGGATTGCAACATTTTCCCTGGTGAGTTGTTTAGGGTGTCATTGTGTATAAATTTCAAGCTATACTTGTAGAAGCTTTCAGTTCTTTAAGAGTATAAAAGGAAACTCCAGGCTGAGCCTTGGTGTGTGAAACTGTGGGCAAATTGTAGCACATCAATCTCCCCTTTGGAGACATGTATGTTTGCCAATTTTTTAAAATACAGTTTAAGGAAGCAACAGAATTGTAGCAAGATGGATTTCTAAATTTAGAGAAGGGGGAGAAAATACAGAAGGAAATGGGAGAAGGTGGGAGAGTTATTTTTTAGTTTATCAAGACATGAATACCAGCACTTTATTTTAACAAAAGAATGACTAGTTGTAGCCATCCTACAACATCCTAGCATGAATTTATCATTCTATCATAAATCTTTATATGGTCACACAGATTTCCAGGATATTTGAAAAAAGACTCTCCAAATTGAGAGACTGATAGTATTTCATTCCCACTTCGCTGTTTTTGTGTTACTGGTCCAGAGCCTCGTAATAAAGTTTTGAATTTTTAATTCAATAAATTAAAATAAAAAGTAAAAGGGCAATTACTTCTTTTTTGATTGGAGAGATTCTAATCACAGGTTTTTATGCCTTCAGTGTGGAAGCCTTAGCTACTTCTTTTTTTCCCTATGTGGAAGGGTAGGAAGAAATGTTTTGAGGGAGAGGAAGCGAGTGGGAAATGCCTTCAGCAGCCGCTGTGCAAGAGGACAGATGAGAGAACACTTTGTAGGTTTGGTCCCTATAGTGCTTGTGACATCCAGTTGACCTGATGTCTCCAAGTGATATGGCCAGAGTGCAAGGATTCAGGGTGTGATCAAATCACTACCAGATTCTATCTTCGGAGTTCATTTCTTTGGAAGCTGCTTGAGAAAACTGGTTTCTTAACCTTTTTTTTGATTCATGGAGGTCTTTAAGATTCTGATGAGGTTATAGACCCTTTCCAGAGAAAAATGTACACATGTGTATACACACATACAAGTTCACCAACAGTATTAGATTTATAGGCCTCATGAAATCTATCCACAAAATTTAGGCTCTAACTCCCATTCTAAATCATTATCTTTTGGAGAATTGTAAGGTCCTTACTATTCTTGGATGTTGAGGTCCCTCTTCAGGTCTAAGCATGAGTGTCACTCAGTTCTTCTGGGACTTAGCAGAGGACAATATAGATTCTTACACCTCACAGTTGTTTAACACAAGGCTGAATGAATTCTAAAGTGAGGATGGCCACAGAGAAGCCACATTTGTGTCTTATTTACTGTGGTATTCCAGGTACACAGTGGGTGCCCAATAAGTAATTGTTGAAAAATTTTGCTGTAGACTATAATGCTATATAATAAAGCAAGGTGAGAGATCAAAGTAGGCTATCATGTGCTCATGGAACAAGAGAAGTGTACTCACTGCTTCAAATGATGAGTAGGATGTGTGACTAGATCTCTGTCCCTCAGAGACCCTGGTTAATCAATAAACAAGGGACTCCTTTTCTTCCTTTAGTGTTGCTGGTCATGAGGCTGCATGAGAAAACTCAGCTGTGGGTAAGGCTGCTGGAGGACCAAGAAGAATGCGGGACAGGATGGTATCGTGATGGTCCAAGGATTGAGGAAGAAAGCCTAGTCCTTAGACAAGGGAGTTGTGAACACTCCCTAATTGTGCTAAGTCTTTCCAAAGTGGTTCCCACTCAGGTGTGGATGTATATTTGAAACTAGAAGTACATTGGAAGAAAGGGATTTCTAATTTCTAATCCTTTATCCTACTTCAGTAAAATTGGATCAGGTTAGTGTAGGCCTTCTGAGGGGGTAATTTACAACCCTTTCCATATCAAATTTTGAACCAATTGAGAAGTAGACTCAGGAATCAGCCAAGAATTAACAAGTAGCTGTATTACTCTTAAAGCTCAGTTAGTGAAAGTGAACCACTCAAACCTTGTCTCCCTCTCCCCAATATCCAGGCTATGTGGCCCACTTGGGGAGCATCTTGGTTAGAATCCCAGCTTTGCCATTTACTAGCTTATCTGCTATGTGATCCTGGGTAAGTTATTTTTCTTCTCTTCCTACCTATCAAATGGGGGTAGTAATTGTATCCAACTCATAGAGTTATCATGAGTATTAAAATGCTTAGAACAGAGCCTGGCATAAAGTAAGTGTTGAGTCAATGCAAACTGTGATGATGTAGATGCTGGTCAGGGTAGGGAAGACATCCCTGAAATACTCAGCAGGCTGCATGGAGGGCTGTGGCCTGCTTCAAGCCCAGAGGTGAGCACTGACATGAACACATTAACTCTACCTAATGGAGAAATGTGAGCCAGTGCATGTTAGACTTTCACCACCTCATCAATTAGAGTGCTCTGCCAGAGAGAGGAGCCTGTGGGTGTGAAAAGTGCCTGCTTTGCATGTCGAGACAGTCTCCCCTACAGTGAGCAGCAGCGGGTGCTTGCTCTAGGTAGCTCATCCACTGACATGGGAGGCTACCAGCATTGAACTCCAATGGCAGAATCCTTTTGTACAGGAAGATGGTCGGTGTTGTTGTCTCACACAAGAGGTTGCGTCTGGCCAGCGGGTAAGTAAGACCATGAGCAATGCTGTGGAGACAGGCATGAGCATGGTGGGTGGCTCGTGTGGGGGACTGAATGTGGAGAACCTAGTAAGTCAGGCACAGATATCCGGACATGAAGGGCAGGAATGGAGACCCTGGACATTCATAAGATGTGTCTCAAAATCTTTGTTAGTCTCCAGATTTATAAGGACCACAAGTATATATAATACTTCACCTTCAAATAATTTCTAGTTTGTGTCCTAAAATCACCACCTCCCTAGAGCTCTCCTTCTGTGCCACCTCTGACTTTAAGGACTGGCTTTTTTTTTGAAAACAAGCTCTTTTTTGAAAAATACCATTTTTTCAGGAGTCAATGAACAAACAGCATTGAGAGTGGATCCTGGGCAGTCAGCTGGTTTCGTTCACCAGCTAAATAATTCAGTCCTGCCCAGTTGCCTCGTAGCGTGTGTAATTCAAATTTGTGTCTGAGCAACATTACAAACCATTACATGCCATGGGCCTTTGTGGATGCTTGAAAATCATTCAGACTGAGAACACTCAGCTAGATTTATTTTTGAGCTTGTTCAGAGCTGTAGTCCTAACCTCCAGCCCCTTGGCGTCTACTGCTCAAATGTAACGTTCCGAAACCAAGCTCTACATATTCTCCCTCCAAACCTGATGCTCTTCCTGTGATTCCTACCTCAAGTGCCTGAAACAAAACTGGATTTGTCACCCTGTGCGTCTCCTTTCCATGTTGTCTCTGATACCGCTTCATCCTCTTCCAGCGACTGCCCCGTGTTTCTGCTCCTCCTTAAAGTAAAGCTTCTTGAAACGGCCGTGTCATCACCACCTCCACTCTCTTGCCTCCCTCCCACCGTCTCTTAAACGGACTCCAGTTGGATTTTCATACGCACCTGCTGCGGAGATCACCAGATCTCACTCCTCAGCCCCCGGCGCACCCCTCCCTCCCTTCTGAGAAGCCCCACTTGCTGCTCTTGGCCTCCTGGATACCTTTCTTTTCTAGTTCTCTCCTACCTCCCTGGCTATTCCTTCTTAGGCTCCTTTTCTGGCTCTTCTTCCTTCTTTTTTTCTTGAACCTCTAAATTTTGGAATTATGCAGAGCTCAGGTCTTGATCTTCTCTTTTCTATCTATGCCTTACCCCCTAAGTGATTTTAGTCACATCTTTTAAAAGTGCCATCTGTATCTTGATGCCACCCCAGCTCTCCCTTGTACTCCAGATTTGTTTATCTAGCTGCCCACTTGACAACTTCACTTGACTAGCTATCTAAACTTAAGATGGCCAAAGAAAAACTCTTGATTTCCCCCCAAACATGCTCCTTCTCCATTGTTTCCCATCTCAGTAAATGACACTACCATTTCCTGCTCAGGAAAAATACTTTAGCATTTTGTCATTGCTTTCCTTCATACCTTCACATCCAATTCATCAGCAAATCCTGTTGGTACTATATTTAAAATACATCCTGCATGCAAATACTTCTCACCATTTTTGCTGCTTCTACCCTGGTCCAAACCAGCACCATCTCCCTCCTACACCATGTCTACCATAGCTTGTACCTGATCTCCACTTTCCTCCTATGGTATATTTTATACACTGTAGCCAGGGTGATTCCTTAAAAATGTAAATTTGATGTTGTCATTACCATGTTTTGATTATTATTCACCTCCCTCACTAAATGTAAGCTCTATATAACCCAGCAATTGGAACAGTACACATATTTAGTAAGTACTTATTGAGTAAAAGAAGGAAAAAAGAACAATCAGAAAGGATGTCCTTATTCTCCGAGCATATCCTGTGATCAGATTCTCTCCAATAAAAAAAGAAGTTATTTTCTTTTTTATTTGTATGGTAGGTAGGTGCCTCATTCCTTTTTTGCCTGCCAAAGAGAATTCTGCATTTGTCTTCTTTC
Source organism: Cheirogaleus medius (assembly GCA_008086735.1). Taxonomy (NCBI): domain Eukaryota; kingdom Metazoa; phylum Chordata; class Mammalia; order Primates; family Cheirogaleidae; genus Cheirogaleus; species Cheirogaleus medius. The sequence continues at coordinate 13,703,086 of VBSM01002616.1, read as the reverse complement.
TCTCCTCTCTCCTAAAGCAAAAGAATCTTTGCCCCAGACAGAGGAAAGTGGATTTATATGATAAGGGAAAGAGAGAGCTGGAGGTGGAAGACAGAGAGAAAAACTGCAGGATTAGTGTGTTAAGAGAAAGTTTTGGGAGAGACACTCTCTGGAGAACACACACTTATGAATATGCATTTCAGATGATTCCTTCAGGATAGATTTCCCAAAGTGAAAGTACCTGGTCAAATGGTCTACAACATTTTTAAGGCTATTGATAACAAAGTGCTTTTAAGAGAAGTCATATCATTTAACCTCCTCTATTTTCTATTCCAGAAACATAAGAAAGTGCTCATATGTTGGCAGTGCTTTTTACATTTTTATAGCTGAAGAAACGACATTTTGGAGAATATAAATAGTTGCACAAGTTGGTAGATACCCTCTCTGTCCAACTCCAAATGATGTGCCTTCCCTCAAATAGCCCCATGAGTCAGTGGCTGGCCTTTGACTCTGGCCTGGGAGCCCTGAGAACAGGGATGGGGACTGAAAGAGTGGACTGTGGGGTCATGCAACAAGGTCTGCAAACACCCTTCTCTCACAGGCTCAGAAACATCCAGTTACTTCGCTGACCACACTTCTCAGATCTGCTTTCAGCTGACTTTCACGTTCTCAAGGTTAACCTTGTCAGCCTTGATGATCAACAAGGTTGCAATGAGTATTCATAGAAATTGGTACAGAAGTTAATGTCCAGATCCACATAAAACGCAGGCAGAAATGAAGACAGTGACACTTACCAATCTTGACAGAAGGGACGAAAGCCTAAACTCTACAAGGAAACGTTTGTAGCCCTCATCAGTGTGCTGTTGAATATTGCAGACAGTACATGCACTTTAAAATCACAGGATCTAAGCATTATGGAAATGACAATGACAACTTAAGGAGAGCTTTTGTCACTATGGGAGGATGTTTAGAAACATGCACTGCTATTCGGCATCATTAAGAAATCCCTTTTCTGTCTTACTCACGTGAAAAAAAAAAAAAAGAAAAAGAAAAAGAAAATAAAAGAAATCCCCAAGTCCTTGGTTTCAGATAATTTCTTCCATAAATTTATAAGATACAGATCTCAAATTCTTCCTAAATCTTCTTAGTTCCTGGATATTTATGACCAATTATTCATTAAGTGGAAAAATAAAAGGAGGAAAGGGAAGATAAATTAGTTCCTAGATTTTATGAATACTGTTTACTTTTTCTGTACTTTTTCTATGAATATGGGACATACTCATATAATCCAGGGGGTGATCTCTATTGAAGGCACAGAGAAGTATAAATAGGCTCTTAGTATACAAAATGAAAAAAATTCCCCTTAATGAATATTCAAAATCTGCCTACCAGAAAATTCCAGTTTTCTGGTTTTAGTTGGCTTTGGTTTGATTTTGTAGGTCAGGCATGGGGATTAGGGTGGGTACTAGGTTCTGGGCTCTTCTGTTCTTCACTAGTGTGGGTTTGCGTCATCAGTGAATCCGTAGAGCCAACCCAGGACCAGATGAATCCTTCTTAAGGCCTCCCAAGGCTCATCTCTAATTAGAATTGACCTTCCACGGGAAAGGTAACCTCTAGTGCTTTTTCCTTCTCTTGCTTGGAAATGGTCAGGGGGATGCTATGTTCTCAATGCTTAAATCCCCTTAAAGTTTGTATATTGAAAACCTAATCACCAATATGAAGGTATTAAGTGGAGCCTTTGGGAGGTAATTTAGTCTTAAGGGTAGAGCCCTCATGAATGGCATTAGTTCCTTTATAAAAGGTACTCCAGAGACCTGCCTTGCCCCTTTCTGCCATGTGAGGTTACAGCAAGAAGATGGCCCTCACCAGACACTGAATCTGCCAGCACCTTGATCTAGGACTCCCCAGCCTCTAGAACCATGAGAAATAAATCTCTGTTGTTTATAAGCTACTCACTCTATAGTATTTTGTTACAGCAATCTACATGGACTAAGACAGAGGCTATTACCAAAATTATAAGAAATACATTCAGAAAAGAAATTAGTTTAAAATGCCACATATTTATCACATGGAGAAAAAACTCTTTTCTTAGATAATCATTATGGCCAATAATAATGACTATTTTTATTCACATATATAGTTTTTCATTTAATGTTAACAGCAACTCTATGAGGTAGACATTGTTATTAGCTCTATTTTATTGATAAGCAAACTGAGACTTGGAGAGGCTTAGGTGACTTGCTCATGGTTGCACACATAGTGAGTAATGAAGACAGAACTCAAACCTAGATCTTCTGAGATGAAGTTATTTGCTTTTTGTTATTCCATGTTCTCTTGGTTTAAGATAGGGTATATTATTGAAGTATTCATGCTTAAATGTTATCTTATTTCATCATTATTATACTTTTTCCAAAGAGTAAAGTGGTTTTAATCTTGTAAGTCAAATATTGGGAGGTGTTTCCAGTTAAAAATTAAAGAGCCAAGAAGTCTGAAAGTAAGACTCTGAGCTTTGACCTTTAGGATGTGAAAATGACAGCCCAGTCTGTTCAAAATTAAATGAGAAAACAGTGAGCAATCTATAAGGTAGGAATGCATTTGGCTGAAAGTAATACAAAAATATAAAAATCTGGCCACAGTGGCTTAACCAAATAGGGATTTATTTTTCTCTTATAATAAGAAGTTCAGAGGTGGGCTGGGGAAGTAGCCCCACAATGCATCAAAGACCCTGCTCCTTCTTTCCTTTCACTCTGCCATCCTAAGTGTGGGGCTTTTGTCTTCAGGTTTGTTGCCTAATGATTGTAAGTCAAAATTTTCATCTTTAGCTCCATATCCACATTCCTTACTGAAAGAAGATGGCCCTATTCTGTTTGCCTTTAAGTCTATCTTCTTGTTTGGAAAGAATGCTCTCTCCAAAGACTTCCTTCTATGTCTATTGGCCAGAACTGGATCTCAGGACCATGCTAGCTGCAAGGGAGTCTAGAAAGGTGAATATTTTCACCTAGGCCCACTTTCATACTGAAAAAAATTGGTTATGTTAGAAAGAATAAATAAGGGAATGGACATAAAGTGAAAATTTCTTTTGTTGTTGTTGGAGGGGTTGGAAGTGAGAGTTGTGAATGGATGATAATGAGCGAAAATCACTCAAACCAAACACTCAGTTGAGATAGGCTGCTGAAGAGGAAACTAGAACTTTGCACTTGGGTGTGTTCTAATGAATGAGGAACTAGTTGGGTCAGCCTGGTCAGGTAACTGCATTGAAGAGCAGGCAGAGCTAAGTGGCTGGAATGATGGTGAGAGGTCACCAAACAAGGCAGAGCTCAATCAGGAAATGGCCAGGAAAGATCAGGACGGAGACACCAGAGTTTAGGAGGTCATACTTCTAAGACCAAGTCAAATAGTCAGGCTGGCTTCTAGAAGCCTAGACTCTTCTTTCCCAAGAGGCAGAATCTTGCCTGTCTTCAAGTGGCCTTGTTTGCAAGCCACTCACTGACACCACAACTCAGAGTGTCTTGGGAAGCTAGTCTGTTGCTCAGCAGAAAAGTCCCATGTGCTGTCATTTTTTTGGTAGTACTACAGATTATTGCAGGAGCAATACAGCAGTATTTTGAATGCTGGATTTTGAGCAAGAAGACTATCATTATCCAATGCCCCTTCTCTTAGGAGGATTATGCTATAAACTCATGGCTTGTGGAATGTGCACGTGGGGGCTTTTGTCCAACCACTAATCAGCTTCACTTTTCCCTCTGGCCCTTGTGAAGAACGTTAGGCCTGTGCAGCACTGCAGGCTGGTCACTGGCAGTATATCTGGGGCCACAGAATGGTGAGGCTGTCTAGGCTCTTAGTCTGTGACTGTGTTCTCTTTAGCCCCATGTTTAGGCAATCAGAGTTGTGTAGAAGTACACCAGAGTCTGCTGCTACTGGAGCTGCTGGCTCTAGAGTGGGAGCTGGGGCCACAGGGATACAGCCCACTGAGGGGCTGGCTGAGGCCTGTCCTATGAGTAATGTGTGGGAGTATCAAGCCACAGGCTGGATTCAAGGATGAGAAGCAGTGCCATGCTGAAGGCGAAGCCAGGAAGGAGAACTGAGGCACAGAAGACAATGTTGAGGAGAGTCCTGTTGTTAGATATGCTAATCCAAAGGAAGAAGCAGAGAAGATCCATTGTGTAGAAGCCAGAGTCTAGGGAGACCAGAACCACTGGGGGCTGAGGTGAGTGATGGGTACTAGGTCCTAGAAGGCATAGTCCTGAGACAGAGTCAGGTGGCATGAGTGTCAGCTTGGGTGGTGGTGGTGGTTGGAAGTGGGCAAGGTGGGGAGGGTGCTGAGGGAAGTTTGCTGAAAATGGGTAGGTCTGGTTCTCCCAATCCTCGGCCTTGCCTGTCTTACGGTGGTGGCCACTGTAAAAACATGCCAGGACATGGTCAGCAAAGGCTTCACATTTGGAATCTCTCTAAAGGGATTGTTGAAAGTTCTGCCATTACCAGAACACTACTTTCTAATAATCTGCTTGGTGCCAGGTGTGGTCCGATCTCTGTATGCCTTTTCTTTTCCATTGTTTAAAATGGAGACATTTCCTAGTTAGTAGGTCCTAGAAGAGATGTTATGAGTCCAGATGAGACTATTTAGTTCTTGGAATTCCACCGAGGAAATAGCTATGTAAATTCAATGTATTGTTATTCATGACATGTGTGGTTGAACTGAAAACTCTAGCTACTACCCAACCATGCAAACCATAAAATTAGACTTCCTGTACTCTGCACAATAATTCTCTTTCTTACAGTAGAAACCACAAACTAATTTTGCCTTACAGAAATATGCTCTCATCCAAAATTGTTAATGCACATTTTAAAAACTGGCTCAGTTTTACTGTGAAGTCACATCTGAGAAAAGTGACCTAATCGGGCAATGCCTGTCTTACATACAGGACCATGCATGTTTTAGAAGCTTACCAGGAGCTGATTATGAAGATCACCAATCCAAATGATCTAACAACTTTCATTTCCACATCACTAGTTCAATTAATAAATAATTTCCAATAATATGATCGCAAATATATTTCATTTTTGAACCTATATGCATCCATGCTGTGAGCATCATCTGATTTTTTTGATTACTCTTTAATTCCTTAGCAGTTGCAATTTTTTCTTTACAAATGCATTGTGGGTAATTTATGTTGTTTTGACAGCTTGTTTTTTTTGATATAATTTGCAATTCTGCACCCAGAGTTGTAATATACTATAATACATTTTAGATAAACAGCATGGAAATACAGAGGTTATCCATGTAAAATGATTCATATTTCAAAATAGGGACATCTGTAAAGTGAAAAAAATATATATTGCTATTAATCACACTTTTTATATTACTTTTTCCTTGACTGAGATTTGTTACATTTACTATTGTAACATATTTCCAAAACACATTAGTTAAATGGAGCTGAAAATCACACGTGCATATTTTATGGAAAAAATGTGCAGATATATTTTCAATTTTAAGCTATAAACTATGGCTTTTTTTGGATGATTAAAATATTCTGGCCCATTTAAAATGAGCTACATAATAAAAGTGATGTGCAATAATAATTTTACAATGCTTAATAATATAAAGTGCTTTATTTGAAAAATGCCTTTTAAAAGATTTTATGCATAATTCAAGCACTTTTGTTCTGTTCTGTATAGAAAATAAGTGAGTGATATGCAAGTGAAATCAGAAATCGAAGAGTTCAAAAAATAATTAAAAAAACCAGGCAGATTTCTGCCTTGCTAGAATTAAGAAGTAGCGACACTTTAAATGTTTCACACTGCTGGCAACTGGGGGAAGTAGGGCAGAGTGACACAGTAGAAAACATTAGGCCCACACTTTCTCTAAGATAGGTTTTCTGGCTTAAAAAGGGGGATACAAAGGGTTATTGAAGTTTATTGAATATGCTTCTTATTGTCAATTCATGTCACTAAAGAGAGTTTGCTCTTGTTCACACAAGAGAGAACCTTTCAGATCTTCAACCCAATACCTGCCAAGAGCACCTTTAACATGCAAACTAGCCAAGGGAGTTTGCCCACGTCCTCGTCACCAGTGTCAAAGCAGGAGAACCTGGAGAAATATTGCACATGTCCCCCCGGTGCTGCCCCTGCCTCTTCCCCTAAAGAGGCAGGAAAACCAGGTTAGGTAATTGCAATGTGTTTATTAACGAAGGCTGGGCTATTGTTCATTTAGAATCGCCCAAAAGGCTAAAATAATTTTGAAAGGGGTTTAAAGTATGAAAAGAGGCATGAGAAATCAGCCCCAGTAGGAACACTAATCCACAGTGGAAACCATGATCCTCACTTTTTTTTTTTTTATCTGAAGACATGATAAAATACTAGTAGAGTTTAAAAAAAATTACATATTAACCAATGACTAGATTGTCAAATGTAATAAAATCCCAGAATAGGCTGGGCATGGTGGCTCATGCCTGTAATCCTAGCACTCTGGGAGGCTGAGGTGGGAGGATTGCTTGAGGTCAGGAGTTTGAGACCAGCCTGAGCAAGAGGCAGACCCCATCTCTACAAAAAATAGAAAAATTAGCCAGGTATTGTCGTGCATGCCTGTAGTCCCAGCTACTTGGGAGGCTGAGGCAGGAGGATCGCTTGAGCCTAGGAATTTGAGGTTGCCGTGAGCTAGGCTGATGCCATGGCACTCTAGTTTGGGTAACACAGCAAGACTCTGTCTCAAAGAGAAAAAAAAAATCCCAGAATTTCCTAGTTACTTTGCTACAAACATTCAGTGTGCTGTTTGCAAGTTTTATCTACCTAATTTAGGCTAATTTTAATATAGTCTAAATGAACAAAGGATTTTTGTTGAGTTGGAGCAATATTTAAAAAGTGTCCAGTACAACTTAAAGAGTAAAAATGTATTTTACTGTAGGTTGTCTTTTGTCTATCCTTCTATAAATTAGAGCTGAGGATTACTTTGTTGCCTATACTCTTTATGTATGACACTCACTCTTGAAATGACAAGACTTTCTAGAATCCTTAGCTAAGTTTAAATAAACTCTGAAAAATCACTTGTTTAATATTGCTTTTTTTGCCATCTGCTGTCGTCTATTCTGGTTTTATTTTTTTTTTTACCCACAGTGACTTCTTAGGAGAGCATTACATGGGTGGAAATAACTAATTACTGGTTGATTGATTATGATTAGAGAGTGTGTGTTCTGAAGTTGGAGGTTGAATAAAGCCAGTGCCACAGCTCTAAATAGCGTGTATGTGTGGTTGATTGGATAGAGAAAAAACCCAATCCACTGCAGAGAGGGCCAGGTGAGATGCCTTGAGGCTTTGGACTATACTTCTGATTCCTAATTTACATAGATTACTTTGAAACTGATTGTAAACCAGTTAAATGGTTGGCGAGTGACAAAATATGAAGAAAATAATAAATGCATACTAGGTGGCACAAAAGATTTAGAGGGATTTGTATTAGCTTTGTAACCAGACCGACATGTGGGAAATAAAATTTATTGTTGCTAAACATTGAACATTACTCCTGAGGACTGAAATAATGAACACAGTAAAAATAAATAGCATTGAACTAACTAGAGCAGTAAGACTTGCAAAAAAGTACTCCAGAGAGAGGAAGGAAGGGTTTTTCTCTGACACTGTCTAGATAACATAAAGCCGCAAATCACCTATGCAATAGTGTTAGGCTAATTATGCCCAGATAGCAGGTCGAAGTGTTTAGATTTACCCAACTTATTGACTCTTTCCTCCTAAATTCCTAAGTAAGCATCCATATTTATTAAAATATATGTGTCTAGATTTTGTATCTGTAAGCTTTTAAAAACATAGCAAAAATTATAATACAGTTTGGATTGGAAAAGCTTTCAATTCAGCATCTGTGTTGAGTGTTGAATAAACCCATTAGGACTTGAGATATTGCCTTGGAAAACATGAACGAAAACAAAAAGTATTAGTTCAGGGAGTAGCCTCTCTGGGAAAGAGTTGAAAACTTATCATTAGAGACATTCAAAATCGACATAAAATGTGCCAAGCAAATTATAATATTTTCTCTCTGATGTTATTCCGAACATACCTAGTGAAAAACATTTATTTTTATTTTGTCAATGTGTTTTTCTCTCTCAGTTTACCATTTAGTACATTACAAATCAGTTTTAAATTTCACGGTAAACATAGTCATGTTTTTCAGTGTTTCCCCAACAGGTCCATATAGTCATAGATTAATTATTTAGGACATCAGATTTGTCACTTACCTAGGTATTGAGTTTCAAACTGTACCTCTCTTTAGACATAACATTAGTTTTTTTTAATTTCAGCATATTATGAGGGTACAAATGTTAAGGTTACGTATATTGCCCTTGCCTCCCCCACCTCGAGTCAGAGCTTCAAGCGTGTCCATCCCCCAGATAGTGTGCATCACACTCACTATGGATGTATATACCCATCCCCTCCTCCCTCCTCCCACCTGCCCAACACCCAATAAATTTTTTTTTTTTAAGATTTTGGTTACATTTTATATCTTTGCCTCTCCCTAGAAAGGGTTAGAGGTATGCCTTTCCCCTCCACAATGCTCACACATCCCTAAGATGTGGGTCCCCCCCCCGAATCCCTGGTGAACACTACCACCATTTGAGCACCATAGTGTCAATCAGTCAGTACCAATTTGATGGCGAGTACATGTGGAGCCCATTTTTCTGATCTTGTGTCGCCTCACTTTGGATAATGGGCTTAAGCTCAATCCAGGATAGTATAAGCGGTGCTGGCTTGCTGTTCTTGTTTCTTAGAATTGAGTAATATTCCATTGTAAACATATGCCAAATTTTAATAATCCACTCATGAATTGACGGACACTTGGGTTGTTTCCACATCCTTGCAATAGTGAATTGTGCTGCCATAAACATTCGGGTGCAGATGTCTTTATAATAGAATGTCTTATGCTCTTTTGGGTAGATGCCTAATAGTGCTATTGCTGGATCGAATGGTATTTCTATTTTTAGCTCTTTGAGATATCTCCAAATTCTTTTCCACAAAGATTGCACTAATTTGCAGTCCCACCAGCAGTGTGAGAGTGTTCCTGTCTCTCCACATCCTTGCCAGCATTAGTTGTTTTGGGATTTCTTGATACAAGCCATTCTCACTGGGGTTAGGTGGTATCTCATTGTGATTTTGATTTGCATTTCTCTAATGATTAGAGATGTTGAGTATTTTTTTTTTTTATATGTTTGCAGGCCATTATTCTATCTTCTTTGGAAAAGTATCTGTTCATTTCCGTTGCCCATTTCTTGATGGGGTTGAAGATTAGTTTTTTTGAATGTCCTATTAAACATATTTGTCTCTCTCCATCAAGGTCCAGCCTGAATAGCCATTCCATTATATCTTACTGATGCACAGAGGTTGATCAGTCTGATTGAAAGACAGATCTCAAAAGGTGTTGTAATGCCTCATATTGGCAGCGACAGATGAAGGCGGTATGCTATGGAGGGGCTTCTAGCTTTGGTTCTGTCCCGCCCTTACCAGGATGCTCTCAGAACTTTCTTTTATCCCTCCAACCACCAGGCATTGTTGGAGCCAAGAGCTAAGAATCTACGTGCTGCCCCCTGGAGGTCGATCTAAAGCAAGACTTGGAGAGCTTTTTCTTAACAGGTCAGGTAGTAAATATTTCAGACTTTATGAGGTAAAATTGAATGTATTAGGTAGGTATTTACGTAACATTTAAAAATGTTACCATTAGAAAATGTAACATTCTTGAGGGTGGCACAAAAGCAAGCGGTGGGCTGTGGTTGCCCACACCCGCTCTGATAGCATAAACAGATAATCACACTCCAGCGTGCTAGCTGCGATGACAGAAGTAGGGGGTGAAAAAATTCATCTCAACTATCTTCTTCCTTGAACCGACCGGACATTTGGGTTAAGGTAGCCTGTCTGGGCTGTGCGAGAGCCCTCAGCCGCGCCAGGGACCTGGAGAGCCCCCGCGGGGACGTTCTTTTCATGCTCTCACTCCCATCTTCCTTGCTCTGTGTTTTCTTTGACCTCAAGCCACCCTTCCCACTTGCTCCATGAACTCTTTTATTGGGCACGAGAGGAGGAGGCCTGGGGGAAGGGAGGAAGAGAAGAAGGAGGCCAACAAGAATTTTAATTTCCCAGGCGCCAATATAATTACAGAGCAGATACAAATCCCTCCAAATCTTTTGTGCTGCTTTATATGCATTCATTATTTTCCTCATCTTTTTGTCACCAGCCAACCATTTAACTAGTTTACAGTCAGTCCCAGGGAAATTTATGTAGATTAGAAATCACCGATCTAAACTGAAGCCCCGAAGACATCTTACCTGTTAGCATGTTGATAGATGTTGTGTTTTAATAAATTCACTTTCTCTCTATCAGAAACCTAGCACCAGCTGCACAGCCTCTCTTATCACAGAGGCCTCTGAACTGCCCTAAGTGTGGAATATGGACAATCGGAAAGCCTTATCTCAGATTATTCTGGAGTTTTTCACCAACTACAGCCCATCATTTTGGAAATTTATTTAAATAGGTAGAAGGAAAATATCAATAGCCTAAACATTATATTTAATTCTGTTGCATTTTCCTTTCCTCTGATTAAGTTAATTTCCCTTTTCCTTTGAAGTTGTGGATAAATTAGAATTTTTTTCTCTCAGAACTATTAATACCATTTCTGACAGGTAGTGTACTTCCTATGACAATCTTTGATTCTTTTCACATTTAAATGCAGTTAATATTGAATAAATGGTTGTTACTATTAGTGTTTGTTGTTAACGTGACAATTTCTCTTTGGAATGTATAAGGATATAGACATATTTTAGCATAAGACATTTTTTCTAAAACATTCTGACCAGTGTAGTGTATGTACCAAAAATGATGCACTTGTCAATTTGAAGTCTGGTCAAAGCAAAATGACCAGAAAACTGGTGGGACAGGGATGGTGGCTTGAGCCTAAATGATGACTATTATGGGATACACACATGAGTGAGCTCATCTCCTCATCCAGCAGGGCACTGCTGCAAAGAAGCCTTTTTGACTACCACAGGTACCAGGTGAGCACTCATAATAAGAGAGAGGGAGACAGGCTTGGCAAGCTTGATCCATTGTCAAAACGATAGTCACAGCCATGTGTATGATGTCGGTGACATAGGGGACAGATGCCTGCCACTTAGCCTTTTGCCTGGCCAGTCCCCCACAGACTCATGTCTGGGTCGTAGAAGACAGAGAAGGCTTTGAATACATTTTCTGTTTGTGGAAGGTGATATTGAGGATTTGGACTCTGACAGATGCTGGCAGCTGTCCCTCCATCCCCAATAGCCACTTCCCCTCCTTTGTGCAAACACAGTCTTATTTTTTATGGAGGTGGCCTTCTGCCCAGCTATGGGGACTAAAATCATGATTGGTTGAAGTCATTAATAGCAATCTTATTCCTTGGACAGTTTCTCTTTCCCAGAGCTCCCGAAGCTAGTACGACCATGTGCTTTTATGCTCAATGCTATATAAGGAGAAAGCTGTAGGTGGGCTTCTGGGAGAAACTCTCCTACCTTTTTGCCCATTGATGTTGTGTGAAGATGTGCTGCTTGACCTGTGGCAGTCATCTTGTGGTCAAGAGGTGACATGCCCAAGAATGAAGAGCTGACAGAGGGGAATGGCAGAGTCGAGACAGAAAGAAATGAGATGGTGGATGGCGTGGAGGAGACCTGCACCACACCTGGGGCTCCATATCCCTGGACTTACTGTACTATGAGATAAGGAAACGCTTTTATTGCCTAAGCCACTGTTGGTTGGGTTTTCTCTTTCTTTCAGATCCTTGAAGTCAAGTGAGTGTAACATCAAAATGGAGAGAAACGCATTTGCCTACTTCACCACAAAGCTTGGAGGAGTTTCGGTACTTCAAGGGCTCAGGCTGAAGGGGTAGTGGAGTGCAGAAAGGGGGAGCGTGTCAGGCCAGAGGACCCATACCCAAAATATGCAGTGCACGTGCCAGTGGAGGCAGTGGTCCCAGCGGCTATGGCAGCAGTGTCTGGTGATCCCAGTAGAAGGGGAAGATGTGCCAGACTGGAGTAACGTGAGCGGCGAAGCCTGGCAGATGTAGTGGTCCCTGGTGGACACTGGGGTGCCTCAGGTTGCAGAAAGAGAAAAAAGAAGCTATGGCACACGGTAGATGACTAGGTGGCTGATTTTACTTGTTTATGAGCACATGTGAGGCATCCTTGGTATATTAGAGAGGATAACCTGATACAACATATATGCCCCTGATGTTTAATGGCTCAAACACAACAGGAGTTTATATTTTGCTCACATAACAGTCTGGTGGCCAGTGGATGGTTCTCCCTCTCTCTGGCAATTTGGGGGCCGGGGAGACTTCCATGTGGAGACTCTGCATTTCCGTGTGACCTGGTTGTCATCGGCATCCAGCTGGCAAAAGGGAAAGAGAGAACGTGGGGAGAGATGCCTGTTTAACCTCAGTCCAGAAGTGGCGCACATTACTCCTTTCCCACTTCACAGTGCAGAGGACTTATATATCTCTACTAACTGCAAATGGAGTGGGACATGAGTTCCCCTGGCTGGGCAGCTGCTACCAGTTACATTTTATAACTTGAAACAGGAGAACAAATTTTGATAGGCAATCTCTGCCACCTCCAAGTACTCCTGGAAATACTTGTTTAGGGGTGGAGTGGGGGTGGGGCAGATACTTTGCAGGGTTCTGGAGTTCTGAATTGGCAGGTGGTGTAAGCTGGTGATACATAGGTCACCAGGCCCGTGGTTTACCTACTGATCTTCTAAGAATTGCCAGTTAGAGTAGCTTAAGCGGAAGAGGCATTTTCCCCCCTTCTTTGCAATTATTTTCTTGGAATTATTCAGTATATAAAATTGATGAATAATTGAAAAACCCTCTGTTTTGTCTAATTATAGTCATGCATTGCTTAATGACAGGGGTACGTTCTAAGAAATGTGTTGATAAATGATTTTGTTGTTGGGTGAGCATCACAGAGTGTACTTACACAGACCTAGTTGGTATAGCCTACTACACACTTGGGTATAGATAGCCTATTGCTCCTAGGCTACAAACCTGTACAACATGTTGTTATATTGAGTACTGTAGGCAGTTGTACCACAATGGTAAGTATTTGTGTATCTAAACATATCTAAACATAGAGCAGGAACAGTAAAAATAGAGTGTTATAATCTTATGGGACCACCATCATATATACAGTCTGTCATTGACCAAAACATTGTTATGTGATGCACAACTGTATTTAGATCTGGTATGGCCATAGTATTGAATTTCATTTATGATTTAACATAAACCATATATCAACAGTCTAAACTCTAATATAAACATCTGACAGGTCCTTTTATTATTGAGAACAGAGCACTTGAAAGCATGTGATAGTTTTTTTCTTTCTTTTAAAAAGTATTTCTGATGACTGCATGGGTTATGACTATTAATACTAAGAAATAGAATTTCAAAATGAGCATCAGACTTATTTTTCAAGTGCCTTGTCATAAATGCACTGCTACTCATGTAATAAAGTAATTTTCCCTCGTGTGATAAATATAGTACTAAAGAAGAATGAGCCTTGTCTGATAAAATGGCTTTTATTAATCTCCTAATGTTTTTATTTTGTTCTAGAATTATGATTAGTTTCAAGAGAGTAGCAAACAGGTTATGATCACAGTTGAATATTATTGCTATCCAGATATCTTTGGTTAATGCCTGCTGTTTATTTCAAAAACAAAATGCTCCATTAAGAAAAATCAATGCTAATGGTCTGACTTTATTATCAAGAAATTATACCTGTTATGTAAACCTTGCTAATTATAAGTGCTTGGATTCATTTGGGTGATATAACTGTTGAAAAAGGCCATTTATTAAGAGAAGTACTTGGCGTTTGTACTAGCATAATAAAACTGAAATAATAAAAAACAACCCAAGGAAAGAAGAAATGTTAATGAGGAATGGAATTTGCACAGGAATGAATTATACCAGGAGACAACATGGAGTGTGGGATTAACTCCGAATGCTTCATCTTGGACACCTATTCCCCTCAGCCACCTCCAACAGCCTGCCTTGTCTTCCTCTCTTCTTACTTTACTTCTTACTCTTTGGGCTGAGCTCATGCCTGCACCCGCTTCACCTTCTATTGACTCCGAAGTCTTTAAAACTTCACCGTTGACCTCTTGTCCATGGACCAGTCTGCCTCTGGCCATCCCTGCTTGGATGTCTGAAGTCTATGTGTCCAAATAGAATGAATCTTTTGTCCTCCTCTTGAGTCATCTACCTTAACCTGAATAACACAGCGTCACCCTTGACTCCCCTGTCCCTCACACCCATATCAAACCAGCCACATCCTCTTGTTTCTGGTCAGAAATTTCTCTCTCAAATCTGCTTCTACATTCACTCTCACTCTCACTGCCTCAGTCTGGGCCATAATCACTTCTTGTTTTAATTACTGTAACTTATATATCTGACCAGCAGACTCATAGCATGTAGGCATTAAAGCGATTTTACTTTTGTCTTCTGTAGTCCTTTATTTTTAAATTATTATTTCAACTTTTTATTTAGAAATATTTCAAACCTACAGAAAAATTGAAATAATAGGACAATAAATACATGTATAAACTTCATCTCCTAGATTCACTAATTCTCAACACTTTGCCACATTTCTCTCTCTCTCCTCCTCCTTCCACCCACCTCTGTCCCTCCCTCTCTTTCTCTTTCTCTCTCTGTCCCTCTCTTGCAATCCATTTCTCACACCTCTGCACAGAACCCAGCCTGGCTCTGGCTCCCTAAAGATTGTGGCTTGGGATTGGTGCGAACACTGGCCTTCCCATCTGTTTCTCGTGGTCTGACTCTGGTAGTGAAAGGTGTTTCAGACAGAATCAGAGGGAGACAGCAAAGGAGAAGGAGTTATTTTGATGTCATGAGCCTTGGCAAGCCACCAGCACCTGCTTGCACATCTGGTGTCAGCATTGGCGAGGGGGCCATTTTCCCAGACTGCAGTTTGGTCACTCAAGGGCTCAGCGTGGCACCAGAATGTCAGGCAACACTGTGGCCCCCAGAGCACTGGCAGCTGTAGCTGGGCCTAGATACTCCCTTCAAGTGGCTCTTTGACAGTGACACTGAGAGCAGAAAGTGTGAACAGACTTGTATCTGGGTATAAAATGTGAGGATTCTCAGAATGTGTGAGACTTTGAGGCTGAGGAGGTGGTGGTGGCTACAAAACCTTACGAATGCAAATAGAGGACACAACACAGCAAGATGGGGGAACTGTTGTCACAGTGACCTCATAGGCAGGTGAAGCCTGAGGATGTTTGGGTTACTCAGGGACAGAAAAAAAGATATTAAAAGAAATATAAGTGGTAAAAGGAATATTTCCTTTACCCTACAGTTCAGCATGCCCCTAATTGTGTAGGAGTAATTCCTGAGTCATCCATCATTCCACCCTTTCATTTTGCTGGTACATATGCGATATAAACGCATGTGACACCTGTCTGTTTGGCTAGTTGATCTTCAAAGCCACTGAGGACTCTTAGCGCTGATTTTATTTTAAAAGAAGTAAAATATTTTTTGTCTAAATTAGCTATGGTCTGAATTAATCACTCTGCCTTCTAAGTCATTGAAACAAGACTCTGAAATCCTTACTATCTCAAAAATATTGCTGATGAGTCTATTTATTTTGAAAAATTTGCTTTTTATCAGAGGCAACTAGACATATGTTGCAGATTGTATTTTCTGGAGACGATGACAATGGTCTCTCCCATCCGTCATGCTCTTACAGTGGCTGTGACATTCCTTTCATAACGTAGTGGGGTCTATGTCCCTCTTCTCTAACCTGGGTGGACCTTTGTGACTATCTCTATCAATAGAGCATAGTGGAAGTGACTCTATGTGACTTCTGAAGGTAGATCATAAAAATGCCATGCACTTCTGTTTTGCTCTGTTGGGACATTTATTACTGGCACCCAGCCATTCTGCTATGAGAAAGCCCAATGAGCTCACATGGAGGGACCATGGGAAGAGGCCATCTATAGGTATTCCAGCCAACAGGTTAGCTGAGAGCCCAGTGGGCCACCAGCACCAGCGCCCCCATAATATGCTGAAATAAAAAAATAAATAAATAAAATAAAAAAATATATGAAAAAAAAAGAAAACACATCTACCTAAAGATACTGTTCTGAGCCTTGTTTTTTTTTTTGTTTTTTTTTTTTTTTGAGACAGTCTCACTCTGTTGCCCAGGCTAGAGTGAGTGCCCTGGCGTCAGCCTCGCTCACAGCAACCTCAAACTCCTGGGCTTGAGCAATCCTCCTGCCTCAGCCTTCCGAGTAGCTGGGACTACAGGCATGGGCCACCATGCCCGGCTCATTTTTTCTATATATTTTTAGTTGGCCAATTAATTGCTTTCTATTTATAGTAGAGACGGGTCTCGCTCTTGCTCAGGCTGGTTTCGAACTCCTGAGCTCCAGCGATCCGCCCGCCTCGGCCTCCCAGAGAGCTAGGATTACAGGCGTGCGCCACCGCGCCCGGCCTGAGCCTTGTTTTAATAAATGTTTCTTTGAAGTTCTCCTTCCCTTTGTTTCCTTATAGTTACGTATTTGTAAAATGACATCAAGGAGAGAGCCTCCATTAGGTCCTAATCTCTCTTTACTGGGTGGGAGCATCTGAGATCCTTAATAAAGGGGCGTGGCCAATGTCAGTTTAACAAGGAGGGTGTGCTCAGGGCAGGAGCCCCAGGAGCTCAGGGCAGGGCTCAGGGAGCAGGGCCATTGAATGTGCGTTGATCACAGGACTTACAGTAAATGGGCTAGACTAGAAATCCTGAATCTGTGACACTTCAGGGGTTTCTGCATTGCTGGCTGCTGGCAGAAAAGAACCAGAAATTTCTGGGTGCTGAAAACTAGAGCACAGAAAGATTGGTGCTTGTACGGGCTGAGAGAGGGAGAGAAGGAGGGAGGGAGAGAGACTGCCTATCTTGTTTCTGACCCCTGTGCCCACAGTCTTCCTCTCTTTTTCGGCGTCTGTCAACTCAGGAGCTTGCTTGGGGGCTTCCCCAGCCACTTCTCTGCTCCTCAAGGCAGGAAACAATGCTTGCCAACATTTTGGACTCATTTTTAATCAGCTTGGAAATTTAATCAGAATAGTGTCAGGTACATGCAATTGTTAAAAAAAAAATCTATTAATTAGCTACCCACAGGCTTGCCGTCTCAAGTTAGATTTAAATCCTGAGGAGAGAATGACATACTGCTCTGTTCTATACCTCCAGGTATGGAAACCACCACCTGGGATTAAAGCATCAGTGAAGATACTGCTTTGGAGGGATTCAGGTTTTAGAGAAGAAAGGAGGTCATGAGAGCTCATTACTGGATCAGTGAAGTGGTAAGAATTATAAAGAGCTCCCTTTTCTTTTTTGTTTTATGTGTGCATTGCATTCATTTTCCTGGTGTGGCAACAGTGTTCATAAAGGGCCCAACATTCACTGTCCTAATGACAGTTGACGTTTCTAGTCCCCTGAGAAACAAGGATGCCTAATTTCAGAAGACGTGCATAAAGGTGGTAACAGCCAGTCCACAGTGTAGACTCTTTGGGGAGCTAATCATTCAAAATGGACACAGGCTCAAGGCAGCTCAGAGACACATTTCACAGACTCAGTGGAGCCAGTTTGCCTGCCATACCTGGCTGCTCTTCATGCCTGTGACCTTGCTTCATTTGCCTCACCAGAATTTCATTAGGGTGGCCTATTGCCCCAGTGGTGGCCAGTCCTCATATTCTCTCTCTCTCTCTCTCTCTCTTTCTCTCTCTCTCTCTCTCTCTCTCGCTCACTCTGTCACACACACACACACACACACACACACACGTGCACGCACACACACACACACCCTCCACTCATTGGGGACCTTGCTAAAATAAAGATCTTGATTCAATAGTGCAGGGGTGAGACCTGAGATTCTGCACTCCTGACAAGCTCCCAGGTGATGCCAAGGTTGCTGGTTCCAGGGCCACTCTGTGAGTAGCAAGGGGCTAAGTCACAGAGGCAGAGGGAATTAAGAGCACAGCCATCTTAATTGTGAAGCTGAGGCGAAGGTATGGAAACTTCTGCTGCAGAAGATCTCAGACAAGCCCTAGTTTGCTCTCTGAGTCCTGTTTTTCCTGTTTTTATATTTCCTGTGCTTTTCCATGGGTTCCATGAGGGATGTATCTTTTGAACAAAGCCCCTTTTATGAGCTAATTTGAGGGAGAATCTATTCTGTTCCTGCAGCCAGGTGTACCATGGCCATGCCAAGAAACATGCAGAAGCGTTTAGAGAAGAGCTTACAGGTTAGGTTTGCATGAGGTGCAAATAACCAGGCTCTGCCTCCCCTTGGGCTGCAGCCTGGCAACTTTCCCCTTCTGTCCTCGTCTCTCCCTCAGCTGAACACTCAAGTCTGTGCCTTCAGAGCAAGACCTTCTTTTCACCCTGTTAACTCACTGATTTTTCTAGTCAACTCCTCTAATTGAGAGATGCAATTTCAAAATGGAAACACCTCCAATACTGCAAACCGAATAAAGTAGAAAATGTAGCTGTAAAAACAATCAGAAAATACAGTAAATGAATTCATGGTTGGAATGCTAAAGAGTAAATTTATTTGCAATGTGAATGGCATATCAGTTTTGCTTTTATTGTGGCCCAGAATAATTTCCAGTTATATCCACACTAAATAGAAAATAGCTTGTATTCTATTATTAGAAACAGAATAATTTCTCATAGTGGGGAGAAGACTAAGAAGAACTGAATATACACATGTGACTGTTTAGGGGCTGCTTTGATGCTTGGCCCTGTGTGGCCCATGCTCAGTTTGGCTTAGGCAGGGAAAATGAAATGGACAAATATACTTGGTGACATAAATAACAATAAAGTTAACAGGTTCTTCTCAACACTTGTCATGTGGATGCAAAAGAAATCCAGATCATCAGGGCAATGTTCAGTCACTCAAGACACACCGAGCACCTGCTTTTGTGCAAGGCACTATGCTAGGTGCAGTCAGCATTCAAAAGTGAGCACGATGCATTTTTTTCTCTTACGGCTCTTAACAGTCTGGGAAAAAAGGACCAGAAATTGTCTCTTCTTCTCCCTCCATTTTCTATTAGCTGACACCTACACTGATCTTCTTTTCCTTGACCCAGTGGAATGCATCTCTAGTGGTGAAATTTCAGTCTCAGCATCAGGCCTGCAAGTGAGTGCTCCTCAGGTCCCATGGTGCAGGTGATGGTCCCCTCTTAAGGCCAGCCCTTAGCAGTCCGTTTTTTCAGTTCACCCTATCTTTCACAGTCGGAGCCACCCTTTCCTAGATAACTACAGACACTTCTGGCAAAACAGCCCCTTCCCTGCTCTGTCAACCCCTACAACCTCCCTGAGAAATTTCTGCCTTATCCTCTTTAAGGGGCCACCTGGCAAAGCTCTTTTCAGGAGCTAGATGGCAAAAATGATACAGCCTGGTGAACTGAGTGAGCCTTGCCACTCACCAGCTACTCTTTCCACACGGCTTCTTTAAACTTACTTATTTATTTATTTTGGAAAGGATGATGTATCATGGTGAATAGGAGCATTGATGTGTCAGGGCCAGGAGTGCTATGGACTAAATTGTGTCCCCCTGCCCAAATCGATATGTTGAAGCCCTAACCCCTCATGTGGACTATATTGGAGATAGGGGTTTGAAGGAGGTAATGAAGGTTAAATGAAGTCATTCAGGTGGTGCCCTGATCCGATACAACTTTAGTCCTTATAAGAAGAGGAAGAGACACCAGAACTCTCTTTCCACCATGTGAGGACACGGTGGGAAGGCAGCCATCTGCAAGCCAGGAAGAGAGCCTGGCCATGCTGGCAGACTGGTCTGTGGTATTTTGTTATGACAGCCTGAGATGACTAATTAAGACAAGGTGAGACTCAGCGACGGGGAGGCAAGGCGAGATGGGCAGAAGGAAAGAGTGAGGTGGCTGTGCACGCCATCTGAGCTGAGGATTGGGAACTGGGAAGGCTCCCAGTAGAGATCAGCTTCATCCTTTTCTTCAAAGAGTTTGAAATTCATGGCTGGGAATCATGATTTCACTTATTATGGATGGGTAGCTAGAAAAGCTACCTGCGACAAGATGTATATTTAATTTTGGGAGTTCTGGTAAGAACATTATTTTATTTTAAACTATAAAGAACATGTACAACTTATGACACAGATAGTGAAAGAGTCACAAACCTTTGGCCTCAGAACCACAGTCTTAGGAAAGTTGAAGTTTGAGTCCTGAAATTAATTTTTGACAGCCCCAATAAACTGCACATTGAGCCCATAGTTTCCCAAACTACTGATCTGATCATTAGGGTTTCCATTTCTCAGGAGTTATTAGGAGGAAAAACAACTATATCCAAGCTACTGGGAGATGCACAACCACTGATAATTAGAAAGAAATAAAATCGATGACTAAATGAATGTGCAGTTTACACGCAAAGGTAACCTTTTGTTCTTTCCAATTAGGCTTTCTCCTGTAGACTTGGCAGATGAGGCTGTGTTATAAATAGAAGTGATATTTTGTAGGATTCTTCTAACTGAAATGTGCATGAGGTCAAGTTATAATCAAGGTAATATATATAAGTAATGAGCTGAGCCCACATTCCCAGGCATTTACCCATTTAGTGGTAATAAATGAGCAAAGATGAAAAGAGAGCTTCCGGACAAACGCAGCAAAATAGTTACTTGTGTGGTTGGAGCACAGCAACTTATCTCTTTGTAATGAATGCTTGCCAGTGATAATTGACTTCATTTGTTAATTGTATTCATGATATTAATGAGATCATTAGCATAACAGTCACATCCTATTCTCCTGTGGTCAAAGTCTGGGGAATCACAAGTTTTGCACACCTTGTTGCTATAGATATATTTCTGCATCCCAATTATGTACAAATTCAAATGCCATCTGTGTTGACTTTACACAAGGACACCCTGAAATCATTCCTCGCCTGTTTTTAAGGGGGCTTTCTGAGAATGTGGTAGAGATCTTTTCTTCTCAGAGTAATGAGTTTCATATTCATGATAAAGATCCAAATTTAGCTCGTTATCTTTTTCTCCCCTGAATTCCACTTATCAGTAAGACTTAGCCATGAGCTAAGAATCTGGAAGGAGGAGGAGAAAGTGACAACAGGCAAGTCTTAGCAAGAGAAGAAAGGGGAATGATGGGGTTCAGCATACGCTACCCCAAAATATGGCACCTGGGCTTTGAAAAAAACCACAGAAGCAAGAAGGGCTTCCTTCCCTCTGCTTGCCCCTGAAGCAGGTCATAATACCTAGGAAGGTCACTCTCTGACTTCCTTTTCCCTTCTCCCCTGAAGCAGGTTGTAAGACCCTCTTTCCAGAGGCACCCTTCCCATACCTGAAGGAAAGGGGCATCCTTATGTCTGAAGACACAGGATACAGAGAAGAATCTGCACTAACCTGCCTTGCTAAGTTCCTTCCAGTTTGTTACCATTAGATCACACCTCCTTTGTCCAATCATACTTCCCCACGACTATCCACTCTTTAAACCAAACCATAAAAAAATGCTCAACATCGCTAATCATTAGAGAAATGCAAATCAAAACTACAATGAGCTATCATCTAACCCCAGTGAGATTGGCCTGTATCAAGAAATCCCAAAACAACAAATGCTGGCAAGGATGTGGAGAGACAGGAACACTCTCACACTGTGGGCGAGACTGCAAATTAGTGCAACCTTTGTGGAAAAGAATTTGGAGATATCTCAAAGAGCTACAAATAGAAATACCATTCGACCCAGCAATAGCACTATTAGGCATCTACCCAAAAGAGCATAAGACATTCTATTATAAAGACATCTGTACCCGAATGTTTATGGCAGCACAATTCACTATTGCAAAGAGGTGGAAACAACCCAAGTGTCCGTCAATTCATGAGTGGATTATTAAAATTTGGCATATGTTTACAATGGAATATTACTTAATTCTAAGAAATGACAGTGAGCTAGCACCGCTTATACTATCCTGGATTGAGCTTAAGCCCATTGTCCAAAGTGAGGTGACATAAGATCAGAATAATGGGCTCCACATATACTTGCCATCAAATTGGTACTGACTGATTAACACTATGGTGCTCAAAGGATGGTGGTGTTCACCAGGGATTCAGGGGTTGGGGAGGTAGACCCACATCTGAGGGATGTGGTGAACATTGTGGAGGGGAAGGGCATACCTCTAACCCTTGCTAGGGAGAGGCAAAGATATAAAATGTAGCCAAAATGTTAAAAGAAAACAAAGCAAAAAACAAAAAACATTTATTGGGTGTGGGGCAGGTGGGAAGGGGAGGAGAGGATGGGTATTTACATACATAGTGTGTGCAATGCTCACCAACTGGGGGATGGACACGCTTGAAGCTCTGACTCGAGGGGGAGGGGAGGCAAGGGCAATGTATGTAACCTTAACGTTTGTACCTCCATAATATGCTGAAATAAATAAAAATACACAGGTTTCCTGTTTATTTGGATCTTCCTTTCTGAAGGCTCTTGTGTCATGGAAAACTAACACACATTTTAATCTGGCTTTTCTTATAGGTGCCTCAGCCATAAACCTGGTGATGGGTGAGAAAAGAAATCTTTCCTCCCCCACAGAAGTAAGTGAAAGTTCACCCGTTCTGGTTTGGGGGATTGTGGGGATAAAAAGAGAGGCTCGAGGGGCAGGGGGAGATAGGTGTGTTGGATAAGACCTTCAAGGACAGGGGGGTTTTGTTTCAATTTAGGTGTGGAACTCTGGAAGGGGACTGGATTACCCTCTTTCCCCAGCCAACTCCTGCACCAATTTATGTGGTGTGGAGGGGAGCCAGGACTGCCCAGATGCTTACCCCTACCCCAGGGGTTAGGGAAGGGGACTGAATAAGAGTTGGTGAGCCTGTATTGGAACCTGGCAGGGCAAGAGGAAGGTGACCACAGCCGCCAGATGAAGGGTGCGGCAGATTCAGGCAGTGGGTAGAACTTCCTCAGGTGTGGCCACTCCAATGACAGGGAAGTCGATGTTGTAATGATCCTTCACATACATGAAGAAAAGGTACAGAAAAAGGTGGTTGTTCTTACAGGTCTGAGCAGTTACAGTAGACAACTGCAGACGAGGTGCTGTTCTCTGTTTAATTCTCCCTGTACTCTTGGATTGACAGTCCCAGCTGAGGAGGTGTTTATTTCAGTGTCTAAGAGCATGCCCTACACAGCTGTGTGGAAACCAAGTGGAGCTTGACAGCAGTTCTGGAGTCCTGGGCTCAGCATGGACCCCCTGAGCAAACTGACACGTTCCTGACCACGTAGGCCTTCAGTTGGTGGTTGTGAAAGACAATCCAACCTTTGTGTGGTTTCTTATGCAGGACCCTGCCAA
Organism: Cheirogaleus medius; assembly: GCA_008086735.1. Classification (NCBI taxonomy): domain Eukaryota; kingdom Metazoa; phylum Chordata; class Mammalia; order Primates; family Cheirogaleidae; genus Cheirogaleus; species Cheirogaleus medius. Next base: position 13,679,723 of record VBSM01002616.1, on the reverse strand, counting down.
ATCCTTGCACACTTGACCTGCAGACAGGAGGGCACTCAGCAATTAGACTTAGTGGGATAGGCCTGGGAGACAGCATGGATCAAATGGATCAATCTGCTATCCCCTCACTTTGTTTGCTTTCCCCACCAGGTGATGGCTGTGCTTAGTGGGTCACTGGCCTTCACTGTGGGTGCCCTTCCCAGGTCTGTCCCAGTGGGCTGCTCCATATCCAAAAATTTCCTAGTCTTTCCATCAATACCACCCTCCCTGGATCTTTTTGGCTATTTTGATGGATGGATGCTGTCATAGTTAATTTTATGTGCCTACTTGGTTGGGCCACAGTGCCAGTCTGTGAGGCTGTTTTTGGATAAGAGTAATATTTAAATTGGTGGACTTTGAGTAAAGCACGTTGCCCTCCCTAATGCTGGTGGGCTTTATCCAATCAGTTGAAGGCATGAATAGACCGAAAGACTGACCTTCTGCAAGCAAGAGGGAATTCTGCCAGCAGACGGCCTTCGGACATGAAGTGCAACATCGGCTTTTCCTTGGTCTCCAGCCTGATGGTCCACCCTGCAGATTTCGGACTTGCCAGCCTCCGTAACTGCATGAGCCAATCCCTTAACCACTTCGGTACCTCGCTCACCGGCCGGGAAACCTTGCCCACAGCCGGTACTCATAGTCCGCACGATAGTTTGTGCTGTGCATTGATGACAAACCCGTTTTGCTCTTGTGTGATGAGGAAAGCTTTAAAGCACTGAAAGCTTGTTTTAATTTACAGACAGCTTTACTTGTAATGTAAATCAGAATAGGTAACATATACATATATGTTTTCATTATGTTATTTTTAAATGTTCACAATTTTATTTTGATAAATGAAAAATTAGAAAAGTCATATCACGGCTGTCAGCTAAAGTCGATGCTCGGCTGTGCGCTTCCATATCACGGCTGTCGGCTAAAGTCACGGTGCGCGTTCATCTGTGGCTATCCACTGTAGTCGACGCTGGTACCAAAGTGGTTAAAATAAATCTCTTTCTGTGTAAACACATATTCTGTTGGTCCTGTTTCTTTGCAGAACTTTCACTAACACAGGTGTGAATTACTTAAAACAATGGTTGTAAGACAATTGTTGTTCAATGTAGTGGTTAAGAATGTGAGCTCTGAAATCAAATGCTTGTGTTCAGATCCCTGCCCTTCTGTGAGATCTAGGATGAGATACTCAACCTCTCTTTGTCTCAGTTTCCTTGTGAGATAATGCATGAGAGACATTTAGTACAGTGCCTGCCATAGCTGGTTAGTGGTAGAGCTGGGATTTGAATTCAGGTAATCTGCTCCAGAACATATGCTCTTTCCATTATGTAATTCTTCCCCGGGTGAGGGGCGGGGAAAAAACTGTTTTTCCTCCTGTCACTCTCAATACAGAATACTTCCCCACTGGTCACCAAAATGTATAGGGATATCTCTCTACCAACAACAATCAATTTTCCAGTAGACACCAGCTGTGTGTCCTGTAATTCAATTTAATTCTGGCACTATCTACCTGGAGATAGCATCAAACCCCACAGATTAAGGGTTCAGTCCCAGAAGACTGCGCCCCCTGCCACTTCAGGTGCCAAGCACAATTCCAGGTGGTGACCTGTATCTGACCACCTGGCTATAAATTGTGGGTTCCCTTGATTCCTTCCTCAGGTTTGATTAATTCGCTAGAGAGTCACACAGAACTCAGGGAAACACTTTATTTATATTTATCCATTGTCTCAGTCTGTTAGGGTTGCTGTAACAAATACCTTAGATTGGGTAATTTATAAACAATAGAAATTTTATTTCTTATAGTTCTAGAGACTGAGAAGTCCAAGATCAGGGGGCCAGCAGATTCAGGGTCTGGTGAGGGCTTGCTCTCTGCTTCCAAGATGGCGTCTTCATGCTGCATCTCACATGATAATAAGGGCAAAAAGCGGCTGGAGCACCTCCTTCAACTTCTTTTATAAAGGTATTAATCTAAGTCATGAGGGCTCTTGACTTCCTGAGAGGTCCACCTCTCAATACTATCATGTTGGAGCTTAAGTCCCAACATGTGAATTTTGGAGGGGCACATTCACTGAAACCGTAACACCTGTTTATTGTAAAGGGTATTACAAGGGATTGAGATGAACAGCCAAATGGAAGGAATGCACAGGGCAAGATATGTGGGAAGGAACATGGAGCTTCCACGCCCTCTCCAGGCACTCTGCCCTCCAGGCACCTCCTTGTGTTCAGCATTCTAGAAGCTCCCAAACCCTGTTCTTTTGGATTTTTATGGAGGCTTCATTATGTAGGCATGATTGATTACATCAGTGATCATTGGTGATCAACTCAACCTTCAGCACTGCTCCACTCCCTGGAGGTCAGGGGTGAAGCTGAAAGTTTCATAGCTCTAATCACTTGGTTGGTTTCCCTGGCAACCAGCCCCCATCCTGAGGCTGTCCCAGAGTCCACCAAGGGTCAGTTGGCTCTTAGAACAAAAGATGCTCTTATCATCCAGGAAATTGCAAGGGATTTTGGAGCTCTGTGTTAGAAGCTCCTATCACTCAGGAAATTATAGAGGTTTTAGGAGATCTTTGTCAGAAACTGAGCTTAGAGAACAAATATTAGCTCAGGAACTAGGGACAGAGACCAAATACATATTTCTTATTGTATTATAATATCACACTTCCTCTCTCTCATTCTGATATTATTTTCTTCTTTTGGGAACCTCTCGGTGACTTGAACTGGTTGGGGTCCACTTTCTCTTCATTCCCTTCGATTTCACTTTAATCTCTTTGAGATTTTCTAAAATATTTCATTTGTTCATTTTCATTTTTCATTTTAAAAAATTTAAAAATATATTTAATTGACAAATCATAATTATATACATAAATATTTTATTTAAATAAACATTTATGTGGCTAAAATATTTGAAAAATGCTGGCATGAATATTATTTTCCTAGATAATATATTTGCATTTAAAATGTTAATAGTTCTTCAAACCTCAGTGACTTCTATTGCATCCCAGGAAGCATGACTCAGTGAGGTAGGTGAAGATCATTCTAGGCTGGACCTCTATGGACTGGACCTTGAGGGCATTACTACAGATAGGCCCCTTAGCTTTGCAAGCTTGGAGCACCTCTTCTATCCCTACCTCAATCAAACAAATAAAAGCAATCTTTTATTATGTAATAATACATGTTCATCTTCAAAACCAACAGTGTAGTGCCTTCAGATCTCTCTCTGCTTCTGTTGTCTCATTGTCTTCTCTCACTTTGACCCTCTGGCCTCTCTCTTATAAAGACCCCTGTGATTACATTGGGCACAGTAGGGTAACCAGGACAATCTTCTCATTTCAAGATTCTTTATCACATCTGCAAAGTCTCTTTTGCCACATCGGGTAACATATTAAGAGATTCTAATGATTAGGACGTGGACATATTTGAGGGGCTATTTTTCAGCTCACCACACAGGACTTATGTTAGGTTTCGGACAATAGATGAAGAAAGAAAGAAACATATTGGGCACAAAGGGGATGATCAAAGCAAGCTCAGAGTGTCACAAGTGGAAAAACATGAGCATAAGGAGGAGTTCAACTCAGTTAAGACCAGAGGCTTGGGTCTCCTTTGCCTCTCATCTCCATTCTTAACACTTTACAATATATATGGATGTGACTGCTATGTCTGCAAACAATTATTTGTATAAAGTTTGAGGTAAAGAGCTAACAAATTTGCTCAAAGCCACACAGCTTGTTAATAGGATTATAATATGAAATTAATGGGACGCTAAGCTGTTGCCTAGCTCATAAGCCCTGCTACCTATGCTAATGCTGCTTGTAGCATTTTTATATACCTACAGCATAAATGAAAACATAATTCTGAACAAATAAACATAAAAATACAGCAAGCTCCATGCATCTCTCTTGATATACATATATCCTCAATCATATATTTGAAAATATTCCCTATTTTCTTCTTTATTTCTTCCCCCCTTTCTCCTTCTATGGTCCCAGCATGAATCTAAGGCTTTCTCCCTCACCCCAGGGTCTAGACCTGTCTGGGGTGCTGCTGAGTCATGGGCCCAGAGCAGTCTGTGCCTGATGTTTTACTGATTATGCCCAGAGTCGGCACAGTGCCCAGCACTTGGTAGGCTCTCAACATTTGTTGAAAAATGAATGAATGACACTATTTGCAGCAGGGACTGTGGAATCTCATGGGAAAGAACTCAACCCAAGGGAATAGGGAGTCAGGCACACAATTTTAGTGCAATAAGCAAAATCCCAGTCCAGGAGGAAGAGGATCACTTGGAGTCCAGTTTTGTAGCTGTTCCTCAGATTTCCCTCTGTCCCCCTGTGGACTCAGTCCCTGGAAGGAAAGCCTACGGTTAGAATTCATTAAAGACTTTGGAAGATACCAGGAGCACCTGGCATCACCGTTTTGAGCACCCTGGCATTAGACATTCAGCCAAAAGTGGCCATGTCTTCATGTGGCAGGGGTGCAGGGCAGTGATTTTGGGGCACCAGTGATTTTAGCATCATCAGCAGAATCTGCAGCAGCTCTGGCCCAGCAGGGTGGCGTTAGGGCCCTGTAGTCTTGGCTGAGTGACTGTAATGAGCACAGTGGGAGCATGACACCAGCAACAGCCACAGGCTACTCTAGGGTCTTCATGAGCCCCGGACGACTTAGCAGCAGCCATTGCTGTGGGGCCACTGAGAAGCCTGAGCTCCTGGGCACACACCTGACATCTCGTGGCTTCTGGAAATGTTAGGGAGACATTGAGGAGAGAGTGCCACAATAGTGTATGAAGGAAAAATTAGAGAAACCCTATTCGTTGGTTAATGTGATCTCATTTATATCTTTTAGACCAGGCTTGGGGAAATATACAAGGTGATGCATACACAAGATATGTATTGAATATGGAAATAATATTTACTCACAAATAGCAATATAGGTAGATTAAATGTTCATATATTACATATTAACATTAATATGCACACACAAGCAATATTATATATGCTATAACTGTTATATATATGGCTCTGTGTGTGTGTATGTGCGTGTACACATGTGCGTATGCAGAAATTAATTGATTATTGGAGGCTTTACTGTCAGAAAGACTAATCAGCTCAGTCACATGCAGAAAAACGTGAATACAGTAAAGGTTATTAAAAAGCAACAAATGGGCCAACCTAATTTGAATGTTGCCCAACATTCAAAATCCCAAATCAGAAAGCCCATTGCACTTGTGAAAAGTATGATAAATAGCACCTGAAGATATTGTAAGGCAGTCAGGTGTTATTGTTGCTGGGTTTTTTTTTTTTTTTTTGTAAGAAGGAATAGAAGAAAAATTGCAAAAAGCATCTTGGGTGTAAGGATTTATCTTGTTTATTCAAAGTCGAAGCTAACATTATTTATGGCTCTATTTCTCTGAGTCTGGAAAGAAATACATGATTATTTTCGTGGAAGGGGTTCCCAACAATATTATCTGGTTTCCTTATGAAGAGGCAAAATTTAATAGAACCTCTAATACCAAGAATTACAGAATATCAAGAAAGATAGTTATTTCTATAGTTAATTCAGAAAAATGTGGTCTTTTTAATTGGTTGTTGTTCCATTTCTTTCCTAGTTTCCAGGGGAATAATTAATAGTTTTAGTTTTTGGATGTGTTTCAGAGGGAGGATATTTGTCTGAAGGAAGATCATCCTGTTACTGTGTTTTGGGTATGGAAGGTCAGTGTGTGTGTGTGTGTGTGTGTGTGTGTGTGTGTGTGTGACTGTGGGATATTTGGTTTTTTATTTTGGGGGTATTGGAGTCTTTATGCTTCAAGGGTAGAGGAGGAGAAAGGCTGGCTCACCACAGGTGTGGTTTGATCCCAAAGTGTGTGAAGGGGCACAGAGGGTTGGGCATTCTGAAGGTGACAGAGACCTGAGCCTTCCAGAGCTGGGCACCTTAGATGTGGCAGAACCTCATGTGGTGTGTTGGTTTTATATCACTGCTGTAACAAATCACCACAAACTTAGTGACTTAAAACAATACAAATTTATCATCTTGCAGTTCATATGCCTGAAGTCAAGTGTGCCCACTTGAGGCTCATCAGGCTAACATCAAGGGGTTGCCGGGGCTGCTTCCCTTTCTGGTGGCTCTAGGGGAGAACCCATTTCCTTGTTCCTTCATGTTGTTGGCAGAATTCAGTTCTTTGTGGTTGTAGGACTGAGGTTCCCACTGTTTTGCTGGTTGTCATCTGAATGCCGTTAGCTTTTAGAGGCTGCCTACATCCCTTGGCTCCTGGTTCTGTTCCTCCTTCTTCAAAGCCAGCAATGGCAGGTTGAATCCCTCTCACATTTAGAATCTTTCCTGCCTTTCCTTCCATCTCATCTCTGATGAAGTGTTCTGCCTTCCTCTTCCATTTTTAAGGGCTCATGTGATTACATTGGGCCCACTGGGTAATCTGGAATAATCTCCCTATCTTAAAATCTGCAACTTTAATTTTATTTGCAAAGCCCTTTTGCCATATAATGTAACATACACAGGTATAATACCAGGGAGGTCAAAATTTTGCCTGCCACACACGGGGGTGGCTATTTGGGTTACTTTGTAGACTGAGGCCTTGGGAACCACTGTGATTATCCCTTTGGCCAAACTTAGTACAGAGGGAATAATCTTGTCAGTGTAGCTGGCCACTCTGGAATGGATCCCAAGAGCCTGGGAAGGAGTAACAGCAACGGTGACCTCTTAAGCCCCAGGGTTGTTATCTGACCCAACAGGTAGAGGATTCTGAAAAATGACTGGTATTAGATTTCTAGCCAAACTTGGAAAGCTGGGGTATGTAGCAAACAGGATGCTTTCAGCTGCAAACAACAAAAGCTTCTATTCAGCCAGCTAAGTATTAATAATAAGGAACTTTATTATTGTGGACAACACGGAGTATAAAGGTAGGGTGGCTAAAGAGTTGGTTAACCCTGTGGCTCAAAACTACCATAAGGAAGTCAGATTCTTCTCTCTCTCCTCTGCCATCTTCAGCACATTGGTCTTGTCCCAGGGCTGTGGTCACTCAAAGGTGCAAGTTGCTGCCTTGGTTTCACATCTAGAGATGCTGATACCCAACAGAGAAGAGATCATCTCATTCTGTGACTTTTTAAAGATGGAGGAAATGTTTCCCAGAAGCTTCCCAGCTTCTCTGTGTGTCTCAAGCCAAATTGCACCCCATCCCTTTTCCCAGTCCATTTTCTGGCAAGGTGTTCTGTTAGGACCACTCAGGATTCACTCACCTGGGCTGGGGCTGTAGTAGCAAAGGACGAGCTCCTGGAAAAAAATTAGGGTTCTGTTAGGGAGAACACTGGAGTGGATTTTGGGCAGGCCGCCAACTATGTCCATTAGAGGGAAAGGGTCAGATTTAATTTGATTCATGAAAATGAAGAAAAAACCCCTGTGACTTTTATTACATTCTATTTCCACACAACATCAATGATCACATCAATTCTCACACTGCCATGAGCAGGGAGACCTGGTCAGAGAGTTTAAGAGACTTGCCCAGAGCCACACAGCAGGTAAATGGAGGGTTGTGGACTTGGACCCAAGTTTTCTGACTCAGATCAACATCTCTTTCCACTACCCTGAAGCTGCATTATAATAGTTGAGTAGATTATTATTTATATGAATATCATACTATATTCTTCAGCTGTACATTTTGATTTATGGCACAAAACATGCCTATTTCTAAACAACCTACTATAGTTTTGCCTCGGTTTTAAACAGATGTATCAAATTAACACATTGGAAAGGAGATAAATTTCTCCCTGCTTCATATGCGGTATATTCATATCAAGACAGACGAATGCAGGAAGGGAGAGGGTCAGGACATTCATGGGTTTTTAGCTTGGCATTCAGTGGGACATTGATTAAATTTTCCATTTTATTCTCAAGAAAAAAGTTTTTTTTTTAACAAGAAGAGGTAAAACTACTAAATTTAAAATTGCATTTAAGAAATGTCATCCTCAAATAAATGAAAAGAAAATCATAGTTAAATAGATTTTTCCAAACTCTGCCTCAAATCACATTTGGTTTAGAAAATGGGAGAAGTTTTAGCATAAAATATAATTATTTGGGAGCCAATAAGACACAGAAACAGAGGATAAGAAAGAAAGGCCATTCTGAACCAGAACAGTAATAAATAGGAGTAGCGAGTCAGTTTATTTTGGCTAGAATAGATAATTTTGTATGAAATTTTTATATGGAATGTGTAATACATAAAACTATCCAAATCACTGAATGTTTGCAAAGTCTCCTTTGCACCTGGAAATTGAACCAGGCTATCTCTGCATTTAATAGTAGAGAAAGCACTAAAAAGGCTAAAGAAAATCTCTACCTTGGCCCCCTGCTTTCTGTTAGTCTTATATGAAGCCTTTAAGGAGTAGTCAACTGCACAAAAGCAACATCTGCTTGACAGATTTCCTTTTGTCCTGGAGCCCACCATTCCGTTCTAGCCCACTGAGCATGTTTATTGGAAAATATGAGCAGATTCCAGGGGAAGCACAGATGCATTTATTTAACTAGCTGCTTGCTTTTTTGGAATTGCTTGTTCAAATGAAGGCAGCGGTTCTGGGGCTGGATACAATGAGTGGCGATGTCCACTTGTGGGAAGTGTTGAATGATGGGTAGTGTACCAGCTGCAATGAATATTTGGCAGAATGGGAAATGTTCTAGATTTAACTCCCTTGCATGCATGACTAGGGTATGATCAGTACACTTTGGTATAATGAGGTTAGAAGTCATTTATTAGCCAAAACACTCGCCAAGGTCAGAAAGTTAACTTTTGGTAGTCTGTCGTGTTTTTAAGACCTGCTGGCAAAGGGTTTTTCCTTTTGAAGGTCACTTTCTGAATTAATGGCTTTCTAACTGTGTATATGGCTAGGATAATGGATTTCAGTGAATATCAAGAAGACTATATTTTTCAAAAAGACATTTATTGATTATCTAGTAATGTATATCAATTGTTAAGACACTACCATATTGGTAGCATCTATTAGGTTGCACATATGTAACTGCCAATATTTGATAGTTTTGACCTTAAAAAAGGCAATTTTATATGATTCAGCTGGGTACGTCTTCCATTAATACTTAAATTTAATTCCAAACTTTAACAAATATTAAGTTCCTATTGAGGCACTATGTTAAGTGCTGAATTTACAAGGATGAACAAAATAGGCACGGATCTTGTCCTCACAAAGCTTACAGTCTGGAAGAGATGGCAGACAATTACCTGCCTGCTTTGATAGAGGAAGCCTAGTTACTGCATGAATTCAGAGCAAGGGAGCCTAATCCACTCTAGAGAGGTCGTGAAAATCTTCCCAGAGGAATGCAGGCTAAGCTGAACCTGAAGGGGGAGTAGGAGTTAGACCGCCAAGCGGAACGGGGTGGAGAGGCCCTAGCGAAGGGAACGGCCGTGTGTGGGCAGGGAGGTAAGAGCGCTCTGTGGGCAGTGAGCCACCTGCCCGAGGACCTGAGCGCCCTCCGTACGGCTGGAGGCCGAGTGGAGAGATGACGCTGGGAAGGAGGAAGGGCCCACGGTGAAGAGAAGAATCCGGTAATTTTGTAGAAAAGATTTACCTCTTTATTCTGAAGGCAGTGAGAAACTACTGGTGCTGCATAAAAAAGACCACCTGGCCGCTGTGTGGAGAGGAGGCCGGAATCTGGGACATCACCGAGGAGGCCGTTCCTGGAATCCAGGCAATGACGCCGGTGGTGCACTCGGGCAGAGAACACGCGGAGGAAACGTGGGGGACTGTGAGCTGCGTAGGCGGCAAATCGACAAGTCTCGGTGATTAGTGGGTGACAGAGGGTTGGGAGGGAGGACGGCTCTCTGAATGTAGAACTACTTCTGGGACATTGGAATTTTCACTGGCCACAACTGTTTGACTTTAACGGCTCAATGGGCCGCAGTATCGCACTTTGGCTGCAGGTGCTGCTTTCTATTGTCTTCTGAATCCTGCTTAAAAACTCTCTAAATAGGAGACTTCGGGCTGCATAACAGTTATTAGATTTTAGCTTCAGCCATTCAAAATGGCATGTATGGGGTTTATTTAACATAGGAGAATACCAGCAGGGTTCTGTTACTTAAAATCTGATCATACAAGTTTCAGATTATAGTTCAATCCTAGGGACATGGTAAGATTTTGGAATTTAACTCAGTTCCATGTTCTGCTTAGACACAGCCTGGATTTGAATTTTGTAAAGATAGGCAAGGGTTGAAGCTGGTTCATTATTGGAAGACTGATCCCTCAATAAAAAGGGACTGAATTTTTATTTCACAGATATCAGCTCAGTTATATCAATGCTTTCAAGAAGGGTCATTCCCCTAGAGTAGGAGGAAATGTGAAGGAAACATTTACTTATTGAGTGCCTATATTCCAACATACCTTAATTTAGTCTGCACACCAATGTTTTGAGGTAGATCTTTTCATCCTCATTTTATAGATGAAGAAATCGAGGACAAGGGAGATTAATTAATGTGCCCAAGGTCACATAACTGCCAAATAACAGAACTGAGTCTTGGTTCCAAAGTATACTTTTCCCTCTGCCTTAGTGTGTCATCTCTGCTATGTCTCCTAGCCACACATGCTATGATGCACAGATGCATGATTAAAATGGAAGCTCTTGGATATCCCATTTTGCTCTCAGTTAACTGTCTTCTAACAGTTACGGTAGCCATCTTATTCAAGTAAAGTTAGTATAATAGATTCATGTTGATAATGAGCTTGATAAATGAGCTGGTAAAAGGATACTGTTTCAACTTAAGACATGTTTGAAGTAGTTATTTGTATGCTTTAATGAATAAAAACAACTATTACTATAGGGCCCTTTTTAGGGCCTCAGTGCTGAAGGCAAATGGAATCCCATCAATCAAACTTTCAGTTAATGACAATTTAGCAACAAGAGATAAAGGAGCAAGCAATGCCCATGTCCATATGTAGTTGCTTATAGGACCACTGAATAGAAGCCACTATAGTTGCATACAGGACCACTTATAGTTGCTTATACAAGCACAGAGGTAAAAGGCTTGTCCTGTTGCTATTGTAAAGATGATCACTTGAAGGCTGTCTGCAAGGACAATCCACTCATAAGTGATTCAGAAGCTATCATGTTATAGCAAGGAAAAAAAAAGTGGCTGGAGTTATTTGGGCATCTTGAACAAAGATGGAGGTCAGGACGTTGTCACCCATTTTCAATTTCTTAAATAGACTGGTAACTGTAATAAAATCCACAGGATCAGGAAAAGATAATGTAGCAATATTAGGTCAGACAAAAGAGGCTTCAGGAGAAATAGTATTATTAGAGATGAAGAGGGTTGCTATATAATGATAAGGGTTCAATTCACCAGGGAGATATGAAAATTCTAAATTGGTACACATATACCAATAACATACTTTAAAACACATAAAACAAAAATTGACAGAACTACAAGGAGACAAGGGGAGAGTTTAGTCTTTTTCTCTCAGTAATTAATAAATCAAGTACATAAAAAATCAGAAAGGATATAGAAGATTTCAATAACACAACTGGTAATCTTGGTTCAATGGACATATGTGGAATACTGTACCCCCAATCTTAAAAATTTTAAAAATATACTTCTAAATAATTTATAGATTAAGGAAGAAATTATAACAAATATAATTGTTGTATAATGAATATACAACAATTTATAAGATGTAGCCAAAACAATACTTTGAGGAAAATGTATAGCAATAAATGTATACACTAAAAAAAGAGGGCCAAAAATTAAAGAACTAAGCATTCAACTCAAGATATTAGAAAAAGAGTAGCAAAATAAACTTCTTCAAGAGGAAAAAGGTAATGATAAAGATAGCATATATTAATGAAACAGAAAACAAAGACACTACAGAAAGAATCAAAAGAGACAAAAGTTTTATTTTTAAAAAGACTAATAAAATTGACAAACCTCTCAGAAGAACAATTGAAAATAGGAGAAAAGGTACAAATAAGAGTTATTTGGAATGAAACCCCCCCCCCAGCATAACCATAAGTGATGTGGAAATTCAAAAGAAAACTTAAGAATGTAGTAAACAACATTCTGCCTATACATTTTTTAGCCGAAATAGACATATTTTTTGAAAAATACAAATTCACAAAAAGGTTGAATTAAAATATAGAAAACCTAAATATCCTTTAATGATTCAAGAAATTATGTCAGTAGTTTAACACAATAACTGCCATGTGACTTGTATTTAACTAATGCTAGTTTTGAGCCTAGGGCCTTATGAAGCAAAACCTGGGCAAAACCCTGCAGTTAGTCTGTGAAATCTTACTTGTTGATGCTCTTATTTTTACAATTAATATCGACAAGTTAATTCTAAAAATGTGGATTAAATGAATAGAAGTCAATAAATTTCATTTTTCTATTTATGTTTACCTTTAAATTACACTTCAGCCTGACAAGTCAAGAAAGACACTTTACCCTTTGGAACTATTTTTCAAGTTTTCACATTACTTTTTATATAACTAATTTTCAAGTTTTTATATTACCTTTTTATTGAAAGAAACACAGAAAACAATAAAACATAACAAATTTTTCATTAAATTGGAAAGGATCATTTTGTTTTCAAAGTTTTTATTCTATTTTGGTAATAAAACACCATGGCCCCAAGAAAAAACATTTTTTTTTCCAGTGTGGCAGTCAATGTGTTAAAGTCTTCTCTTTAAGAAATTACCATGCCAGATGGCTTCACTGGTAAGTTCCACTAAACATTCAAGTAAAATATAACTAATCATGTTGAGACTGTCCAGAGAATAGAAAAGAGGGCATAGTCACAATTCATTTCATGAGGCTTGTATATTTTAATACCTCAGAGGAAAGTCAAATTCTGGCTCTTAGGGGCCCCACACCACTGGTGATTGCTGATGTAAGGCTGCAGAACTAGTGCTTGGCCCACAGGGGGAGCACCCTGAGGGTTGGTGCTTAGGGAGCCAAAAACCTCAGGGAGCAGAAGCTGTTTGCTGCTATAGGAGAAATGTCCATAAGAACTAGAAAACAGGGAGTACCTGTCCCCCTCCTCGTACCTTCCAATCTTCCATCAGTACCTCTCACTGGCAGGTCTAACAAGAAGCCAGTGTCTGGGAAATGTCGTGTGCAGGTCCCCAGCCCTGCATCACAGAGAAGAGTATGAAGGGCTGGATCTGGGCTGAGAGATAAGAATTCCTTAACTGGCACAATATTTAAAGATGAATTGTTAAAAACATTTTGTTTAAAAGAAAAGAATGTTTGCTATCACCACTTCTATTCGACTTTATATATTATCCTGTATAAGAGGCCAAGAAAAAAAAACCCATAAAATTTGAGAGGATATAGAAAAATCATAATTATTTTCAAATAATATGACTGTTCAACCCCCAAGAATCTATAGATAAATTATTAGGATTAATAGGAGTTTCAAAGGTTGATAAATATAACACTATTATACAAAAATCAAATGCATTACTATACATCGATAGCAAACAGTTAAAAAACAAAATTTTAACATTTGTAACAGCTAACAAAATAAAAGGCACCTAGGTAAAAATATCACCAAAGATGTGTGAGACCTTTATGGAGAAAATCATAAAAATTTATTCAAAGATATTTAAAAATGAAGAGCTATATCATTTTCAAGAAGAGAAAGACTCATTATTAAAAAGTAATTTATCTCCAAATTTATCAATAGATTTAATAAGATTTCAGTAAAAAACCTAAAAGGGGTTTTTGTTAATCTTCAAAAACTTACTCTAAAATTTAAATTGAAAAACAAAGAGCCAAGAATAGCCAATACATTCCAGAAGAACAATGAGGTTGGAGAACTGATCCTACTGTAAAACTTACTGTGCACTTAGAGTATTTAGACAATGCGACATTGGTGCATGGGCAGACAAACAGGTCAGAGCAACATAAAAGAGAGTCCAGAAAGAGACCTATCTGTATAAGGAAAGATACAATAGAAATGTTATATTTCAGATCGGTGGTGAAAAGTGGAGTACTCAGTAGAAAGTGCTGGGACAATTGGCTGTCTTTATTGGGAGAAAAATTAATTATTACTCATATGCAAAAATAAATTTCAGAAGGATTAAGGACTTGAATGTTAAAGATGAAAGTTTAAAAATTTTAGAAGAAAATATTGTAGAATATCTTTATGCCTTCCAGGTTGGAAAGGCTTTTAAAATAAGATACAAAGATCACGGACCCTAAAGGAAAAGACTGATAAATTCAACTACACTTTAAAACTAATTTCTGTTCATCAAAAAGCACATAAATAAATACAATCCAGGAGGAGATAATTTCAACTCTGTATAACTGGCAAAGGCTTCATTTCTGGAATTCATACAGAAAAAGACAGAAATATGACTTAACTCATCCAATGATTCTTTTTTTTTATTTTTTTATTATGGGGGTATAAGTATTGTTGGGGATACATATATTGCCCCTGCCACCCCTCCCCCACCCCACCGTGCCAGAGCTTCGAGTGTGTCCAACCCTCAGGTGGTGCACACCTCACCCATTATGTCCATATATACCTTTCCCCTCCTCCCCCCTCCCACCTGTCCACCACCCGATAAAAGTTTTTTTTCTTTGTTTTTTTTGACATTTTGGTTACATTGTATATCTTTGCCTCTCCCTAAGGAGGGTTAGAGGTAATCCCTTCCCTCCGACAATGTACGTCACATCCCTAAGATGTGGGTCCCCCCCCCATCCTTGGTGAACACTACAACTTTTCATCCAATGATTCTTGATGTGTCCATGTATAAATGCTAGTATAGACCTTTAGGCTTTTGAATCAAAGCTCTGCCATTCTTTTCAGATAACCATTCTCCGTCCAAGAAATGCTTTCTGGCTTGCTAGCAGACCTTAGCAGAAATTGAACATTGACCTTGGGTCACCACGTTACCATGTGACTTTAGGTGCCCAGCATGAACACTGCGAGGAAGACACCATGCTTCTGCTATTTCTGTTATTTCTTTCCTGGTAAGCATAGTCCTGTGGGTGGTGCTTTGTTTTTTCTTTTCCCTCATGGCAGCTTAGTAGAGGCTTCAGTATCTCTTCCCTCCCTTTGTGGGTGTTGAGATGCAGGATGCAGTGGCTCAGACAGCATCAGAGGTGGTGTGTTCCTTGAAACCAGCAGTTGAGGCGGTGGCTACCCATTTCCCCAACTTCTGATTGTGGCAGGCTGTACCTCCTTTGGTGGATCAGTTTAGTCACATTGCTTTGGGAGTTGTTCCTGGAAGCTTAGTGTGTCAGTTCAGGTCTGCTGGGAAGCAGATGTCAAGGTGGAAGTGAGATGAGTAAGAGTAAATAGATTCATTGGGGAAATGCATGTAGAGAATAAGGCAGGAGGGAGCAGGATGGAGAGGGCGAGTTCGGACCATAATGAGGCTCTGGCACCTGTGAACATAGAGGGGGAAGGCAGGAGGGTTGAGCAGGAAGAGCCTTAGACTGCAGTGCAGCTCTGAGAAAGTCTTGGCCAGGCTGCTGGGGAGCCCCCAAGCACAGACTGCTCATTAGAGGAATCCCGCACTGGGCTGCAGCAGCCTGGCTCTAGAACCCCCACTGCTGTCAGTCACTGGCTTGGGAGCAGCCTGCAGAATGTGTGGCCTCATGTGGATGCTGCTGTGGATCCTGCAAGTGGCAGCCCTTGGCTAAGTGTCCTTCTCGGAGCAGGTTCTTTCTTGAAGAGAGACCTGAGCAGCACACTCCCACGGATGCTTTAATCAGCCTGGGGGCTTCCCCTTCTGGTTTTCTAATGATTTTTTAAAGGGCATCAGAATTCTGTTTTAAATCACTTTTAGCTTAAACTAGCTGGTACAGTTTCTGTTATTTGCAGTTTAACCCTGACCAGTATCACCTCCAAGCTCAACAGAGTATCTTGCATATTACAGATGATCAATAAGTACTTCTTGTATGAATTAATTTGTGTGATGGCTAAAAGTATTTTAAAAGCAAGATACTTAACATTTAATTGCTGATTGCATTGTTGCAAACAATCCTTTCAGCAGAATCTGATAGACTCAAAGAACCGTATTTAGGGTGATGTGGCTGCCCCATTTATCAATCTGCTGACGCTTGTGTTGAGGTAGCAGGAGGGGTCACTGTCCAGGAGTTCCAGGCTGTGGTTGGTAGTGAATGAGTCATTCCTGATGCGATTATGAGCTGCAACATGAATTCTATGCAGGAGCTGATGAAAGGGAAAATATACTGGAGGAAGATCATCTTAGAATGGGTGAGTGGCAGGCAGGGATTGGTATCTGGGTTTATATGCAAACCAATGAATTCCATATATCTATATCTATACATCTATATACCTATATCTATCTATATCTTCTCCAGATGTTTAAAAAAATCAGCCACCTTCTTTTTTTTTATTTCAGGATATTATAAGGGTACAAACATTTTGGTTCATTCAATCCACCTTCTTTTCTTTCTCTTGCTGCCATCCCAAGGAATCTTCAGGCTTTTATCAAAGCTGAACAGCCCTCTTAAATGAAAAGATTTGGGCAATCACCCCAATTCGGTCTACTCTTGGGAAGGCTTGGTATGTTTACAAAGTCCTAGCTATTTTTGGAGAACTATGTTTATTAAACTTTCAACTCTACCATCAAATTCCCAAAGGACATTGACTATAATAAAGAAAAATATTTCTCAAAGAGGTAGATGTCAATGAAGTTTTGCTGAAAAATTCCTGAACAGAGGAGAAACATACTCAAGATATCAAGACTTCTAAAATTAAAATTTAGTCAGTACTTCCCTGGAAACACTTACCTTTTTGCTGAGAAGAACTGCAGGAAGCTTAGGTGGAAGTGGTAATATGTCTACAAAGTAAACACATAAGAACAAAAGCGAGAGTTAAAGTTTCTCCTCAACCATATCTCAGGCGAATGGGGCAGAGTGCTTTTGGGTATTCCTCATTCTGCATCTGGAACTGCCTAGGCTGATGAAAGAAACTGATCTAGTATTTAGCTTTGCCAAGCAATGTTTAATATTCCAATTAAAAAGCTGTGGAATGTCACTTGTAAAGGAAGACACATTTAAACCAGTGTCTAATTCTCAACTTTCTTTTTCTCATGGTGACCCAGTACTCCCTGCTATCCAGCGCTGTGGTCTATTATTGTGTCTATTTAGGGACTGCACCCTGCATCCAAAAGCACTTCCTTTAAACATTTGGGATTATGCCATTAACAGACTTCAAGCAAAGAATAATATATATATATACTTTTGGATCCACTGATAATTTATTTAACATTTTAAAACAGTTATTTAAAAATTAACAATAATTCTTTAGCATCAAAAGATATCCATAAATGTTAAAATTTCCAATCACCTCTTAAATGTTATAGGATTTTTTAGTCTTATAGTTTCTTTGAATAGGGATGTAAATAAGGTTCATACATTTCGATTGATTGATACGTATTTAAGCATCTTTATATCTCCTGGTTCCCCCATCCTTCTGTCTTTCTGTCTCTTTGCCTCTGTCTCTCTTTGCAATCTTATTTTTGTTGAAGAAATGAGGTCATTTACTCTATAGAGTTTCTCACAGCCTGGATCTTGCTGATTGCATTCCTATGATGTCTTTTAACATGTTCCTTTTTTCTTTGTATTTTTTATAAATTGGTAGTTGGATGGAGCTTGATCAGATTCATGTTTGCCTTTTGGCAAAACTTCATAGATGGTGCTATGTGCTTCCAGCAGGAGGTACCTGATATCTAGTTGTCTTTCTTTCTGTGACAGTAGCAGCCACTGGAGATCACTGACTAGATTAATTCATTCATGAGGTAGACCCTGATTTTTTAGTTTGAAATAATTGTAAACTCATTGAAAGTTGAAAAAATATTATAGACTCACATGTAACCTTCACCCAATGTCCTTTATCTATGTAAGTAACATATAACCTAGTTCAACATCAAAACCAGGAAATTGACACCAGTACAATAATAATATACTTTTTTTTTTTTTGAGACAGAGTCTCACTCTTGTTGCCCCAGCTAGAGTGCTGTGGTGTCAGCCTAGCTCACACCAACCTCAAACTGCTGGGCTCAAGCAATCATTCTGCCACAGCCTCCTAAGTAGCTGGGACTACAGGCATGTGCCATCATGCCCGGCTAATTTTTCTATATATTTTTAGTTGGCCAATTAATTTCTTTCTATTTTTAGTAGAAACGGGGTCTCGCTCTTGCTCAGGCTGGTCTCGAACTCCTGAGCTCAAACGATCCTCCCACCTCCGCCTCCCAGAGTGCTAGGATTACAGGCGTGAGCCACCACGCTCGGCCTCTACTTTTAAGTGTGTTCTGATCAGAACTTTTTCCTTTCAAATACAGTGAAAGAATCAAAATAAAAATTGTTCATGACTTGAGTAAACATATGTGAGTTTCACAATTTTGTTGCACCTCAAAATAAAGACTTTTGTCTGAAAATTAATTTATGAAACTAGGTTAAAAATACATTAAAGGTAGCTTTATTTTGAGTTGAAGATAAAATTGGCACTGTCTGATCCTGTTCCAGGACATTTATTTGTAATTCAATGGCTTAAATGTGGATTCTAGGTGTTGAGAAAAAAAATGCCAAAGGCCCACTTTCCTTTTCTTAGATGCAAAAAAAAAAAAAACTGAAAAACAACCCAGCCTTTCAGAGGTGAGGTCACCTTCCTCTCCCTTGAAATTCAGGGAATGCACTTATATAATGACTCCATGGAAAAATAACATACAACAGAGCTAACAGGAATGACAAAAGCATTTTTAATGCTTTCTAATTTACAAAGTACTTTAGTTAAATAAAACTACACTCTAATAGGGTGTCTGAGCTTAAGAGCCAGTGGAGGACATATCTTGCTTGGAATATGAATTCTTTCTTTTGTGATAGCAGAGGAAAACTCAGCAATTTTGACATGTTGAGTGTTGCTTACAGTAGTTTAAACATTATTATTTGTTGGAACATTTCTGAGGATAACACCGCTGCACTCTAGTATGGGCAACAGACCCTGCCTCAAAAAAAAAAAAAAATTCTTTAGGTTCACAATTTGCAAAATTTGGGAGAAATTTTTGAGATCATTTGATACACATGAGGAACTGAGGCCCAGAGAAACTAGGTATCTGAGGGTGATTGGTTCCAAGACCCTCTCCACAGATACCAAAATCCATGGATGCTCAAGTCCCTGACATAAAATAGTGTCCTATTAATATTTGCATATAACCTACACAATCCTCCCATATACTTTAAATAATTTCTAGATTACTTATAATATGCAATACAGTGTAAATGCTGTATAAATTGTTGTGATATTGTATTACTTTGAAAATAATAAGAAAAAAGTCTGTACATGTTCAGTATAGACGCAATATTTTCCTCCCAATATTTCCCATGGGCCGTTGGTTGAATCCACGCATGCGGAACTCACGGATAAGGAAGGCCCCTCCGCCTGTCATTTGCTCAAGGTCACCCAGCTAGCCTTTGGCAGAGCCAGCAAAGTTATGCCTCTTCACACCAAGCCAGGCTTTGGGGCAGACGAGGCAGCACGTGCGAAGGAAGAGGCCCAAGGGACGTGCTCTGTGCATGGTGGCTTCCTGCTCCCTGCGGAGTCAGTCCCCAGGCTTACTCCAGCGCCTGGCGCAGAGAAGGCGCCGCCAGCCTTGAGTCCTGCGGTGTAGCTCTGGGGTAGGATTGTGTGGGGAGCGACAGGGGAGGAGGCAGAAAGGGCTGGCAGGGGCAATCCTCACTCACTTTGTGCACCATGTTGAAGAATTTGAACTTTGTGTTGGCGGAAGGTAGCACGGAAGAATTTTAATAAAACATAATCAAATCACCATTTTAGAAAGATGGTTCAGAACAGTTGGAAGATGAACAGCTAGAAGCTGATGAGCCTGGAGCCCGGACAGCACATAGCTCTCGTGGAAAGGAAGGGAGCAGTGATGAGGATCGCAACTAAGGCGTGGAGGATGCTTTGACAGAGTCGCAGGTGAAAGATGCTTGGTGGATAGAGGCAGTGTAGGGAAGGGAGGCTGAGGGAGGCGAGGAGGCTGACTCCCAGGTCTCTGTAGTGGGTAAAGCGGTGGATGGTATTTTGTTTGCTAAGACAAGGAAGGCAGGCTTGCCAGGGAAGATGAGGAGATTAACTCTGGAGATTATGGGGGTGGGTCTGGAGCTCAAGAGAGAAGTGCTAGCTAGCCTCTCAGGGATGAGCTAGTCCAGCGGAAGTTCACACATTTAATAAAAAAGCGTATTGCCCAGTATAGACCTCGGTGTGTCTCTGGCACTAAGAAGAAAGTCACCCAGTCTGCTGTTTCTTTGCAGCAATGATTAAAATAAAAGTGCTTCTCACGGTTTCAAAAGCTTAAAACACGAAATCAATCTCTCCTGACGCTTTTTCCACACTTGTTTGGAGAGGCTGAGCTTGTCAGAAAGGCGAAGACAAAGCCGGACCAGCAGGGGGCAGTGCGCCCACTTGCACACGCCACTCAGCGCCGCTCACGCCCCGCGGTTCGGTTAGAAGGCGGCTTAACCACCACCTGGTGCTGCTTAAGTTTGCCTCCTGGTTCTCAAGGCCTCCTTCCCACTCTCACTTCTCGCCGCAGAGCCGCTTAGCCAAGTATTTCTTCTAACCTCATATAATATTCTCCCTGAGAGGAGTTCTGGAAATACAGTTTTCTCTGTCTCATTACATTTCCACCCCTTAAAAGCTGGTTACTCATTGTATTACATTCATCTATTTTTACTTCTATATCTCTTATCAAACTATAAGTTCTTTGCGGGAGGAAGTGCAACTTATTCCTCTAGTTTGGAAGATAGCTCCAAGTTTATTTCTTAGTACAGCTCTTAAGGAAATTGAAATGAAAAGTAATAGTTTCAGGTTTGTAATTCTTTTTTTTTTTATAAAATGAAGCTTCCAAAAGTATGATAAGAACTTTTGTAAAAGAGACAAGTAGCCTATTCTTTTACATTGGGTTCATTCAGAAATCTTTCTTACATTATCAACAGTACTTAGAATATAGAAATACTTTCTATATAAAACCATTTTTTGAACTTAAGGTATAGTCTATTGTTAGTGATCTTTAGCATTTGGATTTGTAACGCCTTTGATTTTATGCACATGACTTTTCAAGTGAGGAATGATTACATTTCAGGCAGATTGAATTTAAGCCAAAGTGCCTAGGTCTCTCATAGGCAAGGGTGAGTTTAAAGGATGTATTTTGCAACAAATAATTCAAGTAATAAATAAGTTGTTCTCTGAGTTGGCCAGGTAGGAAAGCCTGGGATGTATGGAAATTAATGCTGGGTAGCTGAAAATTCTTAACAAAACTATTAAGAGCATGGAAGTTAACAAGAGATACAGTCACTTAACGGGAATTTCTGTTTTTAAGATATGGCAATAGACAAAGCCTCTTATGTGAATGATTTTGATTTCTTCTTAGGAGCCAGAAATTAGTTGGATTATAGGGTAACCCTTTTTACTCTTTGAATTAAAAAAAAACAGAGGTCTTCTTCAAGGTTATGTCCTCTTTAAATTATCTCATTTATATTGCTTTTAATTTTTTACTGAAAAGCAAATTTTTAAAGAATTAATCCACAAATCATTGGGTATTCTCAAAAATTCAGACAATACAGAAGTATATGGAGTAAATGGAGAAAGTTCTTTTAACACACCCTCATCCTTTACTAACTCCTCCTCAGCAGTGACTACTGTGAATTTGATTTATACTTTTTAGACCTTTTTCTGTGAATCACATGCATATATATGCACCCATACAAGCTTATAGTTTTTATTTTTATAACACAAGTAAGAATATTCTATGTATTGTTTTGCAATTTGCTATTCTCTATTGAATGACAGATCTTTGACATTTTTCCATGTCATTACATATATATCTACCTTATTCTATTTGACTTTTGTCCAGTAGTTCATAATGTGTATGGTAGATAGCATGATTATATATGCTTTTCCAGTAACTACTTGATTTTTCCAGGTAGAGGGAAGATATCCCTTGATCTCAGGAAAGCTCTTTTTTTCCCCAGCCAGTCATGGTCCCCTTTGCAGGACACAACCTCCCTAATAGCTTGAGCATGTGACATCGCTTTAGCCTATGAAATATAAGGGAAAGCAGGCAGAGAGGCTTCTGGGAAATACCATTGTTCTTTGATCAAAGAGCAAGAGTGTCATGAAGAAAAGTTTTTCTCTGCCCTGACAGCCCTCCTCTTATCTCTAACTTCCTGCCTTTGAATGCAATTGTGATTTCTTGAGCTTTGAAACCATCTTGAGACTACAAGGCCACACGTCTAAGAATGGAAAGTCAACATGCAAAATTTATTAGTTAGTTTTGCTGTCTAACAACCTCAAGATCTCAGTGGCTTACAACAAAAGATACTTATTTTCTTGCACATGGGTATTCCAGTTAGCTCTGGCTTTGCTGGCCTTATCTGGTATTGATTGGGCTTGGCTCCAATCTGTGAGTTTGGTTTAGCTCTGTATTTCTTCATTCTTCTTGCGTCAGTGGCTCTCTAAGGATCACAGGAGTGCAAGAGAATGAGTAACAACATGAGATGCCTCTTAAGACCTTGGCTTAGAACTGGCACATACACGCACAATTTCTACTCACATTCAATCAGCCAATGCATGTCGCCAGGCCAAGTCCAACATCAGCCCATTCTAGCATGCTACTAGGTTACGCTGCAGAGAAAGGGGGTGGACAGCTGAGAGCAGTAATCAAATCAGCATACAAGGATGGAGGAGCTGAAGGATAAGCCCCTAGGTCCTTGATGACAACATGAAGCAGCTGAACCAACATTGACAAGAGTTCTCTCCAGGCTTTTGTTATGGGATAAAATTGAGCCCTGTTTTATTTAAAGCACAATTTCTACTTGCAGTTGAAAACATTCCAAAAGGATAAAATGTAGTTGTATTTGAACTCTTTCTTTATTCATGGGCATTTAAGTTGTTTCCAATTTTCCATTATTACAAATAATGCTACAACGAGCATCTTATATAAAACTTGACCAAATGTATGTGTATTTTTATCAGATAAATTCCTCAAAAAGGAATTGCTGAGAAGAGTATTTACATATAAAATTTTGATAGATAATATCAAATTGCTCTCCACAAGACTTTGTCAGTTCATTCTTTATACCTTTATTAATCCTGATATTATCTCATTTTAAAAAATGCTTCCCATCTGATGGATGAAATATGTTTCATTTGAATTACAGTGATTAGTGAATTTGAATGTCTTTTCATATATTTATTGGCCATTTATATTTCTTATTCCCATTCATATCCTTTGTTCATTTTTCTATTATGCTGTTTTTCTTTTTTCTTAGCAATTGGTAGGGGATTATTTTATTTTCTGCTTTTAATTCTTTGTTTTACACATGTGATAAATATTTTCTCTGTCATTTATTTGATTTTTGTTCTTTTAAAAATAATTTTTATTAAATATTGCAGAGATAAAAGTATGTTTAGACTCTAAAGAATGACAACACAATAAATTCCTGGGAATTCGTGACCCAGAGAAAGAATCTGTACATTCTTGTTACCTTTAAAGTCCACCATCTTCCCTCCACATTCAGAGTAATCACAACCGTGAAATTTGTGTTTATTATTCTCCTGTTTTCTTTAATATATACATTTGTGACCATAAATAATATAGTATTTAGTTTACTTACATGTTTTTGACTTTGGTATAAATGGAATCATATCATAAGTATTCTTTGGTGACTTTTTCCATTCAACATGTTTCTAAGATTCATCCACTTTTTTCCATGTAACTGTAATTCATGGTGACAAATAATTCTGTTATATGAAATATCATAATTGAGTTATCCATTCCTCTATTGATAATAGCCACTGGGTTGATTTCAGTTTTCCTCCCCAGGAACAGTGGTTCTTTGAACATTCTCGTACATGTTACTTGGTGCCCATGTGCAAAAGTTTATCTAGGAGTGGAGTTGATAGGTCCTAACTTATGTATACCTTCAGCCTAACTAGATAATACCAAAGGGATTTTTACCAATTTACTCTCCTATCAGCAGATACAAATGTTTCTGTTATTCCACTTCCTTGCCAACACTTGACAATGTGAGTTTTAAATTTTTGCAAATCTGGCAGGAGTGAAGTCATATCTTAGTATGGTTTTAATTTGCCTTTTCCTTCTTCCTAGTGGGTTGGTATCTTTTTCTATGTTTGTTGAACATTCATATTTTCCTCTTCCATGAAATACTTGTTCATGTCTTTGCCAATTTTTTTACTGGACTATCTTTTTTTATTAATTTGCAGTAGTTCTTTATATAGCCTGGATAGAAGCATTTTGTTATGTTGCCAATTCTCCACCCTGTGCCTTGTCTTTTCAGTCTCTTAATGGTGTCTTTTCGTGAACAGAAGTTCTCATTTCAATGTAGTCAAATTTATCTATGCTTTACTTCATGGTTAGCTGTGTGTGTGTTTGTGTGTGTTTGTGCATGCATGTTTTGCTTAAAATATTCTTTTCTATCCTAAGGTTATAAGATAATCTTCTAGATTGTTGCCTAAACATTTTTTGGTTTTGCCTTTTATATTTAAGTTTTAATCCATATAGAGTAGATTTTGAAGTGTATAGTAGGATTTCTCACCCTTGTAGTATGGATAACTAATTGTCCCAACATAATCTATTAGAAGGGCAGCTTCCCCTCACTGCTCAGTCATGACAGCTCTGTCATAAGTCACATTCTTAACACCTAGGGCTGCTTCTGGGTTCTCTATTCTGTTTTAGTGGTATATTTATCTATTTCACTGCAAATGCCACAATGTATTGGTTAATGTAGCTTAATAACTATTGTTATCTGGTAAAGCAGCTTCTCTCAGTTCTTCAGGCATATCTTAGCCTTTATGGGCTATATTCTCTTCCATAGATATTTTAGAATCAGCTTGTCAAGAGTCATAAGACTCTCTGTGGGGCATTTGATTGAAATTGATTTGAATCTATAAATTGAGGGGGGAGAATTGACATCTTTATAACAACAATTCTTTTTATACATTAACATGATGATTTATTTAGATATTTTTAATATCCGTTAATAAAATTTTACAATATTTTTCTCATGAAGATAGGTTCTTCACATTTTTAAATGCCATGATAAGTGATATCGTTTTTTAGAAGTATACTTTTTAACTCTTTGCTATTAGTTTAGAAAGGTAATAATTTTATATTCATATCCTTTGTTAAGCTCTATTAGTAATTTAAATAGCTATCAGTGTTTTTTGGGGAGAGGTTTCTATATAGGTATAATATAATATGCAAACAAAGTTTTATTTCTTCCTTTCTAACCCTTATTCTTTTTATTTCTTTTTCTTGTCTTACTTTACAGGCCTGGATCTCCCATTGTGTCTTACTATGTGCTCTGTTTTTTTAAAAAATTTTTTTCCCTGGAGACAGAGTCTTATTCTGTCACACTGGCTAGAGTGAAGTGGCGTCATCATAGCTCACTGCAGCTTCAAACTCCTGGGCTCAAGCTATCCTCTTGCCTCAGCCTCCCAAGTAGCTGGGGCTTCAGGTGTGCACTACCATATCCAGCTAATTTTTCTATTATTATTATTATTTTTGTAGAGACAGGGTCTAACATTTGCTCAGGCTGGTCTTGAACTCCTTAACTCTAATGATCCTCCTGCCTAAGCCTCTCAGAGCGTTAGGATTACGGGTGTGAGCCACCACACCCGGTTTATATGCTCTCTGCTTTTTAACATCTGCTTCATATTTTCCATCTCTTTGTCCATCTGTTCTACATTCTGGCTAATTTCTTTAGCATTATAGTGTATTTCATGAATTCTCTTTTCAGAGGTTCTGATCAGATAGTAAACTAATATATTGAATTTTAAATTTAAATTATTATATTTTTCATTTCTAAGGGTTCTATTTATTTTTTAATATGCTTTTAAAAGTTTTTTACTCCTTAGTCATATATTCAATCCCATTTTATTTCTTAAACATAGTAAACATACTTACTTGTGTGTCTATTCTAACATCGGAAGTTTATAGTTAGTTATGTTGTCTATTGTTCCTGCTGGCCCTTATTCACGAAGCCTTATGTCCTTCTGTGCTTTGGGATTTGCTGTTGTCTAAGTGTTTGTGTCACCTCAAAATTCGTATGTTGAAAACTTAATCACCAATATGAAGGTACCAGGTAGGGCTTTAGGAAGGTGATTAGATGATGAGGGTGGAGCCCTCATAAAAGAGACCCCAGGCCGGGCATAGTGGCTCATACTGGTAATTCCAGCATTTTGGGATGCTGAGGCAAAAGGATTACTTGAGGCCAGGAGTTTAAGACCAGCCTGGGCAACATAGCAAGACCCCATCTCTACAAAAAAAAAAAATTAGCTGGGGATAGTATTGTGTACCTGTGGTCTCATCTACTTGGGAGACTGAGACAGGAGGATTGCTTGAGCACAGGAGTTCAAGGTTACAGTGAGCTGTGATCATGCCACTGTACTCCAGCCTGAGTGACAGAACGAGACCCTGTCTCTAAAAAAAGGAGACCCCAGAGAGCTGCCTTGCCGCCTTCTACCATGTGAGGACGCAGACAGAAGGTGCTATCTATGATGGACAGGCCCTCACCAGACACTGAATCTACAGGCACCTTAATCTTAAACTTCTCAGACTCCAGAACTATGAAAAATAAATTTCTGTTGTTTATAAGCTACCCAGTTTATTGTCTTTCGTTATAGCAGCCTGAACAAAGACAGAGGTTGTTATCAAAATTATAGGAAATACTTTCAAACTTGTCTCTTATGCTTTTTAAGGCCAGAAAGTAAAATTCAAGGATTCTGGGGTTTGGCAAATACCCTCAGAGTGAAAGTCAGCTTTGGTTCTCTGCTTACCTGCATTCCCATTCTCTCTTAATTTTTGGAATTTGAGGATTCTTTATTTTCTTGGTGAGCCCATGAATACATTAAAAAAGATGTTTTCAATATTCCTGTGGAATTTTTAATTTAAACATTCTTGGCAGAGGCAAATTGGGTTGGTGACCCTTACTTTGGTCAGTCTGAAGGAGACAAGAATTTCTTCCTTCTGGCCCTGATTTATTTTTCTTTACAAGCTTGAGAAGTCTCAGCTCAACATCTATAATCCCATCTGTGAAGGCACTTTTGCTCACCTCCGAATTATGAACCCTTTTCAGTGACTTTTATTTTTATTTTTATTATTTTCGAGACAGGGTTTCCTCTGTTGCCTGGACTAGAGTGCAGTGGTGTCATCATAGCTCACTGCAACCTCAAACTCCTGGGCTCAACTGATCCTCTTCAGCCTTGCAAGTAGCTGGGACTACAAGTGGGTGCCATCACCCCTGGCTACTTTTTTTATTTTTATTTTTTGCAGAGATGGGGTCGCCCTATTTTGCCACACTGGTCTTGAACTCCTGGCCTCAAGTGATCCTCCCTCCTTGGTCTCTGAAAGTGCTGAGATTACAAGTGTGAGCCACTATGCCCAACCTTGATGATTTTTAAATGTTTTGTTTTGTTATATTTCATAGTATGCCTCAGCGAAACTGACCTTACTTGGGACTATCACAGAATATATAATTGGCTACTGTTTGGGCTATTTTAAAAACAAATATACTATCCTAAATGAAACTTCCCAGTGAAACTTATTTATGAACATAAATCAGTGTTGCAGAATGGTGGCATATGAAACACATTTTTGGGAAGACTTATGCTATATTATGGAATATATAATACATAATATATATACTATATGAAGTATATAATAATATACTAGTATAGTATATAGTTTATATACTATATGAAGTATATAATATAGTATATTCTATACTATATATTATACTAGTGTATAGTATGGTGTAGTATACTATGCAATATAATCTAGTATATAATATATACTATATTTCTTTTTTTTATATACTATATTTCTAAAATGGAGAACAGTATCCTCCATCACAATATAGGTTACCCCTTTTTGCTTATCATCTTGCTTAGGATGGATATGCTAGTCTAGGTAGAAAGAGGTAATTTTCTCTCATTTCAGTCCTTGACGTAACCATTCTGAAGCCTACCTTCCATCCTGCTTGGACTGGGCAGGAGCTGAGAAGAGTAAGAGGGATTAGGGGGCTTTCAAATGTCTTGAAAGATCTTGGAAATAATAAAGTGATGTCGGAAGACGGAGCTCAGCTCTCAGGTCTGTTGGTGGGAAATGATGCTGACAAATCGTTACTCTACACTTGGATTTGGTGAGTGGGGATACAGTTCAGATCTCAGTAGACATTTCAGAAACTTCTCTCTTTTTTTTCAAATTTAAAAGCCCAAGCTACATGAAGCCTTTGGGGAAATTTTCTGCCTCTGGTACTAATCAAGGGCATTCTAAATGGTGAGTTTGATCCAAAGCAATTTGTTTATCATTGTTATTATCTCTAGAAATTGCTGATCTTTCTGCTATAGTTCCTGTTACTTTTGAATGTTTATTATTGAGCTTGCTTCAGGTTGTATGTGTGAATGCATGTCTTAGGGATATATCTGTGCAGTACTTAGGGATGGTATCCATTCTGTCCTCTGTATTTCTTTCTCTTCTAATCTTGATTACAACCTGGAAGATAGATCACCTGGAACCAGTTTCCATCAACCTTACTCTGGTTCATCCATTCAAAAATATTTG
Organism: Cheirogaleus medius; assembly: GCA_008086735.1. Classification (NCBI taxonomy): domain Eukaryota; kingdom Metazoa; phylum Chordata; class Mammalia; order Primates; family Cheirogaleidae; genus Cheirogaleus; species Cheirogaleus medius. Next base: position 13,651,091 of record VBSM01002616.1, on the reverse strand, counting down.
AGTGCCCTCTATGAGCCTAGAAATGTGCTATGTCTTCGTTCAAGTTTATGCAGGTCAGTAAGTGTTTATTGCACATGCTATATTTTCTAGATACTGCCTCAATGAATAATGCACACTCCCTGGTCCAAGAAAATTATAGTTTAGTTAGAAATAAAAATTTAAATTTTAGGACAAATCATTTGGCAGTTTTGCATTGACACAAAATATGGATACAGCTGCTTTGACTTGCTGCTTGTGAAAAATCACATTTTTTTTTTTGAAACAGAATCTTACTCTGTTGCCCTGAGTGCCACAGCATCAGCCTAGCTCACAGCAACCTCAAGTGGTCCTCCTGTCTCAGCCTCTCGAGTAGCTGGGACTACAGGCACATGCTACAATGCCTGGCTAATTTTTCTATTTTCAGTAGAGATGTGGTCTCGTTCTTGCACAGGCTGGTCTCGAACTCCTGAGCTCAAGTGATCCTTCCGCCTTGGCCTACCAGAGTGCTAGGATTACAGGTGTGAGCCACCGCACCTGGCTGGAAAATGTTACTTTTAAAATTCATTCTTCTATTTTACTTCTTTCTGAAACAGACTAGGGTCTAATGTCACCTTCTCCTTTAGCATTTAATAAATAAGTATGATTTTCAATATACACAAATGACTGATGCCAAAAACAAAGGAATTTTGTCTTGTGTCCTCACAGTGGAGGATGTTGAAGGTGGTCATATTTCCTGAGATACTACCGTGTTTCCCTGAAAATAAGACAGGGTCTTATATTTATTTTTCCTCAAGAAGACACCCTAGGGCTTATTTTCAGGGGATGTGTTATTTTTTTTAAGTATGGTACAACAATCTACATTTATTCAAATACAGTTAAGTCATCTTCTTCTGGAACATCATCATAACTCTCCAAACTCCGAATTCCATCCTGAATTTCTTGTGACTCTATTTCCTTTAGAACCATTGGCCCCAATCTCTCATGTCGAGCAATAGAGCTCTCATGGGGCAGATGAGAAGGGCTGCTCATCTTCTTTACCACTCCGCGACAAAATGCATGGGTTGTGCAGATACGCTGCGTAGCCACACCCATCACTAGGCTTATTTTTGGAGTAGGGCTTATATTGCGCAAATGCTTAAAAATCCTGCTAGAGCTTATTTTATGGGTAGGTCTTATTTTCGGGGAAACACGGTATAAGGGTTTTGACTGGACACAGAGGAATGAGGCCTGGGTCCCAGCTGGACAGCCTAGGTTTAGTGTAAATATACATACCAATTACACCAATGTAAAATAACTGTGGGGAAACTAATCTATGGAGCATTTTTTTAAAGGAATGCAGTTTTCTTACTTTCAAAGATACCTAGTAATGTGAATCTAGCAAGATAATACTGCCTGCTAGAAAATCTAAGGAAATCTGCTGGAGTGACTAAACTAGATAGAACTATGATTAGTTCATCACTTTTTTGTATAAAAATGATATTTCTGTTCATCACTTTTTGTACAAAAGATTATGTTTCCAGATATTAATAATAATATTATAATAATAGCTTATGCCACTCACTGAATGTTTATTATTTTCCAGGAAATTTTCTAGATGTATTGTTAACTTTAACCCTTATAACAATCTACTAAGGAATGTATACTATTATATCTCCATTTTACAGATGTGAAAACTGAGGCACAGTGAGGTTAAGTATTAATAATTTGTCCATTGTTATGATAGTGGTGGGACAAAATTCAAACTCAGGGGAACTGGCTCCAGAGACCATACTCTTAAGCTTTAATGCCTCAAGTTTGCCTTTTAATTGCAACAGTATGAACATTCAAGCTTTTCATCTTGTTTTCCATAATATTTTTACTTCATTAATTCACTGAGCAAATCTTTTTTTATAATAGATTGTGAAAATGCCACCCAAGACACTATCCAATTTATTAAAAGTTAAGATTAGCAGAGTCCAAATTTACAAATTGCAGGATAGGATTTTTTTTTTTATTGATGGTGGTTCATGTTCTGCAATAGTTATATGTATGTATATCTCTAAAAATATTACTAAAAAAGCAAAAAAAGAAAAAGCCTCATGCATACACAAAAGTCTACAGGGACAGATTGGATAATTCATGGTGATGTCTAATCCTCTTAGAGAATGGATTATTTTCTTCGTCTTTGAATGTTCATACTGCTATTTGGAGTAGCGTATCCTCATTAACCCCTTCTATTAGATTGTGGTCAGCAATTATGCTTCTACTGTGCTTCTGTTTTCTCTCTCGGGAAGAGAGAGATGATGGATTCAGCATAAAGCTGGACTTCACTGTATTAGTAAGTAGCCTGACTGCTGTGCCCATCAGGGTAACTTTCATGATACATAGAGGTAACACAATGGAAATCACAGTTTAGAAATCCAATTTATCTTGCTGTGAATAGAATTGCCTCCAATACAGATGACAATTAGTTTTGTTCCATAACACTGTTATAGAAATGTGACATTGAAAAACTACTTGCAAACTACTAAAGCATTCATCTACCATGAGTTCATGTCATGGAGGGAAAAATGTTAATTCTACTTGTGTGAAAAAACATAAAAGGGTTTTTTACAAAGAGCAGCTGCAAGGTCAGGATATGACTGCTGAGGTAATGAAGTGAAGGCTTCCCTGAAACTTTTAGTTGCTTATACATTCTATTAAAGCTGCAAAATTCTGCTGATTCTTGTTTCTCAAAACGACTGGGGCTGCAGCTCAGTCACATTATAGATTAAGTGGAGAGTGATGCCAGCCTTTAATGTTTCCTCTGGAACTGCAGCAGGACCTGCCACTGATGCTCTTGGCCAGCCTTGGCCCTCCTCTTTGGCTCCAGCATCCTCCTCCTCCCGACATCACTGGTCAAGTCAGTTCACTACTTACACCACTGTATGGCAAAGCCGTGTGGTGCATCTTCAAAGGCACTGTGAGAATAAAATGGCCCTTGCTATAGAGAACTCTAGAAGTTCAAAACACTGAGATGTGGATGTTTTTCAATCCATCTGTAGGCAATCGCACAACATAAGAAAATGTCTATAATAAGATTGGACTTAGACAATTCGCAACTCAACTGTACATGTATTTATTGTTCGCGTACAAAGTGCAAGACACTGTTTAGGGAGAGTGTGATGTGGTGGAAAGGGCATCCGATCTGGAGCAGGACAGACTGGGGTGGGAATTCAAGCCCCATCATTTACCAGCTGTCTGGGTTTGTGCCAAGTGCTTAATAATAGCCACCTTGCTTCTATGGCTATTGTGAAAATTATACGCCATGGATATAGAGTGCCTGGAACTTAACAAGTATTAGTTAAATCATAGCTATTATTTTTAGGCTATGTGGTGGTAAATAAAGATGAGACCTGGTTTCTACCTTTAAGGAGCTTCTTCTAGAAGGAGAGAGAAAACATGTACATAAATATGTGTGCTTCAGGGCAGAAAGGATAAAGGCCACAAGGAGCTTCCAAGTGCCTTGTCGAGAGTGCGATGGAGCAACCTGTTGGCTGAGACACTGCAGCGACCTCCTGACTGGTCTCCTTGGCTCCTGCCTTGCCCCCTACAGTCTACTCTTCATTCAACAGCCAATATGTTCTCTCTTAAATGCAAATCAATCACATCAATCTCATGATTAAAATACCCCCATAGCTTTTCATTCCCTTTGGGATGAAGTGTTTAGTACAGGAACTCCTGCTTAATTCTCCTATTTCATCTCTCTCCTTCCTTCCATCTTCCTCATCCCCAAACATACACTTCATGGGTGACCCCTACTAAATCTATTTTTTTTCCTGTTCGGTATTGGGGTTCTACAGAGAAACAGAATCTATAGGATATATATGTATATTATATACAGGATATATATTATATATTATATATAATGAGGAATTGGCTCATACAATTACGGAGGCTGAGAAGTCCTAAGATCTGCAGTTGGCAAGCTGGAGACCTAGGAGAGCTGGTGGTGTAGTTCCAGTCTGAGTCCAAAGGCCTTAGATTTAGGAAAGCTGATGGTGTAAGTTCTAGAATGAGGCCAGAAGATGACCGATGTTCCAGCTCAAGTAGTCTGGCAGGCAGAATTCCCTCTTAATCAGCCCTTTTGTTCTATTCAAGTCTTATTTTGATCGGATGAAGCCCACCCACATTAGGGAGGGCAATCTCCTGTAATCAGTCTGCTGATTCAAATGTGACTCTTATCTAGAAACATCCTCACAGATGCACCCAAAATAATATTTGATCAAATTTCTGGGCACCCTGTTGTCCAGTCAAGTTGACACACAAAATTAGCCATCACAAGTTCCAAGTACATGACATGTTCTCTTTGCGCATGCTGTTCCCTGTGCCTAGACTACTTTCTTGGTCTCCTGACTGCTGGCTCTTGGGTTCACAATCACATCTTCCAGACTGGGTTAGGTCCCTTTCCTATGGTTCCCTCCCATTCCCCTACTGTAGCATGCTTTGTGCACTGAAGTTTCCTATTTACTTGTCTCTGTCACATGGACTGTCAGCTCACAGTGAGTAAAAAACTTGTCTTTATTGCTTCCAAATATTTCCTGTGTCTAGCACATGACCCAGCATGTTAAATCTCTCAATAGTTATTTATTAAATGAATGAATGAATAGACTTAGTGGAGCAGGTAGCTGTTGATATGTGTCATAGAGGAAGGAAGATTTTGGAAAAAATCTAATACTCAATTGGGAAAATTAACAATAGGTAATACCAAAATGTTCACCTTGGAATTAAGACTTTAGACATTTGTATAGTGATTCTGAAAGCCAGTGGTCATTTCCCTATACCAAAAATAATTGTTATCATGAGGTAGTCCCCAGGAGATAAGGGGCTTTACTTTCATCATATTAGAAGAACCCTTTCTTTTAAATTTTTCTTATGAAAAAAATTCAAACATATAAAGAGGTTGAACATAGCATAATGAGCTCCATTAACAATTATTAACATTCTACTATATTTTTTTTGTTGTTGTTGAAGAATTTTAAAGTATATCCAGGACAATCTGATATCTTTTAAGTAGTTTAATATATTTATACATCTTTAAAAATATGAACATTTTCTTCACAATCACTATACTATTATAGAACCCAACACTATTAACAATATTTCCATAATATCATTTAATACCCAGTCCATATTTGAATTTCCCCAAAGTAGCCTTTTTTTTTTTAGTTTAACAGTTGATTTGTTTGAGTCAGAATACAAATAAGGTACACACAATTGATTTGTTATGTCTCTTGATTCCTTTTACTCTATAATAGTACCTTTACCCCCTTTTAAAACACATGTCATTGATTTGTTGAAAAGACTGAGTTGTTTGTCATATAGAATATTTCTCACTCTGGATTTGTTTGGTTGCTTCCAAATGATGGCATTTAATCTGTTCTTTTTTCCCTTGTATTTCCCATAAACTGGAAGTTAGAATTAGAGTCTTGATTAAGTTCAGACTCAACGTTTTTGACAAGAATACTTCTTAGGTGCAGCTGGGCACACCATATTACATCACATCAGGAGACACATGTTGCCATCTAGCTTTAGAGATGCTAAGAGTGATCATTTGATTCTTTGGTAGTTAAGTTGTATTTCCCACCTAATGCCCAACAAATAATCAGTGGGGTGTTACTTTGACATTCTGTGAATACCCAGTTACTGTTATCCTTTCACCTAATTGTTTTACCAACTATTGCTGGTTGCATTAGGGGATGCAAAATGGTGATTTTTTATAATGCTATAATTCTGCTGCATTTGTTAGTTGGAATTCTTTTGTGAAGAGAGTTTTCTCTTCCTCATTTAGAGCTATTTGAAGTTCTGAAATATAGTTTTTATTTTAAAAAAGGCAAGAAGAATTCTGAATCCATTCTCTTTTGTTCTTTAAAAACGATTTCATTGTGGATTTTTATGTATTCAGTGTATTCCAACCAATTGCAATCATTATTCTTTTTAATGCTCAAATTGTCTCATCTCTGGCCAGTGGGAGCCCTCTTACGCTGGTTTCTGTGACCTTTTGAAGAGTCTCATTAAACTTTGATAACTTCCTTGCTGTCTGGAGCAACAAAATGTTCCAAACTCATTTTGTGTATTTCCTGCTCCAGACCTCCAATTAGAATTAGCTTTTTCTCTAAGGAGTCCTGCTTCCTTTCAGTGGTATATAATATTTAAATCCCAAGTCTGGTCAATAGGGGTACTCATTACTGGGCTGTTATTCTTTCCAAACCTTTCTAGTAGACAAGAACTAGAAAATGTGTATTAGAAAAAACTCATGAGTTTGTTCTGAAATTTCAAATTAAAATTTAACTTTAATAGGGTTTTTACTTAACTTAAAAAATTATACATTTGCCTCTTTCCTCTTCAGTGAAAGTCTTAATTCCTGAGAACAACATATTTTTATAGCTTTATCTTACTATATATAAAAATATAAATAGCTAAAATAGCAACACCAATATTATTTTGAACAATTAGACTACTGAATAAAGTTTAAAGTTTGTTTCCCCTTAGAATATAACTCATTAAATAAATATAGCCCAAATACTCTGTTTTAAAGTAATTTGAGTTATTTCTTTTCTCTGTGTGGCAAATTATCTTTTCTAATGACTTATACACCACCAATAATGAGTCCTCATTATACTTGGAAAAGCAAGGTTTTTATTCTAATAGACCTAGTTCCAATGGGGGAGGGGCACTAGAGATTAGAGTTGTGTTCTAAATTAATTAGTTGGAGCAACAAAAACAGAGAAAAATCTGTTATGTAAATATGTGGTCACAATAGATTCTATCTTGAAGAAAATTTTCAGGGCGTGCAGAATAGCAGATGAAGAATTTTTCTGACAAAGTGAGTTATTGGGCCTCCTGGTTAATATGAGGCTTCTGTAAATTTCCTTTTTCTTTTTTGTTGGAGGTTGGAGGGGGGACAGTGTCTCATTCTGTTGCCCTGGCTGGAGTGCAGTGACATCATCATTGCTCATGGCAACCTCAAACTCCTGGAGTTAAGTTATCCTCCTGCCTCAGCCTCCCAAGTTGCTGGGACTATAATTGCATGCCACCCCGCCTTGCTAATTTTCCAATTTTTGTAGAGATGGGGTCTCACTCAGGCTGATCTCAAACTCCCGAGTTCAAGTGATCCTCCCGCCTTGGCCTCCCAGAGTGCTAGGATTACAGGTGTGAGCCAGCATGCACTGGCCTGTACATTTCTTAATATGATCCCTTAGCAACCTGTGGACAATGACACATTTCCTATAATATCACCTGCTTGGTTTTCAGGTCATTTCTGGGATAAGTGTATATTGAGCAGAGGGTTAGGAATGAGGTTGGGTTAGAACCAGAGAAGAAAGTTGCCTTTCACTGCTGTTAAAAATGAGGATGAAGAAGGTGCTTGGTGACTCCACTGCTTTGATAGTGTTTCTTTTGAGTATAGTTGGGGTAGGAGGAGTGAAAGTGAAGTTGATTCATGAAAAGGATATGGAAAGAATGGGAGGAGGGATAGGAAGATAAAGATTATAATAGCTCTCCTCTACTATACCAGACACTGTGCTAGGCATTTTAATTAATTTCAACAGCTCTCAGAATGCAAATCACTTTCACATGATTTCTTCAGAATGAACTGGAGGATGCGTATTATCAACACCATTTTAGCAGAAGGTTTTAGCCTCTTGTTGGGTCTGGTATGATACAGCGCTCTGTTGAGTAAAACATTTTGCTAGTCTAGACATGTGCTTTGGGTTGAGGCTGAAACCACATTTCTCACCCAGTGTTTTTGTAGAGAAATAATTAAAAACATCAGTATTATAACCACTTTTATTTTATTTCCCATAGCCTGTAGCCTAGGGCTTATCACATAATAAGTGCTCAATAAATGTTTGTTGAATGATTGAATCACTCAATTACTTTTCAATCCTTCTAACCCTGAGATGGAATGGGGAGCTAGAAATATACTCATGAAAATTTTATACAGGCAAATGATTTATATAAGGAAATACACTGAATGGAAATGCCATAAATGTTAAAGGGAGCATATACACCCTACTGTAGTAAAGGAAACATCAGGAAAATCTGTGGGTAATATAATAAGCTTCCAGTGCTAAAAGGAGCTTTAGAAATCATCCAAATCCTCATTTTGTAGATGAGGAACATGAGAATCAGACATACTTGTGACTTGTGCCTAGCCACACCCCTGGGTAGGGACAGAGTCAGCTGATTCCTTCCTCCAGATGCATATTCCACCCTTTCCTCACATCCAAAGTTTAACTGACGACAGAGAGTAGGAACTGACTTCCATGTTCTTTGAACCCCGTACAATTACTTTTAGAACCCTGGCAGCAGTCATTTTAGGACATTCCCTGAGATGACAATGAAGCCCATAAAAATTTCAGAAGACAAATGAGAAAACTCAGAAGATCCAAATAAGCTTGTTTAATACTGAGATTCAGTTAACAGAATAGTCTTTCAAGAGACTAGACAGATGCTGCAATCTTAGGGACATTTCTGAAGTGATGACATAAAACTACTGGGATGTCTGGGAGAGAGTTAGTCTTCCATCCTACTGAGAGGTTGGATAGAATGACTGGTTCTGTTTTCAGTTTCCCTCATTTTCATTATCTGGGTTTGGGATGGACAATCACAATCTTAATGATTTCTGTTGGGGTAAGGGTGGAGGACAAAACTAATGATGTCACCAGAGAAAACACACAGAGAGTATTTACCATCCTGGAGATCAGTCAACTGAAAATTTTGCTAGCACATCACTCCTAGGGTGATGAGTTCCGTGGGAGCCGAGAGTAGCAATGTGTTGTGCCAGCTACCCACTGAGGGTGACAGTTTAAAAACAATGGACTGAAAAATGTCATAAATTTGAACAACAATGAACTGCCTGGTGTCAGGGTTTAGAGACTGATGGGACTAGTGCCTGGAAAGCCAGATAGAAGGAGTGTGGAAATTCACACCATTTTAACATTCAAGATGTCCCTTGCAATGATTCATTAAAAGCCATATAGATATAAATGCATGTTATGTGTGTGTATATATATTATATACACATACACACATGCATTATTTATATTGTTCTCTGTGTTTAAAATGTTCAGGAGCTGAAACTTGTTTGGAAATGTTCAGTCAAGCAAAATGTTTCATTTTGCAATATGCGGTTAGTCTTGGCAGCTCAAGCTGCCTTTAACTTTCTTTTCCCCTTCTCCCTATGTAATTAAAGGTGAAGAGCAAGTAGGAGAGAGAGGGTTTTACTTATTCTGGTGCTATCCCAGCAGCGCTGTTGTATATGGTAGGCTTGGCATTGCACAGCATAGATTATGATGTGAATGGTGCTTCCAAAAGCGGTGCAATGAGGCTGTCAGCCCAGTGTTGTAGCCAGATGGAAATTTGGGGTTTGAAAGTGTTAGCAGTTAGCTATTGCTACTTGACATCCCAAAACTTTGTCGTTTAAAATATTAATCATTTGTTATATTGCACAAGTTAAAGGGTCAGCTGAGTGGTTCTGCTGATCTTGACTGGGCTCTGGCATGCATCTCTGTGGTCAGCTGGTGGGTAGGCTGGTGGCTGGTGGGTCTAGGATGACCTCGACAGGGGCAGTTCATTTGTCCTCCATGTATTTTTCACATCCCTCTAGTAAGCTTAGCTAAGGCTTGTTCTCATGTTAGTGGTAGTTAATGTGCAAGTGTTTTTTTAAGCCTCAGTTTAATTAGGTTTGCTACTTTCTCATTGGCCAAAGAAAGTCACATGGCCATGTCTGAAGTCAATGTGCAGAGGTACTATCAAAGTGTATGGATAAAGGAAGGTGTGAAAAACTGGGACTCTTAATGGAACCAATCTAAAACAGAGAGTGAGTTAGCAAACAAAGGCTCAGGCAGACTATTATGAATGTTGGTATGATTTGAATGCCCCCTCCAAAACTCATGCTGAAATTTGATTAAATTTGTGATGATATTTAAGAGGTGATTAGGTCATGAAGGTGAAGCCCTCCTTATTTATCCTCCTGATGAAAGGATGAAGTTTGGCTCCCTTTTTCTTTCTGCTTCATGTGCTCTTGCCTTCTGTCCCCATGTGGTGCCTTCTGCCACTGGGTAACGCAGCATGAAGGTCCTCACCAGATGCAGCCACTTGGTCTTAGACTTCCCAGCCTCCAGAACCACGAGCCAAATAGACTTATATTGTTTATAAATTACCCAGTCTGTGGTGCTATGTTTAGCAGCAGAAAACGGACCAATGCTGATGTCAATAGTCATTGTTGTTCAAGTCTTTGGAGTTTATATTTATTCATTCCTTCATCCGTCCAACATTTATTAGGGGATTACAATGTTTAGACACAATTATAGAGACTGAGACAAACTTTGTGCTTAAAATGCTTCCCTGGTGGGACAGGATTTTCTTTGCTCCCTGCCATCTTCTATTTCTTATTCTATCATCTCAGATATAAAGGGGATCTGTTGTAAAATGGAATAAAGAGATAGGGACTTTGTTAGCATAATAATAAATCAAAAGCTTGCTGTATGAAGCAGTTTATGTTAATTTGAGAAAGATTGGAAAATCCTGAAGCTTGCTCATGCGGAAACATTGACCCTTCTGGGTGGAGCTGGACTTGGAAGGAGGGAAATGAGGTAGAAGAGGGACAAGCAGATCAGGGGTAAGGGACAAGGAGAGGGGATAGATGGAGGAAGTCAAGAAGGAAAGAGAGAGGGAGAGAGGGAGAGAGAGAGAGAATATTTAGATGCTTGTCTGAGGTGGACTGAATGAATTGAAGGGTGACAGTGTGGGACAGTGAAGATGTATTTCCTCTTCCTCTGGGTTCCCTGTGTGTGCACAATTGGCTAATGCTTTTTTGTAATGGGCTGTCCTAATGTTGTCTCCCAGACACTATGGGGGTAACTACAACATTTCATTATGAGGGAATACGGCAGAGCTAATCATTTAGCCTGCTTTGTTCTCCCTCTCACAGCCCTTCACACCCACCCAAGCCCCTCTTCATCCTTTTCACATGCTGGTCACCGTCACCTTACTTTTGGCTTCAGAGGCTCCCCACTGACCTGGACCTCAATTATTAATCATTTTAATTTTGCCTTGTGTAGAATTTCAGAATTCTCATCTTCTTGATCTTTATTCCTCGACAACATCCCCACATCTCAGCTCCCAGCATATTATCTTGATTATGACTTCATGGAACATTTAGAGGCTCCCTTGATCATTCAAGGAAGTGTGGCTACAACAATACTTTGAAAATAATAACAATTGAACACTTATTAGGTGTGAGTTCCTATTGTAGCACATTTACTTTATAAACCCTATCTCAAAACAATGCTATTGTTTTTCTTATTTTACAGAGGAGGAAATGGAAGCACAGAGAGGTTAAATAACTTACGTGAAATAACAGAGCTGGTGGTGGAGCTGGGAGTTGAATCCAGGCAGGCAGGCACAACTATGCTGGATAAATAAGGCCATTTCTGCCCTCAGGGAATGACATCTTCATTTTCTCATCTTTTCATCTGTTACCTTAATCTCTCACTGCTTCAAACACTTTCTGATTTTATCCATTCTTAAGAAAAATTCCTGGACTTTTCAAAATTAACTATTTCTATGGTGTTTCAATTCCTGCCTTTACTATTTCCCTCCTTCCTGACCTCACATCCTATGAGACTGTACTCTTTTCATTATCTTGGCTTTTACTTTTATCTTCTATAGCTCTGTCTTAGCTAGCTCCTTTCCCTCAGTAAGCAAACATGCTGAACATTAAAAAACCCAACTATCCTCTAACTTGTTACTTTCTTGAAATTAAAAAACTTTTGGATCTTTAATAATCCACCACGTGATGGGATCAGCTCTCCGAAGTTCTCTGAGGACCACGCCTAGATGGCTATCTTTTCCATTATGCGCCTCCTTCACTTCTCTGGGTACATGCTCTACTTCTCTGATTGTGCTTTTCTGTCTCCATAACTGAATTTTACTTCTCCTTTACCCACACATGGGCATTGTTCAATGTTCTGTCCTGTGGCTCTTCCCTAACCATTTTACTGTCTCCCTCAGTGTTGGGGTGGCTGTATAACTGATTGGCCAAACTAGGACACTGTTGTCTGGGGCAAATGCTAAACTGGATGGGATGCCAGGGTAACAGGAGTAAACTAGGGTGGCAACCTTTCCAAAATCTCCCTCAGTCCCACATTTTCCAACCAACCCTGTGCTGGTGGTTTCTACTTAAACAGTCAGCACTTTAAGCTTCATATGTCCTAAATAAGACCCTTCATCCTTTTTCTTATCAATAATTTCTGAGTTCCCTACTTCTGATGAAGTTGCCATCTTGCAGTGACTGAGACCTGAAAACCTGGGGTGATTTCTGAGTGCTTCCCATACACACTGCCCACGGCTTCAGTCTCAAGGTCTATTGATTTGCCCTTTATAACGTTTCACCTCATTTCTTCTTTTTGATTTTCAATGTTGCTATTTTAATTTAGGCCTTTATCACCTCAAGCCAGGACTATTTTGGTAGCCTGATCCCAACCAACATTTTATACTCTATCTTCTCCTACTTGTTCCAGAACTCTGTGCACATTGAATCTAGACCCTTTCCTATCTCCTGTTGTACATAGAATACTTTGGCATTTAATAGTTTGATTATCATGTGTCTAGATATGAATGTCTTTGAGTTTGTTCTACTCAGAGTTCATTGTACTTCTTGAATATGATTACTATTTCTCATCACATTTGGGAAATTTTTGGCTGTTATTTCCTCAAATAGTCTTTTTTCTCTTTCTCTCTCTTCTCCCCATTTGAGATTCCTATCATGTATATATTAGTATGTTTGATGGTTTTCTACAGGTCTCTGATGCTTTGCTCATTTTTATTACTTTTTATTTCTCTTCCTCAGACTAGATAATTTCAATTAACCTATCTTCAAGTTAACAGATTCTTTATTCTGCCAGCTCAACTCTGCTGTTAAGTCCCTTTAGTGAATTTTCACTTTAGTTATTGTACTTTTTAACACAAGAATTTCTATTAGGTTCTTTTTCTAATTTATATCTCTTTATTGATATTCTGTACTTAGTGACACATTGTTTTTTATATTTTTCTTTAGTTCTTAGATGTAAGTTCCTTCAGTTCTTTGAACATCTTTATAATAGCCAATTTAAAGTCTTTGTCTAGTAAGCTCAATATCTGTGCTTCCTCATGGGAAGTTTGAATTGACTTATTCCCTCCCCCCATGTATGGACCACACTTACCTGTTTCTTTCCATGTCTCATGCTTTTTTGTTAAAAACTAGACATTTAAAATAACATGATATGACAATTCTGAAAATCAGATTCCATCCCCCCTACGTGGTTTGTTGTTGCTGTTTGTTGCTATTGCTATTTGTTTAGTGACTTTCCTGAAAAAATTCTGTTAAGCCTGTGTTCTTTGGGTGTGGCCATTGAAATTCCTGCTCAGTTAGCTTAGTGGTTAGCTAATGTTTTGACAGAGGTTTCCTTAAATGCTTTTCACTAATAAATGTCTCAGTTTTTGCTGAGGGATTCTGTGTGTGTGTTGGGAAATGTCTTCAATGCTCTGGTAGATAATTTACAACATCCCCTTAGCCTTTACTTACTGCTTTCCCAGAGCCTCACAGACAGTCAGAGGTGAGAAATGTACACAGCTCTAGCTCTGCACGTTGCATTCTAGCTACCCACGAATAGGTCGGAACTTTTCAAAGTCCCCTGTGGACATCTCATTCCCTAACTTTTCCTCATAGGTCTTTTGGTCAGCTTATTTGTCTCAATTATTATTGCTACCTCTGGCAGCTGCAATGTTAGACAATTGCTGCTGATTGTTCTCGACCTATGTACCAAGGGGAGAAGGCTGTTTTCACTGACTGGGCTCTGGGTCAGATCAAATAAAGATGAACCTTGGAAGTAGGGGTTTCCAGGGAACTTCCAGACAAGTCCAATAGTGGGATGGGGCCTTTGGACAACCCTAAAACATTCTGCTCCTTCCACTGTTTCTAGGTGACTGGTTTTCATGGCTGTTGTGATTGTGGGACTGTTGGTTTTCAAAACTACTGAGGAATTGGGGAGGGAGGGATGAGACATGGGTACATTAAAACACTCAAATCTCCCTGTTCTTACTGAAATTCAGCCACTTTTCTTGAATAAACACTCTTTGGGTTGTTACAAGCCTTTGACTAATTTTTAGAGTTCTTAAATAGTTGATTTTGACAATGTATTAGTCCATCTGTATTGCTATAAAGGACTATCTGAGGCTAGATAATTTATAAAGAAAAGAGGTTTATTTGGCTCATGCTCTGCAGGCTGTACAGGAAGCATGGCACCAGCATCTGCTTCTGGTGAGAGCTTCAGGAAGCTTCTACTCATAGCATAAACTGAAGGGAGAGCAAGCGTGTCACATTGTGAGAAAGGGAACAAAAGAAGGGGAAGGGAGAGTTGGGCTCTTTTTAGCAATCCGATCTCAAGTGAACTAATAGGGTGAGAACTCACTCATCACTGTGAGGATGGCACCAAGCTGGCTGTGAAGGATCTGCCCCCTCACCCAAAGACCTGCCAGGCCCCACCTCCAACATTAGGGATATATTTCAACATGAGATTTAGAGAGGATAAATATCAAAACTGTATCAGATAATTTTTACTCATATTCTTATTGCTTTTATGGGAAGAGCAGATTTTTGGAGGTCCTTACTTCATCATTCTAAAACATGGAATCACTGTATGGAACACTTTGGCTTTCATTTCATTTTTCATCTAACAAAATCCTGTTCATGAGTACTGAATTTCTAAACCTTTCTCTGACCATAGCAGCTTATTTCCATGGTATGTTGCATGGACTACTTACACCATTGCTCTTAAAGTTAGCGTTCAAACAACCCCCAGAGATCTGTGTTCAGGAGATCTTGGCAGGGAGGCTCAATGATCTGCATATTAAATAAGTTCTAGGGACTTGGGGTGCTAGTGACTTATGGATAAATTTTAAGAAACACTTATCTAAATGGTATTCACAGTACTTACCATATACCAACTTATGTTACATATATATCTGTAGTTATTATTATAATAATTTTTACACAGCCCTATCTTCCCCAATAGAGTAAAAACTCTTTGTGCTCTTTGTGTGCAGGAACAATGCCCTGTACCCTCTGAATTCCCAATGGCTTCAATTTTATAGTCAACCCTCTAAATATTTTCTGAATGTATCAATCAATAGGAGCATTGTTTTTGTGGGCAAATAAGTTCTCAATTACAAATTGCTGATAGAACAAGAAAAACTTTTGGAATTTGGAAAATCATTGGTAAATTGAAAATTGCCAGCAAGAAACTAAGAAAGCAGCTAATTTTGTAGAGATTTGAACTTAGAAACATCACCCCAATTGTTTTCACAAATTGTTTTCTTGAAAAGTGCTAAGTAATCAAACTCCAGCAAAATGTGTAAATGAAACTTTCATCTTGGATGATTTGAGAGAAAGGAGAGGAAACATTAAACTGCAAAAAGATATATGTGCTGCAAGGTATTCATTTCTTATTCACTGGGGATGATGGTTCTAGGTGAATGAAATGTCAATAGTTTTGTCATCAGTCATCTTTTTAGTCTCAAGGCTGATAATTTACAGACTTTCTCTGCCATATGGCCACCTGCCTCTTGTGCACAAAACGGGTGTGGGTTGCCAAGACTGGTGAGCCTGGCTCAGACTCAGCCAGTGATGTTCTCTCTGGCCTCAGAGGGTCTCTGTGGTCCTGCTGTGGTGTGAGGTGGTTTTCTGGTTGGTGGGTTAACATTCTCTTGTCTGAGAAACTGTGAAATGTTAAAAATGTCTTGTGGGAGAGAAAGGTAAGGTAGAGTGTTAGACCACATGGGCACCATTCCAGTTCTATGCCAGCGAGAAATAGATGGGTAAGCTGTGAGCTCAGCAAGTCTTCAGTGGAATTCAGTTAATTGGGCTGCCCAAACAAAGGAGCTTATTAGAAATTGGTTAGGTGGTCACAGTTTCTGTCAGTGCATTGTGTAAATAGATATTAGTTTTGGCATATTTAAGAAGATAGTGGTGAAAAATACCAAACATGTTTATTAGAAATGTGGGGTCTCAATTGTAGGATTCAGTAAAGAGAGGGTGAAGTCATAGTGAGTTTGTTAATTAATTTATAAAAAGCTTGATTTAAATATAATTGATATATAATAAACTGCATGCTTTTAAATTATACAGTTTAAGTCTTGACACATGTATAGGCCAAGGAAACCATCACCATAATCAAGCTAATGAACATATTCACCCACCCCTCAAAACTAGCAGCTTTTTGGGTCACTTGATAAATGGGCCAGAGTAACAAACCCAAATAAGAAATGTGTTGCCTCTAAAATCCAAAGAGGCTCACAAGGTGGTGTGTCTCTTACTTGATTATAGGAGGGGGCAGATGAAACAATTTCTCCTTCATTTTACAAGGGATATCTGTACATGCTCCATGCCAGTGGACTCCTAGAAATTCTACTGAAGTACAAGATCTCTGAATTTTAGTTGGATTTATTTCCCATCAATACAATGGACCAGTATGATATCTTGTGGAAGGGAAAGGTGATCAAGATCCCTGTGATTTAAATCATGACACAGGGCTAGAGGGTTGATATATCCCTGATGTAGGATAGTGAAGGTGTATTGCTGGCCTGGCCAGCCAAAAGCAAACTGCTTCTGGTGGGCCTTATGGACAGGGATGAAGAAAAGGCATTTTCCAGATCCATAGCTACATGCCAGGTATCAGGGGAGGTGTTAATTTGCTCAAGCAATGAAACTACATCTGGTACAGCAGCTGCAGTTGGAGTCACCCCTGACAGAGGAGGAGAAGACTCCTGGTTCAGCTTACAGTAATCCACTGTCATTCTCCAGGATTCGTCTGCCTTCTGCATGGGCCAAATAGGAGAGTTGAATGAGGATGTGGTGGGAATCACCATGTCTGCAACTTTCAAGTCCTTGATGGTAGCATTAATCACTTCAATTCCTCCAGGAATGTAGTATTTGCTTTTTATTTACTACTTTTCCAGGTAGAGGCTGTTCTAATGGTTTCCACTTGGCTTTTCTCACCATAATAGCTCTTACTCTACAGGTCAGAAAATCAATGTGGAGATTCTGCCAGTGGCTAAGTATGTCTATTTCAATTATGCATTCTGGAAGTAGGGAAATGAACCACAGGGTGGGTTCATGGACACACTGGACCTACTGTGAGATGGAGCTGAACTAAAACTCCATCAATAACCTGACCTCTATAAACTCCTACTCTGAGTGATGGGCCACAGTGACATTTTTGGTCTTCTGAAATTAGCGATGGTTCAGAGCCAGTGTACAGAAAGCCCCGAAAGTTCTGATTATTTCTTTTTTCCCAATGCACATTTACCCTATTAAAAGGCCATAGGTCCCTTTGGAGAAGGCTAGGAGAAAGATTAACAGAATGAATTTTTGGTAGTGTTCCAGAGTCCTTCCTCAAGGGGACATGGCCTCCCCTTCATTCAAGGGGCTCTGGGTCTATAAACTGGCTCAAGTCTGGGAACTGATTGAGGGGCCTTGACTCTCTGTTTTTATGATTTGAGTTAGACTTCTCTGGGCCTAGAACTTTTCTGCTTGTATGGATAAAATAAGAATTTAGTAGGCTTTGTATCTATTTCACTTCTAGGAACACCATGATCAACTAGCCAAAGCCAGTCTGCATGAGTCAGACTGTTCTGATTGCTGCTTTGTCTCTGCTACCCATATGGTAACCATATCCAGCCTGCCTTTGGCGGTTGAGTGCCACCCCATGGCCCCTGCCACCCTGGGATTCCAATTACTCTTATTGCATTTAGATCTCCCAAATCAATGACTGCAGTGCCCCACTGTCTGGCCTACACAGAAGAGTGATTATAGAGCTCTTCAAGAATGCTGGGGCTCCCTCACAGCAGAAGTGAAAGGTGTGCCTTCTGGACCCTCCCAGTGTGGCTGAATAGATCTTAAATGACAGTTCTACTCTAACATTCCAACTGCCCTAAGCCTATGGATCCCTTCCTCTACATTGAACCAATTCAAATCTCTGAGTTCATATTTTTTTTCATCACTTTGTCCAGCAACATAAGGAGTAGCCAACCAATGTCATTATATTCATTATAAATGAAAATGTTTGAAAGTATTCAATACAGAGTCACTGAGCTCCTTGCTTCTTTTACGTGGTTGATTAGAGTTTCCAATGTGGATGTTTTGTGTATCTCTATAAATAGCTCACAATATGGACTATCAATACTCTCTTTAATAATGGAAATAGAGTCATCAGAATTTTTAAATCTAATCAGATCAGAGACTCAATTCCAGAAATCCTAGAACCTACTCAGAAAACTCATGCTTAAAATTCTGTTCCTCTAGAACTACTCTTGAAACCACAATCTGTATTAATCAGGGTTCTCCAGAGAAACAGAACCAGTAGGGTATATATAGCTATATAGAAAGAGATTTATTAAGAGGGACTGGCTCAGGTGATTATGGAGGCTGAGAAGTTCCATAATCTACCACCTGCAATCTGGAGGCCCAGGAAAGCCAGTGGTATACTTCCAGTCCAAATCCGAAGGCCTGAGAGCCAGGGGAGCCAGTGGTGTAAGTCCCGGTCTGAGTCTGAAAGCCTGAGAAATAGGAGCACCAACACCCGAGGGGAGGAGAGGATGGATGTCCCACTCAAGGAGAGATAGCAAATTCACCCATCCTTTGCTTTTTCTTCTAGCCCAGGCCCTCAACAGATTGGATGATGCCCGCCCACACTGGCGAGGGCGATCAATGATTCGAATGCTTATCCCTTCTGGAAACACCCTCACAGACACACCCAGAAATAATGTAGCCATCTGGGCATTCCTTAGCCCAGTCAAACTGACACGTAGAATTAACCACCACAGGAAATCTGTAGTTTTTATCAGGTTTGAAAAACTTTTGTCCATTATTTCTTCAAATATTTTTTTCTTTAGCTCCCTCCATTGAGAGACTCAACCTTAAGCTGTCCCACAGCTCACGGATGCTATGCTCATTTTAAAAAATTCACTCGCTCTGGGATTACAGGCATGAGCCACTGCCCCTAGTAGCTTTTTTTTTTTTTTTTTAAACCTGTGTAGGTGGAAGTCACACAGTCAGTCCTTGGGAAGAGACCAGTAGAGGTCACAGAGCCTTAAGCAGTGGTGCTGGGGGCCAGGCTGCTTTTCCTTATCAGCAGTGACACACTAGGCTGAGGGCTGTGCTTGTAGCCAAAGTTTCCCTTTAGAAAACATTTTTCCCTGCTCAAGATGTCAGGTCTCATTTCTAAACATTGCTGCAAGTTCGAGAAGAGGCCCCTGTAATCAGGATGGAAACAAGTACTCCAGACCTGCATAAGGAGTGCTCCGAGCGGAGCGTGTGTGCAGTTACAGGTGGTGGCATCCTCACAGGATTGATTTTGTATATTGATGGAAGTCCTTGCTGACCATGTTATTATTCCTGACAACAATTTTAGTTAATTATTTATTACATTCCCCCCCCCCAGTAGATGTAATGGAATAAGAATCATTATACAAAGACTGTACAAATGTTGTCCTTCTACCTTATATAATGGAAGGCCCTTTTGCCAGTTAAAGATAATTGCTATCATTAAATATTGATAGTGCATAGCTTTTTTTTTAATTTCTAGAAGTAAAAATAAAGGAAACAACTCTGGGAAATATAATCAATATGTCCTGGACTTTTCATCCAATGGGTACCTAAGCCTCAAGGAAGAAGAAAATTATTTGTAAAGAAGATGCTTTTGTTTTTGTTTTTGTTTTTAAATAAAAGACCTCCTAGGTGCTGACTGTTGCCTACACTGTGAGAGAAAGGAGACATTTTATAGGGCAGAAGTGAAGAAAGAACAAGCACTTTTAAAGATCAAGCCAAAGTATAACTGTGTGTGTTCTCTAACCTTGGGCATGCTGCCCAGAAAAGAATGCAGAGGGAAAATATAAGTTGGCTTCTGTAATAGGAATAAGACTAATTCGAAGAAGGCAGCAAAGGTCTTTGACATTACCACACAGAATGGAGTCTCGCCGAACAATTAAATACGAAACAACAGCAGGCCTTGGACAGATGAAAGCAAATGAAATTGTGAGCGGGAGTCAACTTTGACTAAATCAGTATAAAGAACAGAGAAGGCAAGTCATAGGGTCCTCTCCAGGGGGGCCTTGGCCTGCTCGGAAAAAGGTACACCCTATGCCCCCTTCCTCCTTCTCAGTTTAATCCGAATGGTTTTTAGTTTCATAAAAATAAAATGAATTTATTCATTCACTTTCTCTTTCCAAAACTGATTTGGAGAGGTTAATGGAACATCAGGGAGAGCTTGGTCAAAGGAAAACAACTTACAAAAGGGTAGTGTGGGGTCTCTAGTAGGATTTTGTGCACTAGGAACAGGGGAGGGGAAGGATTTGCCAGTTTCCTTGGTGAAGGTTTGCGATGGTGGCGGTGGAGAACTGGGGCTGTTTGACATGATAGCTGTGTGTGTGTTTGTGTGTGTGTGTTTGTGTGTGTGTGTGTGTGTAGGGGTGGTCCACCTTAACCTCCTACCACTGGATCAGCTTCAGCCACTGTTCAAGGCTCCACAGATTTGGAGGAGATGTGTGTTTCATGCAGGCCTGACAGAATGGGGCAATATGGCAGCACAGGGCACTCCCCTAATGTTTAGATGCCGCTGCAGGTTCCCCCAGCAATATGGCTATGAATGCTTCTGTGGGTGAATCTCAGAACGCTTTGGCATCTCCAGTGTAACCCACCCATGCTTCTTTCTCCCTCTGACTGATCTAAAATCAGCACAACCCTTGGACCCCACGACTTACAGTGGGGATATCTCTCCATTGGTTCTCCCAGGGCAGTGTGGGCATGTTTTGGCTGTCTTTTACCAGCTGTCAATATTTTCTCAGGTGCATCTTGATGAGGTGAGACCCAGCAAGAAAAAGGAAATCTTACATTGGGATTGAAAAAAGAAAGCATTTGAAATAAATTGAGCATCTTAGAATTGGAAGACGGTAAAGGAGAGCTTAGAACTGTGGGTAGTAGTATGATTTATTCACATGCCTCACACAGATGTGCAAAGCAAAGGGAGTTTGATTCTTAAAACTGATGTGATCTTCCTTACTGACCCCAGTCTGCTGGCTGGTGATAGTTAGGGCAAGGGTGGAAACTAACTGTAAACTTACCACTTAATTCTATCCCAGTACTTTGGGGTTTAAATAGTCTCTCTTAGATGACTTGAGTTTCTTTTGAATAAATGTTCAGTCTTTTACATTCCCATCCCCTAGCCTCTCCCCCTCTAAGATGGTGCCTGGATAGATCTGGGTGTTGGGCACGTGTGACCTCAGGTTGGCAGGGGCGTTATGGGAGTTTCAGATGTATGCAGTGCCCTTTGGATCCTCACTGGTCTTCCCTGTGCGGTGACTGACCTGGTCTGTTCCCTGAGCTGTCGTTGGAGATGGGTCTGTCTGGCCATTTGGAGATCAGGCATCCAACAGTGTGTTCATGTTTTTGCCTCTGAACGCTGACACCATTGTTTCCTGATTAGAATCCTCCACAGGCACCTCTGATCCCCGAACACCTGCTCCAGAGCAGACAGGAGGTCGCAGATCTCTTGTTCCTCTGTTTAGCCTCCTCTGTCTACCAGTCTGCACATTTGTTCCCCTGCGGTTTAGGATGTGGCCCCTGTGTGTGTTTTCCCCTGTGCCCTGCAGGCTCCTAAGTGATGTCAGGAACAGCATCAGTTATGCCAATTGCAAATACACCAACAGCCTGTGTGCTCCCCCACATCTGTCTATCTGGATGTTTCTATCATGCCTTTTCCTCCAGGGTTTCTCTTCAGAGGGGACACATCATGGGTATTTGATCTCTCCTCCCCATAGTCCACTGGGGTTTGAAAGAGGAAGGCTTTCCATTTTCTCCTCCTGTCTGGTAGAGACTTCTTCGACATCATATTCTCCACTCTCCTGAGGTGGCATTTATTTTCCCCTCCCCTCACACCATACTGATGGCATTGCTGCCAGGGAACCCTAATAATACCTCAGTAATAGTGGCACAAGTATTTTCCCCATTATGTGTGTATCAGGAGACTTTGGTGAGCCTCCTTTGTCCTTACAATTATTATGGAAGCTTTCTCTTGTAACAATTGTGTAGGAATGGAAGAGGAATGGTGATTGATCACATACTATTTGTGGTTTACTATTTAAACATTCAAATCATGAATGTGGGAACTGGAAACCTTTGCCCCTGCAAATTGAGCATCTGCAATTTTTGTGTTAGAAACTACTATTAACACTCCTTGATTTCAGAACTTGGGATGTTGTAAAGGTCTTGAAAAAAAATTGCAGTTTGGCTGGAAACGTTCATGCTTGACTTCAACACATTCACAGAACATTCACAGGAAATAATTGCAAGTTCACACAGTATACTCTGCGGGTGTGATTCAGATCAGCTCTCAAGAGCACAGAATGAAGGCTCTCAGCCATTTATGCAAGGAAACATTAAAATAATGATAAAGGGATCCCAGTGCAATTGAGGGGAGTGGAAAAGAATTAGATATTAAGGCACATGTTTTATCTTTCTTGGGATCAAAAGCTGCAAGGCACACCAGTGGATTTGAACTTCTATTATATTGAGAAGTACTCTTAGGGTTTTAAGGATTTGAGCCATGTTAGTTTTGTTTGTTAAATCCTGGTCATAATAAAATTTCATTTTCTGGGGGAATAATAGGGTGCAGGAGCAGGGCAGGCTCACAGAATGGAGCTTACTCCTTATAAGAAAGAAGTGCTAAAGATTTGAGACATTATTCTTATCAAATGTGGAAGAAAGTATCTTTGTGCAGCCAGTCTTGTCTCCTGAGAGACATCTGAATGCTTAACCTTGATCTAAAGACTATGAGAGCTGAACAGGAAAATGCAAGATGGGACCCTTTTTTTTTAAAGATTTGTATAAAGTATTTTGGGAGGTAGAATATGCTTTTGTGGAAGGACTAAATACAAGTTAACGCAAATTAAGGTGTGCTCAGCCTAAGAAACAGAAATCTGAAAACCTGAATATAGAAGACTAGAATCTTAGAGTATATAAAACAGCGATTCATATATAACTAATGATCAAGTATAGGATACATTAAAGATGTAAATATATACTTCAGTTTAACAATAATTACAGCTTGCAACTCTGTTGCCCTTGAGAGTTTTCAGAGCATTTGAACATAGTTATTTTCACATTTCTCACTGATTTTGACTTACTTATCCATTTTCTAGGAGGCAGATATTAGGTGATTGAGCTTCACACAGTAATTATGCCATAGAATCATCACTGCTGTTCTCCACTGTGTCTCTGGCAGCAGAATAGTGCCTGACATATGGTGGGCACTCAAACTTTTTTAAGCAACTTAAAACAGCGCATGTTTATTATCTCACATGGTTTCTGAGAGTTGAGAGCCTGACTATCCGGATTCTACTCTGACATATGTAATGTAATTTCCCACATTTCCCACTCATCGTTTCGCTGGGAGCCTGGTGTCTTTGTACATTTCGGCATCTCACTAAATTAGTCCACCTGGCTCATTCACCAAGTCGCCAGCAGAGGGAGCAATGCTGACTATGAACAGGAAATTCCTAAGTGCTTATATCTGAGTATCTTTTGTTGTATGGGCAAACGAGCACCTTGCATGCTGTTCTTGAAACTGAAGTATTAATCACATTGCCTCGGAAAAGGGTCGGGAAAAGAGAGATGGATTGTTGATCATCTTTCAGTTTTAAACCACATGTTAAAGTCAGATCTCTGTTCATTGTATATGTGCTTTACACAGAACCAAATAAGAATTATAGCAGAAGGGTTGGAAGTACAAAGTGGAAGTGTATGGAACCCATCCTGACTTATTTTAATGCAGCTTTAATAAAAAAATCTTCTGATGGAACGATTGCTAACTGGCCCTGGGGTCAACTGACTTGAGCCAGTACTGTCTCAGAATGATGTTCACTCTATTTAAAGTGAGGCGACCTCTTCTCTTCACCACATCTTAGCCCTTTACATGTTTGAAGCTTCCCTTTTTGACCCAAGTTGATCTCTTCTCTAAGCTAAGCATCCTCAGTTCCTTCCTCCGTGCATCATATGAAGTGGATCCCTGCATTGTCCTCTTCTGGGGTGGAGTGTAGGACTATTCAGTGTCCTGACTTTGACTTCATGTTTGATGAACTGCAGACCCAATTGTTTCTACTGATGTGGATTAGCGCCTCTGGCTCTGCCTTCGGACATGATGGGTTTACGTGTGGTCTATAGGAAAAGAAAATGAGGGACAAACTAGGCAGCCATTTCATGCTCCCAATTCTGTCTGGAGAACAAGTGTGATCCCACCCTGTTCATTTTACCTCTATTCTGCACTATCTTCTCACCTGCTTCCTCCATTGCCATTTCAGGAGCTCTGCTGTGCATCTGGGTCTATCCCACGTTATCCAAAAGCCATTTATCTTCCTTTATCTGCTTCCTTATCTGCTTCCTTTATCTCATCACGGTAGTCTAGCTCACTTCCACCCTCCCTTTAACCTAGGCCACAGATATGATTACCACACCTACAGGTCTTATAGAACTGGTGTGTGCATAACCTGTTGCCATAAATGAGCACCTTCCTAATGATCCAAAAAGAGAAGCGACACTTTATCTTGGAGGCAGAATTGAAATCATTTCTTAGGTTTTGTCTGCTGCTTATTTCCACAAAACATGCTCTATGTCTGTATAAAACTGCTGGTTGCTCTTTAATTTAGATATGTGTTGTATAAACTATCAGGCATGAGGAACACACTGTTCGGTCTCTTGCTTAGAGATGCCTCTCTAGATCTCCTTTCCCTATCTCACCTGTGTTCATTACATTCCTCCCACATTGCTCCTGGAAGAGGGAGATGTCAAGAAGGTGAGTGCAAGACTGGACAACTTTACAAAGTGACCAGACAGAGCAAAAGATTGTAGATGGAGGTGTAAATGACTACTGTCCTACTCTTCACCCATAAAAATGGTGAGGAGTGGAGATTTGTCAATAGGATCATAGAA
Organism: Cheirogaleus medius; assembly: GCA_008086735.1. Taxonomy (NCBI): domain Eukaryota; kingdom Metazoa; phylum Chordata; class Mammalia; order Primates; family Cheirogaleidae; genus Cheirogaleus; species Cheirogaleus medius. The sequence continues at coordinate 13,626,070 of VBSM01002616.1, read as the reverse complement.
TACTATTGCTGGGCAGAATCTTTGCAATAATATGGTTCCAATCCCTTCATTTTATGGAAAAGAAATCAAAAGTTGGAGGAGGCATCTGGGAGTGGATATAGGTCTCTTAACTCTGTTCATCATAGTATCTTCTCACTCCTGGGTACCTGGCATAGTAAAAGTTTGGGAGCAGAAGAGAAAAGAGCAGGAATATTGGGAAGAGCATTGTTCTGGTAGTCAGGAAATTTTTGTTCCAGTACCATCTCTGCCATCAAATATCTGTGTAATTTTAGGAAGTCAATTTCCCTCTCTAAACATCAATATCCTCACCTATATAAATTGATAATGTCTGAAGTCTCTTCCATATCTAAAGTTCCACTGTATGGCTTCTTTCCTTCTAGCATTTACTGAGATACACTATCAGCTAGATCTTATGCAACATACATAATCATATTTAACCTGTAAACAGTTCTGAGGTACATTCTGTTAATTATCCTATTTTACAGATGAGGAATCTGAAAAGCAGAGAGGTTAAGTGACTTTCTCAAGGTCATGGGTCTAATAAATGAAAAAGTTTGGCACATGACTCCAAAGCCTACTCAATGGGTGGAAGATAAATTGTGTGCGTGTGTTTGTGCACAAATGAAGTAGTTTCTGAATCTACAGCATCCACTGAGGAGGGTATGTAGTAATGAAGAGCTGAAAAACATTGGCTTGAGTCCTATGAGCATATGTAAGGTATAGATTTTGGATCAATTTGACTGACTGATGCCAGTTGAAGTCTTTGTGCAGATTGTTAAAAATGAAATCATTTTCTTATTGAGCAACCAGGCACAAGCTGCATAGCTCTTAATTCATAGATCTCAAAGCACTTACCAATCACTCCAGCTTCATAAAATGCCTTTGTTTGCCTTCACTTGCAATCACATTTCCCTGATTGCCTCCTCCTTAAAATATTTTTCTCTACTCTCATAAAAAAGAGGCTAAAAATAATAAGCAATATTATAATAGGCAATTTATAACCAGAGAATTGATTTAAGATCTATTTTGACAGGTAAGCAAAAGCAAAATTTTAATGAAGGCCTTTAAACAACACTTTTTCCTCTTTGATTCCTCAATTGACGGACAGTTTGTCATTTTTAAAAGGGTTTATGTTTTGCACTGTCATTATGCGAGGCATAATGCTGTATATTCTCAACTATGAGGTGATTTCTCAAATAGAACATACCTGAGATTTTCCATCTCCTTCGGAAAAATGCTCATAGCATTACTTCTTGAAGTGCATGGTTTTCACAAAGCAATAATCCTCAAAATTTTTTCTTTATTGAGAAATAATTTACATACAGTAAAATACACAGATCTTAAGTTCAGTGACTTCTGACAAATATTTCCACCCGTGTTATTATTAGTACTATTCACATTGAAATATAAAACATTTTCATTGTCTTCAAAAGTTTCTGTGTGGCTCTTTTTAGTCAAAATCAAATTCTCTTACCAAATACAGCCACTGTTCATAAGGGCTGGTTTTTTTTGTTTGTTTATTTGTTTTTCTTCTTCTTCAACTTCACTTAAGTCAAATAATGTAGTATTTACTTTTTTGACTGCCTCTTTTTCAGTCAACACCCTGTTTTGAGATTCACTCATGCTACTGCATGTATTCATTGCCTTTTCCTTTTTATTGCTAGATAACACTCATATTCCATTGTATGAATATATCACAATTTGTTTATTCACTTACCCATTGGTGGATGTTTGAGATGTTTCTAGGGTTCGACTGTTACGAATAACAGTGCAACAGTGCTATGAATATTCATGTATAAATGTTTGTGCAGACATATGTGTCCATTTCTCTTGGATATAACCTTGGGTATTGCTGTATTATAGTGTAGGCATGTGTTTTAACAATCCTCAAACTTTTGTATCTTGTTCTTACCTACAAAAAATAGTCTAAGAGATTGGCTAACAGTTCATTAAATACATATGTAATCTTGGGGCAGGATATTCTTGATGTCTAGATATTTATTTTTTGAGGAGCTTGACTTTGAGTACACTCAGATCATGGAAGACATCCCTTAAGCTGGACAGCTGATTACTTGTTAATCGACTACAAATAAATTTATCAGTAATTTGCTTAGAGTTTAAGATATTGAAGTCCTAAGTGCTGGGGATACAAAGATATATGATCTCTACTCTGCTCTGTAGGAGCTCACAGTGGAGAAGACAGACATGTAAATAAACAATTGTAGCATCAGGAACATGCTTCAATGGCTAGCATGTTGAACAGGGCATTTATCTCTACCTGCAGAGATCATGGAAGGCTTTATGGAGGCAGAGATGTCTGAACCGAGTCTTGAAGGATGTCTGGAGGTCCAGTAGGTGGCAGGGATGTGAGGCATTGCAGGAGGTTGGTGGGAGCATACAGCTTGGCACGTAAGGGAACTGCACAGTAGGATGACGTCTACAGACCTCAAAAGGTAGGTAAAGGTCAGATTGTGAAAGGTTTTACAAGTTCTTTGGACTCGGGGCTATTGAAATAGAGATTTTATCAAAGGAGAACAATATCACAGATTACTATTGGTTGCGTTGGTAAAGAGAATTCCTTACAAATCTAGTCTTTGAATAACCACAACATCAATTTGGGTTAACTAAACTGTCAAGAAACTTTATGTCCTATGGCTATGCTGGGGGCCCAGGCACTGCTGACCCCTCTGTTTGGGACCCCTGTTCTTCATAGAAAAAACCTCTTCCTCCAAGAAGCCTTTTCCTCACTTGCCCTCTCCTGCTCACATCTTTGGCATTAGCAGGGAGTGTGGTAAGGGCTTCCTCTCTCTGCTGTTATCGACACTACCACCAATTTCTTTTATTCCCTGCTTTCTCCTGAAGAATGATAATAGTTCCACTCTCCCCATGCCGAGGAACAAGTAAAACAAAAATCTCTTCCTGGGCCATTTTCTCTTTCCATTCTCGTGTGCTTAGTCATCACATTTGGCCAGCTTCTCCCCCTCTGGCTCCCAGGAGGTGTTCCCATTTTCTAGGTTTTTCAGGCTACTGGAGAAGTTGAAACTCTCTAGCAATTTACCAGGGACTATAAGGACACAACCCACAATTCATTAACAATATGGCTACTGCAACCCCTGTAGGTTTCTTTTGGTGGCACCTTTCCCTCTGCTTCTGCCCTGTCCCCAATGCGGCGTTGGCTGCCACTTTGAAAGAGTGTTAAGGAATGATCTCGGAAGTGGGCTTCCTCCTTATTCATTTTCCAGGATGACCATTCTACAGCCTGAAACAGAACCTGGGAACCCCCAGCTGGGTCAGTGAGGTATGGGTAGTGTCCACCTGTTCTCTGTTCACCGAGGAACCAATGAAGGGAAGTGGCTCAAAATGTAGTAGAAGGCATGAGGTTAACGACATGCAGGACCATGTAATTGTCTGCCGAAGGATATGGTATAATTACCTTCTCAAGGTAATTCTGGAGCTTAAAAATATATTTGAGTGACGATAGTTGGACATTCATTTATTCATCAAATATTTACTGTGCTCCTGTTGTATGTCAGGGGCTTTTCTAAAAGCTGGGGAGACAGAAGTCATGGGATTTGCCCTCAGCACTCTCAGTGTAGGTGGAGATACACATGCACACGTGTAACACGGCACAAGTACACAGCCACGTACAGGGCACCTGGGAAGCAGCAGATGGAGCACGAGACCACCCGGGAGGGTTAGGCAAGGTCTCCCAGAGGCAGGGATGCTGCATGGACCCTTGAGGACAGGTAGGAGTTCAGCAGGTGGGCCTTCAGGTAAAAACCCTCTATCTCTCTTCTCCGGACACAGACATATAAGTGAGCACTGGGGACTGGTGCAGAAGAGGTGCCATTAAAGATGGGGAAAGTGGAAGAGAGAGAATATAGTTTCCCCATTTCATACCTGTGTCTGATATGAGCCCAGGTTAGAGTAAATCAGGTTGCCTGTGATGGGCAGAAATGGCAGACTTTTTTTCAAAGGTCACATGATGTAGAATCTGTACAGTGCCAACTTCTGGTGAGAGAAATTTCAGGGGCCCCTGGGGCTTGTGGAGGCCTTGCCACAAGTGAGTGTCATTGCTCTCCACTAGGGCCGCTATCTGGGTCCTGCAGGTCATTACATGGCTGTGTGGATCACTGACCACAGCATTGAAAGGGGTGTTAGCAAGAGCTTTTCTAGCCCTCCAATTTTATAGTGGAGGAAACTGAGTGGCTCGCCAGGTGTCACACTGCTGAGCTGGGACTGGTGTGCATGCCCCCTTGGCCAGCAGTCTGCACTGAGAGTGACAGCAATAAAGGCAAATGACCAGCCATTGGAGAGTGAGGGAGGGCAGGAAGGGGCTGGATTTCATCAACACAAGAGGTGGTTGAGGAGGGTGACGGGGACACTCGTTAATAATACATTGCCACCACCTTCCATCTTTACAGTTGTGCTCAGTGTGGACAGAGTTAGTTCTTTGGGATCTCAACCACTCTTTTCATCTGGTCTACGACTTCCACCTGCAAATAGCAAACCTATCTCCAGAGCCCTACACCGGCCTAGTTCTAGCTGCTGCAGCCTCCCACGTCCGGGTAGTCCTCGGAGCTAGTGCTGCATGGCCTGGAGCGGTGCTTCTGTGAGCCGTGCACCTCCCTGCTGGGGAACGTGGTTTGGACTCTTTCTGTGAGCTCGCATTCTATGGAAGTAACAACACTGGGCAAGAGAATCCTAGTGTTTTAGAGCTGGAATCCAGACCATGTGAAAGTGGTAGAGAGAAAAAGAGAAGAAGCTATGCATTTACAAACGTGGACCCTCAAGATACATTGGAGAAGACCCTGGTTTGGTTTCTGTTTGTTGGGCTGTAAATACTCTCTTCTCCCTTCTCCATTAGCTCAATGAGATATATGCTCAGAAGGCATGTTATAAGCACCACCACCAACAGAACTGTGTAGAAAACCAAAATGTAACAGTCATGAACTATTCTGTAAGATAGAACTTCTATAAGACAGAAGCTTATTTCTCTTTCTGATGAATTGTGGGTGGATGATTCAGGGCTGTGCCACTCCACAGTGGCAGGCTCCTCCTGTCTCTTTGCTTGACCGTGTGTGACTGCAACCTCATGGTTCATGATGGCAGCCTTGTGTTCTAGGTTGCAGGAGAAAGGGACAAAGAAGAGGCAAAGGGTGCACTCACATGCTTTCTCTTAGGGATGGTGAATGAAAACTACCACTTGATGGCCACCTGCTTTCCACTGGCCATAATGTCATCACATACCAACAGGGAGTCTGGGAAATGCAGCATTTATTCCAGGTAGCCCAGTGTCCAGCTAAAAGTCAGGAGTCCTTATAGGAATCTCTGCCACATATACCTGATCTCACTTGTCCTTACGAGACTCAGTCAGGTGGGCATTGTTGACCCATTTTTACAAATGAGGGAAGTAAACATCAAAAAGGCCATGCAGGTGGAGGTGCCAGAACCTGACCCCAGGTTTTCTGGTTATTTGTACTGTACCTACCCCAGTGTGTTACATGGCCCCCAATGCTTAGCAAGCACTTCATACGTAGTAAGTGCTCAGTAAATGACAGTTATTTTAATCTCTGCAACCATACACAGTATGAAATAGAGCTCTGATCTTTCTTTGGATTGTCTTAGACTCCCTTTTAGTTCCTGGGGTCCCAGTTTTCTGTACCATGTGCCTTTTCTCATATCGCAGGATGGTTTCAGCCCTACAACAAGACCATTTTTCTCCCAGGAAGAAGAGTCTGCATAAATTGCTTGGATCTGCATTGCTTTCCAAAGTGAATCAAGCCAATGGTGTATGAAGGGCAATGGATACACCCAATTCTTAATAATTGGATGGGTTTTCTCATTTTGCTCTTGTTAGTCAATTCTGTGCAATACAATTAAATCTGGAGAGAGGGGCATTCCGTTAAATGTCTTCTCTTCCAGCCTCCAGCCTCTTTCTTCTGCAATGGAATACCGTTGGATGAGAGATTTTCTTTTTTCTGCCTGAGGTAGCCAATGTGCAGCAGCTTAATAGATTTGTATGAATTTTATTTCTATGGGGCCAAAGGTTATGAGATTATATTAGGAAAAGGATTAATATAGGTGTCAAATTATCAGATTAATTGACTGATTAATTCATGTAACTCTGGCCTTAGAGGTGACTCAAAGCAATTGAGTGCTATGTGAACTACACTATCTCCTTATTTTGCTTTTAAAAATCACCTTTTTCTGTGCCTGAGAATGTACCATGGACACCAAATTAAATATTAATTCTCTGCAATTCAAATGCAACAAATGTATTGTGTTATACTTTTTAATCTTCCTATAGCCATTTAGATCTTATCTGACTAAAAGCAAAGTCTTAGAGTATATATATATATATATATAGCCATTTTATATGGTCATAACATTTTTCTCACCATAAGATTTTCTTTCCTCTTTATTTCCCCCTTTATGTCTTACCAAAGAAAATACAAGCCCAGAGTGTTTTGAACAAAAAAGTACATAAGTATACAAACAGAATATGTATTTATTAATTCGAATCATTTACTTGCTTTTCCAAACACTTTGCAAAGAAGTGTTTTCTTTCCCCACTTCAAATAGTAAAGCTGCTTTTGAAAGCCTTGATCATTGCTTTTCACAGAGAAAGTGGGAACATGAATGCAAGAGCACAGTCTCTGTGAGAGGTGGCGTGGAGTGGTGCTGAGACCCTGGCCTGGCACCAGCCTATCTGTATTTGAATCTCAGCTCTTCCACTTGCCAGCCACTGTCACCTTAGGCAACTTACTTAATTTCTTTATGTCTCAAGTTACTATCTCTAAATTAAGGTTGATGATAATAGTACCTAACCTGCAGAGTTTTAAAGGATTAAAAATTAACATGTATTATATTTAGATAATGCCTGACATAATAAATGCGACACCTAGTTCTTGCTGTAATTATTTGGTATTCTTCTCCAAGACATGGTTTTTACTTGATGTGTACATTAATGAAAAAATATGCAGCACCTCTCCAAATGGCCTGATGCAGCCACTAGTTATGCCATTTATCTCTCAGTAGGGCTCCCTTGAATGGAGGCCTGGGTGGAATTGTCACAAGTGAGCGCTTCAGAGTCAAACAGCTCAGGGGTTAAATCTTAGTTCTGCCACTTGGAAGCTGTGTGATCTTGGACAGATTGCTTACCCCTTCTGAGCCATGGGAAGGATCATTGAGGAGATTAAAGAGGGAAAGGATGGAAACCACTTTGCACTGTATCTGGCCCATGGTAAATGGTCAATAAAAGATAGCTTTTTATTACTGTGGCTAAATTGGAGGAAGACAATTCAAAAGCTTAGAGTAGGAAGGGGTGAGATATTTCTTTCCCTGTATGTTGGTATTTTCTCTTGGGCGTAAGGTTAAAAAAATACCTAAACAAATCCTTTGCTGAAACAATGTCTCAAAAAGCTACTAATGTTAACTGTGTGTTAACTAGTTAAATTCAATTATTCAGTGTATGTGAGAAACCTTTTGACAAATTAGACCAAATTACAGCTGAAGTATAAGAATATGAACATTCCAATTCACAGCATGTGCAGAAATTTCACTATAGGGCTGTGTCTATGTACATACAATTAAAAGATCTACATTCTTCTAAATTACCAGTTTGATGGAATTATTCTGTTTTTCAAACTGATTTGCTACCACATGGCTCACAAACTAAGGTGCAAATTAAGCTATATACACATTTAAAGACAAAAATCACTATTGCTGATAATTTGCCCCCAATTTTCTACAGTACACTGGTAATTGTTGTGAGGTGGGAACATAATTACATGTACAATGTGGTATACAGCTGTCTTGTAGCTGTAACAACTATAATTTGCATAAATGTATCACATCATCAAATATTTATTATATTCTATATGCAAAATAGCATGATAAACCCAGAAAGAAACTTAAAGCAATGCCTAATGCCTTAAAAATTTGTCTTAAATAAATGGCTTTTTATTTTAACTCAGTTCAAATAATTACACAATAGTGAAAGAAACACTCTCTGGTAGGACATGATGTGAAAAATGATGGGGAAAGTCATCGAGCTCTAATAACCTGGGAACAAAGGTCTGGCCTCTTCTCTGCCCTTTGCTTTCCTGGGTACAAATGAGGCTCTGGGGCCACATTATTCCTGTCCCAGAATGTACAGCAGCTTCCTGGAGAAACCACCTGGTCACTCTCAATGGACCCTTGTGGGTTGCTGGTCATTTGGGACAGGCATTAGTGCAAGATTTTTTTGCCAGTCCATCTAGGCTGTTCAATAAATGTTAGCTAATAATAAAAAGACTATATTAAAGGGTTCCCAGTTTTCAATATTGGTTTCATTGTAAGTCTTTTTATTTTAAAAAGTATTTACATGAAAATTATAAAAATAAAAAGATTTATTATGAAAAACTAGAAAATATTATAAACATAAATAATAATCATAATCACACTTTTAATTTAAAAAACTATTAATATCATGGTATATATCTTATTGTAAAGCTTATAAAAAACATATGTCTGAGAACTAAGAGAAAACCTGGAATCGTACTATATTGCTTTGAATAAAAATATGCTGAAAAATGAGTATTTAGGATTAAATGGTCTCCAGTTCTGGCCTTTTCTGTATCTCAGTCCTCTGTACCACTTTGCACCTGTTGCTTTCTTTACCACATTGTTTCCCACCCAAATATTTTAAGTTTAAATCTAACTTGCTACCATGACATAATAATAATAGTAATAATAGTTACCATTTGTTGTTAGCCAACTATATACTAAGCACCATGTTAGGTTTTCCAACATTCCATTTTCACAATACTCTATGAGGCAGGTACCCCCATTGCACAGATGAGAAAAGGATGAAGTGCAGTGAAGTGAGTATCTTGTCTAGAGTCACATGTTAAGTGGCAGAATGGGAAAATCAAACTCACGCCTGACATTTAAAGCCTTTTCCCATCTGGACCCTACTTCTGTTCAGAAATCCTCCCTGTCAGCCCAATAGGTCTATTTAATGTGCTCCAAACTCCTATCAAGATTCTGTGTACTGCCATTTTGTAAGATTCATTTAAATCTTATCTTCATTCATTTATCCATTTATTCATTCATTCATTTAACATTTATTGCATACTGCATACTACTGTGCTAGGTGCCACTGTGAATCATTCCCCAGCTTGTGCTGACTGCTCTGATTGTCATATCATCTGTTGTGTATTTGTCTCCCCAGCTAGATTATAAATGAATTGTTCTGAACTAGGGATGGTGCTGTCCCTTTAGGGAGCATTTGAAAATGTGTGACAATCTTTGTTATTATAATGACTTTAATGTATATTATTAATATAATGAGTTGCCACTGGCATTTAGTGCCCTGAGGCCTGAACTATTAAATGTTGCACAATGTATGAAATAGTCCCACACAATGGAGAATTGTCCCATCCCAAATGACAATAGTGTCCTCCTTCAGAAACATAGCTGTAAATGGATCTAGGCCAAAAATTTTCTTTTTTATAAATTCTATGTGTCTTTATCAAGTCTAGTATTCTACTCATAGGATCGGTTGGCTATAATGATGGTGTTGTCTTAATTAACTAAAAAGTTGAAGTGACATTTTCAGAGAGAGAGATTATTTAATGGAGATATGAAATATGATTATTTCTAAGATTTATTTAGATGAAAGAAAATGATGTTTTCTGAAACAAATAGGCCGCTCTCCATGTATATGTGAAATCTAGAGGTTATAAGAATACAAAAACTCCTTCCATGATTCATAAAATATTCCTCCAAAATATTTCTATGGATCTCCTAAATAAGCTGGTAGAGTTCACTACTGCTGCTAGAGTTACAGCTACTTGGTTTGCAGACACCAGGCCATGAACCAGGACCACAATCCCCCCAAAATCCATTAATTTTAAGCAGATAAACAAGATGATAAAAGGTAGGTAAGAGAAACTATATACTCATCTGTAGTGGACATCTGTCATTTTTATTTGGTCATCCAGTATTTAATCACCCTTCTTATTCTTGGGGAATCCCTCATCCAATGTGGTCTTCTTGGCAGGAGGCAGGATTTCCATTACACCTCTTCTTGGATGCCAGAGCATGAGCACATGAATTAGGCTTAGACAGTCAGATACTGTATCTCAGGACCTTGGCTCTCAAGGGAGTGACTAAAAGGATAAAAGGACAGCTAGAATTTATTCATGGCAGTAGGAAGCAATGTCTGCAGCAGGGATAGTAGTACCCTAGCTGACTGTTCTTGTTCAAAGATATTGTTTCTCCTGCTTCTTTGTCATCCAGAGCTTACTGTGGCAGAGACTGCCAGATTCCCCAACATCCATTCTCTTTTTTTTTCTTTTTAGAAGTAGACCCCCTACACTCCAAGTATTAGGCTGGCATTTAGCTGTCCAGCTAGAGTCTAGATTTTTCTGGATCCCTTGCAGCTAGGGGTGATCATGAGACTTTTTTTTGGCCAGTTGGCAGTAAGTGGGAGTGACGTGCATGACTTTTAGGTCACATCTTTAAAAAGCAGTATTTTACTCTTTACTTTCTTTTTCTCCTTTTCATGGGCTGCAGCCTGGATGTGGTATTAGAGATGCAAAAATGCAAAGGAAGACAACATCTTAGAGAATGGAAAGACAAGTAGGAGGAGCCCAGGTGGATCAGCAGAATGCATATCCTAATTAGGACAGTATCTATCCATTTTCTAAGCCTACTTCTCCAACCTCTTATTCTTCCATGAGCCCTCGATAACTTTCCAACAAATTTCCTTTTTATTTGGAATTGCCAGAGACCATTTCTGTTGTTTGCAACTGCTAACAGGAGTGTTTTAAATAAATATACACCAAAATGTGGAATTGGCTAAACCCAGGAAGTTGAGTAAACAACAATGAGGTCTCACTATTCACGTCTGGAAAATTATCTATTCTTATTCCTAGTAGTGGAACAGCTGATTGACCTAAGGCCTGCAGTAGTTTGGTGCTTAGATCTTTTGTGTACAAAGGCAGCATCATGCTTAGCCTGAAATTGAAAAGAGAGAAAGTTAGGGACAGAAAAACAAGTGAGAGGTAAAGGAAACCAGAAAAACAGAAAGGAGAAAACAGTTATAGAAAAGCAATAGGAGGAAACAGTTATAGAAAAATAAAAAGAAGGAAAGGTTATTTCAGTCTTAAAGAATGGGGTAATTAGGCCATGGAACACTGACCACTAGGTAATGAAAAACACCATAAACAGTTATGGAACTTTCCCCATCATACAGATACTAGAAAGAATGACTGGAACATAACCTTTAAGTCATGTCCAAACATAGAAAAAATCTAGTCCCCAAAACAGTGATGTATAGTTATGAATAATTATAACTAACGTTTATCTAAACCCAACAAAACATAGAAGTAGACAATGTCTTTTCCAATTGCGGAGACAGATCCATTTCCCCTTAGGAAAGTACTTTTGCTTTGCACCCTTAAACTTTACTGGCAATAAATTCTTCACGCATACTTACTGAGTGTCTGTCAACTTGCTCCATCACACCGGGTAAGGTTTGCGATTTCTCCAAGCCAGGAGCCCAAGAATTGGGGCAACACTTCAAAGACCAGCCGGGGATGGAACTGTCACAAGAGGAAAAAAAAATCTCACAATTTTGTGAAGAGAGGCCTTTTATGTAACAGTCTGTAATCCAAAGTGGTTTAAGATCTAGCAATCTGGAACCTGGCAGAGCTGAAAAGCCTCTTTCCCAAGGTAAAGTTAGTGCAAGCAAAAGAAAGGAGGTAAGAGACTTAGCTTAAAGACAAGGTGAGAGCTAAAAGAAACCTGATTCCCGACCCCCCACCCAGGCACCTCCTGCTGTGTTTTCTGGCTGAGAGCAGAAACAGTTATTTCTCGCATGAGGATGCAGCTGGATGCTCCTTTAGAGAAGTCTATTACTGGTACCTTTCCTGCACAGTCTGTTTGGACTGTGCAAGGTGGAGACCACTAAATAAAGGGCTACGGCAGATTGATAGAAGAGAAAAATTCTCTGTCTTGGAGTCAATGTCTGTGACTTGACAAGATTCTGCCTTGGTTACTAGTCACATTGGTTGGTTCTGGGATTGGCATGGGATTCATACCAGTGAGAGTTAAGGAGATGTTTCCAGAATTTTCTGGAAAGGGAGCTTGCCTGATGTTCTGATACCTAGAAAGCTGCTGTTTGTCCCTGATCTTAAATAAGGAACCTGCAGCCCTTGGAGCTAGCTGTGACAAGCAGGGAGCCAGGCCTAGGATATAGCTGATCCTGTGAGAGGCAGAGAAGAGAGATGAAAGAAACTGGGTGTTTTGTGATATAGTTGAGCTGCTTTATATCAAATTTAGCCTTAAGCCTTCTTTACTCTGGACTTTTTAGGTAAGTGAGCTAATAAATATGCTTTGCTGTTTAATTCAGGCCAAACTGAATTTTCTGTTAGTTGCAACAAAGGTATCACAAAGGATACATCTTTTTCTCAGTCACCTAATTTAGAAGCTTGGCCTTCTAACATTTGAGATTCTGCAAGATCTATAGTATTATTACCCAAACTGGCTTATGACAAGTCTTGTCAATGAGAGATTCTTATAAATGCTGAATATCTGACACCTACGTCCAACCTTCTCCCTGTAATTCAATATCATCTCAGTTAAAGTCTCAGTAGTTCTTATAGATGTCTCCAAAACCCCAGGTACCTTCTCTTTCACCCCAGTTACAGTTACCCCAGTCAACTTTGTCAATAACAGTCCAATTTAAGGTGCTTCCTGCTGCAGTGCACTTCCCAAAGATTTGCCTGAAAACTTTCCACCTCGCCATTTGTTTCAGGAGCCTTTAGCAAGTCATCATAATAATCATCATATTTAAAGTTTCTCTCACCTTTCCTTGGGAAAATTTTTGAACTGAAAAATTGTTTTTATATAAATATCACCAAAATTGGTGTGCACCTTTCTCAGAAGACAAAGTTTACATTATTGTACCGAATGGTATATATTATACTTGCAAAATTACTGTGAAAAATCTTGTTCAAAAAAATGGTGACAGATTGCTCTTTAACATGGTTAGTAAAGATCAGTGGAATATTTATTCAATAATCTTGAGTGGGGTAACTGAGTTATAACTGGTGTTCATCATAGCCAATCATTTCTGTCCAAACAGATTACAAAGGGCATTGCATCAATTTCTTTTTCAAGCAAGCACCTGTCTGAGGGCTAAACTCTCTACATATACTTACCATGGTGGGTGGTCCAAATGTGCTTATTCATATGAAATAAAAAATCACCTCACAGTAGGCTTAGACAAGAGTGGTAACACCTGACTGCTGTGGAAGTTTATTCTGAGTCGAGGATTAAGGACAGGATAACTCTTGACTCACCTCTGGGTATTTTGATCAGTCCTGAAATTCCTACCTTATTGCTTATTTTTAAAGAACCTAAAATTAGGTCTAACCTAAAGAAGAGAATCATTCCAAGTTCTAACAAGTGTCTAATACACCAGTGAAAATCCTCTGGCATTGGAGGTGATGTGTCTTCCTAACCCCTAAGAAATAAAGAATATACCAGCTGTTTACTCTCTTTCGGAGCTCAACAAAGTTAGTGTTTATCCAGTGATTTTAAAATGACTTGAGAATACACTTTGGAGTAAGTCATCCTGTATGCAGAAAGGAAATGCATTTTGCTTTGACACCTCTTCTTCTGCTCAGAAATTATGATCTGTGCCCTAGGCTATCAAACATCAGTGCACAAAATTATTCACAGAGTGTTTATGGTTCAAGTGGTAAATCCAGGCATTTGCAAAATGTTGACCCAAGTGAGTCAGCACAGAAAGCTTGATCTTTCAGTTTGATGAAAATGTAATTTTATAGATGTCAAGTTGAAGTTCAAAAGTGACATATCGTGTCACCCAGATAAATAGTTTTGCCAAAAGCAATGCCATAATTCATAAGCACTTGTCTGGCCAATAGTAACTATCAGGCTGATTAAGCAAAGTGCTTGCTAATAAATGCAGTCTTTATCCTATATTATACATTAGTATTTTCTGAATAATAAAGACTGCTCTATTTAAGAACTAAAATTAGTACTGCAAGCCAATATTCGACGTAAAAATACTTACATATGTGCTTCTTTTGCCCTCACGAAGATTAATTTTAGAACAACACAATGTGAGCATCTGATATTATTTCCCTCCTTGGCTCCCCATAGACCAACTGGATAATTATGCTGGGGTTAAAAAAATGAATAAATACAATACTAATAAAAATAAAAAAAAATAGCTATTGCTCTTGAAATGCTTTTAGTGCTGGGGGGGAAACAGAGTTGCAATATAAGTAACCTTTACATTTCAGCCCAGGCCAGTTTTCCTGCAGATCTTCATTAGTTCTCCCTGCTGCTGGCCCCACAAGATATTTCTCCTGGCTCTCTGGTCCAGCCGGCCAAACAGAGCTCCAGTGATATAGAACTCCCACTGCTCTCTGGAAGCCCCATGCCCTGAAAACTGCGTAGTTGTTATGCCTAGGATGGCTTTCCCTCCCACTCTTCTGATAAAACTTCTGTTCCTCTCTCAACACTAAATTCAACTTCTTCTGCCTTTTGGAAACATCTCTAACTTGCTGGGTTACAATTTTTCTTTTGTAACTTGATTACATTGTTACCACCTTCATCACTTTGTTTTCTGTATTTTTAAAATTAAAAAAAAAGTTGTGGGTGTTTGTTTTTATACTTTTAAGTTTTAACTATAAATTGACAAATTATAGTTGCATATATTTATAGAGTACAAAGTGATGCTTTGATTTATGAATATGTTGTGGAATAATTAAGTCAAGGCTGTTAACATATCTGCCACTTCAAATACTTGATCATTTTTTTGTGGTGAGAACATTTGAAATTTACTGTCCTAGAGATTTTGAAATGTATAATATGTTATTATTTACTATATTCACCCTACCTTTTCATTATCATCTCCTCATCCCCTCCTGGGACCCCCAATCTCTGGTAACCACCATCCTACTCTCTGCTTCTTTGAGTTAGATTGTTTTAGATTCCACACATAAGCGAGAGCATGTGCTATTTGTCTTTCTGTGTCTGGTTTATTTCACTTACCCTAATGTTCACCAATTCCATCCATGTTGTTGCAAAATGACAAAATTGCTTTCTTTTTAAAGGCTGAATAGTATTCCATTTTATTAATATTTATATACCACATTTTCTTTAACCATTCATCTGTTTATGGACACTTAGGTTGTTCCATAACTTGGCTATTGTGAATAGTGCTGCAATATATATGGAGTCTCCTATCCTTTCCATGTGTATTTTATTCCACTGTGCAGATGACTCAGGCTTATTTCTACATTTTTTTTCACCAAGATGTTCTTGTCTGTGGATAGTTGTTAGTTGAACCTCCTGGGGGAGGGGGCAGGTAGTGAAGCCTGGGACCTCCTATTCTGTCATCTTGCTGACATCACTCCCGCACTCTCATCACTGTGAATTTAGGAGACTATCTCTTCTACCACGCTCTTTGAAGATAGGATTCATGTAATTTACTTTCTATATTTATAGTACCCAGCACAGTGACTGGCACATACTAAATAGTGAATGAACAATTGAAACTTAAATAGGGAGATAATTTGGAAAGGTGAGCAGAAGGGCATTATAGAAAAGCAAGATTCTGATAAGCTGCCTCCCTTTAGATTCAATTTAAAATTTAACTTGTTCAAAAATCTTTCCCAGAATCCCAGCCTGCCTGCTCCCTAATTATACAGTAATCATTCTTTTATTTGTCATCCTCTCGGCTGTTAGAGACACTCCTTGTATCAAATGATTTTGCCCTTGTAGACATACTACTTTGCATTTTTAACATCTTGTTATTAATAATTTTATCTTCTCAGGCAAGTTATTAGTACTTCTTAATAAAAATTTTGCCTCCTCAAATTGAAGTCCCCATGTTATTTTATTTTTCTCAACTCTCCTCCCTGTGTTATATATATTACAGTATCCTGTTCATAGGAGGAACTGAGTATACACTTGTTGAAGAGATGAAATTAAGGAGACTTTCAGGTATATTGAAATTATATTTTTTGATTTTCTTTCCTCATATGATTATTTACAAGAAACCAAAATGGTAGTAGACATACTTTTAATTGAAAAAAAGTTAATTTATATTCAAAAAGTTAATATGGTTATTATCCTGAATTTATAAAGAAAGCTGCTCATTGAATTTCTGTGAAAAGTAAAGGTCAAACCATAAATAATTAGGTGTATTAATGTTGGCTATTCTTGGCAGTAACAGAGTGGAAATGTACGTATTTTCTATGAAAAGAGTTTTTGGTCACAAATCACTGTTTTTAGACATCCTTGACAAATTGATAGCAAGGACATTTTTTACAAAATGAATTTGCTGATCTTTTTTTTTTTTTTCAAGGATTCCATTTGTTATATTTCTTGAAATAATACAGATGAATTTCTTAATTCCCAAGTGGTCTGACCTTTGAAAGTACACAGTAGCTGGTGAGAAAAGGAGAGGGCAATTGTAATGTCATCATCAGGGAAATGCTTTATTTCTTTCCATTTAGGCAATTCAATATTATCACATTTTCTTGGCACACTGTAAATACACATCTTATGCATTAATAGCAGATTTGGTGCAAATCTGAGGCTTTCTCACAAATAACAGTAGAGGTGCTTCTGGGGCACCAAATCCACACTATGGGAGAGGCTAACCACTGACAACACAGACTTGTACTTGCCATTTGGAGTCTGCTAGGCAGATCTTGACAGAAGGGAAGCTTTCACCTCATTATCCTAATTTGTCTCTTACGCAGTTCTTGTCCTCTGACCTGTTTTCAACATTTGGAAGCTCATAAAAATGTTCTTTTCTTATGGTCCAAATAGAGTGTACAGAAGCATTTATAGTTTAAGAGAATATTTTTTATTATACTATACTGTCTTTTATAATTAACGCAATAACCTGTGCTACAAATATTTCACTGGATCAGTCTGCTCTAGGTTTGGTGAGGGCTGTAACATGTCTATTACTCTGGAATTGGTCTAGCTTCTTGCTAGCCTCACAAAAATATTATTTAACACTTTATTGTATATATGGAAATATGTAGGAGGACCTTTCGGTTTCAAATGTTTTATCTGATCCATGACCTGCTTTTTGCTTTTAGTTAAACACGTATTATATATTGGGCGATGGTCAACATGTTGACCTTGCCTCATTTTTATTTGCAAAGAATATCATGAGGGAGATTTTACTTTTTTCTTTGCGAAATTTCTCTTAAAACAGTACTCAACTATTTGAAAAGCCTGATATTTAAATTTTATCCAACAAAGTACTTGATATATTTAGGGTGTATGTAGAAAGTACAAGAAGTGGGGTTGAAATAGCTCAATTTGTCATGTGCTATTTTGCGGATTTTTAAAAAGTGGTTTTAGTTCCATGTGTATCCAGAATCATTTTTCCTGACATATCCTTTTCTTTATGTGTTTTGGTAAGTTGTTGTTTCTCACAAAATATAGAGTCACTCAGTTTCATTTCAGCATTATATTTATTTATTTTATCACATTGATTGGAGCATGAATTCAAGGTTCTCTGGGTTGATCCAAAGAGCAAGCGCTTTTGATCAGATGGGAAACAGTACGCCACTGTGAAATCATTGTCTCCCCTCATACGTAGGTCTGTTGCAGTCTTGCCTCTGAATTGAGCCTGCCTTGGGTCTTCAACGACCCACTGAAGACCCTACCAGCAAGAAGATAGTCAAGAAGCAGAGGGCACCTACTGGAGGAATGTAATGATCTTGCAGATCACCCAAACCAGTGGTGAGCTATTTTTCCCACTATGCCTCCCCTATTCAAAAAAGAAGCAAAATAAATGAAATGAAAAAGAAATATAGAATAGGCAACAAAAAGCCAAATAAAGCTGACACTAAAAGAAGGCAAAAGTACTTATTTATTTAACTTAGTCCCCATCACAAAAATGTGCTCACTTGCATTTGGCACCTTAGACAGTAAGTTTAAAGAGCATGGTTTTTTTTTTGTCATTTGGAGGTTTTAAACATGTAAGCAGATATGCCAAAAATTAAATAATGAACACTGAACAAATAAAGGAACAAATATTCATATTTTACAGATAATGGCTAATGATGGACTAATATCATTAACATCTACAGCATTAAAGTGCTGTTAGAATATTTTTTCTAGAGTTTGGTTTTAGAATTCTGTTTCTTTAAATGAAGCGTGATTATAAATTCATCATGCCAAGTGTCTCAAGGGGTTTACATCTGGCTTTATTTGTACATAACATATGCTTATGTAATACCTATTATACGCCCGTCACTATTCTCACCATTATAAGTAGTAACTCATTTGATCCTCACAGCAACTCTAGAGATGGGTATAATGATTATTCCTCTTTCCCTATACAGGGAGACTGAGACATGAAGCAGTTAAGCAACTTGCCCGGGTCCCTCTCCTGGTAAGGGGCAGAGCCAAGATTGAACCCAGATACTCTGGGGCTCAAGAGGCCAACACTTAACATCTGTGCTATGCCAGCTCCAGATGTTTCAGCGGCATTTCCAAAAGATGAGTTCCAAAGCTGATGTGGGCAATGTCGATGACACTGTGTATGACCTCTAAGAAAGACCACACTGATTGTACTGTTTTCCTATCATTGAAAAAACTATTTTATTCCTATCTGGATAGAGCTCATATTTGAATTCCATTCATTATATAAACTATTTGAAGTATTGACAACCTTGTGTGACAGGAGAAGAGACTGGAGTGGTGAGCAAGTGTGCCTTGTGTGCCAAGCCAGGAGCTTAGACCTTATCCTGAAAGTGACCGGAAGCCATTTGAGGTGTGTGAGCACGTGTGTGTGTGTGTGTGTGTTTATAAATTATAAATATATGTCCAAATAGACATAGCAGCTAAAGACTGTATTAGGGTTGACAGAAAGAAAAACAGATTTTCAAATTAATATTTGCACTTAGAATTATAAATGTATGCCATATAAGCCACTTATTCCACCACCAAAATGCATGTTTTGACACGGGTCTTTGCCTTTGAACATTCTTCTTCTCTCTCTCTGGAAAATTTTCCCCACTTTTTTCCACGCAGTAAACCTATGTCTCAAGATTCAGTTAGTGTTTTGGGGAAGAATTCTTTGACTTCATCCTCCTTCTCCTACCTATAGAATGAATCGTGAGCCCACTTTCGGTTCCCCTGTAGGGTCCCGTGTATCCCTTTTGTTGTGCCTGCCATGTTCTATGGCAGTCATTGGCCTTCTTGCTGTGTTTCCATTGGACCATGATCGGAAGGCAGCCTGAATATTTCAGCTGTGTCTATCTGGTAGCTCCAAGCATCTGGCAAAGTGACAACCCTCAACACGTGTTAGCCAGGGAGATGAGCAAATGATATGCAAAGCTCCTATTTATTTCTATGGGCCTGTGATTAGATACGAAAATAAGCTTTCTTCAGCTTTAGTTCAGGGACCATTGCGGAGGCAGACTTTCTAGAATGGAGTCAATGAAGGGAGGGGGAGAGAGGAAGACGTGTTGGTGGTGGGTTGAGGCCTGATACGCCCTACAGAATGAATATAATGTAAAAGAAAACTGAAGAGTTTAAGGCATAACCAGTAACTTTTTTTGCTGACTGAAAATTCTTGTTCAGTTTTTTTCAGGCCAGGTGTTGCAGAAGATACTAAGAGGAATACACATAGTTCCAGTCTTCCAGAAGCTCTCATGTGAGAAAAAATAATAATTTTAGGTTGAAGCATATGGATTTTGGCAGTTTCATCTACTTCCACCTATTCAAGGCAGAATAAGAGAATAAACACAAGAAAGATTGGAAGTTCAAGGAAGAATGAAATCTTAGTCAGGTGCAGGAACCAGGAAGGTCTTCATGCAGGAGACAGCCTTTGAAATGAGTCTGAGCAGAGGGGAGGATGCCAACAGTGGGAACAGCACTAAGAGATGCAGCTCAAGTCGACCCTACGGAAGTGAGGACCCCAGGGCAGGTTCTGGAAAGAACAATAATCCATCTGGCTGCATCCTAGGGGGGACAGGGCTTATTTGAATGCCAGACCAATGGTAGGCAATAGGGAGCCCTGGATAACTTCTGAGCAGAGGAGAAGTTTGATCAGAACTCCTTATAGCAAGAATTTGACATCAGTGTGAGAATGGGTCAGTGTGCTCTACCTTATTTTCTCTGCCTTTGCCTTCCCCACTCCTCTCAGCTGGGCTCATGAATATGATACCAAGTCTGCTTCCCAAACTGGTGCCTTCCTCTGGTTTGCCCTCAGTACAGTTAGGGGCTGTTTACCTGGTTTTCTGGGGAGCTGGGATTTGAGGAGTGTATTAGTCAAGGTTCTCCACAGAAATGGAATCTATATCTGTATCTATATCTATAGATGTGTTGGTATCTTTATTTGTGTATCTAGAAAGAGATTTATTATAAGGTATTGACTCATATGATTCTGGAGGCTGAGAAGTCCCACAAACTGTCGTCTGCAAGCTGCAGACCCAGGAAAGCAGACGGTGTAGTCTGAAGGCCTGAGAGCTGAAAAGCTAATGGTGTAGATTCCAGTCTGGTTTGAAGTTCTGAGGACCAGAAGCACCGAGGGCAGGAGAGGATTTATGCTCCAACTCAGTCAGGCAGAAAGTAAATTAAACTTTTCTTTACCACTTTGTTCTACTCAGTCACTCAGTGAATTGGACCATCTCCTACTACACTAGGGAGGACAATCTATTTTACTCAGTCTACTGATTCAAATGCTAATGTCTTCCAGAAATACTTACAGAAATAATGTTATAATGTTTAACCACATATCTGGGCATCCTCTGGCCCAGGTAAGTCGATACATAAAATGAACCATAGGAAGCTATGACATGGTGCCCCCTTAGTGTTGTGCAATGTTCTGGCCATGTTCTTAAGCCTTGAGAGAGGCAGTCATCTCTGGTTCTGAACCCATTTCTGGTGGGTTGATCTTGATGCTGACCTAAAGGCAAATGTGGGATCATGGAAAAAGTCCTAAACTAGCGGTTAGGTGGTCTGTGTTCTCAGCCTAACTCTACCACTAATTAAAACTCTGACTTTGTGTCAGTGCCTTAACCTCTCTGGGATTCAATTTTCTCACTCTTAAAATGGGTATAAATAATGCCACTAGCTCTGTCTACCTTGCTGAGCTATCATGGGATCAAATGAAATGCTGTTGTGGCATTTCCTGATGGAATACTCAAATAGGAATTCATGTTTTGACCGTTAAAAAGTCCTATGAACTTTAATTGTCTTTTTTATATTTACCACTCGAGAAGATTGCTGTGGAACTTACCTGTTGTGTTATTACATACAGAATATTGCTTAATTTTAGGACTTAAAAAAGTATCCAGTAAACCACCGGGGAAAGCTTAAATTTGCCTCTAGTGTCAGAAACTGAGACTCAAAAAAGATTTAAATCAAAACTAGGCCAAAGCTTAGCCCTGTAACTGGTGATAAGGACGTTAATGACAAGGCCACTGTTGCTATTATTTCTGCGTTAAATTTGCTAAAAACAATTTCCTGTTTTTAACCCAAGTAGACAGCTCTAGTCCCCCAGGGGTTCATTATCTTGGTGTTCCATGGGCAATCTCTTTCCTGCTATGTGTTGGTAGCAGGAAGGCACAACAATAGCTGGGAAGGTTCAACCTCACCTTTGTTGTTAATGCTTGCCATCTTATTAAAGGCTAAAGAAATACATGATCAGCTAACTCCTTGTATTACTAAAACTGATTTACCAGTCTCACATCAAATATTTACCTTGCCCTAAGCTACCAGCAATTACAAGCTGATATTGTTCAGGCTCAAAAAAACACAGAGTAATGAATTTCTGCTAATTATTAGGCCCTGATGAAAAATGTGATTTGCCCACTCCCAGAGTTATCCTGGGCATCCCCTCCTTCTGCACGAGGGAAAACTTCAATTGATATGAATACATTCAGTGCTGCCGGAAAGCACTTCAGGGGTGTCAACCAGAAGTAATTACCAGCGTGTCTGGGAAAGTGATTAAAATGGCTTAAAATTAAGATTTTGGTTTGCCATAGTTATTTCTATGCAAATATGCCACATTTTTCAACTGACATGGGTGTCTTAATTAAAAACAGGCTAAAGTTTTAGAATAACAAGAGATTTTTAAAATCCACCAAATCTTACGCTATAAAAAATAATGATTCCAGCCTTAGCTGCAAATGAAAGTAATCTTTCTTCTTGTTGTAGATCTTACTGGGCTTTTAAAAAAGTTGCATTGCAGATTGTTATTGAATCATGCATTTCCTGATGGAATACTCAAATATTTTGGATGCTTTTCTTTACTTTATGGGCCCTCTGTTCGAAGGCGGGGAGAGGAGTGAGTCTGCTGTCTTCCCACCCTTCAGTGAGAGTCAGGTGATGGCTTCTTATTTTTCCCCTACTGTTGGCACTGGCAAAGGACCACCAGAGAGGATTGATTTTTTCACTCCTGACTAGGAAGAAGGTAGGGAAGAGTGCAAAAACCTGCAGTGGGTCCACATCCCAAACCCCACCTTGAAGCTCTCCTTCCTTCTTTGCAATATTTCTTATTTCTGTTTCCCTTAACACTCCAAGTTAATCATATATGGAGTGTCCAAAAGGTATATCAGGGAACCTTTAATATTCTGTAATTCCTTTAGGACCAACCTGAAAAATTAATTATAAACCAAGGATTTTTAAGGTGGTCACATACTCAACAGGTAGCACCTGTTTTCTAATTCCGTTCCCTCCCACCCCCATTTGGAAGGTATGTATTTTATGTCTCCGTGGTTACTTAATCTTGGTTATTGGTGCTACTATTCAAACCAGCTGCTAGAGCCAGAGACCAGAGCACTGTCCCTGACTACTCAACATCTCTCATTCCCCATTTCTCCAGGTTCTGCTGTTTCCATTCCTAACTGCCTCTCAATTCTGTCCAGCCCTCACCCCATCTCCACTGGTACTCACATAGTGGTTTTACTATGTTAGTTGGGCTAATATTCTCTTAACGCCTCTCCCAGAATTTCCCTCCTCCAATCCCTCTGTCACTTCTTTCCATCTATCCATTGGCCTCTTATCTCTCACCTGTTTAAGATTCTTCCATGGTTTTTCATCACCTATAAATAAAGTCCAAACTTCTAACCATAATGTGATGGGTAACAGATTGTGCTGTCCCTAAGCCCAGCAACCACTTATTCCTTTGGCATCAGTAGCACCATTATGGAATCTTTCTTTATTTAAAATTAGAGCCAGGGAAAATCAGTAATATGGATCCTGTCTGTATTCAAAGTTTTGATATTTTGTTCATCATGGATTTCTTTGCATTGATTTAGATTTTTTAAAAAATATTACACGAAAATAATAGTTATTTTGATTACTGGGTTTTTGGGTGCCCCTTTACATTTTATATCTGAGGTGGCAAGCACTTCTCTTGCCTTGACCTAGTCTAGGCCCTGGGTACGATTCTGGTTGATTCTGGAAATTTCCACAGGACATCTGAGAATGCAGGCAACCCAGCAGAAGGCTGGGGATAACCCGAATCGTGATGATGTCATTTGAACCCTGTATTCAGTTGTGCCTGAAGCCTACACCTGGATCTTTCAGTTTCAGGAAACAACAGATTTCCCCTTTTTTTTTTGCTTAAGCCAGTCTTTTTCCACAGCAGAAAAGCCCCTGAATGATAATGGGGCACACAAGACTCCTATGACGTGGCCCCACCCTTTTACTTCTCTGGCTTCACCCTCGCCACTGCGTAGGAGCATCCTGTGCCTCTGTCACACTGCATAACAGCTTGTCCCTGAACACGTTGTGCTTTTTAACAAAATTTGAAAGTGTTAATACGTCAGGGGTACAAATGGTTTTGGTTACATGGATCGCTTTTGTGATGCTTGAGTCAGAGTTAAAAGTGTTCCCGTCACTCAGATAGCGTCCATTGTACCCATTAGATAGGTTTTGTCCATCCCCCTTCCCCCTCTCCCCTGCTTGATTGTGCTTCTTGTGCTACATTCCTCTGTTCATGGGGCTTCCTCTCCTGAGGACATTCTGGAAATATTCTTTCCCACCTGGTCCGTCTGGTGAAAACCCACTCATTCTTTAATACACAGATTAACTGTCACCTCAAGTGTGACTGAATTACATCCATGATTATTTTCTTTTGTTCTAGAGCAGGCATCCTCAAACTACAGCCCGTGGGCCACATGCAGGTGTTTTTGCCCATTTGTTTTTTTACTTCAAAATAAGATATGTGCAGTGTGCATAGGAATTTGTTCATAGTGTTTTTTTAAACTATAGTCCGGTCCTCCAACCATCTGAGGGACAGTGAACTGGCTCCCTGTTTAAAAAGTTTGAGGACCCCTGTTCTAGAGCTTTAAAAATATTGTTTTTTCAAATGTATAACAACTCATCCAGTTATGATGTTGTTACATTCCCTGTTCAATCTATTGCAGAGTTGGTTTTCTTTTTCCCAAAATGATGTCCTATGAAATATCATACAACTTAACTGGGGAAATTAAAATCTTGGAGCACTCTGATAGTAAGTAGTGCCAAATTTTAGATGTTTCTTCAGAGAGGCTCTGAGTACCTCTCTCTCTCTCTCTCTTTCTCTGTTAATACACACTGGCCCAATTATGGATGTTTTCTTCTTATAAAATAAAAATGGTATTTAATATTATAATCTAAATGGTGAATGCTACATTTTATATTTTAGCCAGTCCTAAAAGCCTCATTATTATGAAAAGAAAATGAACAAAGGAAATAGTTTAGTAGACCCTAGACTTCTGATAAATAAGCATCCTCTTCCATGATATTTTTTGGTGCATGAATCCACAACTAAACACAGATTGTAAACTCCTTGGAACAGCATTTTTTTCCTTCTAGCTTCTATTTTACATTACATGCTCTACGGCTTCAGAACGAACATATGCTACCTCATCTGCTACAGGGGGAAAAGAGTCATCTCTTTACAAGGTTAGAGCCCAACATACCATTCCAGATACAATGAATCCATCTTCTTTCCTACAGTCCTAAATTTTGCACTTGGATTTCCTAAGCTATAGAAGGGTAATGAGATAAAAAAAAAAAAAGGACAAAAGTAAGGTTGACACTTGAAGATCTTTTCAGGGTCCTCAGGGACTGAAGTTTGAGCATCAGAGTTTCTGCTAAATCATGCAGGTGCTCAGTCCTTCAAGGGCCCCCGTCCCCAGGTGTGAGCCTGCTGAGGTCCTGGGCCCACTCTGGGAAGACTCTCCAAGTGTTGAGTATTTTCAACTCTTTCCCGGAGCCTCCTGTAATCACAGGTAATGAATGTGAGGGAAGGCAGGTTCCTCCAAGATTTAATGACACTGGAATTGGCTTCTGGAGAAGGAGAGCTGGGGAGAGGGGCAGGGTTCACCTTAAGGAATATTTCAAGTGGGCTCCTTCCTAGATTGGTCTCTGTGCACCTGTTTTCTTTCTACTTATGGGTTTCCCTTGCTCCATCCTCTCATGCTGTCTAAAGCTCCCCACTTTGAGGCTCCCTCAAATTTGCTTTCCTTCAAGAGGCCCATGCTCCAAAGTTACCTCCCCTCCTTTCTGGAGCAACCATGCCTATGAGTACCGAAGGAGATGCAAGGGATCATCTTGCCAATCCACCAACATTTTCCACTTAAGATAATATTTGCTCTAGGTTTTTGATCTCTTTATCAGGTTAAGAATGTGGTCTTGATCACAAACTTATTAGGAATTTTTTTTTAAAATCATGGATTAATGTTGAATCTTATCTAACAGTCTTCTGCATTTATCTTATAAGAGGGTCATGTGGTATTTCTCTTTTGATTCATTAATGTTGTAAATTTTATTTATGGATTTGCTAATATGAAACCACCATTGCATATTGGGAAAACCCTAATTGGATAATGGTGTATTGGGGGATATATTGAAAATACTGCTCTTTTGTCTTGTATCTAACATAATTGTTTAAATATCACATATCAATCTTTCTTCTTCTTTTTTATATTGGTTGCTCATTCTTTCTGTAAGATTTACAATTTTATCTTTGCTTTTTTTTTTTTTTATCTTTGCTTTTAACTTTCTTAAATTGCACTAAGGGTGAGTTTTTTCTTATCTCTCCTCATTGACACCCTATGACATTTTCGATCTAAGGTCTTTTATCTTTTTTTAAATTTCAGGACATTTATTTCCATTATTTCTTCAAATATTTCTAATCACCTTTAAAAAACATTTTTATTTCTGAAATTTCAAACATACACAAAGAAAAGAGAGATCTTTATTTTTCCATTCTGCCATTTATTTCTTCTGTTGCATTCTTTATTTCACTACTATGTTTGCACCTCATTTTCTTCCTGGTTTTATGTTTTCCCTTTATCCACAACAACTCTCCAGGTCAGAACCTCACCCTTTGCCCTCCTCCAAGATGATACAATCTTAGGAGGACATTCTCTCCCTCCAGGGTTAGTCACCAGCTTTGGGGCTAGGTGGGGGCAAAGGTGAAGAAGGACTAGTTAGTCCTCACCTGTTTTCCTCAGCTCCTCCTGTGAGCATAGGGGTTCCATTCTGCCCTGGTTTCTCTCCAGAGGACATTTGGGTCAGATGTGGGGCAGCCACTGTTTGTCGGAGGGCAGTGGCGAAGAGGGTGTGGGACAAGCAAGTGCCAGACTCGCCACTGTTCTGATCTCCTTTTACCCTTCCGCAGCTGTGTGGGGTCCCTTTCCTGCTGCCAAAGCCGTCCTTCCACACAAGCACTGGTTCAAAGCAGCGCTTCCTCCCATCCATCCCTCACCCCAAGGTCTCTCACGGTGTTTTCCACTCTTTCTCAGGAGTTGTGGCTCTTGGAGGACGGTCCGGCAGACATGCTGGCTCCGCGCTTTGGTTGATTGGCTGTTCCTTTGCTCCGCTGCAATGCTAACTCCAAATGGGCTTGCCCAGGGTTGAGAAAGGCCCCAGGCCAAAGTTTTAAAGCTCCTTCTATATCAAAATATGAAAAAAGAGCAAAGTATGACGAAGAAAATTGGTTACTTTTGAGAGAGAGACACACACACACAAAGCCTCATGTGTAGCAAAATGCTGTTTATTTTGAGCATCTGGGTGCAGATGGGAAGAGGCCGAAAAAGGCGTCCACAAGAGAAAAGGGGAGAGCCTTGGGTTTTATAGAGGGTTTTTCTGGGAGGAGTAAATAAATTCTTTTCAAACAACCAGGAGGGATAAGGAAAGTAAGTTCCCTCTTTCATTCCATTCCTTTATATCAGGAAAGTAAATTCCCCTTTTGCATTTCATTCCATTATCTCCGTAGGGGTCTGGCAAAGGCTACTGCCTAATACACCCCTAGGAAGCGGAGAGGGGTGGGTTTTATAGGAGGTTTGGATGGAAGTTTCGGGAGGGTGAATTATTTAAACCTAACAACTTTAAGCTTAATTTGGGGGTCCCACACCAAATCTAAATTTGGGCCCTTTCCTGGATATGGAATAGCCTTCTCCTTCTCACCTGTGTTAGCCCTGCCCCAACCCCTTCAACTCCTTCTCACCTGTGTTAGCCCTGCCCCAACCCCTTCTTACTGAGTCTCAGTTTGTAGGACTTTTTAAAAACTTGAGCCCCTCTTCATTTATTACAGCCCCTTTCTCTTTAGGGAGACTGCAGATTTTCCCTGGGGGTACATGACCAGGCAATTTGAAACTGAATGGGTTTTTCTCCTGTCAAAATTCTTTAGCCATTGGCAAACAATACCTACTGACCAAGATTGTTCACTGAACTTTCTCTTCCCTCCTGTGAGTTCTTTCTGCCCAAGATACAGCAACCAGGAGATTGCTTCTTAGTGGCTTGTGGGTCAGAGCCCTGGGATTAGCATCAGTCCAGGCTGACAGGTCATTGTCTCTCCCAGGTGGCTAAAGAGGCCTCATGCTAATGCCTGACTTGGCCTGACCTAGGGACTTTTCCTGGATTTTTAGTGGATACTAACTGAATCTAGGCTGGGGGTCAAACTCAGATGCCCAAAGGTGCAAAGTTTAAAAAGCTGGTAGAGTCAAAAATGACAATCATGAAGACTGGATTTACCCATGCACTACCAGTTTGTAATTTCTGAAACTTATTTTCTACACCAATAAGGAAACTGAGGCTCAGAGACGTTGTGACAGCACAAGTAGTAAAACTCATGTGCTAGAACCCAGATCCTAAGAAATTGGATTTTTTCCAATCTAATTCTCCTGTGAGCAAGAAGAGATCACTCAAAAGAATTATGTTGGAAGGACTAATTTTACCAAATAGTTGGGAAAAAGTACAAACAACTCCATATTCCTAAAACTGCTGACCACTGAAATTGTGTCTTGTTTATTTGCTGGTAGAAAAAACTCAGGAAATCTTCAGGGAGAAAAAGATATTTTTCCTTAGCATCTTAACATTGCTAAGTATTCCAGGCATGAAAATTTAATGAGGAAGAAACTTGTACATAATTTGTTTTTATTCCTGCATTTAAACGATGATTTTATAAAGGTCCTGAATATTTGTAAGCTTTTATTAACAAATGTCTAGTTCTCTCTTAAAAAACTTCTCAACCCACATACTACTGGTTCCAG
The DNA here is from genome assembly GCA_008086735.1 of Cheirogaleus medius. Lineage (NCBI taxonomy): Eukaryota > Metazoa > Chordata > Mammalia > Primates > Cheirogaleidae > Cheirogaleus > Cheirogaleus medius. The sequence continues at coordinate 13,597,514 of VBSM01002616.1, read as the reverse complement.
AAGTTATTCTTCTCCTTTATCAAAACCCCTCTTGTATCAACATTTCTAATATAGGAAAATAATCTGATAAAACAAATTTTATTTGCCTATTCTACAAAGTGTTTCTCCTTAGCCTAATGGGTCTCTAATGGGTCAAATATCTATCAACTATTGAGAGAGGCTGTGTGTAAAAGCAGGTAGGTGTAGATGCCTGAATTATAGACAGAGGTTTTTAGGAGAGGCCTAGGAGCGGGACTGTTCAGTCTCAGCACTATTAATATTTGGGCCCAACAATTCTTTGTTGTGGGATCTGTCCTGTGTGCTGTAGGAGGCATAGTGACACCCCTGGCCTCTACCCAGTAGGTTGATAGATGCTAGTGGCAGTTTGCCTGCCCTCCATTTGGGACAATCAAAAATGTCTGCCACATGTCCTTGCGGGGTGTGTGTGTGTGTGTATGCGTATGTGTGTGCAAAATCACTTCTGGTTGAGAACCATTGCCTTAGAGTATTTTCTTGCATCAACAAAACAAAGACAGCAGCAGTATTTTACTGAGTGTATCCCATGATACAGGTGCTATCTGTGTGTGTGTCTAATCTCAGTAGTTCTCAAAGTGTGATTCCTGGTTTAGCAGCATCAGTAAATTCTAGGCCTCCCCTGCTGAATCAGAAACTGGAGGAGGGGCGGGGAAGATGGGGCCCAGATCTGAGTTTTAGTGAGCCCTCTAGGTGATGCTGATGCTCAATTCAGTTTGAGAGTTTGAGAACCCTTGAGATATAAATACATATAATATAATATATAAAATATATAACATAATATACAATATATAAATCCATATAAAATCTTGTTTCATGCTCATGTCTAATCTGAATGGTGTTTTGTGTACTTATAGGTGTTGAAACTGAGGCTCAGAGAGATTGAGTAATGTGTCCCGTGTTAACCAACTTGTCCAAAGTGACATTGCCAACATCAGAATTTATACTTAGGGGTATTTGAGTTTAATGAATAAACAACATTCCTCTTTCTTGCCTGAATTTCAGATAAATTAAGAATAAAACAAAGGAGTGGCAGATGGAGGCCAAACGATCACCTTAATTACCAATAAAGACAAGGTTAGAAAATATGGGTTGGTGTGAGAGCCAGAGACCAGGTGACTGAACCCACAGACTGGCCCTTGCAGCCACATGTTTGAGAGAAGAGCAGCTTGATTGCCATGAGGAGGCAGAGCAGAGCTGAGAGGAGCCCTATTAAAGCTCCCAGATTTACCAGTCAGATCCATCCCTCCAACTCCCCAGGGCCAGAGTGAATACAGGGACGCAGAGTCCAAGAATTACACTCTAGAGCTCCCTTCCGGCAGGTGGAATAATTGGGAGTGAAGCAGCAGCGTTTCTGCAACAGCTGCCTTGACCTAATGAAGGCGCTTAACATTTACATGGTATGGACAGTTTCTGTTCTCTTGCTCTGTTAAATAGCTGCCTCTCTTTCTTTCTTGCCAACTGATTTCTCCTGACAAATGTTTGTTTTGGCAACTTTTAGATTCATGCATTTAACTGGGGGTTGTGTGTGTGTTGCGGGTAGTGGTGTGAAGTTGTCAAAAGCACATGGGAACCACCTGAGAACCTTTGTTTCATATCTGACTCTGCATTTCTTTGTAAGATACTTAACTTTTGTAAGCATTAGTTTTTTTTTTTTAAATTCTAGAAATAAAAAGTCAATAAGAAAGAACACAGTTTTCTATGAGAATCAAACTAAGTAAATGCTAATATTAGTGTGGCTGTCATTGTCTATACCTCTCCATTTCTAAATTACCACTGTGCTTGGAGTAACAATTGCTATAATATTAAATGTGTGGTAAAAGCTCTATGGATATGCTGTAGCTTCATTGTTCATGCAGTGTGGTTGTTTTCTTAGGATTTAGAGCAATTTAAGGGAACAAAGCAAACCCACTGTGAGAGAGACACTGGGGATAAAAAGATGAATGTGAGCTCAGAGAGCATCAAAGGAGTCGCCCAGGCAAACATAATTCAGTGCATCGCAGGCGTTTGCAGATGGCAGGTAAAGGAACTACCTAAGAGGGAACTCAGGGCAGTGGGTTGGGGTTGCGATGCTGTCATGGGGATTTGTCCTCCTGCTCCAAAATACCAGAGACTCATTCTTAATGATGACAGTGCTTTAGAAACTTTAGTACTTTTAATACTTTAATCACCCTATATGGGAAGAATTACTATATACATTTTATCAGTGTGTAAAACAAGGCTTAGTGAAGTTAAAATTTGCTTAGAATCACAGGCCTCGTGGAAAGACAGAACTGACAATTGAACCCAGGTCTATGTGACTTGAAATCATGTGATTTTCAGCACTAGGCTCTACCACCTACCTCTCTAATCAGTACTCCGAGGTCATCAGGCCCTAAGTGGCTGACTTATACTAATTAAAATGCACATGGGGCTGATTTAGGCACCAGAATGTTACTTTACTAATTTGCAGTGAGAAAGAACTTCACAGGAGCCAGAATGAGCCATATGATTAGATCCATATGAGCAGATCATTTTTCCCTGTTCTGTACCAAATCAGTAAGTAGGTTGAAATGAAAAGAGTTTAGTTAATCTCAGGAAAACACCCCTTAGTGATGTCGCCCCAGAGGCTCCCACCCCTAGAGGCAGCTATGACTTGGGCTAGTGTACTCCGAGTGTGGCCAGCATCTGCTCCTCTTTTTCTAGGGGTGGTTCTGGATATTTTCTATTGCTTCTCTCTCTCTCTCTCTCTCTTTTTCTGGATTTTAGATATTCCACAGCTTTAACATAATCATAAACTTTGCTTTGAGTTACCTTCCAATTACTTAATTTGAAGACGTTTTTCAGCTACTACAGCAGATGATTTCTTCTAGCAAAAGTTGATTTTATAGTTTTAACTCTTAGAGGGAGATCTTATTTCTCTTATTTCTGAGTTCTTGGGATATAGCTTTGTGTAGTCCTCCAGTATCAATGAAATTAGTGAATAAAATATAAATACAATTCTATAACTCAATGAAGAAAACACTTATTTGTAATAATAATGTTCTTTAAATATTAATTTTACTTTGACAAGCTCTACCTGAACAAAGACACACATAAGAAATTCCAAATATTTTGGAAGACATCCATCTTCTCCTGCCCTTGGACAGCACCATTCCTGGTTCTTGAGCTTTTGGACTCAGATCAGAACTTTCACACTGGTTTGCCTGACTCTCAGCCTGCAGACTTGGGACTAAATTGAGATCATCAGCTTCTTGGTTCCCCAGCTTGCAGATGGCATTATTGGAATTATTGCTCTTTTCTTAAACAAATAATAATTTATCCAGCGTGCTTTGGTATAGTCCCACTAAAGTTTTATAGCTGGTGTTTTGGTTGTTTAGGTGACCATGCCATACTGATGGTGAAATATTTTTAAATATCACCCCTGGCTTCTACCAGGTTCTGGGCACTGTTCTAAGTGCTTCCACATAAGTTAATCAATTGGATCTCAAAATATTATAATAAATTCTATTTCCTCCTATAATCCTTATTGCTAAAGCTCTGGACTGTTTTGAAAGTTTAGCATCTACTCAAAATCCACAATAGTTTGAAGATTAAAAGTCAGGGACTGTGATGGTTAATCTTATGCGTCAACTCGATTGAGCTAACGGATGCCCACACAGCTAGTAAAACATATTTCTGATTGTGTCTGTGAGGGTGCTTCTGGAAGAGATTAGCATTTGAATTGGTGGACTGTGTATAGCATATGGTCCTCCCCAGTGTGGGCAAGCACCAGCCAATCTGTTTAGGGCCCAAATAGAACACAAAGGCAAGGGAGATGCATATTCTGTGTGAGCTGAGACATCCATCTTCTCCTGCCCTTGGACAGCACCATTCCTGGTTCTTGAGCTTTTGGACTCAGATCAAGACTTTCACACTGGTTTGCCTGACTCTCAGCCTGCAGACTTGAGACTGAATCGGGACCACCAGCTTCTTGGTTCCCTGGCTTGCAGATGGCATATTGTGGGATGTCTTGGCCTCCATAACCATATGAGCCAATTCCTATAATGTAATAAATCTCCTCATATGTATCTCTGTATATCAGATTGGTTCTGTTTCTCTGGAGAACCCTGACTAATACAGGGACAAATGTGTGTGTGTGTGTGCATGCATGTGTGGTTTATGGAAATACAAAATACACGATAGATTTAAATGTAATCTAAAGCTTGAGAGGCTCTCCAGAGAGCATCTGTATCACCTCTCTGACCATAGAAAGAAAAATTTTAATGTATTTTATTTTATGTGATTACCTGCCCCAGGTTCAAAATACTTGGGAGATTAACATCCCCTTGCAGACCCATTAAGAAATGTTTCTTTGCATCTAGACCAACCTCTCTTTTTGCTGAACTCTTTTAGTCAAAGTGTGTTCAAAATATACAGTGGAATTTACATTTTGGGTTCTAAGCTCGCAAATAAGATTGACATTTGGTTGCACGAGAATTTTCTCCATCAATTTACAATGTAAAACCTGTCATCTAACTTAAATATAGTATTCAAAACAAACAAGAAATCAAACATTTAGAGACGGTAGGCATGGGTTGTACCATGTAGTGGATTTGCTTGATAGCTTCCAAATTTTCTCTGAAGTTAAAACAGCTTGTCTACTAGCAAGGAAGTTTCAGTGGGGACGGAAATAGTCATAGCTATATTTCAAATTATGGTTGATAGAGTTATTTTTCTCAAACTGAATTTGAGTATATATTTGCTGTCCTCTTTCTCATATTATTTGAATTAAATGATGAGCTTTTCAAAATATGGAGGACAGATAAAGTCTAGGAAGCCTTAATAAGAAATCACAATGTGAAGGAAACAATGATATTTGAACTGATATGTAAGCTAGTTAGTCACAGACAAGCAGCTCTGCTTCAGCAGTTTACTGAGTTGAAGAGGGGTAGTTGGGGGAAATGATTCAAGATGTTCTTAACAACATTTTCATTATTTTTATAATAATTTATAAAGATAATATATGAATACTACAGAACATTAAAACATTGAAGGAGTATGTAAAAAATAAAATGTGATCCCTGCTTCACTTTTATTCCTTTACTCATGAGGGAAATTATTAATAGTTTGGTGTGTATCATTCCAATTCATTTTCTACGAATTTAGAAATATATGTACACATTTATTAGTATGTTTGTATTTATGCATGCATATTTTACTTGTATAAAAATGAAATTATTCTGTAAAATATGTTTAGTATATTCTCACTTATATTAAGTGTGCTAAAAACTTATGTGGGACAGCTTTCAAGACTCTGGACATCAGATAGCAAAGGTGAGGGATGCCAGAGAGATGGGAAACAGATGAGGTGAATTCTATGACTGTTTTGGCTTGTTGCCTTTGGTGTCTGTTCAAGTCTTTAGCTCACTTGCTGGATTACAGAGACACATAAATATGGAAAGATGGAGTAGGGCTATAGGCAAATACTCTTGTTATGTTAACTGGAGAAGACCTTTCTTAGTGTGGCATGAAAGCTGGGCATGAAAGGATGCCTCCACCCTGCTCCATAATCTGTGGCTGAGTCCAGACCCTCTCTCTTTCAACCCCTGTTTTCTGGCGGGAGGAGGAGGGGAGACGGAAGGCTGGGGAGTGGGATCTAGAGGTGGGAGTCTCACTGCTCCTTACACTTTCCTCCCAGCTGCTGTTTCCTGTCCCTCCCTGAAGCCCAGCCTTCAGAGATCCCCTGTGCCTCCATCCCAAGCCTTTCCGGGGCTTTGAAACTTGCTTCGTATTAGCTTTTACCCTGTAAGCAGTTGGGTTTCAGATTTCTCAGCTCTTCTAAATCAGATACCATTTCGATCTGCTTTCTGTATTTAAAATTGTTGTTGTCATTTTTTTGTCTAATATTAATGCCCTTAGCCTTAGAGAGCATCACACTTTAAATTTACAAGACCAAACTATCACCTGACTTCACTTTCAATTCTAAAACAAACATATTCAAAGGATACAAGTTAAAATCGAAATAAAAAAATCTATTTGGTTAAGCAAAAAATAAATAAATAAATAAATAAAATTGTTGTTGTCATACCTCATCTGGGATTATTTCCTGTTTTGTTCTCTTTGTCCCTGCTTTTTATACTTCTTTAGTCCCCAGCAGTAATTTTACTGGAGTTTGGGGGAGGGCGGCATACACAAGGGCCTAAGTTCAATTCGATATGCTTATCAGGTTCCTGAGTTTTTGCTTCTTGTCTGTTCCCCATACCCCTAAAGTTTAAATGGCTTGACAGCAAGGGGACTTTGTCTTGCTTACCATTTTGTATCAGGCCTCTAACAGTACCTGACACAGAGTGGGGGCTTAAAAAATGTTGTTGAAAAATTGGATAAAGGAATTTCATAGTCATATGGTAACGTTGTGACTTTTTAAAAAAGTTCATTAAAATAGAATTCACATACCATATAATCACAATAGTCGAGTGATTTTTAGCCTAATATATTCATAGTCATGCAGCCATCACCATGATCAAGTTTAGAATATTTTCATTACCCCAAAATGAAACCCTATAATTATTAGCAATCACTTCCCATTTTTCCCAATCCCTCAGCCCTAGGCAACCCCTAATCTACTTTCTGTTTTTATAGGTTTGTCTATTCTAGATATTTCATATAAAGGGAATCATGCCATATGTGGTCTTTTGTAACTTGCTTCCTACACTTAACATGTTTTCAAGGTTCATCTAAGTTGTAGCATGTATCAGTATTTCATTCTTTTTAATGGCCTAATAATATTCCACTGTTTGGATATAACACATTTTGTTTATCCATTCATCAGCTGATGGACATTTGGGTCATTTTCACTTTTGGGCTATAATGCATAATGCTACTATAAACATTGATGTGCCCATTTTTGTGTGGATGTATTTTCATTTCTCTTGAGTATATACTTAGGAGTAGACTTGCTGGGTCATCTGGTAACTCTGTTTAGCATTTTGAGGAACTGTTTTCTGAAGTGCCTGCTCTATTTTATATACCTACCAGCAATGCAGGAGGGGCCCAATCTCTCTGTATCCTTATACTCACACTTGTTATTACCTGTCTTTTTGATTATAGCTATCCTTCTGGGTATGGAGTGTTAGCTCACTGTGGAACCTTGTGACTTTTAACTCAAACAAATAAACATTTGCTGAATAGTTAATACATGTTATACACACTGTGCTCTGGAAGATTAAAAAGTAAGTGAATGAAGACCCTGGCTTCCTACAGAGACGGCAAAGCACGTGGTATGTGAGCTGGAGCTTCCTGTCTTCTTTTTGGTTCTTGCTCGTTACATTTTCTTCTTTTGCACCTTTTTTCCTCTTTCATTCATAGCTAAGTTCAACCTCTGCCATGACAGAGGAGCATGAGCAATGCTGGTGAAATATCTGCATTAAGCAAAAAGGCAAGTTCCACATTCTCAAGTGAAATGAGAAATAATTAGTCCCTGAGAGTGCTCTAATTCTCATCAGAATAGCATCATGTTTCTGTCTACTTTCTGGGATGGCATTCCCTTCTTCATCTTACGGGATCAGAAGTCACTTGTACTTCGTTAGTGTTTAGCCTTCTCATTCTTTTCGTTTTCTTGTCATCCCCCTGCCATCCTCCCAGGCTTCTGTAGTTTCTTGGTTGCAGGCTGTCAATCTGGTGGTACCCAATATATTCTTGTTAAATGAATAATTATTAAAACTGCTTTTATTTAAAACTTTCAAAATAACTAAAAGCTGAACGCTTGCTTTAGAATGGACTGCTTTCCTATTTTCTCTGAATTGTTAATTATAAGAACTGCAAAATTATTGCTATTTGCTATATTTTTTGTAATACCTATGGTATTGCAGTTTCATCATAATTTAGATTTATTTCTATGAGTTGTGCTGGCACCAACCCACCATTTCTAACATTGTCTCTATGGGAACGATATAGTTCAAATTCTAACCCACTGATTCACAAAGATTTTTGAACACACCTTGGTTGTAAACACAGAGGTCCTTAACAGTTAAACCAGAGTACTGAACATAGTATCTCTTTCGTAGAACAGGGAGAAGCCAATCTGTCATTGCCTGTGGTCATTTAGTACTAACAGGCAAAGGGTACACTGGGAAAGGCATTTTACTTAGCAAATTTCAATCTGAAGTTACTGCTGTGTAGTGAAAAGAATATTTCTAAGGAAAGAGGTGACCTTGGGCAAGTCATCAATGCTCCTTGGATCCCATCTTTCTATCTATAAAATGAAAGAACTGGATGAGATGGTTTCAAAAGACTCTTCTAGCTTTAACAGACTACAGTGTATAAAATCACTATGTTAAATTGTGATTTTTCATTCCAAGTTTAAGATCTTTTGTTTTAATAATTTATTATTCCTCAAGCAGACTCACAAAAACAGTACCAAAGGTAAAATGTGATTCCTGCTGAATTGAGGTCATACCCTACTCCAGTAAGTCTTAGCTGTCGAGGGTTTCCATTTATTCACAATAGGTGCCTCCTCCAGCTTTACCCTTGAAGTCATTGGACTGCTGACCAAAGTAATTAAATCCAAGTATACAATTCATCCAGTCTGCTTTTTCATAATAAAAATATAATAAAAATCAATAGTTCTTTCCCATGGATGGACTACACTGATATATTTACCTTGTCCAGGAAAGGGTATGTTGGGGCCGTTCACTAAATAAATCATGAGCTTGTAGCCACACACTGGGTTTCTGGAGAAGAGCAAAGTTGCTGCATGTTGAATAGGGATGTGGGCTGTCTTCCTTTGGCAGATGTTTCCAAGTCCTGTTAGAAACTTGCCCTTAATATTGTGACCTCAATATCAAGGCTCCTTGGGATGTTTTTAGCTGCATTTTCTTTTCCTCTATTGGAAGGGGATTAGAATTAAGGTGGTTTTCTGTGTTGCAGCTGTGTTTTGTTAAGCTGCTAATTGTGCTCAACTTCTTCCCTGAGGAAGTTCTTGGACTTTGGCTTGGCAGATGATAGTTAATTTGTCAAAATGTTTGAATGCTTCATGTAAACAAGACTAAAGCTCTGTCTATACACAGATAAAATTTCTTGGAAAAAAATGGTATTCAGCCATACACTAGGCTCCTTGGATAAATACTTGTTAATGACCATTTACATTTTGGTTCTTTGACCTTTTGTAGAGTAGCCTGAAGCAGCACTTTTGAATTTTCATGGGTGGTCATTCTTGGGGTGTTTTAATTTTCTAGTGCTTTAGCTCTGGGCACTTCCAAAGAAGGCAAGGCACAACAGGATTTTTACTCTAGGTACTGAGCTACTCAGGTCATGGTCAAAGGAGTGTGGGAGCCTGTGTGTTAGATGTGGCCCCATCCAAAGCCCCCTGAGGCCTCTAACCACAGAAACAGGTGAAGTCTCATAGACCTTGTTTGTTCTAAACAGAGTTGTGGCTTCCACTCTCCAAGGTGAATTTCCCAGCCCTGATCCTCCCATGTAGCCTCTGCATGGTGTCAACCCTACTCCTGTGACTGCTGGTCTCCCTGGTCTTGCCAGTGGTGTCCAGCCTCATTTTGTGCATCCTGGAGATCTCACACCCATGACGTCCTCTGGATGCTCCAAATAATAAAATGGGAGAGATGTGAGCTGGCTATCTGGCCTGTGTGGGTATATGTGTGTGATCAAAGCACATCTTTCCTGGTGCTTATCTACTTTTCACATCTTGAGAATCTTACTTAAGTCAATTTAGTTTTTTCTAGTCCTGTGATTTGGATGCTAGATCTCCACGAAATACCTCTTATTTCTTTCTACTTTCCTCTTCCTATGTAAGTGATGACTTGATTCCTAACTCTTTCCCAGAATGGCATTCAGGTGCTCATGGCTCTGGGGAGTGTTTTTTCTAATGAGAAAACAACAAACAATTTGAGAATCAGATTTTTTACTTACTTATACACACACACACACATACACACAGAGACACACCGGGATTGGGAGAGTTTGTGTTTTTTATTCTCTGAATGCTATAGAACTGCATTCCTTAACTCCTGCTCTGCGGCCTGACAGGGACTGGGCTGTAGAGCTCTGCCGCCCCACTTCTGTGGGAAAAGGGTCTTGCATGAAACTTAGAAACTGGTGGGTGGGGGGCGCACAGCTGGAGGTGAGTGGTGCTATCAAGCTTCATCCCTATTTACAGCCTCTCCCCATGGTTGGAATACTGCCTGAGCTCCACCTCCCCACCACCCCCACCCACTCCTGGTCCGTGGAAAAATTGTCTTCTATGAAACCCATCCCTAGTGCCAAAAAGGTTGGGGACCACTGCAGTAGATGATTGGGTAGCTGACCTCTATTTCCATGTAAAGTTCTAGGTGATAATGGAAGTCTTCTATAGGGCTCACTGGGCTAAGCTTTTTTTCTTGCATCATCTCATTTCTTCTCTTCAACAACCCTGTAAGGGAGGTACTATTAGTATCTCCACTTTACAGACAAGAAAACTGAGGATCAGAGAGGTTGTGACTTGCTCAGGTTCACACAGTCAGTAAGTGTATATTCAAACTGGCATCTGCCTAACTCTAAATTAATGCGTTTATTGTACTCACTGCCTGTGAATCCACTGAATCCCTAAAAAGCCTGGAGCCCCTTTCCCCTCACTGTCTGCAGGTGGGTATGAGGAGTGGGGGCAGAGGTCTCCTTCCCATCCTCAAGATCCATTAGATCCATTGATCTCTTCCCTTGGCCAATCTCCTGCTACTGACCTTTCCTGACACCACTCAAATTTCCCTCTTTATTGCTTGTTCATTCTACTTTGATTATGTCACTAATTTAATCTTCTAAGCGGGGTGAGGGATAAGGAAATGACTTTGAAGGTGTTAAATGAAATTTCAGATATTTGGTGGCAACTGACAAGAGAAAAGGAAAGGGTGGGAGGGTTGGTCACTGGATTCGTAAATGCAAATCACGCTTTGTTGTTTAATTTTAGACCTCTCCTCTCTGCAGAAACAGCACTTTCAAAGGTTACCAGTTAGATACAGAATCCTTACGACCATGTGCCAGGTCTTTCTCGGTGTGGCACCAATCAACTGTATTGCAGCCTTATTGCAACTTGCCACCAGGAAACCACTGCCAGATCTGGAAGATGGCAGAGCTTGTCAGCCTTTGCTGGTGCCCCACCTCCAGCTGTGGACATTCTACCCACCTGACCTGTCCCAGATGGCGACTATGGGGTCATCATTGTTGCCTTTGAACACACATATCTCTTTTTATGACATGCAGGGTGTTTTATCTATAATTACAGTGATAAATGTAATTGCCCATCTACCTTATTAGACTGTGAGCTCTTGGAAGGCCAAGATTATTTCTGAGTCAATTCCAAATATCCAGTGCATAGTACAGGGCCTGGTGCTTGGCAACTGTGCAGGAGACTGGAGACAGAGATTGAATTAGGAAAAGCCACATTGTAACCATGTGTGATTGTGCTGATGAATGTGCCGTTTATTCTGAGATCATGTCCATTCATTCTCTATATCTTTCTGTCTAGTGTTTTTTAGGTAAAAGAACAGATATGCATGGTAGATAAATGATGCCTCTTTTATGTATCTAAACTTTAGTGTCTGGTTTGTCTTCACAGGGAAGAAGGCCCTGTATCATCCTCAACAGAGACTCATTGTATTTTATTTTTTAGATTGTTTTTATAGTGTTTTTTTGAGTGGACTCTTGTTCTGGAAAATGCTCTAGAATTCATCATGCAATAAATGGTTGGATGAGGAAGTACCGCAAGTGATTTTGTGACTCTGTAATTCTATGCTGCATTTGATAATTTGTAAGCTGTGTCTTCTCTTTGGAGCAATGCTGCTGCACAGTCTCTAGGCCACTCCATGTGTCTATCTGGATGCCTGCTGCAGTGGAGAGGCCCTCCTGCTGCTCAGATTGCAATACCCATGGGGGAGGTGTGGAGCCCTGGCTTCTCTCTTTTGTCCCTTTGCCATGTGCAGTCACCTTCCCTGGGTACCTCTGATCTTGCTGAACAGGTCACCCCACTTCCCTATCCTTCACTGTGGGTGCCTCCTGTTGCCTCTCTGTTGATTCCCAATACTCTCTTAGATGATCGATCCAAAGGAGAATATCCACTTGCCACTTTTGATTCTCTCCACGAGAGCAGCGTGTGTAGGCTGCTTCTAGTCTGTCATCTTGAGACTGATTCTAGTTTTTACATTATCATTCTTCTAAAGCTTTGGTATTTTGTTTCCTTTTCAGATTAATACTGTCAATCAAAACTCATAACCATTAAGAAGCATAGTGGTAGCAATCAAAGACTTGAAAAAGATTTGTCAAAAAAGTAAAAAGCTAATTTAATGATCTGGTTAATGTGAATGTAAATACTAAGCTAACATACTGAATTTCTTATTTGGGATGCTTTTGAAGGTAGACACTATACACATTAATCATGTAATAGATTATAGATAGGAGATACCTAATTTCCCAAAGCTAAGCCAAATCAGAAACATTTAAAAATTATTTATCTTTTTGTCCAAAAATATTGTATTATGGAAATATTTAATTATTTTCATTTGAAAACTACATATAAGTCTGAAGTGAATTTTTAAGGAAAAATACAGAAAATCATCTACCTTAGCTCTTTAATTTGAAAGATCTAGTAGTATACTAATGAAAGAGATAATGGTGGAACTGGCATATAAAGCTAAATGAAAGCAATATGACCAGGGAGAAGAGCAATCATGGAGAAGATACATATTTTCAATTATAAGGAAGCAGCTTCATTCTAATTTTGGCAAAAATTATTTGCTATCATTAGTTTCAGGCTAAAGTAATTTTGTTGAGAACTGTGCAATGTCAGGATTCTAGAAAACCATTCCTTGCAGAATTGGTCAGAGCTAGCAATCTGTGCCAGCGTGTACTGAATGCCTTATCTTGAATTATTTTTGGAACTGAGATGAGGCATAACCTATGCTCTGCTGGTTCAGCCAATCTGTGTCCAGAATTTAGATAACATGACAATTGTGTGCATTTTTGATGTGACACATACCTACATCCACCCCCTCACACATGTACACGCACACTCTCCGTGATTTATTGATATAACCATGATATAGAAGTTTTGAAAGGGAAAGGTCACCCTTTAATGAGGCTCTTCACAGAGGAGAAGAGATAGGAGTTGGGTCTTGAATGATGGGTACTATTTAGCTAAACCATTATGGTTGGAAGGGCTTGTCTTGCAGAGGGAACAAAATCAACAAAGGTAAGGTGGTGAAAAAACACTTGCATATTGGGAACATAATGTATTTAGAATGACAAAGCCATATTTTCATAAAATAAGAAGCTTACAGGTTTGAATTTGTGAGTTGAATACCAAAAGGTATGTAGTAATAGAAAACTCAAAATTGTGTTGGGGTGAGAGTTTGAAGAGCCCTAAAGTAGAGGCATGAAAGGCGGCTGGTGTGGGGAGTTCCATGTTTACCAGGTTCACATTCAAAAACTCCTGATGCTATTCTCATCACCCTAAGCCTTCCAGATCTCAGAGCTGCAAATTCAGAGAAAGTTGTAGAGTAGGTTGAGATTATCTTCTTCAACCCTCTGTCATTCTTTTTTTCTTCCTCCCTTTGCAGACACCCACTGTTCTGTGCCAGCTGTCCGTAACCCTCTCACTTGCTTGTCCACCTGACTTTGTCCTTATTAGCAGTACAATGCCTGGGATGTTTGGTTATGGGAAACACTATCTCAAAGAGTGACTCATGTGTGGTAGGCCATTGGGGGAGGCAGCTTTGGCTGAGGGGAAGGAAGAATGTGGGCTTTCCAGCCCTCAAAGGACATTGTCGTGGAGCCAACCATTCATTCAGAGGAATGATGGGCATCTCCCAAGGAGGAAGTTTGGGTTACAGTGGGTGGATCATTTTTCTCCATGTCACAGGAAAGAGGCTATTGATTCCTCAGGGTAAAGCTGATCATGTGCATGAGTATGGTTATTTTTTGTGTCTGTGATGTGCAGTCCTCTGAGCCTGTTGGTGGGAGGCTGAAGCTAAGAGCCTGGAAGGGGACTTGTCATCCTGAGTACCCAATAGTAATTGATAGCCCGAGTGCACTTTGTGTTTGAGACCTATTTGATATTTGAGAGATTTTGGAATATAAATGTTTTCCAGCTCTTTGTCTTGACAGACTGAGATGACTAATGATATGTGGTGTCTAAGGAGATAAAACGAGCAAGGCTAGAACACGGGTAGTTTTCCTGACTGGGGACTTTTAGAAGGCATTTGAAAGCATGAATATGTTTCTTTAAGTGACATCTTGTAATTTGTCTTTCACCCCGATTGACAAATAAAAGACCTCCCAATCTCCTCATGAAAACATTCTCTGGGGGAAAAAAGCTATTGTACTTTGCAATGGTCATAGCTTAGGTTTCGGATTCTGCTTACTTTTAAAGTGGAGCTTTAGTTTCAATTATTTCACTGTGAAAACTGAAAAATTCTATTTGGAAAAAATTTTCCCCTTCTATTTAAGTGTCCTTTTCCTTAAAAGTTAAGCTTATTTTGAAAAGATCTTATTTTATTTCATTTTACTTTTTTATTTGTATAGATTTAGGGGTATGAGTGCAGTTTTGTTACGTGGATCTATTTTGTAGTGATGAAAGTCTGGGCTTTTAGTGCACCCAACACCCAAATAGTGTACGTTGTACCCAATAGGTAATTTTTCATCCCTCACCCCCCTCACACATTCCCACCTTTTGGAGTCTCCAGTGTCTGTTATTTCACTCTGTATGGCCGTGTGCACCCATTGAAAAAAAGTGATTTTTAAATCTTATGAAAGGAATTCTGATGTTTATAATTCTATGACTGCTTTGCTGGAGATTACAATCTCTTATTTTCAAGGAAACTCCATTATCCAAGGTAACAATCTTGGTGGAAAGTTTTTGAAGCATCCACAGAGTTAATAATTATTAGCATGCAAGTTCCTTTCAGGTGATCATCAGTCATTTTAGGTGTAGCTGGAAAGGTGAGCAGCAACACCTGTTAATTTGGGGTTTTCCTCCCAGTTATAAACTGTGCTATTGTTTTTAAGTTACGAAGAATAATATCCTACTTTAATTTGTTGCCTCTGAGTGGAATAAATGAGATTCCTGAAGGTCACTGTTTATCATGTCTCTTGGTTATATTAGTTATTCAACCTTCATCTCTCCTCCAAAAAGAGACTGCTTTTGTGATATTTTCCCAAGGAAACTATAACACTCCCACAGGAAATTTCACATGTTCGTTCATTCACCAAAAAACCCAAATTATTGGGTGCTTCTGTTTTGCTAGGCACTGTGTCAAGTCCTGGGGGAAATAAAGAGGAAGGAATAGAGTTAGAAGTTGTTGACCGTGGATTGAGTATTACAAAGAGATCACACTTAACTTTTGTTACTTGATGAAGTCTCATTTCAAATATGTACAATTTCCTCTTTCCACATACATATATGTATTTTGCATCTTACATTTTTGTCCTCACGGATGGAATTGGTAAAGAGATTGATGATGTCAGTTTCAGGGCCTGCCAGCCTGGCTACTAAAGCTAATTATTTTACAGTGTGCCACTAATATGATGGGGGGAGGGGAAGTGAGGAGAGAAGAGGGAAAAAAGCATCTCAGGAAATGTAAGTATTCTTGTTCATCTTTGCGTATTTTTTTGCGTTTAATTAAAAATCAAGTTAAAATTATTACTGGTTTAAAAATCAATCTTTCATTGAGCAGTTATTGCTGAATTCTGTGACTTCAACTTATTCCTCTTATAGGCTTCATACTTGGTCTGATGCTAGACTAATATGTATGAAAGAGATTTCTGGCAACTGAAATACCTAGACCCATTTGGGAGAACATATTTCCTGTATATGTATGTTTCCTCGAATGTAACATGAGACTTGTATATTTAAAATACATAAAGGACAGCTCCCAAAGCACATTGCAAAAGTGGAAAGGGGGAAAATCTATACTCTATTTATTAGCTATCATGTTACACAGAATTTCTATTCATAGATAAGGAAGAAATCCCCCTTTGATTTTTATCTTTTGTCAAAATAAATAACTAGCTTTGTTTTAAAATCAATTCTCCCCTTTCACATATAAGTTCTTGAGCCTTTAAAACTTCATACAAAATGACAAAACAGGAACTAAAATAATTAATACCATCAATAAATTGCAATTATCATGTGCTGCAGTTTTTTTTTTTTAATCAATTCTGTAATACTGTCTCTGGTGGAGTGAAAAGCAGACCTTAAAAGAAGACATTAAATTCAACATAACCTTGCTATTTGAGAAGTTAATATACAAGAGCTACTTTTCCTTCATTGTCAAAAGAAAGTGGCTATTCAAATTTGAGGAAAGGAATGTCCAGAGAATATTGTTAAATTATTGGCTAAATATGCTTTTGCTTCTTTCTGTCTTAATTCAACTTGTCTCTACAAGATGAATGTAGATCGGAGCTTGTGTGGGGTGGGGGGACTGCTTTTCTTCACACAGCACTAAATCCATTCCCATCCCACTCCTTTTCTTTCTTCCTGTTTTCTTTTTTCCAAATGTTACCTGGATTAGCAGAGTGACTGCACTGGGCGAGGAAGGAGAAACAGAGGGAACAACCGATGGTGCTTCTTGCCCTTGGCATTTCAGCTCTGCAAAGGAGATCTGAAATCAGATATAAACATTGAGAAAAGTAGTAGTTTTCTGCTAAGGCAAATACCTAAGACATATTTACATGTTTGATATTGCATATTTGACAGTTTGGTGAAATAGGTATTTTAAATATTCACATCTTGCTTTTGGTAATACATTTCCTGTTAATACATTCCAAAAGTTATAGAAATTGTAGCAAAATCCATCGATGACCAAGCTCTATCTTTGGCTTCAGTTGGATCACTTGGATCACTTGGATGGCCCTCTGGTGTATGCTGAAAGGTCTTATAGCAGGACAGAGCAGAATAAGACTGGCCAGGGTGTACTTACTCCAGACCATGCCTGAGCACATAGTTAATCCCATGGCAGGAAGAGAGGTGACATTCACCTCCAGGACAAGCTAGCTAATAAGCAGTTCCCAAGCATCTCGGTGCTCCATGCCAATCACTGCACAAGGAAAAAAGCCTATGATAAGAAACATTTAAAATGATATAAATATTTTATGTTGTGATAGAAAAATATTAGCAAAAATATTCTTAAAGTACTAATGTCTTATTTTTCTTTGAGTGGGGGTTTGTTGTTGAGACTATTTTATCCATTGGCCATTACAGAAAAAGTGCCTAGTGAATAAGCACTTTTTAAGTGCCTAAGGCTTGAACAAGCTTTTCAATAGCCTACAAAATTGTTTAAAATTTTAAATTCTTTGTTGGCTCCAAAATAAAAAAATCCTGAAAAATTGAAATTAATTTTTGATTTGAATATCTTTAGAACATAATATTATATTAACTAGTCTACTGCAACTCAACTCATAAAGTTGTAAGTAATTTCATGGCTTATTTTAATGTTTGGTATATAATGGAGGTAGTGTGTGTAGGTGAGTGTGTGTATGTTTGTGTGTATGTATGTGTATGTGTGTGTGGGTGGAGGGGATGGGTCTGGAGGGTGGGGTAGGATAGAGTGTTGAGAGGAGAGGAGGTTTAGGGTGGGGGGAAAACTCGAAAACTTATGGCCAAAATTAAAAGCTATAGCATGCAATATGATAATTTTCAAGAAGCTCATACAATTTCCAAAAGTGTTGCAAAAGACCACATTGTTTCCTTTTGAACAAAGACTACAACTTAACTTTGAAATAATAAACAGGATTAAATAGAAGTTGTGATGTACAACTCAAATAAGTTTCATATTTGACAGTTATCATTCCCCAAACAATAATTAGAACATCTATTCTTAATGATCATAATGAACATATGTGCAGATGTGCTTTCCTTAGGAGAAAACTGATAGACTCTGAAATTGGAATTCACAAAGCAGATATGTTAAGGCATTAACAATTTTTTGCTTTATACAAGGGGTTTCTTGAAAATTAAGTCATTTTAAAGGAATACACATGCTTGAAGCATTTATTTAGAGACCGCTATTTAGGGGGAAGTGGGTGTAGAAATTAGAGAATCATAAAGCCAAAACCCAACATGTCTAAAATTCAATCCATTACCATCCAAAGCTAAGCCTGTTACCATCCATCCTTCCTTATATCCTCTGTTAATCCTATTCTCTACCTTACCTCCATGCAAGACACCTTTGTTCACTCAGTTGCCTAAGTTGGAAGACACTTTCCCTCATCTCCTAGAAGTTTTCTTCTTAACTTCTTGCAGTTACCAATTAACGCTATTAACTGTGCCTCCTCCACTTGTCTTAAGTCTTGGAAGGAGATGTTTTCTTTTTTTTTTTTAGCAATTCATTTTTTCTAGGGAAGGATTTTTACAATGAGACAAATGCTCCAAATATTTGCTGTACATTATTGTCCAGTTTTCTTATAATACAGGTTATTCAGATTAGGAATCAAGTCAGAGAGGGGAGGGAGAGTGAGAGTTGGGATGTGTGAGGAGGTAATAAACTGACATTTACTGAGTCCCAGTTATGGTTCTGGCACTCTGCTAGGTGCTTCATATATGTTATCTAGCGTAGTTCTTACAACCACTCTTGAGGTAGGAATCATACCTATTTTTACCATGGAGGAGGAAACTGAGGCTTAGGGGTTAAGACATGGGCTCAAGGTTGTACAAGCAGAAGGTGGTGAAGTTGGACACAGGAGCCAGATTGGATTCTCTTCGTCTCACCATTCTTCCATCATTGCATTCCCTGGCAAGGAGAAACCAGTGCTTAACATGGAAGTCTTTTGATTTCAATTCTAGTTTCTACATGCTCTTCCATTAACTAGTATAATATATCTGGATAATATAATGTGTCCTTTTAACCAGTTAATATGTCTGGCAGCAATTAGAACACATGTTTATAATTAGTAGTAGTTCCATTGATAAAAAACTCTATTTCAACATAAGGCATTTTGAAATGACTGTTTGCTTTAATTTGTTAAAATATTTTCTATTTCTTTGCTAAGGAATATTGCTTCCCCAAAAAGGGTCCTAACAACCGCAGAGACTGCAATTCCTGACACATAATGGAATGTCAATGCATTTTCAGTGGAACTTTTAAGTATAGGTATCAAATATATGAGGACACAACCAAAGCTAAGTAGCCTGAAAGCTTTCCATGTAAGATCATAATGCTAAACACTTGTACAGAAACGCTCAGATTTACAACTATAGACAACATTAACAGAGCCAAGAAATTATTAACAGTAAAATTCACATAGCACAAATCTAGATAAAAAGTAGATAAATATCAAGAAGTGGGTTAGCTCACAATAAGTGCTCAAAAATTGAATAGATATTTATGTTTAGTTTAGGATCCTATGTTAAGTGCATTAAAAAGGGCATACACACAGATGGCTCCTGAATGTTTAGGAAAAACTGGAATTAGGGGGAAATTTTCCTCTCTTATAGGTCAATGAAAAGAGTCCTGATTTTGAGAGTCTGGAGGTCTGCACAATCTTTGCCATTCAATTACCACACAGAGGTGGGAGAGTCCCTTAAAAATGTTCATTCTCAATTTCCTTTGGGTAATTAGAAGGGGTTAGACTAACTCTCTAAGGTTCTTCCAGCTCTCACATTCCAATATACACCAAGATTCAAATTTGTTGTGACAGTTCTCTTCACCTCATAAAGAGAGAGATAATAATTCACTTCTTTCCATAATCATGAAGATTAATGTCATAACAGTGCTCAGTCTTCACGTTCATTCTCTTTATGAATTGCAACCCCAGAACTTGTGCTATGCTGTATTCACGGAAAAACAAATGACTTTCAAGCATAATGAGGCTCAAATCTTGCTAATCTGTCTTGTGTAAACTAAGTCCCTAAGGTATAACAATCATTTTTAACTACACATTTGTTTAGATTTTCTGACATGCAACTGTAGTCATTTAAAAAGAGGCGTATGCTTTTATAATACTGGAATAAGACATTGATTTATTATTATTACTTTTCTGGAAATAATTCCATCTATTTGCAGAACCACAATTGAACTGAATCACCTTAAATAATATAAATAGATATCATGAACAAGGTAAAAATTCAACTGCCCCTTAAACATGTCTGATTTTCTGGTAAATTTATGTTTATATGTCGATTAAGATATGAGGTCAAAATTTATTCCATATCCCTAGAAAGGAGCTAAAGAATTGCTGTAGCTAGGAGGGCAAACTGCAAAACAAGCTCTGACAACCAAATGCCACTTCCTCCTCCTCCCTCCCACCCTGTCCTTCCCGTTCTGGTCTCCCAGCTTGATCATGCAGTGCTCCGCAGGGGAGGAAATGAAAGCTCTCAAGTCCCAGGCAGCCCTGTTGAGGCTGCTTCACAGGACATTTCTGAGGAGATTTTGTTTGTGAGCTGCAAAATTGGATCCATAACAAAGCAGGTCACTGAGGGGAAAACAAAAGCCGGAGATTTGTAGGACAGACTAAAGGGCCTGGGAATTCTTTGTGGAGGAAAAAGACTTCATGGAGTTGAATGAAACAATAAGTGAAGAATGGCCAAGCAAAAAGTTTCAGGTACAACTTGGCCCTATTTGATCTTTAAAATAGGTAGATCCCTTTAAATGTAGGACAACTAAAAATAAAGGTATCTCTTTAGGAAAATAAGCCATTAGCAATTCCATTCCAGGAGGGCTAAAGGCATCTCTCACGCAAGGTGCTGGTTGGGTTTCCCATCACCAATCCCTCTGCCTTGCTCCATTTGGGCTAAGTCTTCTCGTCTTAGACTCTTTCACATTCTCCCTAACTTTCCTATTTTTCCATATCCTCTTCCATGTCACCTTCCATGAACGTTAGGAGTATTTTACAGTTTACCAAAGACTTCTTTGTGTCACTTTGCCTTAAAATTCTGTCTATACATCAGCCATGTCACTTACCAAGACAATCTATTACACCCTAATTGTCTTCTCAGGAATTTGAGATCCATGTGCAGTCTGTGGAGCAGAAGATAAAGGTCCCTTGAAACTGAGCTCAGGAAACCTTCTTAGAAAGTTTCTCTGACCTGTCCAGGGAGAGGAATTGTTAAGAGCTAACATCTATTAAGGTACTTACCGTGTTCTAGTCACCATAACTTAAATGCATTAAGTCATTGAATCCTTACAATGGCCTCATAAGAGAAGTGTTAATACTATTATTGTTTCCATTTTACAGATGGGAAAGCTGAGGAACAGAGAGATGAAGAAATATTACTACACTCAATAGTGAGTGAGGGGCAGAGCCTGGCTTTCCAACTGTGCTGGTTGAGAGCCCTGTCTTCTCTGCCACTTGGCTGTTAGACTGAGCTCTTGGCTTTGGCCTGGTATCAGCTGACTTGTTATTGGAAACTCTTCTCAGTTTTGGTGACCTTTCTTTTGACTGAGCTACTTGGCTCATGAATTCCATGTACATTTGGATTTGCTTTCAGAGTATTCTCTTGGCTTGGTGATATAGCCTTCTCCACAGCTAAAAGTAAAAATGACCTCATTTTTCCCCTCTTTCCTCCCTTAATTCTGTATTATTGCTGGGCCCAAGCTGAATAAGGGAGAAAGTTTGGATAGGATCCGACGATTCCCACTTTCTAGGGCAGCATGCTGGCAAAAGCATGATCTCAGAGTTGAGCTGAATGATTTGCTTTCAGAGTTGAGCCGAGTCACATGGGATTGAGGATAGGAGCACTAGTTCTAGAAACTTCCCACCTGACTGAAGGCGCCATGAGGACATGTACCATCTCAGTTTTGTTTACTTCTGTGTTCCCAGCGCCAGCATGGTACTCGGCACATACTGAGTGCTCAGTATATATTCACTGAATGAAGACATGAATTAATGACTGAAGAGGAGGAGGCAGTGGTATTGGGCAGACTAAGGAGTGGGGTGTCAAAGTAGGGCCACTTAGATGCTTAGCCTCTGTGTCTTATCAATCAGATGCCAGGTCAGCTGGCTAAATCCACAAAGACCAGGATAATTCCCACCAGATGGTATAGCTGAGGCCCAGATATATTTTCTGCTCCCACCATGGTCTGGTTCAGTAACTGAGAAAAAACTGGTTTATAGGTAGGTTTGTCAGTGAGCTAGAAAAGACAAAGTGAGAAGGATTGGTCCAGATACTCTAGTCTGCCATTACTGGAAGCAGAAGTATCAGGCAGGACTCCTATAGTTGTTTTCATATCTTCCAACTGAAACCATAATTTACAAATTAAGAAAAGGGTTCAAGGCAAGAACTGGGATAAGGGCCCCAAAATAAGGCATAGGCCTAGCTAAAAATAATGATAACTATGAACCACTGTCCCCCTGTTTGCTTCTCTATAATTACTATTCTGGAGTCACATAGCTGGTGGTCATAAAGATTCTTAGCTTCCTCTGTGGATAACATCACCTTTTTGAAACCTAGAAGTAGTTTCTGGGATATCTTCCAGGTCCATCCCACATTCCAGTGGATTGGTTAATCCATCCAGACCAGCGACCTATACCAAGAAACTGACTCAACTGGGCTTGTGACCCCAGGAACTGAAGCAACACAAGATTTCTACACCCCTGTAATTTTACCCTGAACCTAGCTAGTTAGCAAACCCAATTGCCTAATTCTTTGCCTGCCAAACTATCCTTAAAAACCCTGTCTCCCAAATTCTTGGGGAGGCAGAATTGGGAAATTCCTCCTGTCTTCCCACTTAGTGCTATGCGGAATTAAACTCTTTCTCTGCTGTAAAACCTGCAGACTCAGTGTATTGGCTTCCTCTTCAGCAGTGGCATATGAACCTGGTTGGGTGGTAACACCTTCAGCTCGTTTCTGGGGAAGGCTTCAGCTTCAGCCTTGCCTGGAAGCCTAGAGTCTGCCCATATACGGGCATAAGCTGTAGACACATTTGCCCCATTTCCTTCATAACAAACTCAACAAGGCACTTTTTACTGAGGAACTTGGGCACTTCACTTAACCATCATCTATGAACATGCTTTCAAAACCCTCACTGCTATCAGGTCTTGCAGTCTGTGGTCTCTCATACTCTCACCAGGGGGTCATACCTTATTTCATATTTGCATCCTTAGGTCCTCGTACAGCACAGTGCTTGCTGTAGAATTGATACTCAAGACATGCTTATTGAATGAATAAATGAATGGACAAGTGAGACATATGGCTTGGGCACATATTGATAGGGTCAATAAGGAAAGTGCTCAGCGCTATATGGCTCTGACACCAATTTTTTGCATGCAAACATCTATCATCATTTCTATTTTTAATCTATTCCCCATTTTACATTTTCTAAATTGAGTTCTCAGGACTTTTCATTTCTTGTATTTCATTACTATGGACATATTATTTTGTGCTTGAATAAGGCAGACATTTAAGATTTTGACAAGCATTTTAAAAATTTTAACACACATTTTTAAATGAATAGAGTTTTGCATTTCACCCTAAGAAATAAAAATCTTGAGAGAATATGTTGAATGGGTCATCCTGGTTCTCTCAAAAAGAAAAATACTAAAAATTTTTGTTGAGCTCTATGCCCTTGACTTCTAATGTTGAGATTATTACAATAAATATTAACTTGTGTTATCATCATATATTTTTTCAGTTAATTCAGGCTAGATAATGAATTTGGATGATTAAATTGCATGCCTGAATATGAAATATTCTTGAATATGAAAAATAATGAGGGACAGGAGTAGTGGAGGTAATTGAAATGCCCCTCCAAATCTGCACATTGAATTTTAATAATTTCTTTCGGCATCTCACACTAAGCTTTCCAGTGAATAGCCGGCAAGCAGAATGAACTGACTTGAGTGCCAGCTTCTTTAGTCCTTGTTCACCCTGCCACAGAAGTCCTGACCTGCAGTGCAACTGCCAAGAGCCTGGCAGTGGGAATCACCAGGGGAAGCAGGGACTCTGGTTAATTCACAAATTTCCCAGTCAGCTCTTGGAATAATTGAGAGTCAGTGATAACAAAGCCAGTTTCTATCTCAGGCACTAATAATGCTGAACATCGACTTTATATTTGTTTTCTCTCTTAAAACTATTCCCAACCATAAGATTCCTTTTCCATTACTTTAAAAATAATCAAATAAAAAAAACACCTTTTATCTTTTTTCATTCCAAATACCTTGCATTTCATCCAGAGGAATAAACATCTTAAGACCAGTTCAGCAAATGAACAGATAGAGCATATATATATATTTTTTATTTCAATGTGACACCTGGGATGAGAATATTTATTTATTTATTTTCTGACTTTTGTTTTGCATCTGAGGAATGAAAAAAATAGTTCTGATTCATTACCTGCAAATGCACTGGAGATTTACTGCTCTGTCAGGAAAAAATTATACAAAGTAATGAGTATTTGCGATTGTACCCTCCCTTTCCCTTCCATGGAAGAGAATCCTTTGTTCTTTTTGGCCTGAGACTGGGCCTCAATTGTGCTGAATGAAGGGCAGGCAGGAGAATGGTGGAGCCAAGACGAAAACAGGCTGGATTACTCTATATTAGAAAGGGTGAGGGAGGAGAAAGGAAGACAAGGAGATGCAAAAGCACAGGTAGGAGGGGGAGAGAAATGTGGGGAGGGAGAAGGTATGATGAGTAGGTGCTGAGAGATGAGAGACTTGATACATCACAGTGCTGAAGCTGGACTCCAGGATGCCCAGTTTTATGTAGGTTACACTATTAATAAGACACAGAAAGTTCAGCATCCATATAAATGTGACTATTCTCACAACAACTAAATATATTCAAAATCTTCTTGACTTTGTTTTTCATAAGTCTTTTATGCGCTGTTTTTTTTGCGTTATGTTTTAGTCTCTCAAGTATAATCCAAGCAACAATGATAGACACATTGTTTTTCTAACATACAGTTCTATTGAGGATGAAGTTTAATTTTTATAGTCCGGCACTGGAGTGGTTTCTCTCAGGAGCTTGAGTATAGTTTCCCCTTTAACGTATTTATGTATTTATAAATTTTTATAAGTTGAGAAATCTTCATTGGGAAAATCAACTAAGTTATGGTCTATACTCTGAGAGTACTATTGCATAACAATATTAATATGACTTTGATACTATTCTAAATGCAAGCGTCTTTTCCTTTTCCTTTCTTTTTTTTAAACAGAGATTTCAGTTTTTTTGTACTGGTTCCTAATATAATTTTAAAAATCTGTTTTTATCTTAGTTTTGAATTCTAATTGCCCCTGTTCATTGGGGCAAGGAGCAGGCAGACTGAGGCTCCTGGCAGCAGAGCACATTTTGCTGGAGTGTCTTATTACAGGGATCTTTTGAGAAAACAGGGAGTTGAACTGTCCATGGTGCTGGAGGAAGTGGCTGACCATGGGCGTGACAGAGATTGTCTTGGATTTAGGGACTGAGGATCCTATATGTCTTGTGGTCACATCACTAATGGAAAGCTGTTCTAGTTCTGGCTCATGGGCTGGGACAACAAGAAGCCCTTTAAAAGATGTCCTATTTCACTGAGCCCTAATCCTACAGTATTTGCTTTGTAGAAGCAAAGTAAATAGAGGAATAAGAGGTATAGAAGGTAACCTAGACTGCTTTTGAAGACCTATTTAGTTTGGCTTGTGGAAGAGAATAATTCTGAAGAACATGATGCTAGAGAGATTTCAGAGAGATTAAGGGGATTATTAAAATGTTCTTGCTTGGATATGACACAGGTTTGTAATACTTTTTAATCTCTGTCAAGAAAACAAAAGGCTGTGTTGCTAGGTAGTGTTGTATGAAATACATAGAGCAGGGTGTTTTAATATTAATCTATGTTTTACTTCCAAGAATACCAAATGATGGAACAATTGTATTATGTACCCCAAAATTATAGTTTATCATAAAAGGGTCACATGCTCCATTGCCTTAAGGAGAAATTTTATTTGAATTATAAGACATTCCTAAACCTCATGAGTGATTGGTAGGAGGTATAGCCTTTTGTAACACAAAGGGCTGCTGACTAAAATTATAGCTCCCATTAACAGGAGTGTAAGTGAAATAGTTTTGTTTCAACAGTCATACCCTAAGGGCAAATGGGTCATAAGGAGTGATTAAATTGAAAACATGAACCCAGTAATAATCACTATATATGTATCCCCTGTGGATGACCTCTCTTTTTTTCCTTAAGACTTAAGCATTTTCAGACATTTACCATTGTATTGAGATATACGGATAACAATAATAAGGTGATTTAATGTGCTATTAGATTTTTTTCACTAGAAGTATTCTCAGCACAAGAGACTGCATATTGATATTCATTTCTAAATTGAAATATTATACAGAGGGCAAAAGGATTAGATGGATGCAGCAAATAATTTGATGGCAAGAAAAATACAATAGATCAGTGATAATGAGCTTTTGTAGTAGAAACACAAGTACAGCAATAATAAAACAGTGCTTTGCAAAGTTATAGGGCATATATTTGAATCAGAACAGTTCTTCAAACAGAAAATAATGGAAACATTATGAATGTTTACTTAAAGTAGTTATTCTGACCTGATAATCCTGAACAATTGGCAAAAATGGGAATTTATCCTTTAGCTCATAAAAAGGAAACTCTACTTTGGGAAATTATGTATGTCTTCAGAGCAATGACTCTCTGAAGGCTGCTTATTTATAATGCATTTTTGGAGTTCCCTTAGCTTGGGCCACAATGGAATTCTGAATTTTTAATATGAGGATTTATACCAACATTAACTGTTTCATATCATACCCTCCTTGCAGCTGGTTGAGGAGGAACACTTCACCTGACGGATTTGGCTGGCTGATTTCACATGTGTTAACAGTATGATTTTGGGGTCAACACAGGTGTGAAGTGAGGAACAAGAGCAGGGAGCTAGGTATGAGTGGAGACGTAGAGTGGCAGAGGTGAGCACAGGGTGCAGCTAATCTGAAGGTAGCTTCTCAGATACATGGAGAAATAAAAGGCATGAGCTATATCAGACTTAAGCCACAGTGATGGAACAGAAAGAAAAGGGAGCTATGCTGGGGGAAGATGGTGGTGTAAAGAAAGCCAGGAAACTTAAGTTAGGCCAAGAAGAAAGCCTTGAACACATTTGCATAGATGTTTGTTTTGCATGTACAGTTACAGCCTTGCTCCTTTACTTTTAATGATTTTACTATTCTATACAGAGTCGTGTGGCATCTAAACTGATGAATATACTGCTCTACCTAAAATTGCTTGATGTTTTGATCTAAGCTTTGCTGGCTGTAGTAGTAGTGTTCTTCTGAGAACCAGAAACAATTATCTATACCCAGACACAGGCACACCTCAAAGATACTGTGGGTTCAGTTACAGACCACTGCAATAAAGTGAGTATCACAATAAAGCAAGTCACAATTTTTTTTTACAGTGAATATGGAAGTTATGTTTATGCTATCATATAATAAGTATACAATAGCATTATGTCTAAAAATACAATGTGCATGCCTTAATCAGAAATACTTTGTTGCTAAAAAATTATAACAATCATTTGAGCTTTCAGTGAGTCATAATCTTTTTGCTGGGAGGGTCTTGACTTGATGTTGAGGCTGCTAACTGATCAGGGTGGTGGTTGCTGAAGGTTGGGGTGGCTGTGGCAATTTCTTAAAATAAGAGAACAATGAAGTTGGCCACGTCAATTGACTCTTCCTTTCACGAAAGATTTATCTATAGCATGAGATGCTGTTTGATAGCATTTTACCCACAGTAGAAGTTCATTCAGAATTGGAGTCAATCGTTTCAAACCCTGTTGCTGCTTTATAAAGTACATTTGTGTAATATTTTAAATTCCTTGTCTTTTCAACAATATTCACAGCATCTTCACCAGGAGTAGATTCCACCTCAAGAAACCACTTTCTTTACTCATCCATAAGAAGTAACTCCTCATCCATTCTGGTTTTTTTTCTGTCTTAATTCACTTATAATTTTTTCTTTTTAATTACTATGGCTATATAATAGCTATATATCTTTATAAGGTACATGTGATGTTTTGATACAGGAATACAATGTGAATTAATCAAATCAGGGTAATTGGGTATCCATCACCTCAGGCATTTATCATTTCTTTGTGTTAGAAACATTCAAATTCTACTTTTTTAGTTATTTTAAAGTATACCCTAAACTTATTGTTGATTTTAATAATTTTGTTGTGTTATCAAATATTGTTCATTCTATCTAAGTATCTAACTTTATTTTTGCATCCATTAACCATTCCCATTTTATCCCCATCCACTATCCTTCTCAGCTTCTGATAACTGTTATTCTACTCTATTTCTCCATGAGATCAATTGTTTTTAATATTTAGCTCTCACATATGAGTTAGAACAAGAAAGATTTGTCTTTCTGTGCTTGGCTTATTTCACTTAACATAATGTTCTCCAGTTCCATCTATGTTGTTGTAAATGGCAGAATTTAATTCTTTTTGTGGTTATATAATATTCCAGTATGTATACCACAATTTCTCCATCCAATAATTCAGTAATGGGCACTTAGGTTGATTCCAAATCTTGGATATTGTGAATAGTGCTGCAGTAAACATGGGGGTACAGATACCTTTTGGATATACTTATTTCCCCTCCTTCGGATATATACCCAGAAGTGGAATTGCTAGGATATGTGATAGTTCTCTTTTCAATTTTTTGAGGAACTGCCATACTGTTCTCCATAGTGCTTGCACTAATTTGCATTCCCACCAACAGTGTACAAGATTTCCCTTTTCTCCACATCCTCACCAGCATTCAGATAATATGGTCTGCAAATTGTCTGAATTTGTCTGCAAACAAAGATAATTTGACTTTTTCCTTTCCAATTCGGATGCCCTTTATTTCTGTTTCTTGTCTGATTGCTCTAGCTAGAACTTCCAGTACTATGTTGAATAACAATGGTAAAAGTCGGCATCCTTGTCTTGTTCCAGGTCTTAGAGAAAAGGCTTTCAATTTTTCCCCTTCAGTATGATATTGGCTGTGGGTCTGTTGCATATGGCTTTTATCATGTTGAGGTGACTTCCCTCTATACCCAGTTTTTTGAGGGTTTTTTTTTTATCATAAAGGGATGTTAAATTTTATCAAATGCTTTTTCAGCATCAATTGAAATGATCATATGGTTTTTGTCCTTTATTCTGTTGATATGATCCATCACATTGAATGATTTGTGTATGTTGAACTATCCTTGCATCCCTGGGATGAATTCCACTTGATCATGATGAATAATCTTTTTAAAGTGTTGTTGAATTTAGTTTGCTAGTATTTTGTTGAGAGTTTTTACATCTATGTTCATCAGAGGTATTGGTCTATTGTTTTCTTTTTTTTGTTATGTCTTTGTCTGGGTTTGGTATCGGGGCGATACAGGGTGACATCTGGAGATGACAGATGGACGTGACACAGATACTGGCTTGGTCACCACCACTGGTGTCTCTGGTGTACTGGATCATGTACACCCTTTATAAGTTATTCTTTTCTTTTGTCTTGCTTCCTTTTCTTTATCAGTGACCTTTGGGACCTTGATTATTCAATGCCTTGAGGTAGTTTTGTTTGAGTTCAATCTGCTTGGTATTCTATGACCTTCCTGTACCTGAATATTGATATCTTTCTCTAGGTTTAGAAAGTTCTCTGTTATCATTTCTTTGAATAAACTTTCTACCCCAATCTCTTTCTCTATCTCCTCTTTAAGGCCAATAACTCTTAGATTTGCCCTTTTGAGGCTATTTTCTAGATCTTGGAGGTGTGCTTCTTTCTCTTTTATTTTTTTTCCCTTCTGACTGTGTATTGACAAATAGCCTATCTTCAAGGTCACTAATTCTTTCTTCTGCTTGGTCAGTTCTGCTTTTGAGAGACTCTGATGCATTTCTCACTTTGTCAATTGAATTCTTTAGCTCTAGAATTTCTGCTTGATTTTTTTTAATTATTTTAATCTCTTTGTTAAATTTCTCTGACAGACTTCTGAATTCCTTCTCTGTGTTATCTTGAAGCTCATTGAGCTTTTTCAGGACAGCTATTTTGAATTCTTTGTCTGAAAAATCACCGAGCTCCATTGCTCCAGGATTGGTCACTAGTACTTTATTTAGTTTATTTGGTGAGGTCATGTTTTCCTGGGTATGCTTGATTCTTGTGGATGTTTGTTGATGTCTGGGCATTGAAGAGTTAGGTATTTATTTTAATCTTCTTAGTCTGGGTTTGTTTGAACCCATCTTTCTCAAGAGGGCTTTCCAGATATTCAAGAGGAATTGATTGTCATGGGGTAAGTCTTTGGTCACGGCAGCTGTGACAGCACTGGGGGTCCCAAAAGCCCAGTAATGACTCTTGCAGACTTCTGATAGGATCTACCACCTTGGTGGACTTCAGTAACATGTGGGAGAATTCCTGGATTGCCAGGCAAAGACTTTTTCTCTCTTCCCTCATTCTCCATGCTAGGCTGCTGGAGTTGGGGGAGGAGTGACATGGGCACTCCCTCATGGCCACCAGTGCCAGGTCACACCTGAAGCCAGCTCAGTCTTACCCAAAGCCCATGGTGACTTACCCAACATACCTCTGATGTTTATTCAAAGCCCCATGGCTCTTTAGTCAGAAGGTGCTGAATCCTGCCAGGGCAGCTTATTTCCTTCTGGCTCAAGATGGGTCCAGAAATGTCTTTCAGGAACTAAGGCCTTGACTCAGGGGCTTCAGGATTCTGCTGGATACTTTATTTTATTGTGGTTGAACTGGTACCCAAGTTTCAAAACAAAGTCCTCTGAACTTTTCCCTTTCCTTTCCTCAAGTGAAAGAAGACTCCCTGAGCTGCACTGCCTATAGTTCAGGGGAGGAGGGACACAGACATTAGCTTGGTCACCACCATTGGTGTCTGACTGGAACATGTACACCCCCAGGTCAATGGCTCTGAGTCACCACAGCCACAGGCATTATCCCAGGACTGCAGCCTTTCTGGCCCAACTGCTTTATAAATTTATTCCAGGCCCTAGGCTACTTTTTGTCAGCTGGTGGTGAGGCTAGCTGGAATTCGGGGCAGAAGATTTCTCTCTGGCAGGGCTGGTCTAGATGCTCCTTCTGTGGTCACTGGCAGACTTCTTCCCTGTGCTGTGTTCTCCTGTGCCAAGGTGGCCCTGGGTTCCAATGCAAAGTTTCACACTCACTTTCCCTCCCACAGGCATACAGATTCTCTCTCCACTTGGTGTGCTGGTGTGGCATTGCCAGAGGATGGGGGAGGGGTGGAATAGGCAATGCAAGGTTGTCTTTTCCACCCTCTTCAGTACCCCTTTCCTTGATATAATGTTAAAATCAAGTAGCGTGATTGCTCACCCATTTTTAGTTCTTCTGAATGTGTTTGCTTGCATGGATAGTTGTTGAATTTGGCATTCATGTAGAGGGATGATCACTGTAGGTTTCTATTCAGCCATATTACTCTGTCCCCTCCTTCACCTATTTAATATAATCCATCTGTTCAAGTTTTATCATGAGATAGTAGAAATCCAGTCACATCTTCAGGCTTCATTTCTAATTCTATAATAGTACTCTTGCTATTTCTACCACATCTGCAGTTATTCCTTCCATTAAAGTCTTGAACCCATCAAAGTCATCTATGAGAGTTGGAATCAACTTCTTCCAAACTCCTGTTAATATTGATGCTTTGACCTGCTCCTATGAATCACAAATGTTCTCCATGGCATCTAGAATAGTGAATCCTTTCTAGAAGATTTTCAATTGGCTCTGCCCAGATTCATCAGAGGAATCACTATCTATGGTAGCTATAACCTTACAAAATGTATTTCTTGAATAATAAGACTTGAAAGTCAAAATTACTCCTTGATCCATGGGCTGCAGAATGGATGCTGTGTTAGCAGGAATGAAAATAACATTAATCTTCTTGTACATCTCCTTTAGAGCTCTTGGGTGACTAGGTGTATTATCAATAAACAGTAATATTTTGAGAGGAATCTTTTTATTCTGAGCAGTAGGTCTCAACAGAGGGCTTAAAATATTCAGTAAACATACTATATACAGATGTGCTGTCATCCAGGATTTGTTGTTCCATTTAAAGAGCCCAGGCAGAATAGATTTAGTGTAATTCTTATGGGCCCTAGGGTTTCAGAATGGTAAATGAAACTGGCTTCAACTTCAAGTCACCAGTTTCATTAGCCTTGAATAAGAGAGTCAGCCTATCCTTTGAAGGTTTAAATCTAGGCAGTGACTTCTCTTCAGTTATGAAAGTGCTAGATGATATCTTCTTCCAATAGAAGGCTATTTCATCTACATAGAAAATCTGTTGTTTAGTGTAGCC
Organism: Cheirogaleus medius; assembly: GCA_008086735.1. Lineage (NCBI taxonomy): Eukaryota > Metazoa > Chordata > Mammalia > Primates > Cheirogaleidae > Cheirogaleus > Cheirogaleus medius. The sequence continues at coordinate 13,565,280 of VBSM01002616.1, read as the reverse complement.
ACCTTCATCAATTATCTTAGTTAGATCTTCTGGATAACTTGCTGCAGCTTCCACATCAACACTTGCTGCTTCACCTTGCACTTTTATGTTATGGAGATGGCCTCTTTTCTTAAACCTTATGAACCAAGCTCTGTTAGCTTCAAACTCTTCTTTTGTAACTTCCTCACCTTGCTCATTCTTCATTGAACTGAAGAGAATTAGGGCCTTGCCCTGAATTAGGCTTTGTCTTAAGTAAATGTTGTGGCTGATTTGATCTTCTATCTAGACTACTAAAACTTTATCCATACCAGCAATAAAGCTGTTTCACTTTCTTATCATTTGTATATTCACTGGAATAGCACTTTTAATTTCCTTTAAGAACTTTTCCTTTGCATTCACAACTTAGCAAACTGGTACAAGAGGCCTATATTGGCTTTTGACATGCCTTCCTCACTAAACTTAATCATTTTTAGCTTTTGATTTAAAGTGAAAAATGTGCAGCTATTCCTTTCACTTGAACACTTAGAAGCCATTGTAGGGTTATTAACTGGCCTAATTTTAATATTGCTGTGTTTTAGGGAATAGGTAGGCCAGAGGAGAGGGAGAGAGATGGGAGAACAGCTGGTTGGTGAAGTTGTCAGAACACACAACATTTATTGATTAAGTTTGCCACCTTATGTAGGTGGGGTTCATGGAGCCTTACAGTATTATAATAGCAATATCAAAGATCACTGATCACAGATCACCATAATAGATATAATAATGATTAAAATGTTTTAAATATTGTGAGAATTACCAAAATGTTACACAGAGACATTAAGTGAGAACTTGCTGTTGGAAAAATGGCTCCCATAGATTTGCCCAACACAGGGTTGTCACAAACCTTTAATTTGTAAAAAACGCAACAACTGCAAAGTATAATAAAATGAAACACAATAAAACAATGAAACAAGGAGTGATATATATATATATGTATATATATATATGGAGAGAGAGAGAGAGAGAGAGAGAGAGATTGATTTATTGAGAAATTGGCTCACATGACTGTGGAAGCTGACGAGTCCAAAATATGCAGGGTAGGCCTGCAGGCTGTAGACCCAGGGAAGAGTTGATGTTGTATCTTGGCTGTGAAGCCGTCTGCTGGTATAATTCCCTCTCCTTTGGCAGTGGTCAAACTTTTTCTTAGCACCTTCAATCTATTAGATGAGGCTTACCCATTTATGGAGGGCAATCTTCTTTACTGAAGTCTACTTATTTAAATGCTAATCTCATCTGAAGAATACCTTCACAGCAACATCCAGACATATTTGACCAAATATCAGCATGCTGTGGCTTAGTTAAGTTGACACAACAAATTAACCACACTGGTCTTTGGAGGAAGGACCTGGAGTGAGAGAATGGAGTGGAGAGGAGTACCGGTGGTGAGGAGCGTGGGCTGTGTGCTGACTTCACCCTTCCATTACCCTTGGTGCTCAAAGCTGTTCGCAGTCAACCCTGTACAGAGACTTCTGACATAACCCCCACGACACTTGCCATGCTCACTTAGGTCATCCAGATGTTGGCTGTTGTCCTTCCTTTTCATCCTGCATCATTCTTACTGTAGGACATAGAACTTTGGGGCATCTTCCCCTGCTCCTACCAGACAAATTCTCTCTATAATATGGAAGAGAGAACTTGCATACTTCAAGCTATTTGTTGAGTGAGTGAATGAACGAGTAATGAACAACTCATCTTCTCCTGCCTGCTCATTGCATTCAGACATTTCTCAAATGTCTGTTCTAGGCTCTCACCTTTGATATTTCCCTCAGGGGATCACCTCTGCTTCCCGGGTTGAACTTTATGATTAAATTCGTGTTGCTCCCAGAACTTGTTCTTCAGAACCCATTTCTCTCTTTTAAACTTTCAGATCTGAATTTCTAATTGTTGTATGTCCTAAAAGTCTTTCAGATTCAACATGTCCAACATGGAATTAATTTCCTTCCTCAAGTCTTATCTTCCTTCTCCTTTGTTCTGTATCTTAAATTTTGTGATACTTTCCTTTTATTAATGTAACCTAGAAATTTTGTTATCCTTCTTACTTCCTGCATCCACTTAGTTGAGAAACCACATTCATTTTGCCTCTTCGAGATTTCTTGACTCAGTCCCTCTTTGCCATTCCCATGGATACTGCCCTAGTTCAGAACCTTATTATTATCTCTGCATTCTTATTTGAATTACTTCCTAAAACACCCATGGCCATGTCACCCCCACCTGAAGTCCTCAGCAGAGATGCATGGGGATGTTGACCTCCCCAGTCTCTCGGGGTGAGACATGACTCACATTTGAGGATGTTTTACAAAATGCACTACCGCAAAATCTTTTTAAAATTTCAATATATTCTAGAGATGAAGGTGCTTCTGACTTGATTCAGCCATGACCTAATTGTCTTGGTGAAAGCTATTAATATGCTAGAAGGAATTCCTTCAGGTCCTTTCCTTCACATAATGAATTTTTTTAAGGGCAACATTCAAAATCAAGGTCAGCACACAAAGGCATCATTTGCCTTTTGGTACCAGATAGAGGTTTTAAGCCAATATGATTCTGAGTTAAATTTTTTTTCATTAAAAAAAATCACAATACATATATTACAAACAGCCCTAATGACTTTTTCCTCCCATAGCAGTACCTCTTAGATGGCCACAGATGTCTGAAATGGTGTTCCTAAGACACTGGGCACATGGAAGAGGTTTCTAGACTATCAAAGAGCTATCTTCTGCCTTTTATAATAGTGATGCTTTGTCTTTGTCTACTTTTCTCTATTACCACTTTCGTCCCATTTTGTTTACTGACATTTTCTTCCTTATAGGATTATCTAGTTCAGATTAGCTTTTAAAACATGTTTGTTTCAGTAAGTTAAAACATTGCATTACATTGACTAGGGCTTTGAGTTAAGTGAATATTATTGTATTTTAATTTTAAGAATATTGTACACATATACACAAAATATTTTAGCAGCTCAGCTGGGCACCTAATCTTCAAACAGACAGGCATTATAAATGTGTGCTTTGTGTCTGGTAGAGAGTAGACATAGGTTTTTTTTTTTCCTTATGAAAGGTGATTTGGTTTTGGTAAGGGGTTTGTTTTTCTGTAATAATTGCAAATAGAAACTTAAGAGTAGTAAAGAAACCAGTTTAAAATAAGAAAGGAAATAGAAGGGTTCTGAGCTGAGTGAGGTTAATTCCCTGTTGTGGGATTTCGTTTCTGGTGAGGCACACAGAAATGGGAATGTTTGTGTAGTTTTCTGCAAGCACTTGAGAGTTCCTAGGCAATTGGGATTGAAGGAGGGAGACACAGGCCACCATCTCTGCCCTTAGTTAGGCATTTCAAACTGCACTTGCTTAATCCGAGGCATGAGGATGCATATCTCATGGAGTCATGAGTACTGGTCCTTGCAGTCTCAGAAAATTTCTAGAGAACACACGTTATGATGCAGAATTATAGATTTATCCCACTTGAAACATGTCACTTATCAAAATATGGTATTAAAAAACAAGTAAATTCAGTTAATAATTTTCTTTATAAAAAGATTCACCATAGAATTATTTAAAATTCAAACTCCTCTAGCATATTTCAAATGTGCTGGGTTTACATAATGTAACTACCTGGAACTTTTGGGAGCACTTTGCAAAGAGTGAGGAGAATCTCTAGTTGCATATATGAACTTGGTATGAACTTGCTGCTATATGATAATGATCTGAATGAGGGGCATCTACAGATGATCCTGCAATCTCCATTGGACCAAGAGCTTAAGCCAAGTTTTAGAACATGCAGTTTCTGTAGAGATATGATTTCTATTGTCATGACAGAGCCAAAAGCTGGGAGTCAGACTCTGTCAGCTAGCTTGCCCTCTCTTTCTTTTTCTCTCTGCTACCCAAGAAGGAAATATTATTTAACCTGATTTTAAACCTTTCCCTAAATATTTTAGTGAAAAGGAGTAAAAATAAATGATCTCTTCCCTTTGTCCACTTTCTAGTAGAGATGCCATGAAGAGAGATAAAGTAGAAGAAAATAAAGAAATCTAAGGATATACAATGGCTATATAAATTAATCTGTTTGACAGCTACACTTCTAAGTTTAAAAAAATCTTGTTTTATCTATGATGCATTTAGGAACTCAGGATTGTATGTTTTTATTGCCTTCCTCCTTACATTTTTAGCTCCCCAAACTTTTGAAATAATATTTTTACTCCTATGTTTTACTTTTGAAATAATATTTCCTTATAATTTTAATCATAAAATACTTGGGAAACTCTTACACTGCTGGTGGGACTGCAAATTAGTGCAACCTTTGTGGAAAAGAATTTGGAGATACCTCAAAGAGCTAAATATAGAAATACCACTCAATCTAGCAATAGCATTATTAGGCATCTACCCAAAAGAGCATAAGACATTCTATT